>CM062297.1:378573213-379773213 GCA_031216915.1 Pictodentalium vernedei
GGAAAATGATAGAAATAACAGGACAGTTTTCTATTAGTTTGAATGGGACTCATATTGTTGCTGTTAATTTTCCTCAGAGCCAATATTCGTAGAATTGGATAAAACTAATAAGAAATACTCCGACTTACACTCGACCGACTGACCTACACTTGGTGGAAGAGCTGATCAGAGATAACGCCGGTAGTCGAGTTTTAGTTGATAAATATCACGGTCGGAAATCTCCGAATTGGTACTATTTGAACTGTCATAGCTGGTCATCAACCCATAAATCACACTCCCAGAACAAACGGGCATCACATAATGCTAAGTTGCAGAACTGTAAATTCTATCACACAATTCTCCCGGTCAACAGAATGAATGTGTTTGTGGAACAACCACTCGATAGACTGCATGCAGATTGCCGACAGTCTGCATGGCAGTAGAATCGTCTAACAATGGTGACTGCAACGTCACGGGAACTTTCCCTAACTATTCCGCTTACTGATAGTCGCGTGATCAGGTTTGACATCAAAAATCTAGTGGATATAAGCACCGATTCCTGGATGTTTGGGGAAGTGTCTCTGGGCTCCCGACGAGCAAGTACCTACCTACAAGAAGTAACATGGATGCCACCACTGTTGCTATAAGGTAGGAAACTTGACTGAACATTGTGAATTTTACTTTATACCAGAGAAAACGATTGGCAGTTTGAGTTTTATTTGTTAATAAAAATCGTAGATGACTGGTAAACTGGTCTTCGTTGTGCTGAACACGACTAGCTCGTGATGTAACCAACCGGAACCCAGAATCTGGAGCCCGTGTCTGTATCGTCTGGTAAGGAATCACAAAACGCCACGGGCTGATGGAACTTCGCGGTTGGTGGGGCTCCGTGGTTCTCTCAGTAATCACAACGCTTGGAGTCAGAATTTTACGATCGCAGATCGATAGACTTTTTACTAAATTCCGTAACAATTGCATCATTTCCGAGTGCAAGCATTCAAGGCGGGTAACTCTAATTCAAGGCGGGTAACCCTAATTCAAATTTTAGTTCCCTGAAACCTGTTGAGAGTATCTATATTTAATAATAGAGGTTCCTCATTCTTATAAAGACCGATGTCAGATCCACTGTGTGCCGCGACAGATTAGGCGGTCGCGCGATGACAGCTATTGAGTCATCGGGAATTAAACGACTTGGCGTGGACACTGTAGACTGACGATTTTGCAGCGCTAAAGGCAAGGAATATATCACACAAAAAGTCAACCATCAATGACTGATCATGTCCAGTCTTTTCGCCGGCCATCAAATCTGTCGTAATTTTTACGATACACATCACAATAATTTTGATGATACAATCAGCGTGATGGTATTACAACGTAAAACTCTACTCACATTTGCGACAGTTGGTTCTGTTGTATAGGCCCAATATATGTTTAACAAGTATCATATGATAATAGAATCAATAGTGAAGTGTCATTTATCATTTAGTTTGGGTTTCGGGATTTGTTGCATCACTGATGTTTCATGCTATGACAGTGAATGCATGTCTGACGGGATCGTATCCAGAAAATTTACTATATTATCAGTGTGCGCGCTTAAGGTTCAGGCGTCCCGTGGGGAAAAAAAATTATCAAATTTATAATTAAGTGTTGGGAAGGTGGGGGACTATCGTTCACGTGTAATAGAAGTGATTGATATCTTGGGTGTTCGGTCACTTCGTCTTTATCAACAATTAAAAAAATATAAACTTCATCACGCAGGACGCTAATGTTAACTGTATTTCTGAAAGTCTACCTGCATGATGTACTGTGCATTTATGTAACATCATCAGTACTAGATGTGGAGATTGTGCCCACATAGGGGGGGCTTAGTGGGAAACCTAGGAAGGACGTCATTAGTCACGTGACCCAGTTACGCCAAGTTAGTCACGTGACCCAGTTACGTCAAGTTTGGTTGATGTGCTAGCCTGCGTGAGCGGTCATCTTGTGGAGTCATTTCATAGTGATACGTGGTCTTAGTGCGCATGCGCAAGCTCGTGTTGTTAGGGTGATACGCTGTTCCGTCGGGCATTTTGTATACTGGCTTTCCTCAAATACCCAAATGAGTCGAAGAAAGTATGTTCGAGTCACTCGAACGAGCAATTGTTCTATAGCTCATTTGCTCGATGGGATTCGAGTCGCTTGAGCAATGACTTTTCAGTAACTCTTCGATGGATTCGTGGCTATAAGAATCATATAGGCTTTCGTTATACACACTGAAGATAACTCTGCATACATGTTATGGGAAACCAAGCACTGGTGATTATTAAGACTTGGACGAGGGAACGAACTAGAGCTAGTTTGGGCTGGACATACTGCTAGTGTTAGAGTAGTATCTGTAATAGGCACAAAATAGGGTTCTTGGAAAATCTGGAGCAGTACTTTAGTGTAATAGAACATACTCTCGATCCTATAGCACTACGTGCTACTACTAAAAACCCTAGAGGGGGAGTACAAGTCCGTTACGGTTGTTTTAGGCGCATTTTGGTGATTTGGGGGGGGATTGTCGGCTTGTTTGTGGTAATTCTACAAAGTAAAGAAAACTACTCTTATACAAAGGAACGTACCTGTTATTGAAAAAAAGAAGGATTCGTGAGGAATCCATATCAAATAGTCGTTTTGGGTGGTGGTTTGGATGGATTGGTGGGTCTTTCTGGGTAAATCAGATTTACTCCTATTCAAACGAACAAACCCTCCGCACATACCCCCGTCTTGGTGTAGGCCATTCAAGCTCATAGCAACCACGTGCTACTTAGAAACAAGATGGCGGCCCTCCATCAGACAAAAATGTCCGACAGAAGTACTATCACCCTAACAACACGCGCTGTGCATGCGCACTAAGACCACGTGTCACTATGGAGATGACGTCACAAGATGGCCGCTTCCGCGGGGCTACCATGACAATCTAACATGAGTTAAATTGGGACACATTACTGTGACATCACTTCTTAGGTCCCCTCACTAGGTCCCCACAATGTGGCAAATAAGGCCAAGTGACCGAAAGCTCCAGTCACTGATTGATTTTATTATATAAAATGTCACACTATCTACCTACCCAATGAAAAATGTTGCAGGCTTAATGGAACATAGTTTATTTAGTGGCCAAAAAGCCCTCGGGGATTGAAATCTTTTTTCCAATTTTCCGGGGATACTCCCCGCCGCCATCTATAATTCTATTAGCATCCCACCTTAGGTCTTGGGCATATATGACGCCCCTTGCTAAAGTATATCCAGAGGGGGAGGACACCTTTGAGCCGCCACTGGATCCAGTGGAAGTAACACAGGTATGTAGAAATATTAGACTGTCGAGATAATAATTCATAGCTTAGGGTTTTTAAAAATTTCGTTATAATTAACTGCAGGTAATGGGTAGAAGTTTGTAGGGATTTATCCAAACGATGTATCGAACTCAGAAATAGAGACAACCAAAGGTAAAAAAAAAAAAAAACCGTCAGAGAAAGAGTCATGGGGATTGTAACCAAAATTGGGCGAGAGTAGGTCAAAAGAAAGAGGGGTCTTTGTGTGGCCCTGGCGTGACAAAGAGAAGACAGGTTTTGAAGAGTACCTTGACAATGGCACCATTGTAAAGGGAGGGGGTGTGGTCACTGTTGTTCAAGCTGAGGTCGCGATCACTTCTGATTCGGGGGGAATTGGGAAAAGACGGTGGAAAAGGAGAGCCAAATGTGTAACTTGGGGCGGTAGTGGTGACCTTGGAATACGTTTTTATTAGGAAGTCCAAAATCTCAATCTTCTAAATCAAAATTCACTGGGAGTAGTAGTATAATGAGGACGTGGGATGGGAGAATAAAGGACGTGGTTAGTGGTTGACACAAATGCGATGATTAGTATGCTTATTGGAGGGATTGTGAAGAATGGGGGGGGTACAGAGTGTCTTCAAGCAGTTCGTCTCAGTATTGGGGAGGAAAGATGAGTGGGGAATCGGGAGGCAGTTGGAAGCACATGAGTAACCAAAACCTTCTCAACTGAGAACCACGGCAAATTAGCGGCCAAGCCAATCTGTTATTAATAGTATATCGACCCACGTGAATAGTGTTAAAGCCTCATCATCTGTAGGGTTCGATCCTCTAATGCTGATGGGCACACAGGCCTTACATTACACGTATTTACTCCAGCTGAATCCCGAGAAGCATATAATGTTTTATTGCAGTTGACTGATACCAGACGAGACCGCTCGAACACATTCAGCACGAGGCACCTCTACAAAAGCGATCGTCTTTTTCTTTCCAATTACAAGGTTCGAAAGGTAGTCTGGGTTCTCTAGAAAACCCTCAAAGCGGATTAGATTTTTAAAAAATGTTCCCGGGTGGGAGGGTTCCCTTAATCCAGGAGAAAGACACGCTCACGAACATCCACACCAGGGCTACGCACGTAGTTACTTTTCGGGCAAAAATCTTCCAGCACCCCCCCCCCCCACCCCCCCCCCCCCCCCCCCCCCCCCCCCCCCCCCCACACCCCCCCCCCCCCCACCCCCCCCCCCCCCCCCCCCCCCCCCCCCCCCCCCCCGCAGCCATGGAAAAAAAGTTGGCCCGTTGGTCTATATACGCCTGTGCTGGGTATAATCAGTGAAGTCGAAATATGATTAATATTATATAAATTCTCTGATCAACTTTGCCTAGTGATTTCTCCCTCAGAAGATTTATCAGGTGCTTGCTGAGAAATGGCGGGAGGGGGGGGGGGGGGGGGGGGGGCAGCGTGATCACGAAGTGACGCATTCGTGACCCTCCCCCCCCCCCACTCCCCTACAGTTTTCCAACAAGCTTTCTAGTGATTATACGTATTCGTCAGGGGTTGTATTCGAAGATGCTAATTCTCTCGTGCTATTAGTTATTTCTTAAAAGAAAATTGGTTACTTGCACTTGTGTCGGGTTATGGCGAAAACGGCACCGTGTGAAAACGGCACCTGGAGTAAACGGCACCGAGTGAGCGAAAACGACACCTAATTGATTGTGGCGAGAACGGCACCAGTTCCGATGGCGAAATTAATTCATTTAAATTCTGCCTTTTTCTGTGTTTCGTTTTGAAACCGAGTATTTAGCCTGTGGTTCTCTAATAAATTTGTGGAAAACTGAGCAGTTAAAAATGAGAGGATACATCTCCCCTCTCAACTATCTCCCCTTATAAAAAAGTACCATGGTAAACCATGGTAAATCCCAAAATACCCCTGGTAATACCATGATATTACCAGGGTATTTTGGGGATTTACCATGGTATTTTTTTATAAGGGTCATGGTTTTCTTGTTGTTTAGCAGTGACTTCTAAACATTAAAAGCAATAACACCCCAACCCCACCCTTTCCTCGGCCCTGGAATCTATCCAACCTGGATTCACGATACACCTCCTTCTTTATTATTTGACGCAGAAACCAGAATCTTGTGTATGTGTGTGTGTGTGTGGGGGGGGGGGGGGGGGGGGGCGAATTCAACGGACGTGCCAAGGTAAAAAATTAAAACAAGGTCTTTTAGGCCATATTTGGATGGGGGCAGTCCAAACCCAAGAAATCCGGACTTCTGTGCCAAACCGAAAGTAACGGGCCCCGGATTTCACACGGTGCTGTTTTCGCCTGCACCCGTGTCACTGTCACTCAAACAATCAAAGCCTAAATGGAGGTCTGTAGCAACATACTGAGGGCAGTTGTCGGCAAGACATGACAAATTTGGAAAACTGGAACGGCACGTATTAATAAAATAATTTACGTCACGACTACAATACATGTATATTTTATTTATTCACTAATTCACTAACGCGTTTTGAACAAGACTTGAGTTTTATTTTGAACCATCATCACGACGAACTGATATTCCAACTTCGTCAAAACACGCCTTCTGCAAAGGCAAGCCGTGTGAAATTCAAATTTACCAAATGGACGGTCCCAGTTACGTCACTTGTGCATTGTTGCAAAATGGACGCTCTTCCGAAAATGCACACAAATTCCCATAGAGAATTAAAAAATTCGTTCATATAATTTTCGAGCGAGCTAAAATCACAAAAAACGTAACGACGGCAAAGATAAATATATTACACGTAATCGGGAGTTGAAAACTAAAAGATATTTTCTTGATTTTGTATTATTCCAGAGTTTATTTACCATTGGGGGGGTTATGGAAAGGACAATAGTACTAGCACAAAATAATGTAAACATTAATCAATCTTTGAAAATATTATCAACCAAAATAAGTTGGAGCTTACTGGTGAGAACCCCCCCCCCCCCCCCCGCCCCCTTATTTCTCTTTGAGCCTCTGACTAAGACTGTTGGATACTCATTTCGTGAGCTTTCGAGAAAATGCTGTCAGGTTATAGATGGGTGGGTGGGGGGGGGGGGGGGTAAAAAAGGTGTACAAACTAAATTACTTGTGGAGAGAAGACATGACATTTTCTTGCAGTTATCGTGCAATATATTTCTCCCTTTGTAATAGTTTGTATACAAACTATACATGTTGTATCTGTAGTAAATGTGGACAACCTAAAGCCTTTATTTGTAAGTGCAGCCCATTTTAAACAAAAGTTATCAAGACTTGAGGTAAATAAAAAGAAGGCTAAATTTCAAGTCAGAAACTTTATAATGTTGAAAAATAAAGTGCTATTGCTAACTTACCAAGACTGTAGAGTTCACTCAGAATGGAATCTCAAACTGCCTCAGTTACTCTGAACGATCGAATGAATGCCCCGGAACTTATTGCACAAAACGTCTTTTCTCGTCCAATGTGTACTTTTGTCACAATGCAGAACAGAAATGACCGATGTCCACATGCACGGGAGTCTGAAATTCTATCAGTATAGCTATAATTCACTTTCAACGTGATATTTACGTTCCCAACGTAATCCCCTTCAGAAGGGGATTACGTTGGGAACGTAAATATCACGTTGAAAGTGAATTAAAGCTATACTGATAGAATTTCAGACTCCTGTGCCACATGCGACAGCCTTGTGGCAGTAGTGCATGAAAAGTCAAGCCGAGTTCAAACATCTATTTTAGTTTTAGTTTAAAAAGCACGAAATTTAAACAGAGCGGCCAGTTCGCACCGTATTTATATTAAAATCCTTGTACATTTTCCATCCTCCAGATATAATGAAGCCTGCACACACACTTTTGAAAACACATTTCAGACCTCATAATTTGTGACGTCTGGTATGATGAACGCAATCTTTTGAGTTTTAAGTGGCTGGACCGACATTTTGGGGGAACAAAATGAATCAACAGCGATTCTACAAGTGGCAAGGTCAAAGACTTAAGACTGGTTCTCTGGCAAAATTGCCCGTTTCTCTCTAAAATTCTTTCAACCGTTCAAATCGTCGACTATTTAATTAAATCAGCGATTAATTACAGTGAATTCTTTTTCAGGGTTGGGTGTGTAATAAATACAGAACCACACTTATGTGTGAATGGGTTAACGATTACTGGACCCGAGCGTGTGGCGCTGGGATAACCACTCGAGCCTACCGGCTCTCGTGGTATCCCTGTGCCACTCGCTCTCGTCCAGTAATCGTAAACCCATTCAAACATAAGTGTGGTTCTGAATATCTACACTGTAAGAGAAGGGTCGAAAGGGCTTGCCCCAAACCGTCCCTGCGCGCCTTCGGCGCGCTAAAACCATTCTTCATCGGTTGCAACATTCAGTTTTTAACGACATATTCTTGCACCAAATGTAATAGAGAGGTTCGACCGCGGCAGCATGCTGTTGCATGCGATATTTGTGGGCAATGGCAGCATAGGAAATGTGAAACTACTAAGCTAAAGCTAAAAGAATGTTAAACTGGTACAAACTATGATTTTTATATGGACATAAAAAGGCGAAGGATTGACTTCCCATTTACATGTTGCCTGTGTGCAGAGAAAGGGACCACTGACAATTCTTCTGAGCAGATATCGGAGCCCAACAGCGAAAGCAACACAGAAGAACAAATTATGTCTGTAGAACAATTTTAATAAGTTTGTTAAGGGAAGTTTCCTAGAAATCCGTCAAGTTACCCTGAAATATAGAAAATCGTCATTTCCAAATGGCATAGAAATCCCTGTACAATGAAAAAATAGTTTCGATTTTAATACAACTTCTTCTTTACATTCTGTATTTATTTGTTGCTTTTATTACTGTTTTTCAACTTGTCTTTGTATATGTGTACGATATGGAATAAATTACAGATAAAAAAATCAAGTGTTCGTTGTTTTTTTGTCCCAACATGGTCTAAAGTAAAATCCCATTCAACTTACCTTGGGGCCGAATCGACCCGGGGCCTAATCGACTCAGGCCGAATCGACTCGGGGCCGAATCGCCTCGAGGCCGAATCGACCCGATTCCGCTTAATCTTTGATGGAAAATGTGATCCCGTCCGTTTACACACCACGAATCTAAGTCACTTGCTATTTGCCGACGATTTAGCGATCATCTCAAACTCGTCTCGGGGACTACAGAGAGCATTGGATAACTTGGATGCCTACTGCACTAAAACACACTTAGCGTAAATGTTGGCAAAACTAAAGTTATGATTTTTCAATCGCGAAAGAATAAGGAGCCCCATGGTTTTCATAATGGGAACAATGAGCTTATGCACGCCCAACAGTACACATAGCTGGGACTTTCGTTTACATCCAACGGTAAACTACAGAATACGCAACAAGATCTCAAACTGAAAGGTTTAAAAGCCCGCTTCAGCCTGAACAACAACTTTAAAAGAAAGTGCCTTCCGCCTGTTTCGGTTTACCTAAAACTATTTAACATCCTGATAAAACCCATCCTCTTATACGGCAGTTAACTATGGGCCACGGAAATCAACGATACTAATATTGATAAATCGCCATGTGAAACCGTTCATATTCAGTTCTGTAAGTTAGTCCTGTGTGTGAACAATAAATAATCGAACCATGCAGTGAGAGCTGAACTTGGACAGTACCCACTGCATATAGATGCCAAAATCCAGTTGGCTAAGTTTGTATCAAAATTATATGACCTCAAAACCCCTCCCTTACTATCAGAGGCTTGAACCGAATCCGAGAATTACAGGATGCCGGACTCAGTATTGGTTAAATAACAGCAGCTTATAGTATTATAATCCTGAAAATAAATCTGAACAGAAAATCCCGTTTCAGCCTGTGAAATACATATACAGAACTACACTTAGGTTTGAATGGGTTAACGATTACTGGACGAGAGCGAGTGGCGCAGGGATACCACGAGAGCCGGTAAAACAGAAATAGGCCTACTACCAAAAATCCTAAATCAGTCATTTAAAAATACACATCAAATCTTTGTCTGGAAAATATTGTCATATTGTCTGTGTTTTAAATATTCTAATAATTATTTTTGAATTTCATGGAAGTCATCTCATAAAATTGACAATATATTGCATTCATCAGACCACATGTATTTACCACCCCTCCCCTCTTCATGGTCTCATTCCCACCCTACTCGAGATTTTTCAGAATTTCTGTAGTGGGCAGCTGGTAACGTCATTTTTAATTTCCCCAGTACAAACTCCAGAAAGTCACATTTTAGCAATACTATATCCCCCTAAAAAAGCCCCCCCCCCCCCCCACCTGCCCCCAAAACAAAACAAAAAAAAAAAAAAATTAAATAAAATAAACCTGTTGCCCCAACACCCACTAGCACGTAAAAAAAACATTGGTTCCACAATTGTAAAATACCGATTTTTTCTTATAAAACCATGCTTTTCATTCTTCCGAATTTATTTTCTTTATTCAGCTTGTGTGGGGTTGGGGGCGGGGTGGTCATCTAGTAAGGGTGGAATTGGAGATAGTTAATTAGTAACTGCATGTACTAGCTGTCAAACATCTCCAGGCGCTGTCGGCGTGTCGTCGTCTGGTAACCAGCATTCAGGATCCATTTAGTCTTGCTTCCTGAGAACTACTTCAACTTAACATGCTTTTCAAAGTAGGTTTGCGTTGGCAAACGTGCTGCTTCATTGCCGAAGTGTGAATCGAATAAGATTACAGTTACACAGTAGGCCTCGTGTCGACTCGCCGGCAGCACGCAGCGGTGAGGGCAACATTGTAACAAAGTTTAAAAGGAACTTTACTAGTGGCTGGCTGCAATATCGAACCCAATCTGACCCAATTGGACTTTTTTGCACTAAAATTAATTACATTTTCCTCGATTTTCAATAACGAAAGCAAATGTTGAGTTTCACTGTTCAATTTCTTGGCAGAGATCATGTGTCTTTCATGACTTTCAACAGTTTTTAGCATAGTTGTGAATCAAACATTTTGTAATGAGAATCGGTAATTCCGACAGATAAATATAGCCGATGGTTCTCATTGGTTATATTCCACTGAACGATGCAGACTATAAGAACCAGTCTAACGAGAGAACTTGTGCACGCGAAGGGTACTTTTTATCGGATTGCATTAGAGCTTTCTGGTTAAAATTACCGCATGCCCCTAAAATCCATGTGATCGTAACAAATACAGTTACGGGTGTGTAATAATAGTGGTTCTTTTGCTTTTGGATTTTCTGCACCATGTCTTAACGTGTCAATGGAGGAGAGGGCAGGAGCAGGTTTAGCGGCGTTTATGTGTTTTCCTCTTTTTTTGGAGGGAGGAGGCTGTGACGGTGATGTTGTTGGTGATGCCCAGGCTCAGATGGACTCTCTTACCTGTCTCCTGGACAGTCCAGGTGAAGGGCAAGAGATACCCAGAGCTGAGATGGTTCTGATGAGTCTCTCTGGTAATTCCAGTGTTTCCATGATTTGTTGATCAGGTGCTCACGCTCTGGAGTCAGAAGTGTGAATCAATCTGTGAATGGTGTCTGTCAAATGCATGGTTGCAACCGAATGAATGAATGAATGAATGAATGAATGAAAGGTTTTAGCGCGCCGACGGCGCGCAGGGACGATGTGGGATTTACAAATCCCTTGCGACCCGGTTAACCTTATTTTATTTCATTTGGATCACACAGGCCTAGCTTTCCTATTGCCCAAAATGGAGTCTGAGGGGGTTTTGCACGCAGTTAGAATACCCGGCAGTTTACGTTGGAGTGTTAGATGGTCAATACTCAATCCCTCAAAGCCTTTAAAACTATTAGAGAGAGAGCTCTATTCGGTTCCAATTCGGCGATGGTAGAGGTTTGAGTCCCACCATGGTGGCGAGCCAGAATGTAATGTTGTGCGATGGCAAGTTTAAGGGAAGAAGAGAAAAGAAAACCAAACAGCAACGCCGGTTTGGTAGCGGCCCCGGTATATGACCATAGCGGTTACAAAAAAGAAGTGGAGAAAGCTCCAACAGTTTAGTTTTGAAAAACCGGGAGTCATCCATCAAGCCTTCTGGGAGATAGGATGCCGTATGTGATTTTGAGGTATCTGGTTATCCTTCGGGAATTCCAAATGGCCTCCTCCACCCCCCCCCCCCAAAAAAAAAAAAATTAAAAAAACCTCTCACTGACACACACCCTCAAGCCCTTAAAAGAGCTGTTAAATCTTTATTCAAAGGTTTATTTATATCAAATGTACACTCGTCCCCAGCCAGACAAGCTTGTTTCAATCCTTGCCTAGCGTTTGGTGGTTTCTTGTATATGTTGCAGAAAGGTAGGTTGCACCAATTCCTCCTACGCTTTGTCTACCATTTCCATGCGTCTTCTTGATAAGAGTGTTGCAAGAAAATTTGAGAATGTTCAGTTAGAAAAGTTATAGGTAGAGAGAAAGATAGGTATCCGCTATTGTATATTGTGCCTGCTGTGTGATTGTTGCTATGGATGGGGTAAGGGGTGTGTTTCTTCGGAGCCCACTCCTCACACGCAGAGTTGCGAGGCAATCCTCACAGACTCAATCCTAAAGATCTCAATGAGTAGCGAGGCAATCCTCACTGACTCCACGCAGTTTAATTCTATTGAGTAATTTTAATTTACTGTGGATTATTTTGTTTTTCTGTTTTGGGGTTCGGTGTTCGTTCAGCTTCACCATTGATTCACTATCCTGGAATATGTGGAGGGTTTTGTTATATAGATCTTATTAAACGCGTTTCAATCGCGCTTCAGCATAGTTGCGAGGCAGTCCTTTCAGACTCTATCCTAAAGTTCCCAATGAGTAGCGAGGCAGTCCTCACTGACTCCACGCGATTTAGTTATATTGTATAATTTTTATTTTATTTTATTATTATTTTCTGGAAAACTTAATTTGTTTTTCTGTTAAGGGATCGGTGTTCGTTCAGCTCATCCATTAATTCACTATCTTGGAGTCTGTTGAGGGTTTTGTTTTGTAGGTCTTTTAATCGCGTATCAATAGTTTCTGTTTTTGCTAGCTCGTGAAGTTCCTTTATCGGTGTCCATTTCGGTTTGCATAGTGCCACTCGCAAGGCATAATTTTGAACCCTCTGTAGCTTCTGAATGTTGGTTTTGCTTAGGACGCTTGTTATTATGGCACCGTATTCTAGTACCGGAGGTATAAATGTTTTGTAGAGCTTGAGAAGCACATCTTTGTTTGCTCCCCATTTCTACCTCTGATCATCTTCAGAAAATTGATACGTTTAGTAGCTCTAACCGTAATGGAGTTTACATGACTGTTTAGACTGAGATTGCTATCTAGGATAAATCCCAAAAATTTGGCCTCTTTGTTTGCTTCTAGTTTGTGATCGTATAACTGGAGATCGATACTCGGGACTGGTTTTTTCCTTTGCTTTTTGAAGAACATAACTTTTTGAGTTTTGGCGGCATTGAGTTTGATGCGCCACAGGGCGCACCAGCTCTCAAGATCGCGAATGGTATCCTGTAGGCGATTTTTAATTATGTTTCTGGACTTGCTGGTTGTCCAAATGCCTTTGTCGTCTGAGAACTGCGATAGTTCAACAAAGTTTTTTGCCTACTTTTTCTATAATCATTCACATATATTATGAAAAGAAGCGGACTTAGAACCCGACCCTTGTGGTGTTCCCGCTTCGAGTATTACTTCCTCTGACACCTCGCGATTAACCCTAACCTTGATTTTTCGGTCAGTTAGAAATGATGATAACTATCCTTAGAATTTTAGTGAGTAATCCCATTTTCGCTGGTTTATATCTCACGCCATTGTGCCATACCGAGTCGAACGCTTTTTCTACATCCAAGAAAAGCGCGGTTCCGATTTCGTTTTGACTAAATGCTGTTTTCATATAATCGACCAGTCTATATACGTGTTCGATTCCCTCTTTCTGACTCCTATACGCTCTTTGCCATTTGTTGAAAAAGTTGATTGATTCGAGATAGCTGCGAAGTCTCGTAGTGAGAATCCGCTCAAATATTTTCCCAGCACAGCTAAGCAAGCTGATTGGACGGTAGTTAGAAGGGTTGGTAAGGTCTTTGTTGGGTTTAGGTATCATGACTCCTGTGGTCACTTTCCAGCATTTTGGGAAGTACCCACAGGAGAGACAGCAGTTTAAGAGTTTGGTAAGTCTGTAGTAGAAGATGTTGGGGCACTGTTTCATTATTTTGTAAGAGACTTCGTCTTCTCCTGGGGACGAAGATGACCTGCATTTTCTGATTATACCCATGACCTCTTCTACGCTTATTGGTTCGGTTAATTCATGGTCGTCCCCGTCTTCATGCCTTTGGTCGAAGTTCGGTTCATAGAAGATTGAGTTGTTATCTTGGACAAATTTATTTACTCGTACCTTAAAATCGTTGTCATATCTGTTCCCTTCTTGTGGACGATGTGCCTTCTTTAGAAGTTCAATGTTACGCCGTATTTTATGTACCTGTAGCTGCTATAAAAAAGCCCTTTTGGAAGATTCTTCAAAGTGAGTTCCCGCTTTAGTTGCAATCAAAACACAAAACTACCTGAATGTACTTTTTTATTGTAAGAAAAATACAGTCTTTCTAATTATAAAAGCAAGGTAATACCCGTTGGACGCAAGGTAGATATGACGAAGAGATGGAGAGTGGAGGAGTTCTCAATCCCCGAAGGGGAAAGCAAACAAATCACTGTAGGAGAAACGGGAGAGTATGAGTATCTAGGGGTAAGCATAAATATAACGGGAAGAGGGGTGTACAGAAATTACTCAGCCAAACTGATTCTGAAGGGGAAAAGAATTCTGAACCAACTAAAACTTTTAGGGAAAAATAGTTTCAACAAGGTCTTTGTGGGGAAAACACTGTGGGAGAGGGTGGGTTTACCAAGTATAACGTATGGCACGGACGTGATTCCATTAAACCAAACCGTTATTAAGAAGTTGGAAAGTACTCAGAATGATGCCGGCAGATGGATAACAGGGTCGAGTAATGCTGCAGCTTTGGAAGCAGTAAGGGGGGAGCTTGGGTGGAGGAAAATCAAGGACAGGGTAGATTTGGGAAAACTGTGT
The DNA here is from genome assembly GCA_031216915.1 of Pictodentalium vernedei. Lineage (NCBI taxonomy): Eukaryota > Metazoa > Mollusca > Scaphopoda > Dentaliida > Dentaliidae > Pictodentalium > Pictodentalium vernedei. The sequence continues at coordinate 378,587,525 of CM062297.1, forward strand.
TACTTTAACTACCTGAGAAACCTGCCTGACAACCGGTGGTGCAAATTGATGCTCGATACCATTTGGAATTCTAATATAGAAACGGGGTGGTCAAAACATGTGAGGGAACTAATGGACAATTACTCTGTAGTGGTCACAAACATAGAAGTAGGAATGAAAGAAGGCAAAAGGTTTGTCAAAGAGAGAGTCATGGAAGATTGCAATCGAAACTGGCGAGCAGGGGTTAGCGTGAAAAGATCACTGCAGGGTTTACAATATAAAGAAAAGCCAGCTTTTGAGAAGTACCTAGATGGCACCTTTGGAGGGTCACTGCTGTTCAAACTGAGATCAAGATCACTGGAGCTTCGGGGAAAAATTGGGAGAGATGGGGAAAAGGGATGCCAAATGTGCCACTCTGGAGTAGTGGAGACCCTGGAACATTTTCTCTTGGAATGCCCACAGTATATACCTCATAGAATAAAATTTACTGGAAGAATAATGCAGAAGTGGGGTGAAGAAACAAAGGATAGATGGCTGAAGGGGGACACGAGGGAGAGGGTAGGAATGCTTATTGAAGAAATTGAAAAAGAGGAAGTGAGGGACACTATTAAGCAGTTTATATCTGAATGCTGGGAGGAGAGGAGGGGAAGAGGGGGTGGGGTGCAGGGGGAATGATGGCCTTCTCTTATGAGGACCGCGACAAATCAGCGGCTGGACAAAGAGTTATTATTATTATTATTTATTAATCTTCAAAGTGAGCTGGTATCGTTTCAGGCATTAGGCTATTGCTAGCAAAACACAGTTCTCTGCAACCTGCTTCAAAGTGAGTACCTACGTGAATGTCAAGGTAATTGTTAAAACATTCTCAAAGAATATTGCTTATCGAGATTATCTCTCTAAAAACATGATTAACGGAGTTAGCAAAGAGAATGTGGGGAAAGCGCTCAGTTCACGGTTTTTCATCCTAATGTTTACATGGATTATTTAATTCCAATTCGTTTTTTTTTATTTCATTTCGTACCTTGGATGTATTCAGTTTTGTTTTCTGTAAATTTTGGTGGATTTTTCATTCATCGCATAAAAAGTAAGTTGTTTTTTATTATTAAACATTTTCCACAAAGTGAGTCGATTCAGCCTAAAAAGTGAGTCGATTCGGCCTAAACAAAGGTCGAATCGACTCGGCCGAATCGACTCAAGGCCGAATGGGAACGGGACAACTCGCCGTCGGGACAACTCGCTGTACCCGAGGTGGGACGAGTCGCCGTCGGGATAAGTCGCCATGGAGTAGTAATTGATAAGTAACACGCGGCAGAGGATTAAATTATCTTTATTAATACTCATGACTTATATAACAAGACAGGTTCAATATAACATATAATAATATAACATATAAAATAATAGTTACTAACATAACAAGATTAATCAGAGTGACAGACTTCGTTGAAATCGATGACAATAATTAATTAATTAATACAGTTTCAAGCAATTTTTTTCTTTTTTTTCAGACCGTGCTTAGACAAAGGGGTACAGCATGCACATGTCTGTTCTTTGGAAATTATTTTATATCTGTGAATTCACATGAAAATGGTCCGAAAAGACCATTTTCATGTAAATTCAGATATAAAATAAATTTATAGAATTCTATATTATTTGGAAATTACTATAAAAAAGATATAATTTATACAAAAATATATAAGGATTGAAGTACAAATGTATGTTTGATGTCCATTATGGGAGAACTACTTTATATAGACAGCTGGACGTTTCTTTAAAAAGGCTGCAGTAGACAATGAAGCTGGATCTGACATATAGGCATCCCAATATTTCTCAGTGTATCTTTTGGGCCATCTTCGTATATTTTGATCGGACGTCAGTTTCAAATCTGATGCTTGCACCCTGAATTCCACATTCTCAGCTTCTGTCTGCAAACAAAGGTTCATAAGTTACCATAAAATATTTATTTATTTATTTATCAAAACAATTATTTGCCTGTTTCAAAATCTAAAACCTACAGTGTTGTGATACTTACCAGGGATTGTACTGGAATAGAAATTTATTGAGCAAACTGCAATCCCAACTCTTTGTAAAAAAAAAACAATGTGAAAGCTGACGATTTTATTTTCAATAATCTCATTCTTCTGAAAATGTTGTAATGAACAGTTTAGTTCAACTTTGGTACTTTCATAAAACATGGATTTAATTCTGTTTTTTTTTTTCAATTCACGGACGTGGGATTTATTTGTAAAAATACTCTACAGGTAAGTAAATGATAAAATTAACAGTATTTCAATAGAATAAATTACATTTTTTGAAAAACAAACAAAAAACGGGACAACTCGCCGTAAAAATCGGGACAACTCGCCGTCCGATGGCGAGGAATTACAGTGACTTCGGACCTCGGTAACTTCGGACCAGAGTGACTTCGGCCCATTTTGGTGACCTCGGACCCCAAAAAGTGACTTCGGACCAAGTGACTTCGGACCCATCGGAAGTGACTTCGGACCGTCGGAAGTGACTTCGGACCCTTTGGAAGAAACTGCTCATCTTTTTCAAACAGGTTCCTTTTTACCTGTATAAAAAATAACGAACCCAAAATGATCTTAACCAATTTATTTTTCATATACTTCAAGTTCAAAAATGTCATTTAATATCAATAAGAAATCAAATATATCAATAACAAATTAGTCATATAGAGAAATATCATCAAAAGGCCCGCGATTGGGGGAGGGGGGTGATATTTTTGTAAGTGGCTGTACCTTATGTCGTAATAGTTAACTCAACGAATAGTTAAGTTATGCGCACATTTCGGCATCTTGGGCTGGTTTGTAGCCTATTAGTCGAGGCTTCTCTCTTGAAGTTTCGCTATGAAATGTGGAAAACTACACCTCAATAAACGATGAACGGGATATTTTAAAATATAATAAACCTTTCATTGGATAATAATGATATAAAATATTAAATTAATATTGGGTGCTTTTCAGCCATGCTGAACCTAATATTGCGGAGTCTATGTCTATGCACTTTATGCCGTAATATAATATTCAGTGCAAGAGATATCCCGCAGGATACATAGCATCGGAAATTATATTACGGCAATAGAGTATAACTCTTGTCAGTGTGGGTAACAGTGAGTTGGAAGGTGGAGTAATATTTGACAAAAATATAATAAATCAACACAGAACATATTAATATATAATAACAGGATTGATGTTTTGTGAAAGTCATGTTTGTGGACCATTAAGTTTAGCACAGGTCTTCAACAGTTTTTTTGCAGATATTTCACCAGCAATGAATTCATCCCATGTGGTGAAGAGTTTTGCTTGTAGTTCTCTAAAATTTTTTCGTTGCAACCTCATAACTTTGCGGTCGGAAACTAGCTTGACCTGAACAGTCACTAAATTGCTCTCTTCAAATAATTTTTTTACTAATGTGTAAAATGGCATGCCGGCTTGACCAACACAGTTCAATCTTCGGTGCCAGCACATGGTTGACATTTCCATTCCAGTGTTATTTCACCTTTGTTAGCACGTCGGTATTCTGCCTGACTGACTTTCATATCACCATACGTACGATGTTGCCAACTTCTACAAATTTCACACTCAAGAGCTTGTTGCCGAGGTCTAACTTCCTGACTACAGTGGATACAGCAATTATCGGCGTCAACTTCCTTTATTAGTACATTTACTGATATGGGTATCGACATAACGTCCATTTTTATATACAGTCATCCAGATATAAGCTTGGGGTTTGTTTATTTTCGCGGACCATTTGATCATTCTCACGGTCATTTTAACAACTGATTAGTAATCATTTTGACTATTCTTTAATAAATCAATCTGTTTGATCATTCTTCTCATGGTTGTTTTGTTGTTTTAACAACATTTGCAACATCGACTCATGAATCCAATTTCCATAAGTGTTTATCTAAACTTTCAAAACAAATTTATAAAACAAACAAAAGATTTGTTCATCATTACAATTGAGTATTATTATTATGAAAAAAAGAGACATAGAAATTTAAAACAAACATAACAAAATAATGAGCTTTTATCACATTACAATTGAGTATTATTATTATGAAAAAACGAGACATAGAAATTTAGAACAAACATAACAAAATAATGGGCTTTTATCAAAAGGAAGCATTTGGTCCGAAATAACTTTGGAAGGTCCGAAGTCACCAGACGAAACTTCAAGAAAGAAGCCTCGACCCGAGCGTTCAGGAAAATCCCCAAAATAGGCTACATACCAGGTTTTGAAAGGTTTATTATATTTTAAAATATCCCGTTCATCGTTTATTGAGGTGGAGTTTTCCACATTACAAAGCGAAACTTCAAGAGAGAACCCTCGACTAATAGGCTACAAACCAGCCGAAATGTGCGCATAACTTAACTATTCGTTGAGTTAACTATTACGACATAAGGTACAGCCACTTACAAAAATATACCCCCCCCCAATCGCGGGCCTTTTGATGCTATTTCTCTATATGACATTTTTGAACTTGAAGTATATGAAAAATAAATTGGTTAAGATCACTTGGGGTTCGTTATTTTTTATACAGGTAAAAAGGAACCCGTTTGAAAAAGATGAGCAGTTTCTTCCAAAAGGTCCGAAGTCACTTCCGACGGTCCGAAGTCAGTTCCGATGGGTCCGAAGTCACGTGGTCCGAAGTCACTTTTTTGGGTCCGAAGTCACCAAAATGGGCCGAAGTCACTCTGGTCCGAAGTTACCTGATCCCGACGGCGAGTTGTCCTGACGGCGACTTGTCCCGTACCCGGCCGAATTGACCCTGAACCGATTAAGCCAATGTCGTCGATAAAGATTTTGATGAGCGGCGGTGAGATGGTTTCTAGGCAACTCGTACCCACGGCAACTCGTACCAGTCAAGTCGTACCCAAAAATGGACGACTCGTACCCACAATTGGACAACTCGTACCCACGGCTGGACAACTCGTACCTATGGCTGGTCAACTTGTACTTGGTGTTTAATAGTATGGGCGAAGGCAGTTAATGGCCTAAGAACTATAGAAGCAGGTTTTTTTTTGCTTTTGTTTGATCCGTTTAAGGTGCTATAATAGTAATGGAAATCAGTTTACTTTGAAATTCCTTCGTCAGATATTCCACGAATATGAATGAAATATACACAATTTTTACGTCTAAATGACGGCTGTGATACACAGAACAGGAGACATATATTCATTGACCGTACTTTGTTGAAAGCGGGCACCGGGGGTTCCTGGAAGTCTACAATCGTATTCGTACGAGAACTGGGGTGAATGACACCCCCCCCCCCAACCCCGACATTAACCCTTGCCTTTCCTAATTAATAATGCCACTCTCCACCTTTAGATTATTTTTTGTGTGGCAAAGTTACATAACTGGTGAGGCGCCACTCCTGTCAGGCGAGAAAGGATTTCATTGTAAATTGAGAGTCCAGTCGGATTTTGTACTTGAAGCGTAGCACATTTACCCGCTCGGACGAAAAACGGCAAACAATGACCAGTGATAGACTGAATCAAGAAGACTACAAATGATGTTTATTTAAAAAAAAATCCAAGTAAAAAGCTCTAATACATCTCTCTCTTTGAGTCCACCAGCTCGCATCAACTGATTTCGGTCGGCAATTTTATGGTCAACACCTGAAAACTCGACAGTCATTTAATTGGGGGGTTCTCACTTTGCCAGCAGGTATTGTTTTCCTAAAAAGGTGATAACAGGTTAAACAATAGGGATAAATAGTATAGTCTGTTCTATAAATTGGTGTGAATTTGAGAAACAGAATACCAACCAACATTGAAACTGTGCAAACATTCTTTAATCATTGATTGTTTTATAGTGTTATCTTAAACATTACATATACATATACCAAGTCAGAATATAGATACGACATTTTACATCCATTGAAAATAATTGTACATCCACACAGAAAATAAATTTAATAGTTTGAAAAAGTCACAATTTTTAATAAAATCACACAAATATGGATGCCATTAGACACTTGTACTATCACAATTTTTCACAACCCAACAAGGTGTGCTACAGAGTTGCCATATTCATATAATGTTTTGCTACCATCCAACAGCTGCCTTTTTTCATTGTCCAACATATGGTCAATGCGTCGATATTTCTTTTTGCGTGGCCTTAAGCTACCACCATTCTGAAGCTGTAGAATAGTGGCTTCGTTGAAGCCTTGTTCGTCTTTGATTAAGTTTATGAATTTATAAATGTTTGGATGACAAGCTCCAAGTTTGGATAGCTTGTTGTGCCATCCTTCAACATGATTTGTGGTCCTTGGACCTGTCGTTTCAAAATGGTTCCACATTAAACTGTCACCACCTTCTACCCATTGTTCCGTCACATAATCCGCAAAACTACGGACTCCTGGAATATCCATATCCACATTCTCAATTGCGTACCACCAGTAGTCTGATATGTCACCAGGTCGCAAAAGAGGAAGTGCTGAAGCCCGTTTCACGAACATTTTTACACTTTGGTCATTGTTAAACACCACTTGAAGACCAAACCGTTGTGCATTTTTCCAAATTGCCTATCGATAATGAAACATGCAGCCTTTAATGTTGGTCTGAAACACATTTCTGGCTGCATTTTGTGCTGCTGTCTCGAAGTCAGCCATGATAGTAGATGGTGACAGTTCACTGTTTAAGTGCTGTGCTTTCTCTTTCACTATCTCAAAAGACTGTTGATAAGTTGTCTGTTTTTTATTTGGCAATAGGCCATACACAAGGGGGAACATTTTTCCCTCCACAAACGAATGAATGGTATGATAAAAGAGTGTTGGGCACATACTGAAAGTTCCATCACAGTAGTAAGTATCCGCCGAAGCAAGCATTCGAATATTTTCATCCGTAGCAAACACTAAAAATGAATTCCCGGGTGCGGCGTGTAGTAAAAAGTTGTGTCCCGTGATTGTCTCTTTATAAGTAGTTGGCAGATCGATCTGTTGTCTGACTTTTGGCACTTGTGGAAGAGTTTTAGATCGAGCCCTGTATAAACTTGAATGTACTGAATACAAGGTTGGAACACACCTAACTATTTCAGGAACATCATTTGCTCGTAAACAGTTCAATTCTTCTTTGTAAATGGCTGGGATAGTTCTATGGTCATGCTTGATTTTTTCTCTTATTTCACATAAAAAAAGTGTCCACAACAATTTTCACATTATCAGGCTGATGGTTGTGTTGGATTAAGAAAGTAGTTATTAAATTGTCCTTTGTATTGACAGTAGCTGGGCATCCAGCTTTACAGCATTTCCAATGTACTGTGTCTCGTCTTCTTGTTTTTATGCGGAACTTAAAATCATCATAAATCAAACTTTGTCCACCTCTGGCATTGGGAATAAACCTGACATTCACTTGTGCATTAGCCATTTTGATATAGAAAACTCTGAATTGCCATCGTATATATACAGTTAACTGTAAAAATTGTTTTGTTTATACCTTTGAAGTGAGAACACTATTTACCATATTGTTTACTCGTGATTGGCTACTCATTAATTGATGACCAGTAATCATTGCTAACATGCTTGTTTTGACAAACTTTGCTGGTAAACTAAGAATCATAAACTGTGACCAGTCAACACTAATTACTGGTACTGACTATACTGAAGGTGTGAATTAGGTGTGCTGGCAAAGTGAGATTAAATCATTTAATTTAGACTTACCCGGCAGTGACAGGTGTGAGATCATGAAAAATTATTTTCTATCATCTATTACCATTGGTGTTTAATTTTCTTCCAATTGTCTGTGCATATTATTATCGCCAATTAAGTTAATCTTCCAGTTGGGAGGTGTGTTTTTCTAACAATTATCTTCCATGACAATCATGAAAATTGAATGATAATTAGCATTTTAGTAAGGTTTGCAATGTAGATGTAATTTGACCAGGAAAGGGGCTTCTGATGGGCCCCGATCGTGTCCGACATCGCGTTAATCCTTCAACCAATGAAGGGGGTGGGGTATGTGGGGGAATGAGCCCCATTCGCATCTGATTTTGCGTTAACCCCTCAACACGTGAAATGCTGGGTATGGCCACCAGTACAACAAAATATGACGTAGAAAAGCCCTCAGACGTTTAACGAAGAGCCAAAGATTACCTGATTTTTTTTTTTGGGGGGGGGGGGGGGGGGAGGTCGTCTCCCTTTTCTACACCACTGTATTAATATATAATTTAAATATTTCCCGTTTCCTTTGAATTGCACTCTTGATGAAATGTTCATACCGACGAAATTGACTTTCGGCGAAGTCTATTCAGACTGTTCTGCTGAGATAAATGCTAAAAATGGAAAGTTTTTGCCTTTATGCACACCCATTGAAAGCAGACACTCATCTTCTCAAGTCCTTCAGCCAATATTCGCCTTCGCCCATACAATTAAAGACCAGGTACATGTTGACCAACTGTGGGTACGAGTTGTCCAACCTTGGGTACGAGTTGTCCAACTGCGGGTACGAATTGTCCAGCCAAAAATGGGTACGAGTCGTCCAATTTTGGGTACGACTTGACTGGTACGAGTTGCCGTGGGTACGATGTCCTGATACCGGTGAGATCACACAACCTTGTCTGACATCAACCGTTAACATTAAGGGTGGGCTAAATCCTTGCGAAGTTTTTATTTGATAGTGACTTGAGCTATATAGGGATTTTAAATACATTATCCTGTATCCCGAGGCGGTGTAGTTTATCAAAAAGAATGTTTCTGTCAACTGTATAAAATGCTTTTCTAAAATCAACAAAAACAGCATGTAACGGTTCAGTTGTTTAAGTTTTTTATATTTGTTTATAGCTGTTTTAAGAATAAAGCGCTGTCAATAGTACTACGGTGTTTTCTGAACCCGAACTGATTATCACTAATCAAGGAATTATCTTCAAGATAGGTATTAATCCTCTCGTTGATAACTGTTGAATAGCTTACCTGGAGCACCGCTTATGGCAACAGCTCTATAAATTTTGGGATCGGACAGAATGGTTTCGCGCGCCGAAGGCGCGCAGGGACTGTTTGAGGCAAGCCCTTTCGACCCTCTTTAATTGTATGTGATTTAGCTTTAGCTTCTATGGCCGTGGCAAAGGAGGAAGGAATTAAGGTAGTCAGTGGCGTCTGTGTCTCCTGCGGTTTTTCTTTGGAGGAGGACGATGTGTCGGAGAGATAGTTGTTGGTGGAGTTGTCGGATCAGGGGTGTCGGGTCGTTTCGCCCCAAATCCCGTTCGCCCCCGGGTCGTTTCGCCCCCGTACCAGTTCGCCCCGGGTCGTTTCGGCCCAATTTTGAGAGTGGGTCGTTTCGCCCCACTTTTCCCCCGGGGTATAGGGTGGGTTTGATAAAGAAAAAAAAGAACTAGCGGTTGAAATGATAATTCAGTTTATTTTTATATAAAATTTTATATGACACATCCAGTTTACAGCTGACTGATAGAAAATGCATTTGCTGTAATACAATGATCTTAAAATATAACATAACATATACATAACATCGAAACAGTTTAAACAAGATGGGATGTCTGAACAGTGAAATGTTGGATAAACAGTTACAATGCAAAAACACACATCTACAGAAAGTAGTTGTAGTTGTCCTGGGTCGTGGTTCGGACAGTCTCGTCTTGAATCTCCTCCCCAAGGAATGCCTCCACGGACTCGGGAAGCTCTCCTTCTGGTCGGACTCCTGGTCCAAAGAAGCTGGAGAAGCAAGAGCTGGAGGGGTGGAAGGTGCGTCATCTGGGACAGTTTCCTGTACCATTGACAGATCATCCTCCTCCATCTCCTCTTCAGATGAAGAGTCTGATGAGCTAGAGAATGAACTGTCACCTGACGACCCACAGTCCTTTGGACCCTCCTCCTGGGAGGGGGGCACCGGGCTGGACAAGGGTTGTTCAGGGGTGACAGGAGTTGACCTTTTGACGCCCTCACTTGCCTCCTTCTCTTCCTTTTCCTTCTTCTTCTTCTCCAGGAACTCCGTCAATCGGCGGGCATCTCGTCGTCTGGCGGAGGGTCCCTTCTTTCTCTTCCTCTTCTTCTTGGCGGTGGCTGTACTGCTCCGATGGTCCTCATCCCGCTTGTCCGTGTCACAAGGAGGGTGACCAGTGTGAGGGGAAATCCCCTCACGAAAAGTGCTACACCTCTCCAAGGACGGCGGTTCAGGTTCTTTGTCAAAATCCACTGTCAGGTTAATTTTACCCTTGAGCACCTGGATACTCCAGGTGGTAGCAACGGTAGCCTTCACTCTGATAAGTGTTTCTTGGATCACAAGTGGAAGCTCCGTTGTTCAGTTGTTAGTACCTCGGAGTCCAAGGTGCGAATGAAAAACGAACACCAAAACGTAAAAACGTATTGGGATCGACGAACGAAAATGGTTTCACGCGCCGAAGGCGCGCAGGGACGGTTTTGGGGAGCAAGCCCCTTTCGACCCTCAGTGACAGTATATGATTGACTTTCACATGTCTAGGCGTGTTGAAGGAGGAAAAGGTTCCTGTACTCGGCAGGTGTCTCCGGTTGTGGCGTGATGGCCTCGTTGACTGATGTCGGTTGAACCCTCGGGTGAGGACCAGTGTGGGAGGTTGGGTCCTCTCACAAAGGTACTACCTCTCCCCGAGGGTGCAGTCGATCTGGGTTTTCAGGCAAGTATAGTCTGCCACTTCGGAGATGATACTGAGTGATGGCCATCACTGGCAAGTATAATCTGCCTCAGGCTGTGTCTATTTGGTTGGAGGTCTTTGAAAAAAACAACAACGACCCCTTTCGGGGACCACCAGAAAGAAGACCCGAACTTCCCTGGTTCGGGGGCAGGCCTGCATTATAATCCTATTAGGTTGGGACAGAAGATTCGCAATGCGCTTACAGAAAGGAGCAGAGGCGGGACGCAGGACCAACACTCGCCTCCCTTGAAGTGGTCGACCACTTTTAGGGATGGAGTGGAGGATGTTCTGGAATCATGGGGTTAGTAATTTCCATAACGGTTATAGTTTCCATAGCGGTTATTGGGGTGCTGATCTAAAAGCATCTTCTGTGTACCTGCTTAAAAGAAGAAGGCAGAGTTAGCATTCATTAGAATATGTAAAATATAGAAGAAATGTGTCGGTGTTTGTGTGCATGTGTATAATGCCTGTACGTGTTCTGGTTATGATGAGCGTGACTGTTGAGTTGGTGTTCCTTATCAGTGTTAGTGGAATGCCGAGTGGTTTGGATCAGCTATTGTAGCATGCGTTAAAAAGGACAAACTCCACTGTGGGGACGCAGTTGGGTTACTGACAATAGTTTAGCCTCCCAGGCTTTCTCTGTTATGATTGCGTGATTGCTGAGTTTATGTTGTGTGTGGGGTCAGAGTGGTTCGGTTCTGCGTATTGTAGCATGCCTGAAGAAGGACATATCGTACTGTAGGGTCGCAGTCGTGTTGCTGACAATAGCTTGGCCTCCCTATCTTTCCCCATTGTCAGTGTTGGTGGAGGCACAGTGGTTTGGTTCAGCTGTTGTAGCATGCCTTAAAAAGGACAAACTCCACTGTGGGGACGCATTTGTGTTACTCACAATAGCTTAGCCTCCCAGGCTTTCTCCGTTTTGAGTGCGTGATTGCTGAGTTTATGTTGTGTGTGGAGGCGGGGTGATTCGGTTCTACGTATTGTAGCATGCCTTATAAAGGACATATACTGTCGGGTCGCAGTAGTGTTGCTGACAATAGCTTGGCCTCCCTATCTTTCACCATGTTGTGTTTGCGTGCTGGCTGATATAAATCCTGATTATTATTTCCTATTTTAGTATTTCTTAGGTTTTGACGTTTTGGGTTTTTTGTCTGCTATCACAAATTGCCTGTAATTTGGATATTAGCTGGCTATCGGCTAGCCGATCGTGGTTCTTCGCGGCTAGAGAAGCAAGGCGGTATTTTATGGTAGGGATGTCGTCTCTGTCGTGGAGTGTTTTGATGGGTGTGTCCCATGGGGCACGGGGGACGACCCTAAGTGCGTGATTTTGGACCCTTTGGAGGTTTCCCATATTAGTTTGATTGACGTCAGTAAGGATGATTGCCCCGTATTCGAGTACTGGGCGCATAAAGGCTTTGTATAGTTTGAGTGGGGTGGATTGGTTGGCTCCCCAGGAAGTTCCCTTTAACATTTTCAATAAGTTAATGCGTTTGGTTGCTTTACTCGCCATATCGTCAGTGTGTTTATTAAAGGACAGAGTTTGATCAATGGTGATGCCGAGGAATTTCGCCTTTTTGCATTCTGGGAGGATTTTATCCATGAGCTTCAGGTCAAAGTCGCGTTTGCCTTTCTTGCGAGTAAAGGTGATTCGCTGGGCTTTGTTGGCGTTTAGCTTAATTCTCCATTTGGCACACCATTGTTCTAGGTCTTCGAGAGCGCGTTGCATGGGTTTTTGGAGAAGGTTGGCCGTATTGCTCCAAATGCCCTTATCATCTGCAAATTGGGAGACTTGAACACGATCCTCGGAGAATTTAAGGTCATTTACATAGAAGATGTAAAGGAGGGGGATGAGGACGGATCCTTGGGGGAACCTGCTTCAAGAGGGACACTGCAGACATTTCGTTGTTAACTCTGACTTTGATTTCGCGGTCATTTAGGAAGGAGGATAGTAATCTAAGCAATTTCATGGGGAGTTTCATTTTGGATAATTTATAGCGCATTCCATTGTTCCAGACAGAGTCAAATGCTTTTTCGACGTCTAACAGCACTGCCGCACCTATTTGCTTTTCATTTGAGTGACCAGTCGGTAGACATACTCGATGCCTTCTTTACCGTTTCTATAGGCCGTTTGCCACTTATTGAAAAAATCGTTGTCTTCGAGGTATCCCCTGAACCGATTGGTAAGGATTCGTCCGAATGTCTTGCCAATGCAGCTGAGGAGGCTGATTGGGGGTAGCTGGCTGGATCAGAGGGGTCGTTGTCAGGTTTTGGTATCATGACACCGATGGCTTTTTTCCAACATTTAGGAAAGTAGCCATGGGTGAGGCATGCGTTGTATAGTTTGTTTAGTTTTTCGATTTGGGAATTTGGGCTTTGTTTTAGAATTTTGTAGCTCACTTCGTCTTCGCCGGGTGAGGAGGAATTTTTGCACTTTTTTATGACGTTGATGATTTCGTCATTGATGATGGGGGTGACGAGGTCATGGTCGTCCCCGTCTTCTAGCTCGTTATCGAACTTGGGGTCACGGTAGATATCAGGGTGCTCATTGATGAAGTCATCAATAGCGTTTATGACGGCGTCATCATTGCCCGCACCTTGATGCGGGTGATGCGTTTTTCTTAGGAGGTCGGCAAAGGTATCTGCCTTGTCTTTGTCGGTGCGCCTGAAGGAACCGCCTTCCCTTTTAAGAGGTTTGGCGGCGGCTTTGCCGCCCTTGTTTTTTTGCCCAGTTAGGGTTTTGAAAGAGTCCCAGAATTTTTCGGCATCCTGGACCCCGTTTAAATTGGCTGTTGCCTTTTCCCATTTGGCTTGTTTTTCAGCTTTGAGGGCTTCCTTGACTTCGCCATGAAGGCGGTTGTATGTTTTTTTGAGGTCAGCTTTCTTACAGGGGTCAGTTTCGGTTTTAAGAGCGCGAAGAGCTTTCCGTTTTGTTTTGATCAGTGAGAATGTGTCGCCCGAGATAGTATTTCTCCAGGGGCGCACTTCTTCTTTTGGGCATATTTCGTTTAGGGTTGAGTTAATTATTTTCTCTATGCCCTCGCATTGGGTTTCGAGTTCCGTCTCATTGGATGCATAGATATCGGATAGAACACTAGATCGGCAATCACGTGACAAAACGTGTGCTTTTGTCCGCCATCGCTCGTCAGGGCAAAAAGCGTCAGATGCATTCGCAGGCAACGGCCGTAGTCACACAAAACAAATATGATAAAAGTGCCCAACACACGTGTTGTAATGGGTTGTACTATGCGGCGAGATTCAATACAAGCCAAGGAATTATGCTTCAGCTTCGATCGGTACAAAGTATTGGTATTTATGATATTTAGATATTATTTTTCAACAGTATTTCCCTTTTTCGATGCACTCAAAACGTAAACATCGGCCAATGGCAATGTGGGCCATGAGATTACGGTCGTATCAAAGTATAGCTATAAGTATCACACAGTGAAAAATATCATAGCTGTCCATAAATACGGATTTTCACATTAACAATATTGCGGAAATGTGACGCAAAAAGAGTGAGGGAAGGCTTTACACAGAAGTCAGAACTCCTAGGGCCAGGCCCCACCTTCTCCCTGTCCTCAAGACTAGAAGAATCACTCGAATTGTGTCCTTGAGTAACTTCAGCAATGCATGTCAACTCCTCCCTAGTCCAACTCCTCCCTTGCTTGAGTGGAATCACAATGGTACAGTCAGATGAGTCTGTGTGCTATATAGCGAGTCCCAAATATTGGGGGGCTTCCTCCACCTGTAATACTGACTGTCTGACACTGGCCGTGGAAAGACTTAAAAATGTCATAAAAACCCAATAAATAAATTTATGGCTATGGCAGAAATGAGATGGTGGCTCAATCTCAAGCCACTGAATTTAAATAGAAGGGTTTTGTCCTGTTCCTACAATTCAGTTGTTTTCACATATGTTTAATGTTTTATAATTCTGATTTGTCAGAACTTACCATTATTGAAAGTTAAAAACTGCTACCGGTATTAATAAAAATTCAAATACTAAAAGATCATAAATGTGAATTTAGCCTCCCATAATCACCTTAAAATATATATCGATATGTGCCGTAAGAATTTTGTTATTTTAATCTCACACAGAGGTACAAGTACCCTGATGGTCGATTGGGTGAAAAAGATTTACTGATTAGGCGAGTTGATGGATATAATATAATATTTATATGATGGATATAAATAATGGCAGCCAAATTCTGTTAATGTCCTCTGCTGAAAACATTTTGACCTGTCAGATCTTCGAGAAATAAATAGGGAAAAATACATAAAAGATGGGGCCATTCCAAAATTTGATCACTCAAAGGCAATTTGTCATTTTTATCAAAGCATCCTGTTTTTTCAAGAAGAGAAATTGGTCTCTTTTATCCAAATTACATTGGCAACGACCATTTTCAACTCAGTATAGGTACCATGAGAATAAAGGTCTGCTCTGTCTCCATAGCATAATGGTTAGTGCATCTTGGCATGAATGTGCTGAGAAGGTGTCAGTTCAAATCTGACTGGGGACCATGCTTTTTATTGTGCTTCTTCAGTTAAGAAGTATGTGCTAACAGTTTGATACCAAATTTAATTATACTGGTAGTATTCGGTGATATGATTCTTAACTTATATATATTTTAAAATATTGTTTTGAGTTTTTAAAGCTGATTGTTAAAACTGTGTGAAGATCATTGCAAGAGGTTGCATGTACCATCCGACCCAAGCTCGGACAGACAGACACAGCAGCACATAAAAGATATTACCCAAAATGAGACTCTGGAGTGTGCTGTGTGTTAAGCATGGGATCTTCAACTGAACATCAAATCAACAAGGATCACACTGACTGAATGAAACACCAAAGTCAGGTGAACAAACATTCTCTTCATAACACCATAAGATGAAGGTATCTCATTGATTTTGCTTTGACATTCAACAAGTTCCAAGCATTAAAATGTTGAATATTATTTGACAAATTGACATATTAATAGGCCTGGCATTCTTTAGGAGTGCTGCACGCCTACTAAAAATATTGATTTTCTGGAATGCCAGACCTATTTGGGACTGCCTTTAAAATATATTGTCATTTCGTTCCCTGAGTTCCAATGTATTCTCTGTGCCCAATGGCACAAAGAACACATTGGAACTCAGGGGACGATTTGTCAATGTTGTATTGATCGCAATAATTCATGACCCATTCTGTGTCACATTTTGAGTGTAGAAGACACAGTCACATAAGAATTGAATGCAACATTTTTAATAATGAGAAGATTTGTGTGCCAATTTTTCACCATGTAGCCGAATATAGTACAATCTTTCAGTCACTATATTAATACCTTGAAGTGAAAATAACCAAAACAGCATACAAGAGTTTGCATTGAAAATTTCAGGTGTAATTGCACGCCCAAGCAATTTGAGGAGAGCAATTGTTTTGCACTACTTGATTTTCTAGATTGCGAGGCCTGTATTAAAAGTCTATAATGAAATGTATTTGTCTTTTTGGATAAAAGGACAAGCCCACACTTCAGTATAACATGAGCCGTACCCTTGAAGTGGCTGTAAAATTTGTGAAAAATGTGCTTTGAATCGAATCTGATGGCCAGTTTAAAATCAAATTGAATCTTGCAGCTTTGCAGGGCCATAGCATACATTTACTAAAAGTAAAATTTAAAATGTTAGTGCTTATGTAACTTGTCATGGACTGGGTCAGGATTTCAAGCACAGGGGGTGGCTCACTGGAACTCAATGCATCACTACAATAGTACATACATGTATAGGATATAGGGGAACTATAAGAATACAAGAGGGCCTCATGGGACTGAAATGCGCTTCTTAAACAGAATGACATACAAACAGCGGCCTACAATGAATCTACATTAACTGTTTAAGGGCTACATTATATTTCGTAGTCTAAATTTGTTTATCAAAATTTGTTTTATTACAAATTATTGAAGAGTGCTCACAGGCACTCTTCAATAATTTGTGATAAACAAATTTATATAAACAAAATATTATTTGCATTTGACCAAATATGAAATATGAGCAAGAAAAATGTTGTCTTTTGCTCTGGTACCCTATTTTTTTGAAAGCCCTGACAGTGGCTTTTTGCACTCAACCAGTTAAGCAATCAATCTTCATACGATCCCTTGTCAGTCTTTGAGCCCCTCGGGAGCCCTCAAAATAGTCTCAAGCATTGTGGCTTTTTTTTCCAGTTAAATCATAATGTAAAAAGTGGAACTCGCCTACATGTATGGAGCCCCTTGATACAACCTATGGGGGATTATTATTTTCCCTGATGGGTGAGGGTGTGAGACGTGGGAAATCTCACCCAAGAGAAAAATATTTGGGCCAGACACAAGGCTTGCCGAGTGTCTGGAGTCTCTGGACCAAATATCTTGTCCCGAGCGTGAGATTTCCCAATCTCAAACCCATCCCCATCAGGGATAATTTTTCTCCCCCCACCAAAACATCCTCAGGTCATCAAAAGTAATTCAGGGGTACAGGCAGCGATATAGAAAATTTTGTTGTCCAAAAAAAAAATGATTTGCCACTCGGAAAAAGCGCACATAAGTTCTGTATATACCACAAAATTAATTCCCTAAGCCGGCAAGACTGTGGTTAGAGATTTGTAGCGAAATGAACATTTGACACATTCTGATGACGTCATATTATGAATTTTGCAATGTGGTCGCATCACTTTTTGACGGGAATTTCGTGCAACTCACTCCACTCATAATGGCGCTCACCCAAAAATTCATATAAAAGAGTCAAAAGTGTCTTTTGATTTTGCGGTCTGTGTTTTTATTTCTGTTTTCTTCCGACAAATGTTCATCTGCTAATACTTCCAAAATGCGACACCATGTTGTTTGTTTACAGAAGAACGTATGATGATTAAATAGTCCTGAGCTCATTAAATATGCTAATAAGCCGGTCATATGAGATAGGTACCTATCTCACACGGCCTTCTGCCCTTCTCACATGGAACACACATATCTTGCACTTGCACAGGAAGTGGGGGGAGAGTAATCGTCGTTGCACACCTCTAGAGGGTACTTGAGAAAAAAATTTGAAATTATGTTTCTAGTTCGAGGACATTTTGAGTCCCATAATAACTTGAGTTAATTTTTGTCGTCTTAAATCAAATATACCTGTTGCCTAGTGCCCACTTATACAGCATATCAAATTTTGTTGAAGTCAGACTAAGAATTTTGAATAGTGAAAAATTAGGTGGTGACAAAAATCCTGCTCCTTCCAGACTAACTACAAACATTGACACACATATTTCATTTTTTATCCCCAAAACGTGCCTCTCCCAGGACGATTACAAATATTGCTCCACAAACTTACTTCATTTGAACAAACTTTGATCTTGGCCTCAAAAAAGAAGCTGTATAACAAACATGCAATCACTACGTTGAGCAATTAGATCATGAGAAAATGTTTTTTAAGTTTTGGTTACTTCTCCTTCATCCCCTTCCTACTGGTGATGAGACATTTTAAGTGAACAAAATTGAAAGGCTAACACCCACTAATATTGTGTATATAATTTTTCTGAATTGAACTGGCTAGTTTCTGAATAATGAGAATCCAACTTTCCCATTATACACAGTATTAAAAATGCTGAATCAGCAAAAACACCTGTACCTCCTCTAAACATCTAATTTACGCAAGGCCCACCAAAACACCTGGAGGAAGGAGAAGGAGCCACACACCCTCTAAACCCAAGAAGTAGGTAAGGGTGGATAAGATGGATAGGAATCTCTGACATCTACATCTTAAACAATTATCATCATCACCATTTCTTTAACCAATCACCAGTGCATTGACCAGTTCTGTGTTCTCTCAACCAGTGACCAGTTCTGTGTTCTCTCAACCAATCATCATTCATTCACCAGCACTGTGACCAGTTCTGTGTTCTCTCAACCAGTGACCAGTTCTGTGTTCTCTCAACCAGTGACCAGTTCTGTGTTTTCTCAACCAATGACCAGTTAATGGTTCTCTCAACCCTTGACCAGTTCTGTGTTCTCTCAACCAACCACCATTTCTACGTTCTCTCAGCTAATCACCAGACCTGTGTTGGGAGAGTGGGATAGGGTCTTGGCCAATGGAGGGGCAATCAGCAAGTGCAGGCATGGGTTCAAACAAAACAGGAAGTAACATTCAGGTCTCAAGTTCTGCAAACACTACCTGACACTGTACCCACAACTTAAATTATTTTTATAATGGTTAACTGTTCCAGGAAGTATTTGACTGGTGTCTTGAGTCCTGTAAGCACTTACAGAAAACTGACTCATCATAAAATGTTAACATTTATTTCAACTTAATACACATTTTTAGCAGTTATTCTAAAACTTATTTTGACTCTTACTTTATGTGTTTTAGAAGTCAATGACACAATAGAAATTACAAAAGAGATAAATTAATTTGTGGTTACATCAAAGACTGAATGTACTAGACCTTAAAATTAAATGTGAATGGGTGTTTTGTTCCCCTGTTGTTCCGACATTTTCCATCAAATCTAGTTATGGCTGCCTGCTGCAAAGCAGCCATGATGAGATTTAATGAAATTCATCCAAATTTAACTTCAGAAATCGGTGGTGAATAAATCCATTCATTTTACCAGTGAAAATTTTGACTAATTTGTAAAATTGTCCAAATTATCCTTATTTCAGTGACAAATGAAATTCTATACTGTGCAGGAAAATCCACCAACAGCATGAAAAGAGTTAAATGCTTGTAAGTAGAGACGACACTTCCAAATTTTTTTCCAAAGATCTGAAACTTTTGTTGAAACTGTGATATGACCCCTTATTGGAATGAGCTTGTAGGGCTCGTTCCAGTGAGGATGTCATAAGCTGTGGTTTAGATGGCTTGTTTGACTTGGGTTTAGTGTAACTTTCCACAGCTAAGGTCATAGATCATTATCACATATCAGAAATTTGCAGCTCTATTTCATGGCTACATGGTATCCCAAATGAAGTAGAATCTGTTACAAAAGGGCCAA
Source organism: Pictodentalium vernedei (assembly GCA_031216915.1). NCBI lineage: Eukaryota > Metazoa > Mollusca > Scaphopoda > Dentaliida > Dentaliidae > Pictodentalium > Pictodentalium vernedei. The sequence goes on from CM062297.1 coordinate 378,607,137, forward strand.
GATCCTAATGGACAGCCAAGCTGCACAATTTTTCAGCTAAGTGCCAGTAGCTGTCTATTCTAGTTATTCTGGCCTGAACATCATATCATTGGGCTTCGTACACTTTTGGATGGACAAAATTCCACGACTTTTCCAGACCTGTGTCATATTCTTCCAGAACAAATCATGGCACATACCGGGTAATCCAAAAATATTTCATGCAAAAGAAATGAGATGATACAATATATATATATGTATGATGCTGTTTGTGAGACAGGTTCCTCATCTGGACTTCATGCAAGTGATGGCTTGATCTTTACTACCTGTTAAACCTTTAGTTAATGAATTGGAAAATTGGCCTACACAAAATAAAAAAAATCAATATTCAAATTTTGATATTTTTTCCTTCCTAACCATAACTTATGCCCCCCCCCCCCCCTCCCCATTGGAAGGAGCTGACCAGGGTCATGAGATATGGTTTGGGAAAAGCTTGGGGGGGGGGGGGAATAATTAATGTCACTGCCTAATTATGCAAGATAATGGGTTTAAAATTGAAATGAATGAATGTTTTTGCTGATGATATGGATACATTTATTTATTCATTTACATTTAAACATTTATCCATTTTGGATACATTTACACAGTTTCTATGACTTTTAACTGATGCGGGTTGGTCACTGCAGTAATTTTTTAGGACTTGTCCAGCATTTTCCTCCCATTTTCCCAAGGTTTCTGGGTCCGGAAAAATATTTTTTTTATTTTCCAGGACCTGTACGAACCATGACGGTGTGTACTATGTTGAATTATTATACAGTGAATATAAGTAAAATCTTGAATTCCAGGCCCGCTTTTCTGGTAGCAAATGAATATTTAATTTGTTCACAGCTGGACCACACCTACAATGTTACCACATGAATATGCAAAAGTTTATCACCCTTGCCAGCAACCAGAACAATAAGAAAATGGCTTTCAGCGATTGAAAGTAACCCAGTTTTTCAAAACAGGTAACTCACCAGTTGCAAAATGCAAGGTCTGAAGATGAATTCCAATATCAGTTTCGCTGATTGATGGAATGTCAATAAGAAAAAAAGTAGAGTGGGACCCATCATCAAAGTCCCTTGTTGGTCATACAGAGTTTGGGAATGGCACCAACAAATTGGGATGGGACATACAACCGGAAGCAAAGGAGGTTTTAGTCATAATGGCTGTTGGTCTTTGTGGGTACTGGAAAGTAAAGTGTGGCTATTTTTTTAACTGCTGTCTTGAGGCAGTAGAAGAAGCAAATCTGGTAAAACATTTTGGGGGTAGCTTAGGCCCCAGTGGTCTACGACCATCCATTCAAATTCCTGAATCCTGAAAGTAAATCATGAAGAAAATAATTATGTATTTATTTGTACTAAAATATAAATTAATATGAACAATGCTTTCCTTATAATTCATTAAATTAAAATATTATGGCACGCGTTTCGAAAATATTTTACTTAGAAAATGCTTAAAGAAGCCAATTAAACAATATGCGGTGTTAACAACATAAAAAGGTGTAGCCAAGTTCAAAAAAATCACACATTTCAAACAGGTATAAAACAATGAAAAACAAATTATAAGAAAGATAATCTTATACTGTAAAGGTAAAAGAGTATGGGGCGCCACAAAAAAAAAAATTCTAAATTTTTTTATTTAGATAATCTCTATACTTCAAGTCAAAGATAAGGAGATAAAGGGCTGCCCAAGTGACTTGTTTATTTCTACAGACACCTGTATGTTATGTGTCAACTATGCATTCCTTTTCCCCTGTGGGAACCCCGGGAAGTGAAGCAGTGCTTGTTTACTGTGGCAAGCAAGCTCTTTTTCACTGGTAAAATAGGACCCAGTCACTGATGCTTGGGGTGCGAGTCCTCTAAAATACATGTAGGCAGCATGGGGTATAAACAATTGACTGCCCGTGACTTCATCTCCATGCTGTGGTCATGATTAGCCATTGTGCAAAAGTATATGACCTTAAACACCAATAAATAAATAATAAATAAATGCATTCCTTTTACTATCGGCCAAGTATCAGTCTGTGCTGTTTGGGGATCGGGATGTTACGTCCTCGAGAAGTGTTTCGTTTCCAGTTAGTGGGAAGTTTCGTCCCCAGGAAGTTTAGTCCTCATTACTTGTTAAATAATAAGCTTAGGACTGGCATGGGATTGTAAGGCTAGGTACAAGTAATAGTATCTTTTGATTAATCACGTTTTATTCAATTTTTATTCAATGATTCACAGGTTAAAAGCACTGATAACAACAAAAGAACATGCAGTAAAAATATAACACTATGAAAAATCTAACATTTTTCACATGGAAAATTAATATTCACCAATAATTTGTCGCAAAACAAATTTAATGAACACGCATACAACATTTTATACGAGGACTTGGTTCATGCAAGCAGCGGCAAGCTCATTAAATTTGTTTTGTGACAAATTATTGGAGAATATTAATTTTGTAATGTAAAGATACCTTTCATCTTGAATGAAATCAACAGCAGATGATTCGCCTGTCGGTTTGTCGTAGATATAAATTGCAGACTCCTGATTCATTGCAAGTTTTGTAGTTAAGAAAATAAAAATCACTGGGCTTGCATGAACCAACTCCCCGTATATTAAATACAGTGGCAAATCTACGGAAAAAATAGTTCTTGCATGAAGTTTGTTTTGTGACAATTTATGAGTGAATCCGCCAATAAATTGTCACAAAATAAAAATCATTGCGCTTTCGTGAACCAACAACTCCCTGTATATTAAATTCAATGTCGTATCCACAATAACTAGAAGGAACGCAATATATTTTGCATATTCATTTAAGCCGATTGATTTGCTAATTAATATATAAACATGATAGTACTTGATTAAATTTTTTTTTAAAATGTCAGAATTCTATACAATTTACCATTCAATTGGGAAGTTTCGTCCTCTCCAGAGGACAAAACTTCCCGGGCACGAAACTTCCCACTAACTAGGGGATGAAACTTCCCGGGACAAAACTACCCCGACCCTAAAATGCACATCAACTTAAGTCTTTCAATCAATTTTTAGTGCCAGACTGAGACAAAATTACCTCAAAACGAATCTTGGCTCATAGGTAATACTAAACACTGAGGTATACCGAACAGAAGGAAAATAGGATTATAGGGGTGGGAATGGTTGAAAAGAAAACCACAAACTGCAGAGCTGCCAGAACCTGGAAAACAGCTGATGGGAGTTTTATTTTTATCAAATATTACAGTGATTTGTGTTATGATACCCAATTAGCTTTATCTGTGCTTTATCCACAAACCCAGGTAGGCTAATAATTACCAATCTACCAACTAAATACTGGAGGGCAGTTTCGACGATGCATCGGTCTGTAAATCTTGCATTTACTCGAATAAATCAATGGTTATTTCACGCATATTGCTTCAAACGACTAGATTTTATGTCCGCACACATAGCTTTTAAACGACCTGTACTTACTTTTCTTCACCTTGATATCTCTCGGTATTCCTCAGTGTTTAGTAGGACCCTTCCCCTTGCTGATATCAAAATATACACGTGTCAATCAAATGATTACTAATTAGTCTCGAAATACATAAACTATTAACACAGTGGATTTGAAACTATTAAATGCCAATGTTTTGTGAAATTTTAATATAATTTATAAACGTACCTTTGAGGCTTGAATTTTAACGCAAAACTCTGGATAGTGCCACTGCTGCGAAGTTTGGAAACGTCTTCTGTCGTTCCAATGAATTGCGATTTACTGCATCAAAACAAGGCACCGCCGTCCCCAAGTACACGAAATGGTTCTTTTATCCATCGGTTCCATTGGTCGTCACTTGTCAATCAATTTTATGTATGATTGAATATTTAATTATGATTTATCAACACACCGTACACTGTCTTTCCATTCACACACGTTGTATTGTTTACGTTTTTGCCCTGACGAGCAATGGCGGACGATTGCCTCATTTTCCATTGACCAATCGAATGAGGACTGCCGATCTAGTCTTCTATCTGATATCTATGATTGGATGGGGAGGTGTTTGTGAGTTTGATATCGATGATGTTTCCTAGCAGCAGCGAGGTAGACCGGGAGGTGATCGCTGCCTAGGTCGTCATCACCGACCCAGTGGTCATCAATTTGATTAATCAGGGAGTCACTGGCGATAATTAGATCGAAGATCTCAGATGAGAATAATGGGTTGTTACTGAAAAAAGTTGCTGAGCTGTCAATCATAACCACATGAAGGTTATGCTTGTTTGTGATTTCAAGGAGGGCTTCACCGTTGGGGGTAGTTTTGTTACAGCCAAAGTACAGGTGTTTGGCATTGAAGTCGCCGGGGAAGATGCAGTGTTTGTATTTCCTCGTAAAGAAATCAAAGACATTGTCAGAGACAATTTTACTTGGGTCGTTATAATAACAAACGTCGATCATTCGATCACCCTTATATAATGTGGTGAGAACAGATTTACTCCAGACTTACCAAACTCTTAAACTGCTGTCTCTCCTGTGGGTACTTCCCAAAATGCTGGAAAGTGGCCACAGGAGTCATGATACCTAAACCCGACAAAGACCTTACCAACCCCTCTAACTACCGCCCAATCAGCTTGCTTAGCTGTGTTGGGAAAATATTTGAGCGGATTCTCACTATGAGACTTCGCAGCTATCTCGAATCAATCAACTTTTTCAACAAATGGCAAAGAGCGTATAGGAGTCAGAAAGAGGGAATCGAACACGTATATAGACTGGTCGATTATATGAAAACAGCATTTAGTCAAAACGAAATCGGAACCGCGCTTTTCTTGGATGTAGAAAAAGCGTTCGACTCGGTATGGCACAATGGCGTGAGATATAAACTAGCGAAAATGGGATTACCCACTAAAATTCTAAGGATCATATCATCATTTCTAACTGACGGAAAAATCAAGGTTAGGGTTAATCGCGAGGTGTCAGAGGAAGTAATACTCGAAGCGGGAACACCACAAGGGTCGGGTTCTAAGTCCGCTTCTTTTCATAATATATGTGAATGATATAGAAAAAGTAGGGAAAAACTTTGTTGAACTATCGCAGTTCTCAGACGACAAAGGCATTTGGACAGCCAGCAAGTCCAGAAACATAATTAAAAATCGTCTACAGGATACCATTCGCGATCTTGAGAGCTGGTGTGCCCTGTGGCGCATCAAACTCAATGCCGCCAAAACTCAAAAAGTTACGTTCTTCAAAAAGCAAAGGAAAAAACCAGTCCCGAGTATCGATCTCCAGTTATACGATCACAAACTAGAAGCAAACAAAGAGACCAAATTTTTGGGATTTATCCTAGATAGCAATCTCAGTCTAAAAAGTCACGTAAACTCCATTACGGTTAGAGCTACTAAACGTGTCAATTTTCTGAAGATGATCAGAGGTAGAAATTGGGGAGCAAACAAAGATGTGCTTCTCAAGCTCTACAAAACATTTATACGTCCGGTACTAGAATACGGTGCCATAATAACAAGCGACCTAAGCAAAACCAACATTCAGAAGCTACAGAGGGTTCAAAATTATGCCCTGTGAGTGGCACTATGCAAACCGAAATGGACACCGATAAAGGAACTTCACGAGCTAGCAAAAATAGAAACTATTGATACGCGACTAAAAGACCTACAAAACAAAACCCTCAACAGACTCCAAGATAGTGAATTAATGGTTGTGCTGAACGAACACCGATCCCTTAACAGAAAAACAAAATAAGTTTCCAGAAAATAATAATAATAAAAAAAAAAAAAAAAAAAAAAAATAATAAAATAAAATAAAATAAAAATTATACAATATAACTAAATCGCGTGGAGTCAGTGAGGATTGCCTCGCTACTCATTGGGAACTTTAGGATAGAGTCTGTGAGGACTGCCTCGCAACTCTGCTGAAGCGGGATTGAAACGCGTTTAATAAGATCTATATAACAAAACCCTCCACTTACTCCAGGATAGTGAATCAATGGTGAAGCTGAACGAACACCGAACCCTAAACAGAAAAACAAAATAATCCACAGTAAATTAAAATTACTCAATAGAATTAAACTGCGTGGAGTCAGTGAGGATTGCCTCGCTACTCATTGAGATCTTTAGGATTGAGTCTGTGAGGATTGCCTCGCAACTCTGCGTGTGGGGAGTGGGCTCCGAAGAAACACACCCCTTACCCCATCCATAGCAACAATCACACAGCAGGCACAATATACAATAGCGGATACCTATCTTTCTCTCTACCTATAACTTTTCTAACTGAACATTCTCAAATTTTCTTGCAACACTCTTATCAAGAAGACGCATGGAAATAGTAGACAAAGCGTAGGAGGAATTGGTGCAACCTACCTTTCTGCAACATACACAAGAAACCACCAAACGCTAGGCAAGGATTGAAACAAGCTTGTCTGGCTGGGAACGAGTGTACATTTGATATAAATGAACATTTGAATACAGATTTAACAGCCCTTTTAAGGGCTTGAGGGTGTGTGTCAGTGAGAGGTTTTTTTTTTTTTGGGGGGGGGGGGGGGTGGAGGAGGTCATTTGGAATTCCCGAAGGATAACCAGATACCTCAAAATCACATACGGCATCCTATCTCCCAGAAGGCTTGATGGATGACTCCCGGTTTTTCATAACTAAGCTGTTGGAGCTTTCTCCACTTCTTTTTTGTTACCGCTATGGTCATATACCGGGGCCGCTACCAAACCGGCGTTGCTGTTTGGTTTTCTTTTCTCTTCTTCCCTTAAACTTGCCATCGCACAACATTACATTCTGGCTCGCCACCATGGTGGGACTCAAACCTCTACCATCGCCGAACTGGAACCGAATAGAGCTCGCTCTCTAAAAGTTTAAAGGCGTTGAGGGATTGAGTATTGACCATCTAACACTCCAACGTAAACTGCCGGGTATTCGAACCGCGTGCATAACCCTCTCAGACTCCATTTTGGGCAATAGGAAAGCTAGGCCTGTGTGATCCAAGGGGAAAAAATAAGGTTAACCGGGTCGCAAGGGATTTGTAAATCCCACATCGTCCCTGCGCGCCTTCGGCGCGCTAAAACCTTTCATTCATCATTTACTCCATGAAGGGGGATAATGATGTGATTCAAATACCTGATTAAATAATTTAGTTACATGATCAATCATATGCGGGACTATTATTTTTAAGAGTTCGTTTGAAATGTTATCATAACCGGTCGATTTATTGTTTTTTAGACTTCTCAGAGAGTGCATTATTTCGGTAGCCGAGATTTGGTCATTATTCAATGGGTGGTGTATATCCACTTCTGTGTTTATAACATCGGTTGTATTTTCCTGGGTTTGTGGTCGACACAAAAGCGTTTTAAACAAATCAACAGACTTGTCGGGGTCCAGATGACTGATCTCAACATTGTTCGAAGGGACTTAATTGTCTGCCAATAGGTTTTTGGATCTGAAGATGATAATTTTTCGAGGTTTTCCCATATGTTCTTGAAGTGCATTTTGGACTTTTTCTACGTTGCTCTTTTATACATTTTCTTACAATGAAAAAACTTTTGCAACAGAGATCTATCCTAATCTAGTCCGTTTGATGAAACACGTTATAGGACTTCCACTGCACACAGTAGCACATTGTCAAAGACAATGTTTTGTAGCACGGAAGTCCTAAAACTAACCAGAATTCGCACGTGACCTTTTTGCGCCCAATTTTAGTGCCAAAGATAGTCCAGGGACAGGGAGATGTCGGGTGCTCATGAGCCCCGAATCTCTGTATATTAAACGAACCAAGGAAGGAATAGGTAAGTGAATTTACGAAACATTAAGACTCGACGCCACTGTGCATGACAGGAACAGGAAAGAATTGTCCGGAACGGCACGAAGAGAATTTTTTATTTTTCAATTTTCGGGACACACCATTCACCAACTGTAGGGATTTTAGTCACCTGATCCCCTTTAGACGTTGTAAACAATTCATTTTGCATTCAAAGCGTTATAAAACTGAAAATAAAAAAAAACATCCACCAACCCTATAGATGTGTATTTGTTCATTATATATATTTTTAATAATGTGTGTAAGTGTCATTGATGAAAAAGTTATCATCATCGAGATTTTATCGCTGAAAGCGGGCACGTCGATTTACCCAATAACACCCAATACTACCCAATAACACCCAATACTACCCAACAACACCCAACACTATCGTTCGGCCCAAACGAAGTCAGTTGAGAAAGACGACAAGACAAAAACAGCGCTGGCTATTTTCTTCTAGTTACCTCGAAATTTAGTTCCCAGGTGCACGATCAGTATTAGATTTATTTACCATATCAAGCTACAGCTTTGCTTCGTTCAAAGCTTAAAAGCTGCCATTTCGTATATATTTTCTCAAACAAATCTTGTCATGGGGACAGTTAACCCTTTACCTACTGCGTGGTACTGGTATGAAGAAGTGTCAAGGATTGGCACGATGATAATAGTATTCACGCAGCTGTGGTGCGGATGGTCAGACGTAAGGTGTGTCTCGGTGTACAAAATCAGGACACTGTGTGTCTGAAACCGAGGACCTGTGGCGGAAGCTCTTGGGGTAACCTTCGTTGGGAACAAAACGCAGTGCACAGAATGCACTGAAGCTGCCTCATTTCTAGCTCTCTGTCGAGGGGGGGGGGGGGGGGAGCCAAAAGCCCGGAAGTATGATGAGTAAAGGACATAGCAGCAACTCAGTTCGACCGCAAGCTTCAAGTAGAACGCCGGTCAGAGGTGTAAGGCAAGAGGGGCACTGGTATCCCGTCATGTTGAGCCAGTTGTTACCGTTAGCTCGTGCGTGGTTGGCCCACGTAGACTCTCGACAATTATCGTGCAAAAAAATGCGGCACCACCCTCATCCAGAAGGAGGGTAGGTGTGGTTGGTGCTATGATTCTGTTTGTAATTGGGCGGTAGCCCGTGGACACAGCTTAATAAAGCACACCTACGGTGGGTGTGAATGTGTGGTTACCATAGATGGACTTCATATCAACCCTTGGTCGGCTGCGGGTTCTATCGCAGCAACGGCGTCCAAACCCGCGGTCGGTTAACTGCTGCTGTTGATCAGCATGTATAACCCTCAATCGCATTCTATTATGAAGCAATTGTATGTCTTCCTTGAAGAAGGACCTGGAAGGTCTTTGAGGCGTTGGTATGAAGTTTAACCCCTTCCCCAGTACAATTTTCTCATGTGTACTGAGAGTGTAATTTGACAGATTGGTAATATGTGTGCTAGCCTTGTCAGCCTGTGCGGTGAGGTGAGACTGTCGTTCCATTTGACATCGTGTGTGTCGCCTACCGGCGCGTTTGACGTTTTGGGATACTTTTTTGTTAGCCGGCCAGTGGAGAGCTGTAGCTTTGGTAGCCAGCTGTGCGGGAAGTGTTGCCCAATTTGTGATAATTATTGGATACCAATCCAAGCTCCAAGAGCTGAAAGTGTCAGCTTGATAATGCTTTTGGGAAGGTATCCTTTGAAGTTTGAACGTCGTGGGTCGACGTAACAACTGGTGCAGGTCATCGGTTTATACTTCACCAGGGAGGTGGAATTGTGATAACTGCTGAGCACGGTATATGGACGATTCGGCCCATGTACGATTCGAACCAGATTTTTGTTGGACGGACCAGATCTATGGACGATTTAGGTGGTAATTCCACTTCTGGTGTGTCAGTTACATGTATGTGACATATTATTTGTTGAATTTCAAAAGAACTACTAATGTACTGTGTGCCTAACTTTCTTCAGCAGAATAATATTTAATTTTATTATGTTGTGTGGTTCACTGTTGGTGGGTGCTATTGGAGAGCTCTCTGGCAGACTAGAAGGACCGGAGTATGGGTTGCGTGTGTGAGCCTCCGTTGGAGGGAATTTTCAGAGCATTTTCCGATGGTGTGCCACAAAACTCATACTCTGCCCCCCCCCCCCCCTCCCCACCCACCCGTTCTCCAAACTCTAATGCAACGTTTAAATCCCGTCATTCCTTAACGGTTTAGGTGGTAATTCCACTTCTGATGTGTCAGTTATGTGACATATTATTTGTCGAATTTCAAAAGAACTACTAATGTACTGTGTGTCTAATTTTCTTTAGCAGAATAATATTTAATTTTATTATGTTGTGTGGTTTACAGTTGGTGAGTGCTATTGGAAAGCTCTTTGGTAGACTAGAGGGGCCAGGGTATGGGTTGCGTGACACACCGCTACCGGCAGTGTGTCGCGCGGCTCATATTCTGCCCCCTCCCGTTCTCCAATTGTTAATGCAACTTTTAAAGTTATGACACTCTTTAGCGGTTCAGATGGAAACTCCACTCCATGTGTGATATTCATGTCGAATTTCAAAAGAACTACTAATGTGCTGTGTCCCTAACTTTCTTCAGCAGAATAATATTTACTTTTATTATGTTGTGTGGTTGACTGTTGGTGGGTGCTATTGGAGAGCTCTCTGGCAGACTAGAGGGGCCAGGGTATGGGTTGCGTGACATACCGCCACCGGCGGTGTGTGTCGCGCGGCTCATATTCTGCCCCCTCCCGTTCTCCAATTGCCAGTGCAACCTTTAAATTTGGACACTCTTTAGCAGTTCAGGTGGAAACTCCACTCCATGTGTGATACCCTATTCAACCTATATTGACAGTTCTCGTGTAACCAATAATTTTACTTTTCAAGTGGGTGCTATTGGAAATCTCTTTGGCAGCCTGGAGCGGCCAGGGTATGAACTGCGTGACACACTGCCGCTGGCAGTGTGTCGCGCAACTCATATTCTGGCCTCTCCCGTTCTCCATTTTTGATGCAACTGTTAGTTAGCCACTCTTCCTTATTAGTTCGAATGTGACCAATAACTTTGCATTTAAAGTGAGTCATTCCCTAACGGTTTAGGTGGAAACTCTGCTGCAGGTGTGATAACTTCAAACTCATTTTTCGAGTGACCGATACTTTTATACTATTATTGTACTGTATGAGTACTAGCGCCATCAGCGGAATAATACTTATTTTTTTATTATGTTGTGAGAACCCCTGTTGGAGGGATCCTTTACGGGCACTTTCCGACAGTGTGTCACACAACTCAACCTCCCCCCCCCTCCCACGCTAACTTTTAGTTAGCCACTCCTTAATATCAGTTCTAATGTGACCAATACTTGTGTTTTTAAAGTGAGTCATTCCCTAACGGTTCAAGTGGAAACTCCACTGCAGGTGTGATAACTTCAAACTATCATTTTTCGTGTGACCGATACTTTGTGAAACTTCAAATAACTACTAATATATTGTATGCGCACAAGCGCCTCCAGCAGAATAATAATTAATTCTACTACGTTGTGAGAACCCCTGTTGGAGGGATCCTTTAGGGGCACTTTCCGATAGTGTGTTTTCCAAACTCCAATGTAACTTTCAAGTCAGCCATTTACTAACAGTCCAATTGGAAACTTTACGGTCTGATAACTTACAGTATCGGTTCTCATGTGACCGATAATTTGCTTCTAAAGTTAGTCATTCTTTAAAGGTCTAGGTGGAAACTCCACTCCAAGTGTGATAACGTATACTATCAGTCCCGTTAACACTCTCCAGCTCTGCATGTCCTAATATCGTCCCCGCCAAAATAATATTTATTTCTACTATGTTGTGTGGACCGCTGTCGCGGGAGCTTTCGGAACACTTTCCAACAGTATGTCGCACAACTCATTCTGCCCCCCCCCCCCTCCTCCCCCACCCACCCGTTCTCCAAATTTTAAGGTAACTTTTAAAGACAGTTCTTCCTTAACGGTTTAGGTTGGAATTTCACTTTTGGTGTGATAACTAAAACTATCACTTATGTGACCGATTATTTGCCGAATTTCAGAGGAACTACTAATGTACTGTGTGTCTAATTCTGTCTTCAGCAGAATAATAACTTGAAAAAAATGTTTTTATTATGTTGTGTGGTTCACTGTTGGAGGGTGCTAGTGGAGAGCTTTCCGGCAGTGTGTCGCGCTACTTTTATTCTGGCCTCTCCCCCTCCCGCTCTCCAGTTGTTAATGTATCTTTTAATGTTAGTCATTCTTTAGAGGTTCAGGTGGAAACCCCACCCCATGTGTGTTAACCTACATAACCTATATTATCAGTTCTCGTGTGACTAATAATTTTGCTTTTATCATTTCTCATGTGATCGATACTTTGTTTTTAATGTCAGCCATTTCTTAGCAGTTCAGGTGGAAATTCCACACCAGGTGTCCTAATTTATACAGTACGTGGAGAGTGGATTGTAGCTAAGTCGCCCGCGGAGTGGAGTTATCACCCGGGCTATAACTTTCAAATTTTGTACATATCGACAAAAAACACAAGCAATGTTTCAGCCAATGGACTTCCGGGTTTAACCCGGAGGTCCATTGGCTGAAACTTTGCTGGTGCTGGTTATGCTTTGTCGCCCGCGGAGTGGAGTTATCACCCGGGCTATAACTTTCAAATTTTGTACATATCGACAAAAAACACAGGCAATGTTTCAGCCAATGGACTTCCGGGTTTAACCCGGAGGTCCATTGGCTGAAACTTTGCTGGTGCTGGTTATGCTTTGCAACAAATTTGCAATTATTGCTTGGGTGGAATCTCCGCTCTGCGGGTGATTTGGTGATAATACACTCTCCACGTACTGTACTATCAGTTCCCGTGTGGCTGATAATTTGCTGAACCCCGACTGATTTACAAATGTACAGCATCCATGTTCATTACCGTTCCTAGCGGAATTACTCTTAATTTATTATGTTGTGTGAACCACTGTTGGAGGGAGCTCTCAGAGCACCTTCCGACGGTGTGCCTGACAACTTATATTCAGCGCCCCCCCCCCCCCCTCCTCCCCAGCTTCTCCGTATTTAACTGTTCAGTTTTAATGCAAGTATTTCAATAACGCTTCGGGTGGAAACTTAACTTAATGTAACTTTTAAGTGAGTCCTTCTTTAACAGCTTGAGTGGCAACTCCACTCTATGAGTTATAACTTAATTACAGCTCGCAGATAATCATTAATTTGCTAAACATTATGAGAACTACTAATTTACTGTATATCCATGACTGCTTCAGCAAAATGATATTTAGTGTCAATTTGTTGTGCGAACCACTGGTGGTGAGAGCTTTTATGGCATACTCCATCATTGCCTTGAACAATTCATATTCTGCACCGCCCCCCCCCCCCCACACCCCCACCCCGCGGTTTCTATGCATGCCCATTACCGTTCTCAGCAGAAATATATTCACCAGCCCATCTTATAAAGCTTTTTATTGTATACAATATCCCACCCCGCGGTTTCTATGCATGCCCATTACCGTTCTCAGCAGAAATATATTCACCAGCCCATCTTATAAAGCTTTTTATTGTATACAATATCCACTCCGTGTAGACACGTAAGTTCGTCAAAGCAGGCTATACCCCTTACCTCCATCAAAAATTACTAACTTATCCTTTTTTGTGTGTGTTTGTTTTTCGTATGCTCCACTTTCCATTCTATCTGTCCAACACTCTATACTTTACACTACAGCAATTCTTCTGAACCCAGCTTGAATACATTGTACTTCCGTAACTAAATTCATACTCAAATGTGTTCACTCGAATTATACCGTGCCAGGATAGGCAATTTTAACCTTTCAGTTTTTTGTAGTAGTTTAAAACAATGCTTGCCGAAAGGTAGATCCACTTGTATCCTATTTTACTTGCTTTTGCGCCTCGGTGGTGTTGAGCTGTATAAAAGTTTTACTGCTATGTTTGCTCTGTTCATTGGACAATCCAGCGTCCCTGTTACCTATTACTCAGTAAATTCTGTTGAAGCAATTACCCATCACTACGGATCTCTGAATGTTCTGCAGGGCACGTCGAATTTGAAAGTATTAACCACATTTCTCTTATTGATGTTGTTTTCTTTTTGCTTGGTCATAAGCTTATTACTATTGTAACAGAATCGGTGATTTTAAATGCGCCACTCACCATAAATCCTTGGCTAATTCTGCCTAGCAGCAATCGCAGACTTCAAAACATGTATCACAGCCAAATTATCCCAGTTTTTAATTCTCCAGATCAACAGCTTGTTCGCCAACTTCGTACATCAGGGACTGATCCATTCAACTGCAGGAGTATATCCCGACACCAGTCATTATGTTCCTTGTTGAAATGGTCCTGTTTCTTCACATTCTTCCCCATTTTATTTTTTTTAAGACTCACTACCTGAGGAAGGTTATGGATTAGTAGGTGTCAAACCCTTCACCAGTAACAGATGTCAACAAAATTAAGAAACAAGTTCACCTTGGATGCCAGTACCTACTTATATCTATAATACATTAGGCAAAACCCAGACCAATGTTGCAAATCCATTTTCCATTTACATTTATTTATTCTAATAGATACCAGGGTCCCGAAAGCTCAGAACTTTTGGTAGTCTGGTATGATACATGTAAATCCAAATTTTTTTTTTGTTGTTGTTGTTATCAGTCTGCTTTCATAAACATATATAAGACTATATATATAAATTGACTCAAATTTACACATATAGACAGATATATATACATTTTCATGCAAATGTGCATGTACAATTTACAAAATGGGTTACAACATTCCTAATGTAATCAAGAAGGGATGCCATATAACTGGCCAGCATTTTGGTTGGCTAAAGCAACCAAAACAGACAGAGGAACATTTTTTCTTTTACTCAAATATTCAAACACTGGCATGAGCATCCATGGTGTATTTATTGGACAGTGGCGAAGAGGCGACAAGTACGGTGAGTCAGATTCAAAAAGAATCTTTTCTACTGGCAACACAGATATGGCTTCTAGGGTGACAGAATCTCTGAATATACTATGCGTGAAGCCAAACTTACAGTTTGGTAATATTTGTTGCCAAACTCTGAGCTCATCAGATGATCCCATAAAACAATGTCTATGGACATTTAGATGGGTCAACCCCAGATCTTCAAAAATGTGGAGCACTTTCTTTGCCGCTTCACCATTGCCAGAGTCTCGACAGTGAATCACGACAGCTTTGCTGTATTTCTCTGCCAGGGGTAAAACTTGGTATAGAAACTTTTCTTGACTCAATAATTTTCTTTCCCTACATGCCTCTCCATCTCCACATAGAGGTCTACATTTACAGGTAGTAGTTAAGTCTATACCAATTTCTCCTAGTCCTACACAAGTAGGTAGTCTCAAATGGGACTCTATTTTTTTTAAATAGCGATTTACAGAGCAGGAATCCACTAAATGAGGATGTAAACCAAATGTTACATAAATTCGCTTATCAGCAGATAACTGTTTTTCCCAAAATCTCCACTGCTTTGGAAAAACATAGTTGGCAATAGCCCCAACAAGAGGTAACCTCTTAGATTCTCTAACTTGCAACTCAATTTGTAGAAGTGAAGTTTTCCCTGATCTTTTTAGTAGTTGGTCCAAATGGAAATGGCTATCAATAATAGGAATGTTCACAGCAGGAATATCTTCTGTCAGTTCTGTTGTAGCGGCCATTCCATTATATAAGAGAGGAGTTTCCAACCTACTCACTTCATCTCTTTCATTAACATCTAACTTGGCCAACATCTCCGAAAAAATTCTCCAGTGTGCAAGAGTAATAATGGAATTAGGTGGAGAGACAGAGAACTCTGAAGGTTTTTCCATGTCTTGAACAGTCAAATACTGTTCCATAACAGCCCTCTCTTCTGTCAAAAATGGATTTGGAGTCTTCTCAGCTGGATAAAGTTTATGTATTAATACATATCCAAAAAGATCTTCTAAACTGCTTAAAGCAAAGGCTTCTCTAAAATAATGGAACAATCCATTTATAAGTAATATCCAGTGTCTGAGCTTATCGTCATTGAAGCCTGCACCATAAGAATGGTCTTCCTTCTCCACATGTCTTTTCTTTAGAAAGCAGTTAACCCCTTCTTGCTTTCTACACTGCCAACAGGCTGTCTTGGCTGCCACATACCAAGGCAAATGACATGTTACCACATGTCTCTTTAAATTTCTTTCTCTTGCTCCACATATATGGCATGGTCTGTGTGTTGTTCCTGATTTTTTCACTTCAATTATTCTTTCATCCTTAACTTCTAAAAGTATATCTGAAGCATTTGCTGAACTCTCTTCTTCCGAAAACACTTCATCCAGAACGACAAATTCTTCAAGTCCATTTGAAGTGTGTTCTCTTGACTCATCTTCTTCCTTATTTGCATTATTTACAACATTCACTAACCCAGTCTCATCATAATCAGGAACAAAGTAGGCCTCATCTAAGTCATCCATCTGCAACATAATATATACACGAGTCTGAGGACAAATTCTACATTGATGTGGGTTAGTGTGACAGAGCAACTGTGTTCATTGTGCATAAAAAAATGATTTGCATGCATAATGTGCTTCATGTTATTACTGAACATAATCTTTGAACTTGACTGGTGGTTTTGTTTTTCTCCCTGTCCTTGTTATAACTGGGTGATCTTTAAACAAATTTGAAAGATCATTTTCATCAATGGTGTCCTCAGTGAGTTCTTCTGTTGGAGCTATCACCTTTTCTTGTTGTGACTCATCTCTTGATTCTGTCATCGATTCTTCATGAAAAAGGTTATGTCGCAACCTTCTTAACCATAATGGTAATTCTGCATCTCGACACCTTTTCAGTCGATCGTGATGCAGCATATATGTACCTTTTCTGTCTTGCACTTTATAGAGTGGCGATCTGTTTTCTGTGACCAAATATGGTCCTGCCCAAGGTGCTCTCAGTTTACTGCTTTGTCCCACTTTGGTTGTAGAATCTTTCTTATAAACAATATCACCTATTTCATATTGGCTCTCATGGGTACGCAAATCATAATCCTTTTTCTGACGCAGTTGAGCTTGACCTAAATTCTTGCGTGCAAATTGATGAATTTTTGGAATTACCTCATTCAGATGAAGAACCCAGTCTGCAGGCGTATATTCTTCAGAATTAATTTCATGTGTGCCAAAAAGTAAATCTATTGGCTGTATTACTTCTCTGCCTAGCATTAGTCTGTTAGGTGTAAAACCAGTTTGTTGATTTTCCATAGAATGAAGTGCCATAGCTAATAAAGGTAAGTCTCTGTCCCAGTCTTTGCAATGTCCCTCTATAAAACATCTAATCATTTGTAGTAGTGTTCTGTTGTAACGTTCTACCTGACCATTTGATGATGGGTGATATGGTGTAGTCCTGGTTTTTGCAATCTGCAGCTGCTCACACAAGGATTTAAAAAGACTACTTTCGAAGTTCCTACCCTGATCAGTATGAACTTCCAAGGGGCAACCAAACGTTACAATAAAATGAAGAATAAATTTATGTGCCACTTGCACAGCTGATTGATCAGGTAATGCAGTTATCTCTATCCATTTTGTAAATTGATCAATCATCATAAGAACGTAAGAATTCCCACTGTTACTTGAGTTGAATGGCCCCAGAATGTCAAGATGTATTCTTTCCATTGGGAATCCCGCATGGAAGGATTTTAGTGGAGCTCTATGTGTAACATTAGATTTCTTCTGTTGATTACAGGTTTTACAGGACTGGACATAAGCTCTACAATCTGCAGACATATTGTGCCACATAAATGACTGTTTCAGCCTCTGAAGAGTCTTGTTCTGTCCTAGATGACCAGCAGATTTTATATCATGGCAGTAATGCAGAATTTCTCTTTTAAGTGTGTCTGGAACAACTAATACCAAATCTCTTTCGAGTTTCTTCTCCCATCGGTATACTAAAATACCTTCATAAAACTGTAGTTGAGTTCTACACAACCAAAGTGCTTTAACACATGGACTGCAAAGGTATAATTCACTTTTTTCAGGAACAATATCATTTTCTAACCAAAACATTATTCTTCCAATATTTTCATCTTTTTGTTGTAGCTCTCTCAAATCTGTTTTGGTATATGGTTCAAACCAGGTTACACGTGCAATTTGTACTGCTTGCAAGTCTTCTAAAACTTGTTTCTCTTTTGTAAAAGGTTGTTCAAAATGAGGTTTAAAATTATTTGAAGATGACTTCAATGCCAGAGGAATAACATCATCCACATCTTCGGCAAACCTTTCCCACTGCATATGTGCTCTAATACAATAGTGGCATCCTTTACATGGTAAAGTTTCAGGTGTTTTTCCAGCCTCATAGCAATCACATTCTTCTAAATCATCTGGAATGCGAGATAAACTGTCTGCTTTAGTATGCTGCTTCCCAGGTCGATGTATAATTTTTATATCATATTGGGATAATTCCTCTATCCACCGTGCTAGTTGACCTTCTATATTCTTAAATCTCATCATCCAGACGAGGCTATTATGGTCTGTACGGACAAGAAATTTTCTACCCAGAAGATAGTGACGATAATGTCTGCAAAATTTCACAACAGCAAGGAGTTCCTTTCGGGTGGTGCAGTACTTGCGCTGAGCAGGAATCAGAACATGACTTGCGTAGCCAATAACTTTTATTTGACCGTCTTGTATCTGAGATAATTCTGCTCCTATGGCTTTGTGTGATGCATCTGTATCAAGCATAAATTCTCCAGTAGGTGTTGGATATGACAGCAAAGGAGGTTTTACCATCACTTTCTTCAAATGGTCAAAGGAATCCTGGTGCTCTTTCAGCCAAATAAACTGCTTCTTTGGTGATGTAAGCTCATAAAGTGGAGCACTAAGTTCTGCAAAATTTCTGATATGGTCCCTATGATAATTGACGAACCCAAGGAATGCCATCAACTCCTGTTGTGTCTTTGGTACTGGCCACTTGGCCAGTGTCTCAATTTTACTTGGAGCTACTGTGATTCCGTCACTGTTAACAAGCTTTCCAAGGAATTCAACTTCTTCCTTGAACAGTCGACATTTCTTTGGTTTCAGTTTCAGATTATTTTGACGAAATCTAATAAAAACATTTTCTAGGTGCTTCAGTGCGGTTTCAAAATCAGAACCCAGGACGACAATATCGTCAAGATAGACTAGAAGCTCCTTCCATGTCAATCCTCGTAGCACGAGTTGCATGGCACGCTGAAATGTGGCAGGAGCATTACACAATCCGAAACTCATACGTGTATGCTCAAATAATCCGTACTTAGTTATAACCGCAGTATTTTTTCTGTCACATTCTCGAATTGGTATCTGGTAATAACCTGATGCCATATCAAGTGTGGAAAAATATTTTGTTCCCGACAGCGTGTCCAAACAGTCTTCAATCAAAGGTAGTGGGAAGTTATCTTTCACTGTTTTTGAATTCAGTGATCGAAAGTCTACACACCAGCGAACACCTCCATCCTTCTTTCGCACTAATACAGGTGCTGCAGCCCAATCAGACATAGATGGTTGGATTATTCCAGCATTCAACAATTTTTGTAGGTGGCTGTATTCCTGTTCTTCAAATCCAATAGGTGTGCGCCTAATCTTATGTTTTATAGGTGGATTATCTCCTGTGTTTATTTCATGTTCCACACTCTCTAAGCATCCCAGATCAAAGTCGTGACTTGCAAAAACGTCTTGGTATTCAACAAGTAATTTTGCTACCTCTAAACTTTGATGATTTGTCAGATTTGTAACTGACTGATCAAAAAGTTCTTGTAGGTGAGATGGCATTTTTTCATGTGCTATAGAGGAATTTTGCTCTTTATTTGCATGAGCCTTTATATTGACAAGTTGAAGTACAGAAGGTTCGAAGTCATAGAAACTTTGAACTGATTCCGTCCCTCTATTGTCAATTATTTTGGAATCAGAAATGACAGATTGAAAAGCAGAAGGCTCGAAGTCACAGAAACTTTGAACACAGTCTGCGTCTCTTTTATCATTACCTGTATCCCTCAATGATCCAAACTCACTGGTTTGAGTAACACTCGCTACTTGTGTGTCTTCATGGCAGGGAAGAGATTCGAAGTCATTGAAACTTTGATCACTCTCCTCATCTAAACTTTCTGCAGTGCCAACCAAGGTGTGTTTCTTCAACTTCAAGAAGCAATTGGTGTCATTAATAGCCTTGACAACCACATGTCCTCCACTACCAATTGCTGATGATAATAGGATACCATTTCTTTGATGGACTGGCTCAAAAATAAAAGAAGAGTCATCAAATATTGGACTTTCTACTTTCAGGTCCACAAACGAAATTGTGTTTGGTGGTAAAGGAACTGCCTTCATTACTACAACTCTTGCTATTGGTATTTCAGTATTGGAGTCAGCTCTCTTGAATGTTGCCTTTACCACTTCATCTTCAATAGTTACTGTGTTGTTCCTTAAATTTACCATACATCCATTAGCCTGGAGGAAATCTAAGCCCAAAATAAATTTCTCTCCAATGGGTGCAACACAAACATCCCATTTAAAGATCTTAGATCCAATCTGTATCTTGATATTTGGAATAATTCTTCCAATTACAGGCTGGCTTCCAATTCCCTTCAGTATCACCTGGTTGGCCATTTCAGTTGAATCTTTATAAGAAGACTCAAAAAATTGCTCATCCATCAGAGTCAACATGGCGGCAGTATCTACAATTGCAGAAGCATCTTCATTGTTGACTCTAATAGGTATTATTAGAGATACTCCATTTACTCTATTCACATATATTTCAGGCAAATCAGTATATTTACAACTAGAATCTCCATTCTTTCTGGAATTATTTTCTTTTAATGGGCCCCTTTGGCATTGGACCAAGCGTTGCCCTGTGCACTCAGTCCACTTTGGTTTAAATCCTTCTGTGCGGTGACTTCAGGATTCTCACAGTCCTGTCCATTCTGTTTTGGAAATTTTCTCCAAGACTGGTTGGTTTTGTTATTTCCCCGATAGGCATTCCTTCTTTGATTGTTATTTTGCCTCCATGGTTGTCTTGCTGCAGGCGGTCTGTAAAATCTATCTGTATTCTGATAGCTGCTTTCCTGGAATTTGTTTTTCATAAAAGAAGTCATATCCTGCACCATCGTTTTCAATGACTCGACCTCTTTCTCCAAATTCGATGAATTTCCTTGCGAATCTGCTTTACTGACAGAATAATCAATGTCAACTTCGCTGGAGTCTGGGTCTATGAATGAGACTTGCCGCTGATGGAAGTTTGGGCGAAAACCAATGATAGCTCTCTGGTTGGCTATAGTCGCTTTCATGTATTTGAGAGCTTTTAAAATATTTGGAGGATTTTTTTCCATTACAACCTTCACTGCATCCTTATCTCGGCAGCCACGCAAAAATACCTCTGTGGAAATCTGCTCCACTGTTCTTCTGTCTGAATCTGGGTATCCATCTAAAGTGAGTAAATGTACCCTGTGTGAAAAATCTTCTAGCAATTCTTCTTCTCTTTGTTTTAAGAACTGAAGCTGTCTGCGAGCAGATGTTGGTGCCTCCTTGCGGCTGAATCGACGTTTCAATTCATGTTTCAACTCATGATAACCCAAATGATAGCCCAATACATTTGCATATTCCAGGGCATCTTCTGATAAGCAGTCATACAGCCGATTTAATCTCTTTCTTCGATTCCAATGCCTATCTTTAGCAGTCCTTTCAAATTTAAAAATAAAAGGCTCCCATTTCATTGTTCCCTTTCCGTTAAAAACGGGCAATTTTTGTAACTGCGGACTCCTGCTTCTACTTCTTCTTCGAGAGTGGTGTCTTCTATGACGATAATGTCCATATGAACTGTCGCTTCCCCCATCACTTGAGCTTGTTGATGAGCTTGACCTGTAGTCATCTCTAAAATGTCTTTTATGTGGCGATTTACTTGAGTAGCTAGATGAACTACTAGAAACATAATCTTTTCTACTAGAATGACGTTGTCCATATCTGTTATCACCTTTATGAGAGTCGGAAGAGCTGTGATCAAATCGATTACTTCTTCGATGATGATGTTTTGAACTAACTCGTTCATCCGAGTCATAAGGATCTGATGAACCACATCTTCGTGGTCTATGGCTGCTTTTCTTTTGTTTTGTTTTCTCTGCTATCCTATCATCTTTGGGTTTATTATTTTTTGTTTCGTAAGGCTTTCGCTTATTGTCAGCTAATAATTGTTTGTTTCGTAATCCAATGCCATGACCTATTTTTTCGGGTTCCTTAATTTCATCTTCTGACTCAGTACAATCTGATTCTGGTTTTGATTCTAATTTGAATTTAGAAATTTCTTGTGATGTTTTGGCACTACTTAGTTTCTTGGTTTCTCCATATTCATTCCTCACTGGAGTGGATAGTAAGTGCTTCTCGGCTACATTTTCTCTTTCAATCTTCTGCTCTTCTAATGCCAAATATAATGTTTTATAATCTCTATCAAACTTTTCTCTCATTTTATCCATTTTTGTAGTTGTGTCCCTTTTAAATGCTTCCAGTCCACGCCTATACATCTCGAGTTCTGTTTCAGCAAATAATTTAGCAGCCAGTAAATCTGCTTTTTCTTTCTTCCATCTCTCTCTCTCATTCTCTTGTTCTATTTTTATTTTTTCCATTTCTGTCTTCATGTCTAGAATTATTTGGTGGAGACTTGAGGACATTTGTTCTTTTGTTTGTGGAGAATGAGTGTGTCCACCAAATAAATGATCTGGACTGGCAATAGGTGACTTTCTGGGAATTTCCAAAGAAATAACCCCTTCACTAATCCAATTTTCCCAAACAGAAGCAGCTATGCCTGTCTCTCTTTCAAGATCCTCAAGTCTTAAATAACCTGCTGCTTGTCGATAATCATAAAGCCTCTTTGCTTTTATTGGTCCAATATTTTGTAAATGTTGAAAGTCATCTAAGGGAATTGTTTGCAAATTAAGTGCCATAGTGTAAGTGAAGTGTAGAGAAACAAACAATGCCTATACTATAAATTAGTTTGAGTGAAAACCAATTGTATTTATACAAACTTCAAACACAATAAACACAAATATTTATAAAAGTTGTGTTTTAACTTTTACAAAATTTTTCAAAGATTACTTTTAATCATTTGAAATGGAAAATACTTCAAGGAAAAAAAAAAAATAATAACTTCAGAAGTATTCATTTTCAGTGCATAGATTTTATTATGGCCCCTCTGTGTTTCCATACTTTCGAAAAGAAACACAAAAATGTAAACATTCACTTTGTCATTATTTATGTTGAAAATTATGCACTGTATTTTACAATATATACATTTATTATTAGCACATTAGAAATCATTGAAATGAATCAAATAAACTCATAGCTATCTGAATTTCAGGAATTTTTATCAACAAGTGTCAGATCAAACTTTCATTTTTCTACAACTAATTTTTATATTTTTCGGCATTTTAATTTTATTGAATTAAATTTGAATGAACGTTAATGAGAAAGTTAAATTCGTTTCAAAAGCAAGAACTTTTGGAACGATCCCTATGAAAACAATTCAAAATTCAAAATAACCGTTACTAGGGACGCCAAATTCTAACATTTTTCATGAGATTTCCTCGCGTTTCCAATTGATCTCGTCGCCATTTGTAACAGAATCGGTGATTTTAAATGCGCCACTCACCATAAATCCTTGGCTAATTCTGCCTAGCAGCAATCGCAGACTTCAAAACATGTATCACAGCCAAATTATCCCAGTTTTTAATTCTCCAGATCAACAGCTTGTTCGCCAACTTCGTACATCAGGGACTGATCCATTCAACTGCAGGAGTATATCCCGACACCAGTCATTATGTTCCTTGTTGAAATGGTCCTGTTTCTTCACACTATTGTCCGGTGATATTGAAACTAACCCTGGTCCGAATTCAATAAACTCAGACCATAATCGGAATACTCTAAAAATTGTTCATCTTAACGTTCAAAGCCTCAAACCTAAACTAGATATTGTACAATACGAATTTGCATCCTTTGATGTCGTGGCTTTGAGTAACGATCCCACATCGGATGCTCAACTCCTTGGGTTCCATGAACCATTGAGATTTGATCGTTCGACAAGGGGAGGTGGGGTTGCTATATACATCAAAGACGGTATTTCTTATCGACACAGGCCGGATCTTGATACTCCTAATGCGGAGTGCCTATGGGCTGAAATATTTACCAAACGGAGTAAGTCGTTATTATTAGGGGTATTCTATCGCCCTCCCAATAGTCCACCCGAAATATGGGATTCCATATCAGCATCCATTGAAAAAGCCAGAGACACATCTGTTGGTGATTTAATTGTCACGGGTGATTTTAATGATAATCAAATGGCTTCCACAAGAAGCAGCTTTTCTGAAATAATCAATTCCTTTAACCTTAGACAGTGTGTGGGTGAACCGACTTGTTTTACCGAGACATCTGCTTCACTGTTAGATCTCTTTGCTGTCAGTGGCACAATCAACGTGAAAGCATGTGAAGTCATTGAACCAATTATACCTGACATGACCCGATATCATTGTCCAATCACAATCGAAGTTGAATTCATAAAACCAAACCCTCCATCTTTTAAGAGGAAGATATGGCTTTATTAGGCTTTTCCCTCTGGAAAAGACTATTGTTTTTCTACGGATTATTATTATTATTATTTTTTTTTTTGGGGGGGGGGGGGGGGGGGGGTTTGGGGTTTTTTTTTTTTTTTTTTTTTTCCCACACATTTTGTCCGTACGATTCAGAAGCCATTTTCGAACCGATTTTCACGAAATTTTGCACACGCATAGAGGGGCACAAAATCTAAAAATGTACCCAAGCGGAATTTTCGATTTAACCCTTATTTCCTCAGAATTGGCAAAAACTGCCAAAATTGGGGTTTATCGGCACTTTCTCGAAACACGTCTTGTAGATTTTTTTTATACATTCGTCATTGCTAGACCTGTCTGTGACACACCCTTTGATACACACGACATATCAGGCGATGCATATGGTAACCCTCCACAGGCTGCCAAACATCGAAATTTTGATGAAATAGTCCGGTTTCAGGCCCCCACCGCACCCAAACAATACACGAGAGATAAATGTAACTTTCTTTACTGGGAGTGGAATTCACCGAGGATCATTTTTGTCAGTAATAAGGGTGTTCAAAAAACCAAGCGTTAACCCGTTTTGGGCTGGTTAAACAGCAATACCCCCATAAAGCTAAAAAATTTGTATTTTCCGTGGATTTCTCTAAACGAGTCTTGTAGATTTTCAAGAAAAATTTGTCACTCCCAGGCCTTGGTGTGACAATAGAAGTTGCATGGACAAAATACTGCGGTGAGCATTTGTTAACCCTCCACGGGCTGCTAAAAGTCAAAATTGTGATAAAATGGGCTGTTTTTGGACGCCAACAGCACCCAATGGGTACGCATCAAAGAAACATGCCTTCCTTTATCGAGCGCACAATCTATACGCAAACATTTTTGTAAGTAGTAAGGGTATTCAAAAGTCGAAGTCTTAACCCATTTTGGACAGGCTAAAGAGAGAGACCCCTTAAAATCTTAAAATTCCCATTTTCTGTGGATTTCTCTAAAAACATCCTGTAGGTTTTCAAGAAAAATTGACTACTTGCAGGTCTTTGTGTGATATTACAAGTTGCATGGACAAAATATTCCGGTGAGCGTTTATTAACCCTCTAGAGGCTGCCAAGCATCGTAATTTTGTTGAAATGGGCTATTTTCAGGCACGCACATCACCCAACGTGTACCTGAGAAATAAACATAATCTCCTTTGTCGGAAATGGAATTCACCAAAGACCATTTTTGTAAGTAATAAGGGTATTCAAAAAACCAAGCGTTAACCCATTTTGTGGTTGTTAATAGTGATACCCATCAAAGGCTTAAAAAATTATGTTTTCCCTGGATTTCTTTACAAACATCTGGTAGGGTTTTCAAGAGAAAATGGCCATTGATAGGTCATGGTGTCACATTACCAGTTGATTGGATAAATTATTCCGGTAAGCATTTGTTAACCCTCCATGGGCTGCTAAATGTCAAACTTTTGAAAAAATAGTCTGTTTTTGAACAACAACAACAACATCAAATGGGAATACAACAGAGAAACGTGACTTCTTTTACCGGGCGCAAAACTGACAGGGAAACATTTTTGTAAGTAGTAAATGTATTCAAAAATCGAGGTCTTAACCCATTTTTAACTGGTTAAGGAGATATACCACTTCAAAGCTTAAAATTCCAGTTTTCTGTGGATTTCTCAAAAAAAAAAAAATTCAAGAGCAATTAACCATTCGCAGGTCTTCGAGTGACATTACAAGTTGCATGAACAAAATGTTTCGGTAACCATTTGTTAACCCTCCAGAGGCTGCCAAGCATTGACATTTGGAGAAAATGGGCTGTTCTTGGGCAACCATAACACCAAATGTGTACCTACGAGATAAACATAACCTCCTTCATTGGAAGTGGAATTCACCGTCGATCATTGAAGATATTCACAAAACCAAGCATTAACCCTTTAGAGCTGGTTAAAGAGAGATACCCCTCAAAAGGTTAAAAATTCATGTTATCTGAGGATTTCTTTAAAAACATCCCGTAGATTTTCAGGAAAAAATGGTCATTCTCATATCTTAATGTGACATTACAAGTTGCATGTACAAAATATTCCTGTAAACATTTGTTAACCCTATGCAGGTTCTCAAACATCAAAATGTTGATAAAATAGGCTGTGTTTGCGTACCCACAGCACCTGAAGTTGGGAGGAGAGATCAAAATAAGTGGAAGTAGAATTCACTGAGAATTATTTTTGGAAGTAATAAGAGTATTCCAAAAACAACACTTAACCCGTTTTGGGCTGGAAAAACAATGATACCGATCAAAAGCTTAAAATTCCTGTTCTCCCTCGATTTCTCTGAAAACATCTTGTAGATTTTAAAGAAAAAATGGCCATTCACAGTTCTTGTTCTCAGTGTAATTATGACGTACTGAACGAGGCTTTCTCTAACACCGATTGGAACTCGATCTTTGATACTCTGTGTCTTGATAGTATGGTTTCCAAATTCACCGACAAAATACTCGATATTGCATCTAGACATATACCTAATAAAATTATTACTTCGAGAGTGGACCAACCAAAATGGATGCATAATGAAATAAGATTATTAATTAGACAGAGAAAACGTTTGTATCGCATTGCTAAACGCACGAATGTCCCACACACCTGGGCTAATTATAAACTTAAACGAAATGAGGTTGTAACGGCTATCAGGAAAGCTAAAGCCCTGTACCTTTCAAAAGTTCAATCTACATTGAATAGCAACGTAACCCCAGCATCTCTGTGGTGGAAGACCCTAAAAACACTCATAGGTAGCAGTAATGCAGCAGGTTATCCTACCTTGATCCATTTAAACAAATTATATTCCTCAAGTGCTGAGAAAGCTGAAGTGCTCAATGAATACTTCAGTTCTATCTCGACAGTTGACGACTCGAATGCTTGTTTGCCAGATCCACCGCCCCCTGTTTCCAAATGTATTGATAGTATCACATTACAATGCAGTGAAGTATATGCTGCAATGAAGTCGATAAAAGTGTCGAAGGCATCCGGACCCGATGAAATAAGCCCGCGTCTCCTTAAAGAATGTGAACCACTCTCCATTTTATTCAACATATTACTGAATAACTCGTACTTTCCTTTATTATGGAAAAGAGCAAACGTCACCCCAATCCTTAAAAGACAACCTTCAAACTCGGTCACTAATTATCGTCCGATATCATTGATAAGCTGTGTTGGTAAACTATTTGAAAAGTGTGTTTTCAAACGATTGTGGCAATTTTTGAACGAAAATAATGTTCTCAGTCAATTTCAGTCTGTCTTTACACCTGGAGACTCAACTGTTCTCCAACTGACCGATATTTACGATGAATTTTGTCGTGCGCTTGACGAAGGCAAAGAAGTCAGGGTAGTTTTTTGTGATGTCAGTAAGGCGTTTGATAAGGTGTGGCATGCTGGTCTTATCCACAAGCTGGAGAGTATTGGCGTCTCAGGGGAACTACTGTTGTTTTTAAAATCGTATCTTGCGGATAGATCGCAGCGAGTTGTGATAGCCTCTGATGCATCATCATGGCGGCCCATCAATTCAGGTGTACCTCAGGGGTCTATACTCGGACCCTTACTGTTTCTGATATACATAAACGATATAACCAGCGATCTTCTCAGTAGTATACGCCTCTTTGCAGATGACACGTCTTTATACTTAATTATCGAGAACCCTGAGCAAGCCTCGGCCATAATCAATCATGATCTGGCAACAATCGAGCATTGGGCCAGAACATGGTTGGTCGAGTTCAACCCCACCAAAACAGAAAGCTTGTGTGTATCACGTAAAAACAATCCCAACCCCCACCCACCCTTATATTTTGGCGACTCACAAATATTGGAAGTTTCTGAACATAAACATTTAGGGGTGGTACTGAATAGTACATGTACATGGAACGACCACATTGACCACATCTGCTCCAAAGCCTGGTCCCGCTTAGATTTATTGAGGAAGCAAAAATTTAATCTTGATCGTAGTGTCCTAGAAAAAATATATTTTGCTTTTATTAGGCCTCTTCTGGAATACGCAGATACTGTCTGGGATAACTGTACTACTACTAATGCCGCGGAACTTGAAAAAATACAGATTGCAGCAGCAAGAATTATTACGGGTGCAACAGTAAGTGCCAGCAAGTGCTTGTTATATTCGGAAACACGATGGGACTCCCTGCAAGATAGACGACGTAAACATAAACTAATCCAGTTTTTTAAAATGTATCATCACATGTCACCCCCATACATCTCCAACAAAGTTCCCCCAATCATCTCCCTCTCGAATCCATCTCTTAGTCTCCGATCTGGTCAAAACCACCGAGTTCCTTTTGCCGAACGCAACTGTATCAGCGCTCTTTTATACCCAGTGTTACTGACCAGTGGAATAATTTACCCTTACCTGTCCGCGAGAACACGTCATTGCTTAACTTTAAAACTTTTCTGAACGATGGTAACCTAAGGCCCCCAAGGTTCTACAGTAATGCGAAATCTCGCAGGGCCCAAATATACCATTGCAGACTGCGGTTGCATTGTAGTTGCCTTAATTCTCACCTATACGATAATCACTTATCGCCCAGTCCCTCCTGTCAATGTGGTGAGCGTGAAACTACCGATCATTTTTTATTTCGTTGTCCACTTTTTTCTGACGCTCGTAATTATACGATTAATCTACTCCCATTTGCAGTAGATACATCCATACTTCTGTTTGGCTCAGAATTCTTGAATAACGATGACAACCGTCGTATCTTTGAAGTGGTTCATGACTTTATTTTATCTAGTAAGCGCTTCCAATGAGTCGAATACCCGTGGGGATCCCGTGAAATGAGGCAGTGCTTGTCTATTGTGGTAAACAAGTTCTGCTTTCCCGGGAAGTGAAGCAGTGCTTGTTTACTACGGTTGACAAGTTCTGTTTCACTCTAAAAAAGGGACTCTGTCACCAATGCCTGGGGTGGGAGTCCTCTCAAATGGGCAACGATTAGCTAAGTTCGATTCTACCTCTTTGATGCGGTCGCAAGTCTCAACTATCCATAGCTGCAGAAAAGTGACCTTAATCATTAATAATTAAATAAACAACGATTTGAAACTCGATACTATGCCTTTATTCTCACTTCTTGTGGGAATTAAGATAATGAAGCTGTGACTGTTCACTGCGGTAAATAATTTATGCTTAGCTGGTACAATAGGACCGAGCGACCAATGCCTAAGGTTGAATACCTTTTCATGCATTTCATCGTTCAACACTACCAACAATTATTCACGCCTAACACTCTACAAAATAAAATAACGAAACAAGCTGCCTATACCCGATTCCTAGACTCTTGAGTGTTCGATCAATGTATGATGTATTCCAGCTGTTTCTATTTTTCTATCTTTTTTTCTCCTATCAGTTCTGCGGTTCTACCTTCTTTTCCTTTTCTTTCCAATTCAATTTGATGTTTAAACAATCTCACACATCGTTGCCTGGCGGTTGAGACTTTCTATACTCCGTACCTGAATGCTATTGATCTCTCCAACCATATTGTGGCGCACTAATTCTGGGGACTGGGTCTTGGTGAGTGAGACTGATTGTGCACACGTACTTGTACTGATCTACAACCGTAGGAACTAAGCCAATAGAGTGAGTCTCAGCCTCTCGGTCGCGATGTGTGAGCTTCTCCACGGATATGCATCACCCACAGGAGTAATTTTATATTTTGTCAGGGAGACGACTTACATAAGCTTCAAGCTTTCTGTCGAATCCCTCTCTTACACAGTAAGCATTTATCTAGTCTTCATTTGATTCGTGTATACTACTGTATCTTGTGTTGCTCAGATCTTTCTTGTTAACTGTTCTTGTGAAGTGTATATACTTATCAATTATTCAATAAATATTGTTTAAACTAGATCTATGGACGATTTGGACGATTCGGACCAGATTTCTGGACGATTCGGACCATGCTTATGGACGATTCGGACCATGTTTATGGACGTTTCGGACCAAGTTTTTTGGCGGTTGGGATCAAGCTTTGGGGCGATATGAAGCATGTTTCTAAGCCATTTGGACCAAATTATCAGACGGTTGCACGATTCGGGCTCGGAGTCGGTTTTTTTGGTTGATGTTCTTTATAAATTCTAAAACAATCAATAAATAAAAAATGAACTGACAAAATCCGACACTGAATAAAAACTATAATGACTCTCGGGTAGTTGAATGGAAAAATGTTTATACATCACTTAACACACTGGCTCCAGGTACCCTGGTACTGTAACAACATATACGCTGAATTTGTTTGTACCTCTTGCGAAGTACACATGTTTATTTACCAACAATGCTCTCTATAAACACACTTTGTGTGGCTTGATTTCATTGCATTCATTCGTTTAGACATGCCGAAAATGGTCTTATAAAAGACTGGATTCGACTGACCTCATCATCCAAACTTCTTGTCACCAAGTTGCCAGTCAAGGCAGTTTTATGTCTGTATTGCAATAGGGCAGTGACTCCACGCCACCAGGCGATAGACTGTGATAGCTGTGGTGGATGGCAACATCGTGGTTGTGGGAACACAGGACTCTCAAAGTACAAGTATGGACGTTTGAGGCGAAGGAAGATCTCTCATCAGTTTATGTGCCAAGCATGCCTAGGCAGCACAGACATTCACACTTCTCAAGCCAACACAGACACACACACTTCTCAAAACAAAATCTACACACAAACAATTACACAGACAGGCCATACACATTTTTCACGACAGCACAGAGACACAAGCTACACAGTCCAACAGAGACATAGAAACTTCGCAGGACAGCACAGACACACAAACTACACAGGCCAACAGAGACCTAGACACTTCACAGGACAGCACAGACATACAAATTGTACAGGCCAACACAGACATATATACTTCACAGGACAGCACCGACACACAAACTACACAGGCTAACACGGACATAAACACTTCACAGGACATCGCAGACACACAAAATGCACAGGCTAAAACAGACACACACACTTCACAGGACAAAACAAACGAACAAATTGTCCTAGGCAGCACAGGCGCAGATGACTCAACTTTTGATGTCCCACGCCCCGAGAGGTCGCTTATTAGAGAAGAAATGGAAATATCTATAGCTGACGAGTCAATACGGAGAGAGGACATCATAGAATAGGAAGCTAACATAACATTTCACGTTGTCGATAATGGTAGCGAAAGAGGAAAGCGGAATCTAGTCTCCACAGATGGGTTTACGTATGTTCACAAGTGGTATCGCGGAACTAAATATTGAAATTAGAGTGAACCGCCTTAAAATGTTGCACTCGGAAATGACGCAATCTCTAAAAATAAACAGCCTTGGGAAAATCCATTGTTTCAATAAAAGTTTGAAACATTCTATTGACATCTTGCATTATTGTTGAATATTCCTGATAAAAAAGAGGGTGATTTGATTACTTTTGGACCTAAAAAATACAATTTACTTTTTGTGTGTTTTTGTAGGGAATTCCCTGAAAAATATGTGCACGTGACCGGTACTTCCCTTTGTGTCAGTTTTTCTCTCTTATTTGTCGCATGACCCCCTGTTTTCAGATCAGAGAAAGTTGTCTGAAGGGCTATACTTTACAGAGATATTTGAATGCCAAAATTAAAGTGATGCGATCATATTTTTTTCCACCTGAACGTTATAATGGTCGCCTATGGGAAAATATTTAGTTCTGTGATACCAAGAGAACGTTAGTTAGTGGAACTGTTGAGTGGCGTTGTAGCGTTCGTGGCAAACAATCAAGCTGTCCTGCCGTATAGTGAAACAAACGGGTCAGAGCTTCATCACTGGTACTCAAAGTCACACACATAAGGCAATTCCAGGGATATGCTGGTGCAGTTTGATGGTACTAGGTTTTAGTTTCTCATTTTTTCTTGCATTTTCAGTTATTTTTATTTAATTTTACATCACAGCTTTTCCAGGCTGAATGTAATGTGTTACCATCAACTGAAGTTACGTCCTTTGTGGCAGACTTTGAGGCGGGAATTTGGCAAGGACTGAGATCTGTATTTGAAGAGCCAGTTATTCATGGTTGCGCATTCCACTTCGGACAAGCGTTGTGGAGAAAATTACAAAACATTGAGCTACAGGTAAGAACATTAACTAGTGTAAACAATATTTATTAACGAATTTGATTTTTATACAATATTCAATAACAGTTAATAGAAGTAAACAAAATGTGAACAGCAAGCAATACAGTTGTATACAAGTAGCGCGCAGACAAGTTACAGTTTAAATATTAAAATAATATAACTCATTTTGCTTAACTACACAGGAAAATGTGAAGCATGTGGTAAACCTGTGTGTGTGAGGGGGGTGGGGTCGGTGTGAGACCATGCTCGAAGCTTCTGGAGGGGAGGGGGGGATCACTAGATATATAATTAAGAGAAACTGTCTATTCACATTTTTTTGAGTTTGTTATCAAATCAAGTCATGGCTGTTGTTAGCAGCCATGACTTGATTTGATACCAACCTCAAGAAAAGGTGAAGCATGTGGTAAATCAGCGGAGAGGGGGAAACATTTCAATTTATTTTTTGTTTATTTTTCAGACTACTTACACAGCCAGCGACAGCGTTCACAAGCTTCTTAGAAAATTGTTTGCTCTACCATTGCTGCCATCAGAAGACATTAGACCTGCCTTTGAAGAATTGCGCCGTAACGTTAACGACGACGCAACACAACTGGTAAACTTCTTTGAATATGTCCAGTCAAACTGGTTGGATAGTATGACTTGGCCCATTTCAACCTGGAGTGTTTATGGCAGATTCACAAGAACCAACAATGATGTGGAGGGGTGGCACCATAGAATAAATCGCATTGCAAAAAAAGGCAAACCTGCCCTTTTACCTCCTTATTACACTATTGTATGATGAGGCACGAGCTATCCCATCCCAATGCAAATTGATTAAAGAAGGAAGACTGAAACGAATCCAACAGAAACAGACAGAAATCACTCAAGGGAAATTGATGAAATTGTGGGAAAGGTATGCTAAAAAGGAAATTACAACCAACGACTTTCTAAAAAAAGTGTAGCAAAATGTATTGTCCATGTTGAGTTGAGTAAAATGTGTTTAAACATTGTATATAATATTTATATAAATTACCATGTGAAAGTGTATTTTATTCCATTGAATTGTGTTATGCCTGTGCTAGAGAGACAGTACAAGTCAAAATAAGTAGTAAGATGCAGGGGGGGGGGGGGGGCGGGGGCTAACAATTGGACTGGGGGCAGTTGTCCTGTCTGTCAACTGGACTGGGGGCAGTCATCTTGGCTGTCAAATACACTGGGGATGGGGGTAAGGTAACCGCTATATGGTTTATAGTCGTTTATAATATAAACACCTGGTTTTGAGATTATTTTTGGAAAGCATCTGAATTTTTAAAAAAAAAATAATGCCAGAGCCCTTGTGTCATCAGTGTATTTTGACTTGTACTGTTTATATTATTTTTATGTATTTACGAGTTGTGCTATATATGTGCTACAAGTACAGTAAAAGGCAATTAAATTATAGGATAACCACGATTAACTATGTGTTGAATACCCAGGTTCTGGCATTATTTTTTGGAAAACACTCTATGAGATCTTTCCAAAAAATAATGCCAGAAAGTGGCGTTAACAATGTAGGAAAGCTCAACACTTATATTATAGTGGTTCTCTTCCAACTTATATTTTGACTTGTAATGTATATTATATTATTTTTTACTTTGTATTTAGTGACCGCTTTGAATGAACTGTGCTATGTTTACTCCTTCCAAGCTGTGCTATATATAATAACCCTTTGGCCAGCCGCTGATTTGTCGCGGTTCTCGGGCGAGAAGGCCATGGTTACCCCTGCACTCCCTCCCTACTCCCACGCTTCTCCTCTCCTCCCAACACTCAGAGACGAACTGCTTGATGACATCCCTTGCCCCATTCTTCCCAATCTCTCCGATTAGCATATTAACCCTCTCCTTTAAGTCTCCCCCTAACCACATGTCCTTCATTCTCCCATCCCACTTTCCCATTATACTCCCAGTGAATCTCATTCTTTTAGACTGATACTTTGGGCATTCTAGAAGAAAGTGTTCCAGGGTCTCCACCATGCCCAAGTTACACATCTGGCACTCCCTTTCATCGTCTTTCCCAATTTTTTTCCCTCAGCTCCAGGGATCGCGACCTCCGCTTGAACAACTGTGACCCCCCAAAGGTGTCATCAAGGTACTCTTCAAAACCTGGCCTCTCTTTATCACGCAGGCCACCCAAAGACCTCTTTGATTTGACCCCCATAAATGTGCAACCCTGTACATTGTCACTCTCTCTCAAACCTCTCACCCCAGCATTCAGATATAAATTGTTTAATAACGTCCCTTATACTTGCAGAAAATTTTGTTCTTCGATGTGTAGCGGTCGAGGTATAAAGGTCATTTACCAACCAGCCTGGTTGGTCCGGATCTCTTAGTCTCGTGGTAAATCGGTCGCTTTGTGTGCTAGAGGTCGACGGTTCGAACCCCGGCTCCCGCACTTATCTCTCCTCCTGTTACATTTGGGGGCTCGTCCGATCATCAGCAGTAGGTGGCACTGCGGGTGTTTCGACCGCTCTGAGGGAGGAACTTGGGTGAGATTCACATGTGGTGAATCTCAAAAGAAGGGGAGAGTAGTGTAGCGGTCGAGGTATAAAGGTCATTTACCAACCAGCCTGGTTGGTCCGGATCTCTTAGTCTCGTGGTAAATCGGTCGCTTTGTGTGCTAGAGGTCGACGGTTCGAACCCCGGCTCCCGCACTTATCTCTCCTCCTGTTACATTTGGGGGCTCGTCCGATCCTCAGCAGTAGGTGGCACTGCGGGTGTTTCGACCGCTCTGAGGGAGGAACTTGGGTGAGATTCACATGTGGTGAATCTAAAAAGAAGGGGAGAGTAGTGTAGCGGTCGAGGTATAAAGGTCATTTACCAACCAGCCTGGTTGGTCCGGATCTCTTAGTCTCGTGGTAAATCGGTCGCTTTGTGTGCTAGAGGTCGACGGTTCGAACCCCGGCTCCCGCACTTATCTCTCCTCCTGTTACATTTGGGGGCTCGTCCGATCCTCAGCAGTAGGTGGCACTGCGGGTGTTTCGACCGCTCTGAGGGAGGAACTTGGGTGAGATTCACATGTGGTGAATCTCAAAAGAAGGGGAGAGTAGTGTAGCGGTCGAGGTATAAAGGTCATTTACCAACCAGCCTGGTTGGTCCGGATCTCTTAGTCTCGTGGTAAATCGGTCGCTTTGTGTGCTAGAGGTCGACGGTTCGAACCCCGGCTCCCGCACTTATCTCTCCTCCTGTTACATTTGGGGGTTCGTCCGATCCTCAGCAGTAGGTGGCACTGCGGGTGTTTCGACCGCTCTGAGGGAGGAACTTGGGTGAGATTCACATGTGGTGAATCTCAAAAGAAGGGGAGAGTAGTGTAGCGGTCGAGGTATAAAGGTCATTTACCAACCAGCCTGGTTGGTCCGGATCTCTTAGTCTCGTGGTAAATCGATCGCTTTGTGTGCTCGAGGTCGACGGTTCGAACCCCGGCTCCCGCACTTCTCTCTCCTCCTGTTACAGATGCATATAGGGCCGCCAAATGCGTGGAGACTGGGTGTAAAAAGAATGCAAGTCCGTGCGAAGAGTAGTACCTCCGGACTACAATTCCGCGAAATAATAGTCCGTGGTCTAACATTTCTAGGAATAGTTGTCCCGTGTTAGACCACGGACTATTATTTCGCTGAATTGTAGTAAGGCGGGACTACTCTTCGTACGGACTTGCATTCTCTTTACACCGGGTCTCCACGCATTTGGCGGACTTTTCCCTGGTCTCTTTCAATTTTCGCTCAAAATCCATGTACTATATCTCCCTTTTACCGATATTTACGTAGTCTTTACATGTTTCCTGTTCAAGTGAATTGTGCTATATGTCTGCAACATTTATATCTATGTATTATAATCTTTTCATTTCGGTTTTTGTAATATGAGAGTTACCGGCTTTTGACTAGAACAAAAGTATGTTTAATCTTCTTTGGCATTAGTTGTTGTTTTTTTTATTGCTCACCCCGAATCAGTCAACCGTCTCGTAATTTGGTCCAAATGGCTTAGAAACATGCTCCAAACCTTGATCCCAACCGCCAAAGAACTATGTCCGAATCGTCCATAAACATGGTCCGAATCGTCCATGAACATGGTCCGAATCGTCCATAAGCATGGTCCGATTCGTCCAGAAATCTGGTCCGAATCGTCCAAAAAAAAATCTGGTCCGAATCATCCATAATCCGTTGAGTACCAATCCGAGCGCCAAGAGCTAAGAATGTTAGATGGAGAATGCTTTCAGGAAGGTATCCTTTTAGCGTCGTGGGTCGACGTACAAAGGGTGTGGGTCACCCGTGTATAATCCACCAGGAAGGTGGAAAGGATCGTGTGAAGTATAAATGCGACAGTGTCGGGGTGACACGTGAGTGGGTCGCAATAGCAGGGTCGGCAGTCAACGCGATCGAATAAAAATAACACAAAATTAAAAAAATGGAAACGAGAATAACGAAAGCAAAGTGTTGGGTCGGAATAACTACCTGTGTAGGAAAAGGTGTACATACAGTTGTGCCGCAGAATGTAGTGGTAGAAACAATATGTAAAATGTCACAAATTGGTGAATCTCGGATTTTGTATTGTTGTGAAAACGTTTCAAAATGGCTGCTAATTAACAAACTGAAGTCAATCACAGTACAATTGAAAATGAATGTCGGGATGGTGCAAGAGCACCTGCTGGTGAGCACGTGATGTCAGGATACGATGTGATTGGTCGCTGGAACGAATACACAACGCAGTGATTGGCTGAGACTGGAGGTGTGTCTTTGTAAGTTGATTGTTTTGTTTTTGTCAGACAATTGTCGAATACCAGGTACAGGTTGTACAGATTAAGGTGGAAACGAAGTGTTTGTACAGGAATGTCATAAAGTAATTACCACGTGACAGTCGCGGATTGGATTAAATTTGATGGCAGGAATGTTCCCCAATAGAGAATGGCAGTAAAAACAACGAGTTATTAAATTATTGCCAGATGGTTAATACGGGTAGGTGTGAGGCGCAGTGGATATCCTGCACGTAAGGTCGACATATCCTGCACACGACCCTGCGCCCCTGGGCGGGGGTGTACATATGAAATATGGTGCCGATTTGTGGTCAGATATTGGCACACTGGGTCATAAGTGATACGCGGTGGTACAATGGACGGCGATAGGCGTCCAATTCGGTATCTTGAAAAAATTGTCAGCGGCCCACTAGGGCTCTGAGTCAAAGACACGCAGCATGTCATGTGACAGTGCAGAAAGGCTTGACGTTTTTTTTTTTTTTTGGGGGGGGGGGGGGGGGTGGTTACCAAGCTACTGGTATGAAGAAGTGTCAAGGATTGGCACGATGATAATAGTATTCACGCAGCTGTGGAGCGGATGGTCAGACGTTAGGTGTGTCTCGGTGTACAAAATCAGGACAATGTGTGTCTGAAACCGAGAACATGTGGCGGAAGCTCTTGGGGTAACCTTCGTTGGGAACAAAACGCAGTGCACAGAATGCACTGAATCCGCCTCTTTTCTAGCTCTCTGTCGAGGGGGGCCCAAAAGCCCGGATGTATTATGAGTAAAGGACATAGCAGCAACTCAGTTCGCCCGCAAGCTTCAAGTAGAACGTCTGACAGGTGTAAGGCAAGAGGGGCACTGGTAGCCCGTCATGTTGAGCCGGTTGTTACCGTTAGCTCGTGCATGGTTGGCCCACGTAGACTCTTGACAATTATCGTGCAAAAAAATGTGGCACCACCCTCATCCGGAAGGAGGGTAGTTGTGGTTGGTGCTATGTTTCTGTTTGTAATTGGGCGGTAGCCCGTGGACACAACTTAATAAAGCACACCTACGGTGGGTGTGAATGTGTGCTTACCATAGATGGACTTCATATCAACCCTTAGTGGGCTGGGGGTTCTTTCGCAGCAACGGCGTGACCGCGGTGGGTTAACCGCTGCTGTTGATCATCATGTATAACCCTCAATCGCATTCTATTATGAAGCAATTGTATGTCTTCCTTGAAGAAGGACCTGGAAGGTCTTTGAGGCGTTGGTATGAATTTTAACCCCTTTCCCCAGTACAATTTTCACATGTGTACTGAGAGTGTAGTTTGACAGATTGGTAATATGTGTGCTAGCCTTGTCAGCCTGTGCGGTGAGGTGAGACTGTCGTTCCGTTTGACGTCGTGTGTGTCGCCTACCGGCGCGTTTGACGTTTTGGAATACTTTTTTTGTTAGCCGGCCAGTGGTGCCGGAGCGGACAGTGAGTTGTGGAAGGTTGAGCTTTGCTGACAGGGGCACGGTGGCCTAGTCAGGTTTGTTTTGTCCCGGCTATCTTGCATAGATTTAGTAAAATGTCCTCTCTGGTATATTTATGGGCAAATTCGGCGAGTGCAGAGGTAAACAATGGTATTTTTCCCGGAGCAATGTTATCCATGCATGGCTGGGCCATGGCGTGGGTGCTTGAAGAACAAGGATGGGAAGAGTTATCCGATTTGGCCGTAAGTAGGGGGAGAGGCCTGCGTCCGACGCGCTGTGTTCATCGGAAGGGAACAAGGGTCCCTGCTCATCTGAAGTCGTGTAGGTGAACTGTATACTCTCTGAGGAGGTATTAGTAGGACAACTAATGGTGCCAATACTGAAATCTATGCCATTCTCCGACGGCGGAGGGTTGGCGTCTGACACCAAGGGACAGGCAGACCTGTCGGTGGATAGAATGGTATTCAATGGCTCGGGGCCAGCTGATTCGGTGGTGGTTAATACAGGTTGTATGTCCGTGGTAGTACAGGCCATGGTTGCGGTATTGCAATTGGGCTTGTAATCAGTACAAGAGCTGAGGGGCCAATCTTCTTCTGGCAAGGTGACCTGTGACCATGGTAGTGAGCCACTACAGGGTGTCATGAGTGTACTGAGTACAGCTGCGGCCGTGGCACCATGTCCTGTCATGGGACTGACAGAGGAGGTAGCCTTAAGAAGAGCCTCGGGCGCTTGATGTGTACTACCCCGAGGCGTTGAGCTGGGACGAGGAATGTTGATCATTCCTAATCTCCGGCGCTTGTGTGAGCTCATAGGTGAATCAACGGAGGTGGG
Source organism: Pictodentalium vernedei (assembly GCA_031216915.1). Classification (NCBI taxonomy): domain Eukaryota; kingdom Metazoa; phylum Mollusca; class Scaphopoda; order Dentaliida; family Dentaliidae; genus Pictodentalium; species Pictodentalium vernedei. The sequence goes on from CM062297.1 coordinate 378,646,624, forward strand.
GTGAGTGTCCATTGATATAATAGCTTGATGAGTACGCTTCGGGGGGGGGGGGGGGCGTATCCTTGATTGACGAGAGGACTGTCCCCCGTGTGTTCGGGGAGGGGGGATACGAACGCAGCTGCTACTGCGTCAAAGCCCTGGTTGAGGGTTGGAACAGCTGCGGCCATAGTCTCTTTATAACGCTGGGTTTGTTAGCCGATATTTGGTAAGGTCGACGCCGGAGAAGCGTGAAATGGTGTTATGGAAGAGCTCAAGAAAGAAAGGCTGGTCCTGCTCAATGATATTAGGAGGGAGCGGGTTATTATGGTACTCAGATTTCTCGACTTCTAGGTCTGAGATGCGCTTCCCGTATTGTGTCTGCAGACATTGTGTCAAACGCAGAGTGGTTTGACGAGAAAGCTCGTCGATGTCAGACGATATATCATTCTCACATTTGAGCAGGCCGTCGACAGTACGGCGTAAATACCCGTGCGTAATTGGGCATGTGGCCTTGATCAATGTTTGTTTCAGGGTGATATAACAACATTCACTTCCATTAGAAATTAGAAATCGTCAATCTCCTTAATACAGTATTGTACAGCTGCCGTGGATTGGTCAAAATCCACGCGTGGGCATTGTTGTCCACGGGAGCTTTTGTCAATAATCAGTAGTTTTCAGCAAAATTTCAGTGAAAGAAGCACCACATCCCGCCCGGTGCTTCATTCACTGAAAATTTGAAGGCAGTTCTTTGTTTCATGTCGGAAATTCTCTGTTAACGCATTTGTGGAACTATTGTCCACGTGTGGATTTTGACCTTTCCACGATGACCGTACGTTGAAGTAATACATAAGAGTTTGAGTGTTTAAGGGGACGTCCAACCTAACTTTGGTAAAATTTCATGTAATTTTCTTCCAAGTAAAAAAAAGACACAAAATCAATAACACTAATAAATTGTATACTAAAATGCGTGGAATGAAATATAGAACATGTGGAAACTGGAATTTGCCACGGAACTGGTACCATGTGTAGATAGCACCGCCTGAAAGTCTGCTATGGCATAAGTAAGAGAACAAAATTTTTACAATAAAATACCTCAAAATAAAATAACAGCTGTATTCGAAAACATTGAAGTACAAACTCGAAGAAAACTTTTCCGAATTCTTGAAAGTAATAAAGACTGCGTCCAAATGTTATAAGTGGAGTGCTCACTGATTGAAGGCAGACATTTTCTTTTGTTTATGTTTTGATTTGGGGGAGTTCAACAAAGGTCAACTTGAAGGGGTTCACTAGAAGTATGGAAGGACAAAAAGTGTCTCCCAATATAAAGATGTATGTGTCACAGTGGTGGGTTGGAAAGAAACTATATTATCCTATGCAGAATGTACTGCAAAGTCATACATTGTACATATAGTTGAATAAATATATTTACAAACCACATTGCACTGTAACCCCTTTTATCCTATGCATCAATTTGATAGTGATTAAATTGTTAAATTTGTCTGGTTTATCAATAAGTTATATAGCATCGTTTACCCTTGGACACCAATGCACTCATGATATCTGTTGAAGATATAAGAGTAACTGTAACCTGTCACTGCAATAAACCGTCAAATGTACATATAACTACATTGTTTATTCAATACAAATCAAATCAACCCTACATAACCATTATTGCATTTACTTTTCCAAAAGAGGCTTATTGGCATATTGAGATCAGGAGGGCAGATCCCGTAGGTCTCACATTCATAGGTGTTCACATATTTTTTCAAGAGCGCAGTATGCAAAGTAATCCCCAAAAGGTGACAAATGAGCTCCATTTGATAAACAATTTCCCGGGGGGGGGGGGGGGGGGGGGCTCTCCCTTCCTTGTATGTCTCTACCTCCGGCACTCATGACATGTGCCTTTTTCATCAAAATTTTAACTCTTTTTTCCTTTTGAAGATCCTGGCGATACACATGTTCCAAACACTATCAGACAGGCAACCCTCCAAATAAGTGTATCTGCAAACATCATATTACATTGCAAAACATTCTTTTTGGACTTGTAAGCTCTGGACCTTTCATGCTTCTTACTTCCAACTATAACACTTAATTTATCGATTAATGGGTGAATAGAAAACCCTGCCATAATCAGCGGCATGTTGAGTTTCAAAAGCCTCCATAACATCTCCGATAAAAGTGTCAAACATCAGATTGGTGGCTTTACGGGATATTCATTAGCTTGTTAAGTAATAGGAACAAAATATTCACAAAAAATATTTTGTTGCAAATAATCTGAGGGTGTCACCAGGCACTTTCAAACAAATTGTAACAAATCAACTAAATTTTCTAACTGGAAAGAGTGAAAAAGGACCATAACTCTGGGAAAATGTGTGGAAGAAACACATGATATAGCAGCTACACAGGCATCGTTTCCCCATGATGCTCGATCACAATACCAAATATCCTTCAAATTGGAGAATCAGTGGTTGAGATACAAGGGAGAATGTTGGGTAAGAGGACAGAGGTCTCCACGGTACTAGATGCGCCTTTGACTTTCCAACTTCCAAGTCCGGGGCATAATAATCACAACACGCCCACCTTATCAATTCATAATTTCAGTAAAATGAAGAAAATTATCAATTTTAATTAATTTATAGATTATGGGAAAATATTTGGCTTCTTTCGCCTTCTCGTACTATTACAATAAACATCGGCAGACAGTGTGATGTGGACAAACGAAACTGAACGCATGTGGTCTGGTGTGTCAGGTTAAAAAGTAACTCGGCACGGATAATGAAGAAATTGCGAATATTTCGTTTATTTCTTTTGTTTAAATGCCAATTGCGGCTAATTTTGACCGTGGATTCGTTATATCACGGCCACGCTGACAGTGGTTATATTTATTATGCTATGCATATTGGGAGATAGTTTCCGGTAAAGGAGATTTGTCACATTTGTCAGTGTAAAACGATGACAAAAGACACTGATCGACGCTTGTGTTGGTATGGTTGACTGCAAGAAAAAACGAAATTCACAGCATCGTCCAATCGCACCTTATTTAAAAGCGCGAATGCACCATTTTCAACCCATCTTCAATTGGTCCTTTGCGGACACCAACAGAGTCGCGGCAAAGATCCATGGTTACTAGGAAGTAAATAACTTCACAACATCGGGGGAAATCAGCACGCTCAATATAGTTCCAGGTCACTTGGAATATACTTCGAGAAAAAAGTGATTTCTGAAGCAGCTTACCTTTTTTTATGAATATTACCTTATTTTGTGTGTACCATCCCGATTTTAAACACTCGGTTATTTTTTAACAAGTGGTTCATGTTGTCTTTTTAGTGCGCAATAATTCAGATTTTTTGTCAACAAAAAAGTTCAGACGGCCTGTAAACACTGCATGTCACTGGAGGGAATTTCTACGAGAGCGTAGAACCGCCACACCGTAATATATTTTCAGCCTGAGGGATTCCTAATTTGTTTTTACAGATTACTAAACAGTTTAAAACAGATTAGTTAATCTGTAAAAACAGATTAGTAATCTGTTTTTACAGATTAACTAATCTTTATCTGTTCGAGACAATGTATGAGCGGATTTGGTTACAGCAAATACTTGAGCTGTTAATGGCATAACTGCAAAATGTGGTTTGAAATTTACGGCAGCGTAGAACCGCCACACCATAGTATATTTCCAGGGATTCCTAATCTGTTTAAACAGATTATTAATCTGTTTTTACAGATCAACTAATCTGTATTTATAGATTAGTAATCTGTTTAAACAGATTAACTAATCTGTATTTACAGATTATTTAGTTAATCTGTAAAAACAGATTAGTAATCTGTTTAAACAGATTACTAATCTGTAAAAACAGTTTAGTTAATCTGTAAAAACAGATTAGTATTCTGTAAATACAGATTACTAATCTGTAAAAACAGATTAGTTAATCTGTTTAAACAGATTACTAATCTGCAAACAGATTAGTTAATCTGTAAAAACAGTTTAGTAATCTGTAAAAAGAGATTACTAATATGTTTAAACAGATTAGTAATCTGTAAAAACAGATTACTTTTTAAACAGATTAGTAATCTGTAAAAACAGATTAGTAATCTGTAAAAACAGATTAGTTAATCTGTATAAACAGATTAGTAAACAGATTAGGAATCCCTGGAAATATACTATGGTGTGGCGGTTCTACGCTGCCGTAAATTTCAAACCATATTTTTGCAGTTATACCATTAACAGCTCAAGTATTTGCTGTAACCAAATCCGCTCATACACTGTCTCGAACAACTGAAGATCGTGATCACGTCCTTTCATTCTTACGATCGCCCAAAATGAGTATTCCTGCAAGAACCACATTGTAATCACATGACCGGAATAAACATCATTGAATCATGGCCACCTCCGGAACATCCAAAATTTGTGTTGGTGGTATTACATTCCAACATCAAACACACCAGAGTGTGTGTCATAAAAATGCTTTCTCAGAGTCTGTAGTACGTTATCATTACATTGAGGACAAGGCTTTCGAATTACCGATCATTTTGTGGTTTTACGGGTTCGTTACTTATGCCATTGGCAAATTAATTTTCTTCAAAATCATAAAATTCACTTTTATTCCTGAAAAAAATTATATGTAGCTTTTCTATGCACTTTACTCGTTATTCGTCTGTGTGAAACACAGACTATATAATTGTTTTTGTACGGTTTCTTTTTCTTTCTTTTTTAGTCTGTGTGAATCACACAGACTATTGTTTCTGTTCGGTTTCTTTTTCTTTCTTTTTTAGTCTGTGTGAAACACACAAACTATTGTTTTTGTACGATTTCTTTTTCTTTTTAGTCTGTGTGAAACACACAGACTATTGTTTTTTTATGGTTTCTTTTTCTTCTTCTTCCCTCTTCTTCTTATTCTCCTGTCTTCTATGCACTTCCTTGTCCTCACAATAACTCGAAAACGAATCCTCCTATCTCGCTGATTTTTGGAATACCAGTAGAGAGTCAAAAGTTCTCGGCCACCTAAGTTTTTCAGGTCGCTAGAGCCACTGAGTATGGCCCAGTCGGCCACAGCCTCCAATTTCCTGATACAGTAAATTCTCCTCAAGCAATAGGATGCTATGTTATTCACACTGGAGATAATGTAAACATCAGTGGAGCCAGCTGTGAAAAAATGAAATGTAACCTTGTTATGATAATGGGATGTAAGTTCCTGGAACGAAGTTGAGAGAAACCCTTTGCCTTGCAAGGAAATAAACTATAAATTATTCAGTTCAATGCTTTTAACCCTCTCAAGACTTCAATGTGGATTGCACATATTTAATTTCAGGCAGAATAAAGTTAACCCTTTCCATAAAACTGCACTGAATAATTGTTGAAACCTATCTTATTCAGTTCAATGCTTTTAACCCTCTCAAGACTTCAATGTGGATTGCAACTATTTTATTTCAGGCAGAATAAAGTTAACCCTTTCCTTAAATTTGCATTGAATAATTGTTGAAACCTATCACAAAACTGTCAGGGTGCCGGTGACAATGCAATACTGACATGATCGACTGTACTGTTAACTGTGTTGATGCTATGACTGTTTAAAACTCATTTTGTTAGAGGAGTTCCACAGTCTTTCACTGCGCTCGGCTCGGTCTCACCGAGAGAAACCCTTTGTCTTGCAAGGAAATAAATTATAAATTATTCAGTTCAATGCTTTTAACCCTCTGAAGACTTCAATGTGGATTGCACATATTTTATTTCAGGCAGAATAGAGTTAACCCTTTCCATAAAACTGCACTGAGTAATTGTAAAATTTGTTGAAACCCATCTTATTCAGTTAAATGCTTTTAACCCTCTCAAGACTTCAATGTGCATTGCACAGAATTTTATTTTAGGCAGAATAAAGTTAACCCTTTCCATAAAACTGCTGTGAATAATTGTTGAAACCCATCACAAAACTGTCAGGGTGCCGGTAACATTGCAATGCTGACACGGTCGACTGTACTGTTAACTGTGTTAGTGCTATGACTGTTTAAAACTCATTTGTTAGAGGAGTTCTATAGTCTTTCACTGCGCTCGGCTAGGTCTCACCGAGAGTGCAGAAACCTTTGGTGCCAAAGTGCCATTAAGAGAATGTCTCTGATTTGTGACGTTCCATCCCTCCGGAGTGCAAAAGCAGGTACTCTCAGCTGAGAAACTTAATGTTTTTTCGGTTTATTTTCTTAACATTTAATTCTATGTGGAATGGGACACCCTTTCAGTGTGCCTTCCAAAGTAAGGGATTCTTAACTCTTTAGTCAACATAACGGTGGAAACTGGTCAAAATCATTCACAGAAACGTCTATTCAGTTTTAATTACCTTTTCATTTTTGCTTGAAAAAACATAGCTTATGACCCTTTATTGGATTGAGCTCATTTTTTTAAATATATTTATTTATTGGTGTTTAATGTCACATATTTCTGCACAGTGGCTAATCATGACCACAACAGTTTTTCAGGTGGAGGAAGTCGGAGTACCCGGTAAGAACCACCGGGCAACAACGAGCAACTGTCAGATCCCCCACATACTAACTCCACACAAGCAGGGTTGTTAGCATTGGTTGAAGACGGGTGCACGATCGATGTTGCAGTACGCTTTAGTACACAGCGCCACCATGCACCCACGTGGGCAATGGGGTGAAGTGTCTTGCCTAAGGACAGGGTGAGGATCTCACGCCTTGCACCTCTGCCAACTGAGCCACTGCGCCCCCATTTAAGGGATTAAAATGGAGTATTTAAAGGGAATATTTTAACCCTCTGAAGATCTTAATATGGGGGCATTATTCAGAAAGACTGGGAAATGCATTTTATTACATCTTAATGCATTTCTAAAGTTTATGAATGTATTTCCGCACTCAAATTAGTGGGCAGAGCCAAAAATGTCCATTTCTGATTCGTGTATCAAACCCTTTGAATGCTGGTCACATATATGCCATTTCTGGTTTCTTATAAAAATGTTCTGATTCCTGTATGAATATCTGTAAATACTACTAACGAAAACCCATTTCTGATTTGTTAACAAATATTTTACTCCAGAAAATAAGCCTTCATGAGTTCTCTTTCTATACAGTTTGTTCTTGATACTTTAACCCTTTTCACACAGACTTGAATTTACTGGTGGCAGTAAATTCTGTTTCTTTAGTTCAGACCAATTTTGTCGGATTAAATGATGAAACTCATGAAAGCCAACTATCGCATGCGACAGGTAATCTTTTTATCTACCTGTTGCAGTAGAGTGGGGGGCGGGGGGGGGGGGGGTTCGGACACACGGCTCAAAAGGTATTTTTTTACGACTCCTGGGCACCCACCAACCCCCTTTTTCAATTTTGGTACTCGCCCTCAAAATAAGAGTAAATCGCACAGACTGCTTTGATTGGAAATTTCAACAGGTATTTTGTTGGAACATAGTATTGTTCCAGTAATCATTCCAGACCTTTAATCTACCCACAACCAGCCAATGGGGATGGAACAGAATTCTCAAGAGTTTACAGCTGGAATTGGGTCCACATTTCTTGGCAAGTTTATGAATATGTTCAACTTTCTCGGACACTGGCAGTCAGTGCATATATGGGTAATCAGGAGCGTGTACAACCAATACTGGCATTCTACCTGAATAGTATTAAGACAGGTGTAAAATATATTGAAAATGTTGATGTTTTACCTGATTTCACCGTGTTTGCAACTAATTGGTTTCTTGCTGTTTCTACCCATTTCTACACTCGATTTTAGTTTCATCCGTCTAATCTGAATTTATTAAGCATTATCAAGTGCCGAATTTGTTGAGGCAGTTAGCTCAATCTTGTATTGGACCTGTCAACAGTCAACGTGATGAGGGTTGAATCTTTGGTATCGGAAATCCATCCCTCATAAACTCTACACTGTTGCACCTTGACCGATATGAGTAGTGCTTCATTTGATGGAGCGGTTAGTAAGCTTTGGTTGGGCAGTAAGAGAGAATTCCAACCCGGTGGCCCATTTACTACTACACAGAGAAAAAAACACTGGTAATATGAGGTCCCTTTTTCCCCCTCGGTGAAAGGATCCTCCTAAATGCAAGAACCCACCAGAACTGCACAGAACCCACCAGAACTGCAGACCCCCCCCCCCTCTAAATTACATTTGCGCAGTGTTTTACGATGATATATGTTTATTTTATGTAATAATCATTACAGGAAAGAAGAATAGAAGTAAATTCATTCTTATAGTTACCTTTGTCTCTAGAGGCGGTTCTGGGGGGTTCTGGTATATTTAGTATTTTTCTCCTAAATACCAGAACCGCACAGAATTCGCTAAAACCACCCTCTAAATAATATTTGCATGCCGCTCTCTGGAAAATGTTCCATTTTCAGTTTCTTTTAGCATCCAAATTCATACATGGTCTGTGTCGGCATTTGCTTGGCGCTTAACTGATCGCAATCGGGCTATTCGAGTGACTGACCCACGGAAATCCCCTTGTCAATTTATTTCTGGGATTTCTGAATTAAGTCCAAAATTTATAAAAACATTTTTTTTTATTCGTCTCAAGACTGGCACATGATATATACAAACAAAATATATTTTATACAAAATAACAAGACATGAAAAAAGAAACCCGTACAAATGTAAACACAACTTGCGAGAAACCTGTACATTTAAATATAAACACCACGCCCTTAAGTGATCACCTCACCAAGCAAAATGTTAATTGTAATCAATTATATTTTGCTGTTATAAATTAAATAGTCCAGTAATTAAATGAAATAACTTGAGAAAAATAAAATAAGAGCAAATATCGTCCCCTCAGCTCCAATGTGTTCTATGTGCCGGTAGGCACGTAGAACACATTGGAACTCGGAGGACGATATGTCACCAAAATACTGTTTACCTAACGACCCAAGGGATGCAACCGGTAATTTTTGTGCTCCCAACTACCTCCCTATTCCCACGCTTCTTTTCTACTCCCAACAATCAGAGACGAACTGCTTGATGACATCCCTTGCCCAATTCTTTTCAATCTCTCCGATTAGCATATTAACCCTCTCCTTTGAATCTCTCACTAACCACGTCCTGCATCTCCCATCTCACTTCCCTATTACACTGCTAGTGAATCTTGTTCTTTTAGACTGGTATTTTTTCAAGGTTCCGGTACTCTTCAAAACCCGGTTTCTCTTTATCACGCGAGCCACACCTAGGTTGCCCCTACGTCTAGGTCCGTGATCTCCAATGGGTAGTTCACTATTAACTCCCCCTACTTTACGGGATGCATTTCGCAAATTTCACTATAAACTGTGAAAGATTTTCGTAATTTATCCATCCATCCCTACTCTCTCTCCTCTCTCTCTCATCTAATTTTCTAAGAATTTCGAAAATGAACTCGATACTGCTCAGAAAACAGTTGACAATACATAGAAGTGTAACTGTTAATTGGCACCAATCTTTTCCATTATTATCGTAAAAAAATATGCTTTTTGATCTGATTGCTCACTGAAACAACTTGGTGTAGCCCTGCAGCTGAACAGACTAATCGGTGATAATCTGATATATGTTAAAACAAGTCACACGTCGGCGATTTTTAGAGGCTATTTGAACCTGCTCGATAAATTGGATAATGGAACTCATTCACTTACAGCACCTCACAAATGACTCCAAAACACAAAATTCGCCAATTTTGTACCATGACTTTTTTTATTTAAAATGATTTTTTTCTTACTCACAAACTTGATCCAATTTTTCTCTACCTTGTTTCTACTGTGTTTAGTTGATGTTGAGGGAAAATCAACAATATGAAGCCAAACAGTTGGTAGGAATTAAAATGTGTTTAAAATATATCTGGTTTGCCTACTATCGTTAAAAAACGCAGAGTTAACAAATCGGTTGAGAACACTTATTTGAAAGGAAAATAGATAATACGAAGTCAGACAGGGCGGTTTTGGGGGGTTCTGTGCGGCTGTGGTGGGTTCTGGTATTTAGGAGAACCGCGGTGAAATGGGTCACATGGTTGGGATTCACTCTTACTGCCTGACCAAAGTCAAATGAAGCACTACTCATATCGGCCAGGGTAAAACCGCGTAGAGTTTATGGGGAATGGATTTCCGATTTGTTGATTTGTGTCACACACGTTGCCAAAGAATCACCCCGAATCTCAAACAGAATCATTCTGGCTTCTCAGTCTAAGAACCTGTTTCAAATTATATCCATACTTCCACAAATTTGTTTCATCTCAGAAAGTCAGCTGAGAAGGTGTGAAAGAAATGGTGATAATGAGAGTTAAAAAGGTCTATCATATCTCTCCAAATTTGGTTAGATGCATTTTGGATTTTTTTTTTGCTCTGATGTGTCGAGCGATGCACTTGTGATTTATATTATAGTACCTTTTACGCAATGAATTTCAGTGTATCATACAATATATTGGAGGCTGTTCATTTAACTCAGAGGCTCGAAACCAATTTGCTTAAAATCTGTTACAGGACCAGTGACAGGACAGTCACTTTCCTAGAAGTTTTCTGCAACAAATAGCTTGATCTCACGAAAAGCAAAATACACGTGTATCCTTTTTGACTCAGATAATCTCAACACATATTATTCTACAATTCAATTTTATTCTTTGTTACAGCAGATTGCTATAGTTTATTTTAAAAGAAGTTAATTTGCGGCAACCGCGTTGTGTCCTTGGGCAAGACACTTCACCCTCATTGCCCACGTGGGGGCACGATGCCGCCGTGTACTAAGGCGTACTGCACGTCGATGGTACGCATGTCTTCAACCAATCTAACCCTGCCTGTGCTGCAGTGCGGAGTTACGATGTTGGGGAGCTGGCAGCTGCTCGTCGTTGCTCGGTGGTTCTCTCCGGGTACTCCGGCTTCCTCCACCCGTAAAACTGTCACGGTCATGATTAGCCATTGTGCATAAATATGTGACCTTAAACATCAATAAATAAATAAATAAATAAAAGAAGTTAATTCTATTTCTATAAGCTAATAACCCAGCCAGGTGTCTTATATGTGTTATCTTCTCCAACATGCGCTATACACTATGGTCTATGGGTAATTAGCTGAAATTCATATTAACTAAACTGATCCTCTGTGAACAAATTGTTTACACCATTGTAAAAACAACTTTCCCTGTTAACTGGTGAAGTGCTAGGCTAGAAGCCACTATCAGGGCTTTCAGAATTAAAGTGTCAGTGACACTGTAGCTTAACTTGCCTGTGTGTATTTGTTGATGAAAAGTTGATGTTCAATGTTTATGAAAGGATTATGAAATAAGACAAGAATTGTGATAATTGAGAATATGTTAATTTCTGTTTTCCTACATGCTGTTTTCAATAAGAAAAATTTGAGGTGTAGACCGTAGTAAAGTATTTAGGTCTGTGTTAATGTGGCTCTCACAGTTTAATGCATGACAACGAAAGTTATAGTAAAATTATTTCAAAACGAGTCATCCTACCAAGATAGAATGGAATCCCTTCACTCGTAGAATTTGCTAAAGGAATTTAGGCCACGTGATGGTCCAGCGGTCACGGTAAGTCAATCATAACCAAAAATAATACAGTCTCATCTAGAGAATCATACCAAGTTACAATGAAATCCCTTCACAAAAACAAGAGGCCCCACGGGGCCTGAAGCGCACATCTTGAACAGAACACAATTTAAACAGAGTCCAAGAATGAGTCTACCTTAAGCAAGCCATCTCCATAGGCTACACTGTCAATCCTTGAGTCCCTCAGGAGTGACAAAAATAATCTGGGCATCATGCCTTTTCTTCATTTGATCATAAAGTAAAATGTAGCGCTCCCCTATGAAGCCCCTTGATACAACCTATGTGGATTACTCTTAGTTACACACCTGTAGAGGGTACTGAATAAAAATTTTTTAATTCTTCAGCAACATGGCCAATTCCGGCTCCCATAGGGAGCCCAAGTATTAACCCAGATTCTTGATTTGAACACAGTTGAATCTGACTTCCCTAGAGATATTGTGTACCGAATATGAAAGCATTCTGACTGTTGGATCTGAAGAAGAGAAATTGTAAAGAAATTTCTTCGAATTGCACTAAGTTCAAATTTGGGCTACCATAGCGAGCCCAAATATTAACCTATGGATCCGCTTTGAATAAACTTGAATCTGACTCCCCTAGAGATGTTGTATACCAAATGTGAAAGCATTCTGAAGAGTGGATCTGAAGAAATTCCCTCATATTGTACTAAGTTAAATTTCATGTTCCCATATGGAGCCCAAATATTAACTTAGGCACTCGAATTGAACAACCTGGAATCTGACACCCCTAGAGATGTTGTATACCAAATATGAAAGCATTCCGACTGGTGGATCTGAAGAAGGAAGATTTTTAAAGAAATTTCCTCATATTGCATTAAGTAAAAATTTGGGCTACCATAGTGAGCCCAAATATATACCTAGGGATCTGATTTGAACAAACTTGACCCCCTTAGAGACGTTGCATACCAAATATCAAAGCATTCTGACTGGTGGATCTGAAGAAGATTTTTTTTAAATTACCCTCCATATTGAACAAAGATAAAATTAGGAAGCCCAAATATCAACCTAGGAACTTGATTTGAACAATCTTGAATCTGACCCTCATAACAATGATGTATACCAAACATCAAAAGATTCTGACTGGTGGTTCTGAAGAAGATTTTTTAAAGAATATTCCCCATATTACCCTATGTTAAAACTTCAGGCTCCTGTGAGCTTTATTTCAACAAACTTTTATCTGACCAACGCCCCCCCCCCCCCCACCCCCTTGAATGCTGTATACCAAATATCAAAAGATTCTGATGATTGGTTCTGTAGAAAAGATTTTTAAAATTTTTTACAAATATGCTGACTCAGCATTTTTTCGATGCCCATTACAGAACACCCTAACATAACCGATGGCAATTTTATTTTTACCATTCAATTCTACTGGTCCTAAGGATACTTCATACCAAATAACAGTTCCCTGTTCCTTGTGGTTTGGGAAATATGAGCATTTGAAAATATTTCTATTTTTAGCTCCCAGGGTTCCCATGGGGATGTGGGAATTTTTTTTTTTACATGGGTCAAGTACCTATGACCCAATAATACCACAAACCAAATTTGTTTCATACTGGACCATCGGTTCAGAAAATAGAAATTTTGGGTGGGGCCAAAAATCTTACCCCTCCTATTACAAAGCAAAATATTACTTCACAAACTTCGTTTGAACAAACTTGATTCTACACCTCATATGGAAGTTCCATAACAAATATCAAGTCATTGTACACACTGGTTCTTGAGAAGATTTTAAAAATATTTCGGAGCATTTTCCCCCACTCCCTCCCTATGAGGCTGGGCATGTTGAGTTGAACAAAAATGAAATGCCCCTTTGGGACCATCACTCACACAAACTTTCACTTGAATTGGCCCAGTGGCTTTGGAGGAGAAGGCCAAAACATGGTGTTGACGGACGACGGATGGAGAGCGATGAGATTAGCACAGCTTGACTTTGTCAAGATGAGCTAATAATCTGTAGATAGTGCTAAAGGAATCTGGGTCATGTAACCAGGCGGTGGTGACGGCTGACCGATCGTGACCAAAATAGGACAGTCCAGACATTGTACCGAGTTATCCTTCCAATTTACAATGAAATTGCTTCATAAATATGAACTGTAGACTGTGCTAAAGAAATCTAGGTAACGTGCATGTGGCCATCACTGTTGGCTGAACCCCACCAAAACAGAATGTTCTCATTTAGACATAATACAGAGTCATCCTACCAATTTACAATGAAATCCCTTCATAAATACGACCTGAAAAGTGCTAAAGGTTTTTGGGTTTCAGGCCTGTGCAGCCAATATGGCTGACAGATCGCGACCAAAAGGGACATTCTCATCTAGACATTAAATGGAGTCATCCTACCAAGTTACAATGAAATCCCTTCATAAATAAGACCTGTAGACTGTGCTAAAGATGTTTGGGTTTCACGTGGTGGTCACAGTTGACCGATAGTGACCAAAAAGTGATGTTTTCATCTCCACGTGACCCCAAACCTGCAAATGAAATTTCATGATGATCGGACAAGAACTACGGGTTGTAGCCTGTGCTAAAGAAAATGTGAACAGACTCACAGACTGACAAACTCACATACTTCCGAAGCATGCGTGATGGCAATAGCTTATCTTGACTTTGTCAGGTTAAGCTAAAAATGAGGGTACCATGGCAAAAGTACTTGTGAGCACTCTCCAATAATTTGTAATAAAACAAATTTTGATGAACAAATTCAGACCACCAAAAATAATATAGCACTCGACCTGTTGATAAACTCTATCAATAAGCTAGAGAGTTTTCACTATCAATAAATTCTCTATCAGTAAGAAATATAATGTCCTGACCATTTGATAGTTCAGTCTTTTCTGACAGTACACCACAAAATAAAGGGAATTGGTTTGAAGGCTACCCATTAAGCCAATAGCTTGAATGATCAATAACAACCCAGCATTTTGCTCATACATGTACATAACTGAAATTCATAATTACATTATGAGAGTGTGTGTAAGTGGTCAGTCGCATTTGGAAATGGCGTTTTGCAACTGCATGAAATCTATTCCTGGTGAGAAATCTGGCTATGAGCCGAGTCCTTTTGTTGTGAGATCTGGTTATTGTTTTTTTTTAAGATCATGAACTACTGATGGTCCGATACGGAATGGTGAACTTCTGTCCACATTCCCACACTGCTAGCCCCTATCCTGTACTACTAATCATAGAGGAGACGGAGTGCTTGCTTAAAGACTACACAAGCTCCCTGATCAATTCGCATTACTTATTTGAAAGATAAGAGCTGAAAAAAAAAATTCAAGGCATGGAAAAACGTGATTTCAGAGCCGCTGACCTACCCACCCACGAACCCCCGCCTTGTATTCGGAAAATGAAAGTGTCAATGACACTGTAGCTTAACTTGTGTGTTGTGTTTGATCAAAAGGATAATGTTCAATGTTTATAAAAGGATTATGAAATAAGACAAGAATTGTGATAATTGGGAATATGTTCATTTCTGATCCCTGTATGCTATGTTTTTGATAAAAATAATATGAGGTGTACACTGTACTAAAGAGCAGAGGGTTAATATGACCTCACAGTTAATGTATGTGGCCCTCACAGTTAACGTATATCAACGAAAGTTACTAAGTCACAGTGAAATTATTCCAAAACGAGTCATCCTATTAAGTTACATTGAAATCCCTTCATAAATATATAGACTGTGCTAAAGGTTTTTGGGCTTCGGGCCCCTGTAGCCGTCAGTTTCCCAATTGCGTCCAAAGGGGACGTTCTCATCTAGACATTATATTAAGTCAACCTACAAAGTTACAATGAAATCCCTTCATAAATAAAACCTGTAGACTGTGCTAAAGGTTTTCAGGCTTTGGGCTTGGGCAGACATTAAGGCTAAATTATCGCAACCAAAAGGGGACATTCTCATCTAGACATTATTTGGAGTCATCCTATCAAGGTACAATGAAATCCCTTCATAAATATCACCTGTAGACTGTGCTAAAGGTCTTCGGGCTTCAGGCCCCTGTAGCCGTCACAGTTGCCTAATGGTGTCCAAAAGGGGCTGTTCTCATCTAGACATTATATGAAGTCAACCTACCAAGTTACAATGAAATCCCTTCATAAATATGACCTGAAGACTGTGCTAAAGGTTTTCAGGCTTTGGGCTTGGGCAGCCATCATGGTTGAATGATCGCAACCAAAAGGGGACATTCTCATCTGGAGTGATCCTACGAAGTTACAATGAAAACTCTTCATAAATATGACCTGTAGACTGCTCAAGATTTTCGGGCTTCGGGCATCTGTAGCCATCACAGGTGACCAATCACGACCAAAAGCAGACGTCTTCATCTAGGCATTATATGGAGTCAACCTAACAAGTTACAATGAAATCCTTCCATAAATTCGACCTATAAACTATGCTAAAGGTTTTTGGGATCGGGCAGCCATCAAGGCTGAATGATCGCGACCAAAAGGGGATGTTCTCATCTAGACATTATTTGGAATCATCCTACCAAGCTACAATGAAATCCCTTCATAATTATGACCTGTAGACTGTTCTAAAGGTTTTCGGGCTTCGGCCCCTGCAGCCGTCACAGTTGCCCAATCGTGTCCAAAAGGGGACGTTCTCATCTAGATATTATATGAAGTCAACCTACCAAGTTACAATGAAATCCCTTCATAAATATGACCTGTAAACTGTGCTAAAGGTTTTCAGGCTTTGTGCTCGGGCAACCATGATGGTTTGAATGATCGCAACCAAAGGGGAAATCTCATCTGGGCATCATCTGAAGTAATCCTACAAAGTGACAATGAAATCCCTTCATAAATATGACCTGTAGACTGTGCTCAAGGTTTTCGGGCTTCAGGAACCTGCAGCCATCAACACTGACCAATCATGACCAAAAGGGGATGTCATCATCTAGGCATAATATGGAGTCAACCTGACGGTTACGATGAAATCCTTCAATAAATATGACCTTTTGCCTATGCTAAAGGTTTTTGGGCTCGGGCACCCATCAAGGCTGAATGATCGCGATCAAAATGGGACATTCTCATCTAGACATTATTAGGAGTCATCCTACCAAGTAACAATGAAATCCCTTCATAAATATGACCTGTAGACTGTGCTAAAGGTTTTCAGGCTTTGGGCCCCTGTAGCCGTCACAGTTGCCCAATCACATCGAAAAGGGGACTTTCTCATCTAGACATTATATGAAGTCAACCCACCAAGTTACAATGAAATTCCTCAATAAATATGACCTGTAGACTGCGTTAAAGGTTTTCAGGTTTTGGGCTCGGGCAGTCGTCACGATTGGCAGATCATGCCCAAATGGGGAAATTCTCATCGAGACATCATAAGGAGTCATCCTACTACCAAGTTAAAATGAAATCCCTCCATATTAAACATGACCTGCAGACTGTGCTAAAAGTTTGGGGGTTTTGGGCTTGGGCAACCAACACAGTTGACAGATCATGCCCAAAAGGGGACGTTCTCATCCTACCAAGTTACAATGAAATCCCTTTATAAATACGACCTGTAGACTTTGTCAAGTTAAGCTAAAAATGACTCTCCCTGTCTCTCCCTCATCCTCACCTGTTGCCGACAAAAATGATCAGTCCACAAGAGGTGGACACACAAACATCTCCAGGCCTGTCTACCATGATCAAAGACAAACCTACATAATGTAGGCTACATTTGAAACGCTCTTGATTCTCCAAATTTATAAATGTTAGAAGTCAAAACAGCATGCAAGATACTCCTTGTTGACTTCAACTCTGTATTTATCATATGAACAGACTGTTTCAGCATTAGAATTCAATGCTTTACCTCAAGTCACCTAAGGGGGCGTGGTGGCTCAGTTGGTAGAGGTGCAGGCAGCAAGCCGAGAGGTCCTCGGTTCGAATCCCACCTGCGGCAACCGCGTTGTGTCCTTGGGCAAGACACTTCACCCCGATTGCCTACATGGGGGCACGATGACGCTGTGTACTGAGGCGTACTGCACGTCGATGGTGCGCATGTCTTCAACCAATCTAACCCTGCCTGTGCTGCGGTGCAGAGTTCAGAGTTACGATGTTGGAGAGCTGACAGCTGCTCGTCGTTGCTCGGTGGTTCTCTCCGGGTACACCGGCTTCCTCCACCCGTTAAACTGTCACGGTCACGATTAGCCATTGTGCATAAGTATGTGACCTTAAACACCAATAAATAAATAAATAACCTCAAGTCACCATAACATTTGACAAGCTTCATTTATATAATTGATTAGTTGCTTGGTTTGACCGGGCATGTAGGCCTACCAGTGGATGATGTGCAGTAGTGTGATTGCAAAGTTAAGTCTCAATTTTATACTTCAATGGTCACTTTTCTTTTTACACAATAAGAAACAACAAAATTTGCATATCCAGGATCATCTTACAACAAGAACGTATTTTCCCCAATACAAGTCAATACGTCTAGACAAAATACAAATCTGTTTTTAATAGCGTTTTTGATACCAGTAATTAAATGACAAATAATTCACAGTTCAACAAAATAAATCAGACTAGTTAATTTTTTGCCTTGGTATTTTTATACAGGCCTACCATGCATTAAACACGAAAAAATAAAACAAAGAAACACACAGATGAAACACTTCTATAAACTCCAAATGTTATAGTACTAATAGAACAATAAATGGGGATTATGTCATGCACAGCACAAGAACTCAATACCATGATGTCATGATCTTCATTCATAAAAAATCAGTGCATTAAAGATAAATGGGGATTAAGTCATGCACAGTAAAAGAACTCAATACCATGACGTCATGATCTTCATTCATAAATGAAAGTGTCAATGACACTGTAGCTCAACTTGTTAAGACATGTACATGTATAGTATGTGACACAGCAATGACAAACATCTAGGTAATGACCTGATAACAAAGGTACATGTGAAGTATTGTAACAGTCTGTACATAAATACTGACCGTTGCCTGTAACAAATGTATAGGTAAAGTATTGTAAAGGTGGGCAACAGTCAGATGCAAAAGTAGAAAAGAAATCTTGGAGTCCCAGAGTGGGTCTGACTGAACCTCAAAATATTTATTCTCATAGCACAGTGATAACAAAGGCACCCCAAAACACTTGTTCCTGTCCCAAGGTGAAAACAAAGGTACCCAAGAAGTTTCATAAAGATCAGTTCATAAATACGAGCCGTATAGAAGTTGTGACAAAAACTGATTGGACCTAATTTCGGTACAAAAAGGCCACTGGCAGCCATTTTGAATTTTGGACCGCACCCAGAAACACTCGTTCTCGTCCCAAGGTGATAACAAAGGTACCCAAGACGTTTCGTGAAGATCGGTTCATAAATACAGCCCCTAGCCCGAGCCGTATTGACACGTGTACTTACTGTGTGTAAGTAGCACTGAAAAAGTCCAAGTTCATCTAATTTGCATAATTTCTGCACGAGAAAAAAACCCGTATTATATGTGATGTATCCCATGGTACTAAACATTCACACCAAAAAGTACTGAATAAATCAAAATTCATCTAATTTCCATAATTTCTGCACGAGAAAAAAACCTGTATTATATGTGATGTATTCCATGTTACTAAACATTCATACAAAAATTTATTCAAATCAGAACTTTCACACAGAAGTTCTGTACAAAAAACTGATTGCACTAATTTTGGTACAAAATACAGCTGGTGGTCATCTTGAATTTTGGACCACACCCGAAAACACTCGTTCGCATCCCACAGTGATAACAAAGGTACCCAAGAAGTTTCGTAAAGATCGGTTCATAAATACGGCCTCTAGCCTGAGCCATATAGAAGTTGTGTACAAAAATCTGATTAGACCTAATTTCGGTACAAAACGGCCACTGGCAGCCATCTTGAATTTTGGACCACACCCAGAAACACTCGTTCTCGTCCCAAGGTGATAACAAAGGTACCCAAGACGTTTCGTGAAGATCGGTTCATAAATACAGCCCCTAGCCCGAGCCGTATTGACAAGTGTACTTACTGTGTGTAAGTAGCACTGAAAAAGTCCAAGTTCATCTAATTTGCATAATTTCTGCACGAGAAAAAAACCCGTATTATATGTGATGTATCCCATGGTATTAAACATTCACACCAAAAAGTATTCAAATCAGCACTTTCATATGGAAGTTCTGCACAAAAACCTGATTGCACCAAATTTTGTACAAAATGGCTGCCATCGGCCATCTTGAATTTCGGATCGGACCCCAAAACACTCATTCTCGTCCCACGGTGATACCAATGGTACCCAAGAAGTTTCGTAAAGATCGGTTCATAAAAACGGCCTCTAGCCCAAGACATACTGAGTTGTTGATGGACAGACGGACAGACTGGCCATGGCATAAGCTCAAATTTGACTTACGTCAAAGTTGAGCTAAAAATCAATGCATTAAACATTGTCAAAATATATGTGCACAAATTAAGAAAGGGAGGAATATTGTAACATAAATTGGTTATTACGACAGAGTGGTTTTCTGAGAGAGTGTATTCAAATCTCGACCTTGCCTCTGGGTGAAAAATAAACTTGTCCAAAAGGACTTGTCGATATATGCACAGAGATGAGATCTCGACTTCAATGCACCATCTCAGAGCCCACATGGTGATAATAACCAACATGTATTAATCAATACACTAGATAGATGAAGTTGATGGAGCATCTTCAAAAAAATTAATAAGCAGCACATTCAAGGTATACCAGGGCCATTGACACAGATCATCTTTAAAAGAACAAAACCAGCACCATTGCGATTTGAAGATCAAATGTTTCAGTATGCAGGTTAGTCTATTATTTTCATAAAATTTCAGCCTTGTCAAGTTAAACTTTAACTTGTAGAGTGCTATATTATTTTTGGCCATCAAAATTTGTTCACGTCTTTGCCTTTTTACAATTTATTGGATAGTGCCGACATGCACTCTCCCTTAAATTGAAACAAGGCAAATCCCAACAGACTAAATAATACAGTGGAGCCCACTTAATTGGATATCTCTTAATTGTATAACCCTGTTAATTGAATATAATTTTCAAACACAAAACCATTTACCATACCTTCAGTACAAATTTGATCTGTTAATTGCATATGGGTTGTAGAGTAAACTCCTGTTAATTGTATATAAATTTTTGTAATATGTCGAAAAAATTACTGTGACACGCACCAAATTCCCCTTATTTATCAACCTTTTTGGCCTCACTACATCCAATACAGGCATTCATAGTATTATATCTTGTTTGACAGAGCTCTGTCAAACAAGATATAATGGAATAAATGCTCAGTTTACCTCCAGAACACAGGAAACCGACCAAATCCCTGTTAATTGTATACTCCTGTTAATTGAATAATTTTCACTGGCAAAATGGATATTCAATTAAGAGGATTCTACTGTATCACTTCAAAGATAATATGAAGCACAGCTACTGAATTTGAAGTTGCAGTGCCCAAACATGGGCTTCCAGCACTCAACCAGTTAAGAGCAGGAATTGAAATTGATTTCAAAGGCGATTTTTGACATGAGTATTTTTTTTAAAGGTAATATGCCATCAGAAAAGGGGCTGGGTGTTAGCAAGATTTTGTTCCTAAATGAACTTTTGTTAAAACTTATTGCCTATAGGCACTCCCCAATACAATACAACAAAACAATTTTATATAAACATTTTTATTCACTTGCTGCTAAGAAAACAAGCTGATGAAGTGAAGTTACTAAATAAAAGGGGCTTTCAGCAATTTTCAAGAGAGTCATGATAGTTGCTTCTAGCACCAAACCAGTTAAAAATGGTAATCATTAAATTTTTTTTGCAAGTTTGAAAAGCTTGTAAATTTGTTTCAACCCAGATGCCCACTGGCTTAAATGGCATCATTTGATTTTTGACTGAATATAAGTTACTGTCTGGGTGGAAACTCCACTTGTCAAAGGCTTTCATTGTAAACCACTCTCCAAAAGAATTTCCATTACCAACATTAGCTGGTAGCAAAGAATGACATCCAATGGCATGACTAAGATTATACTCTGATGAAATCTTTCTAATTCTTCATGAGAAATTCAATTAACAACCCACAGGGTTCATACACTTTTCCAAAGGAGTTGAGAACCATTTTCCAAAACACAAGACAAAAAATTTCAAAACATTTCCATATATGATACATGTTCCGAACTCTTCCGTTCACCACATGTGAACTGCTGTGCAATCCCACTGCCTGGAAACATCTGCTTGCAGAGTGTGCTCACAGCAAAATTTGAATTGTAGGAATTGTGTTGAGAAACTGGATCAAAGAGACCACAAAGACCAGTGCACACTATGTTCGGAGTATGTAAGTGCTTCACAAACGGGTCGTGGGAACGAGATCCAGAATGTTTTTTGTCTTTTTCTCCTAATTCCATGGCAATTCCATACTCACCTCAATTAAATTTTATTTCTCTAGAACTTTTCCAAACCAATATTACAATGAAAGTATCAAAGACACTATAGCTCAACTTGTTAAGACATGTACATGTATAGTATGTGACACAGCAATGACAAACATCTAGGTAATGACCTGATAACAAAGGTACATATAAAGTATTGTAACGGTCTGAACATAAATACTGACCATAGCCCGTAACAAATGTATAGGTAAAGTAGTCCCAGAGTGGGTCTGACTGAACCCCAAAATATTTGTTCTCATAGCACAGTGATAACAAAGGCACCCCAAAACACACGCGTTCCTGTCCCTAGGTGACAACAAAGGTACCCAAGAAGTTTCGTGAAGATCAGTTCATAAATACGAGTCGTATAGAAGTTGTGACAAAAAACTGATTAGACCTAATTTCGGTACAAAATGGCCACTGGCAGCCATCTTGAATTTTGGACTGCACTCAGAAACACTCGTTCTTGTCCCAAGGTGATAACAAAGGTACCCAAGAAGTTTCGTGAAGATCGGTGGATAAATACAGCCTCTAGCCCGAGCAGTATTGACATGTGCACTTACAGCGTATAAGTAGCACTAAATAAATAAAAATTCATCTAATTTGCATAATTTCTGCACGAGAAAAAAACCTGTACTGTATGTGATGTATTCCATTTTACTAAACATTCATACAAAAACATTTATTCAAATCAGAACTTTCATACAGAAGTTCTGTACAAAAGACTGATTGCACTAATTTTGGTACAAAATGGCTGCTGGTGGCCATGCTGAATTTCAGACCACACCCCAAAATACCTGTTCTCATCCCACAGTGATAACAAAGGTACCCAAGATGTTTCGTAAAGATCGGTTCATAAATACGGCCTCTAGCCTGAGCCGTATAGAAGTTGTGTACAAAAAACTGATTAGACCTAATTTCGGTACAAAATGGCCACTGACCGCCATCTTGAATTTCGGACCGCACTCAGAAACACTCGTTCTCGTCCCAAGGTGATAGCAGAGATCCCAAAGAAGTTTCGTGAAGATCGGTTGATAAATACAGCCTCTAGCCCGAGCCGTATTGACATGTGTACTTACTGTATGTAAGTAGCACTGAAAAAATCAAAGTTCATCTAATTTGCATAATTTCTACACGAGAAAAAAACCCGTATTATATGTGATGTATCCCATGGTACTAAACATTCACACAAAAATTATTCAAATCAGAGCTTTCATGTGGAAGTTCTGCGCAAAAATCTGATTGCCCCTAATTTTGAACAAAATGGCTGCCAGCGGCCAGCTTGAATTTCGGACTGCACCCAAAAACACTCGTTCTCGTCCCACGGTGATACCAAAGGTACCCAAGAAGTTTCGTAAAGATCGGTTCATAAATGCGGCCTCTAGCCCGAGCCATATTGGCATTTGCACTGACATTGCTGAAAGTAATACTAAATACATCAAAGTTAGTCAAATTTGCATAATTTACGTACGAGAAAAAAACCCGTATTATATGTGATGTATTCCATGGTACTAAACATTCATACAAAAATTATTCAAATCAGCGCTTTCATATGGAAGTTCTGTGCAAAAAACAGATTTCTGCATCGTCGGTACAAAATGGCGGCTGGCAGCCATCTTGAATTTCGGACCAGACCCCAAAACACTCGTTTTCGTCCCACGGTCATAACAAAGGTACCCAAGAAGTTTCGTAAAGATCGGTTCATAAATACGGCCTCTAGCCCGAGCCGTATTGAATTGTTGACAGACAGACAGACGGACGACGGACAACTGGCCATGGCATAAGCTCAAATTTGGCTTCGCCAAAGTTGAGCTAAAAATTGTCTTAAAATTGACCAAAGTCCAGATGGGGACCCCAAATTTTCAGCTTAAATATGAACCCAGGGACTTGGCTTGAACAAACTTGAATCTCACCCCCATAAGCATGCTGCATACCAAATATCAAAAGATTCATATTGGTAGATCTGAAGAAGATTTTTGAAGAATATTCCGCATACTGCACTAATTTGAACATTTGGGCTCCCATAGGGAACCCAAATATGGACCGAAGGATTTGATTTCATCAAATATGTGAATCAATGTTCCAAAGATGTTATATGTAACATATGAAAGCTTTTGGAGCAGTGGTTTGGAAGCAAACAATTCCTTAATTTTTTCCCATTGCCCACAGTGTTAAATGAAAGTGTCAATGACACTGTAGCTTAACTTGTGTGTTGTGTTTGATCAAAAGGATAATGTTCAATGTTTATGAAAGGATTATGAAATAAGACAAGAATTGTGATAATTGGGAATAAGTTCATTTCTGTTCCCTGTATGCTATGTTTTTGATAAAAATAATATGAGGTATACACTGTACTAAAGAGCAGAGGGTTAATATGACCTCACAGTTAATGTATGTGGCCCTCACAGTTAACGTATATCAACGAAATTTACTAAGTCACAGTGAAATTATTCCAAAACGAGTCATCCTATTAAGTTACATTGAAATCCCTTCATAAATATGGCCTGTAGACTGTGCTAAAGGTTTTCGGCCTTCAGGCCCCTGTAGCCATCCGTTTCCCAACTGCGTCCAAAGGGGATATTCTCATCTAGACATTATATGAAGTCAACCTACCAAGTTACAATGAAATCCCTTCATAAATATGACCTGTAGACTGTGCTAAAGGTTTTGGGGCTTTGGGCTCAGGCAGCCATCATGGATGAATGATCGCAACCAAAAGGGAAGATTCTCATCTAGACATTATTTGGAGTCATCCTACCAAGGTACAATGAAATCCCTTCATAAATATCACCAGGAGACTGTGCTAAATGTTTTTGGGCTTCAGGCTCCTGTAGCCGTCAGAGTTGCCTAATGGTGTCCAAAAGGGGCTGTTCTCATCTAGACATTATATGAAGTCAACCAACCAAGTTACAATGAAATCCCTTCATAAATATGAACAGAAGACTGCGCTCAAGACTTTCGGGCTTCGGGCACCTGCAGCCATCACAGTCGACCAATCACAACCAAAAGGGGATGTCATCATCTAGGCATTATATGGAGTCAACCTAACAAGTTACGATGAAATCCTTCCATAAATATGACCTATAGACTATGCTAAAGGTTTTTGGGCTCGGGCAGCCATCAAGGCTGAATGATCACATCAAAAGGGGATGTTCTCATCTAGACATTATTTAGAGTCATCCTACCAAGCTACAATGAAATCCCTTCATAATTATGACCTGTAGACTGTTCTAAAGGTTTTCGGGCTCTGGGCCCCTGTAGCTGTCACAGTTGCCCAATCGCGTCCAAAAGGGGATGTCATCATCTAGGCATTATATGGAGTCAACCTAACAGGTTACAATGAAATTCTTCCATAAATATGACCTATAGACTATGCTAAAGGTTTTTGGGCTCGGGCAGCCATCAAGGCTGAATGATCACATCAAAAGGGGATGTTCTCATCTAGACATTATATGAAGTCAAACCTACCAAGTTACAATGAAATCCCTTCATAAATATAACCTGTAGACTGTGCTAAAGGTATTCAGGCTTTGGGCTCGGGCAGCCATAATGGTTGAATGATCGCAACCAAAAGGGGACATTCTCATCTGGGCATCATCTGGAGTGATCCCACCAAGTTACAATGACATCCCTTCATAAATATGACCTGTAGACTGTGCTCAAGGTTTTCGGCCTTTGGGCACCTGTAGCCATCACAGTTGACCAATCACGACAAAAAGGGGATGTCATCATCTAGGCATTATATGGAGTCAACCTAACAGGTTACAATGAAATTCTTCCATAAATATGACCTTTTGCCTATGCTAAAGGTTTTTGGGCTCAGGCACCCATCATGGCTGAATGATCGCGATCAAAATGGGACGTTCTCATCTAGACATTATTTGGATTCATCCTACCAAGTTACAATGAAATCCCTTATAAATATGACCTGTACACTGTGCTAAAGGTTTTCGGGGCTTCAGGCTCCTGTAGCAGTCACAGTTGCCCAATCACGTCGAAAAGGGGACTTTCTCATCTAGACATTATATGAAGTCAACCCACCAAGTTACAATGAAATTCCTCAATAAATATGACCTGTAGACTGTGCTAAAGGTTTTCGGGTTTTGGGCTCAGGCAGTCATCACGGTTGGCAGATCACGCCCAAATGGGGAAATTCTCATCTAGACATCATAAGGAGTCATCCTACCAAGTTACAATGAAATCCCTCCATATTAAACATGACCTGCAGACTGTGCTATAAGTTTTTGGGTTTCGGGCTTGGGCAGTTATCACAGTTGACAGATCATGCCCAAAGGGGGACGTTCTCATCTAGGCATTATACAGAGGCATCCTACCAAGTTATAATGAAATCCCTTTATAAATACGACCTGTAGACTGTGCTAATGGTTTTCGGGTTTTGGGCACGGGCAGCCATACCGGTTGACAGATCGCGACCAAAAGGGGACGTTCTCATCTAGACATGACCCCAAACCTGCACATGAAATTTCGTGACAATCAGACAAGAACTGCAGGGTGTAGCCCGTGCTAAAGGAAAATGTGAACAGACTCACAGACTTCCGCACGTCTGATGGCAATAGCTCATCTTGACTTTGTCAAGTTAAGCTAAAAATGCTGACTCAGCAAGTCCCAAAAATGTACCTTATGACAAAACCGATGGCAATTTTTTTTTACCATTCCTTTCTGTTGGTCCCAAGGAAGCCTCACACCAAATAAAAATTCTCAGTGCCGTGCAGTTTTGGATATATGGACGTTTTCGTTTTTTTCTATTTTTGGCTCCTGAGGTTCCCACGAGACTGCAGGAAAAATTTTTTTGGCATAAATCAAGTACTTATAACCCAATAATACCTCATATTAAATTTCCCACCCCACGCCACAATATGAGCTGAAATCCAATTTGAAGAAAAACCCAAATACCCCTATATAACGGCTACTCATATAAATCTTCATTGAACTGCAGCCAGTGGCTTGGGAGAAAATTACCCAAACACCACCTTCACCGACGTACGACGGACAAAAAGTGATCAGAATAGCTCACCCCGACTTTCAGTCAGGTGAGCTAAAAATCCATTCAATTTACAGAGGGAAAAATTTGATGCAATGTGCGCAAATTATGTTTATTTCAGTGACAAGAGAAATTGTCTGCTGGGCAAAATTATCCGCCAGCAGCATGGAAGGAGTTAACCCCTTTACAAACCCAATGAACAGGATATCAGAATATATTTCAATTATTTTTTTCCCCAAAATTTCATCAAAACCTTGATGACCTTGTTCCAATGAGGGGTGACATGATGTGACTTTGTTAAATTTTTTTTTTTACTGCTCAATTTGGAAATTACTTCGGTGGACAAGGCTGATTCGTAAGGTAAAAGGGTTATGGCAATATGCTGTGTTGTAATACACTGTTAGAAAGACCACAAGGAGCAGGGTATTACACTACAGCATTTGGTTCTGGAAGAATTGACAACTGAATACAACAGTAGTTTGAGTAAACTTTGTTGCTATTTGTTGGAGGTAAAACAAAGCAGTTGAACAGAAATTGGTTGTCCTATTTCTTTTCAAGCAAAAAAGCAAAACAAAATGACCGTTTGCTAATTTTTGCATGCATGCTTGATAACCAGACTAAGATGAAGGAAGTCCCTGATTTCAACTTTTTTACAACCAAGATTAATCGGTTCGACCCATAATACCAGTTTATTTCTGAATTTTTAGTAATGAATTGATAAATTAATTCTCAGGCCATTTTTTTCTCAAATCAGCGAGAAAAGGGATCGTTTTATTTTTCATTATATTTTTCATGCATGAAGTGAGCATGAACTGCAAGGTTTTCCACGGTCTTTTACACACAAAAATATAGACAAGGAAAGGAAGTGCATAATTATACAAATAAACACATTTAATTTTAAAAATAATACTGCTTTGTGTCTTTAGTTACACTTCCTCGTTAATATTAAAGCCCAGTCTCTGAATCACCCCATTTTGTAGTAATACTGGAAGGATACTTTAATGAACAATGATGTGGGTTCAATTTTAGTGATGGATTGCCGAGAATCAAACTATTTCTTTTTTTTTGGCTTGTAAACTGGGATGTGATAAGCAAAGAGTAAAACATGTGTTCGTACAAGTAACCATGAAGCTTTTACTCTGACAAATGGATGTTTGATCACACATGGAACAAGAGGCCCCAAGGGGCCTGAGGGCGCTCACCTGACATGGTAGCCTAAATATCAACCCAGAGAATTGATTTCAACAAGTTGCATCTGCTCCTCCTAAGAAAAGATTATACCAAATATCCAAAGATTCCCACAGGGAGCCCATATATGAACCCAGGAACTTGGCTTTAACAAACTTGAATCTCAACCCCCTAAGGATGCTGCACACCAAATATCAAAACATTCCGACTGGTGGATCTGAAGAAGATGATTTTTAAAGAAAATTCCTCATTTTGAACTAAGTTACAATTCGAGCTCCCACAATGAGTCCAAATATGGACCTAGGGACATGGTTTGAACAAACTTGAATCTCACCCCCTAAGGATGCTGCATACCAAATATCAAAACATTCTGACTGATGGATCTGAAGAAGATTTTTAAAGAAAATTCCTCATTTTGAACTAAGTTATAATTCAGGCTACCACATTGAGCCCAAATATGAACCCAGGGACTTGGCTTGAACAAACTTGAATCTCACCGCCATCTCACTGCCCTCCCCCCCCCCCCCCCCCCCCCCCCCCCCCCCTTAAAAATGGTGCATACCCAATATCAAAAGATTCTGCCAGCTGGATCTTGAGAAGAAGATTTTCAAAGAAATTTGCCTGAAATACACTAAGTTCAAATTTGGGCTCCTATAGTGAGCCCAAATATAAACCCAGGGGGCCGATTTGAACAAACTTGAGAATCAGATCCACCCCACAATGTTGCATACCAAATATCAAAAGATTCTGCCTGCTGGATCTGGAGAAGAAGATTTTTTAAGAAATTTGCCTGAAATGCACTAAGTTCGAATTCGAGCTTCTATAGTGAGCCCAAATATAAATCTAGGGAGCCGATTTGAACAAACTTGAGAATCAGATCCACCCCACAATGTTGCATAACAAATATTAAAAGATTCTGGCTGCTGGATCTGGAGAAGAAGATTTTTGAAGAAATTTGCCTGAAATGCACTAAGTTCGAATTTGGGCTTCTATAGTGAGCCCAAATATGAATCCAGGGGGCCGATTTGAACAAACTTGAATCAGATCCACCCCACAATGTTGCATACCAAATATGAAAAGATTCTGCCTGCTGGATCTGGAGAAGAAGATTTTTAAAGAAATTTGCCTGAAATGCACTAAGTTCGAATTCGAGCTTCTATAGTGAGCCCAAATATGAATCTAGGGAGCCGATTTGAACAAACTTGAATCAGATCCACCCCACAATGTTGCATACAAAATATCAAAAGATTCTGCCTGCTGGATCTTGCACTAAGTTCGAATTCGGGCTTCTATACTGAGCCCAAATATGAATCCAGGGGGTCGATTTGAACAAACTTGAATCAGATTCATCCCACAATGTTGCATACCAAACATCAAAAGATTCTGCCTATTGGTTCTGGAGAAGAAGATTTTTAAAGAATTTTTCTTAAATTGCACTAAGTAAAAATTCACGCCCCATAGTGAGCCCCAATATTGGTTAAGGGACTCGATTTGAACAAACTTGAATCAGACCCATACCAAGATGCTGCATACCAAGTATCAAAAGATTTTGCCCACTGGTTCTGGAGAAGAAGATTTTTTAATAATTTTTCTATAATTCATATGGTGCTATCAGAGTTGTGTTCCATACAGAGCCCCCAAGGGACGTGGCCATTTCATTTGAACAAATGTGAATTGCCATATAGTAATGAACATCCACATGAAGTTTCGTGAAAATCGGACCAGTGGTTTCAGAGGAGAAGTCGTTTGAAAAATGTTCACGACGACGACAGACGGCAAGTGATAAGTTAAGCTCCCTTCGAGCTAAAAATGTTTGCAAATATGCTGACTCAGCATTTTTTTGATTCCCTCTATAGAACACCCTAACATAACCGATGGCAATTTTTTTGATCATTCAATTCTACTGGTTCTAATGATGCTTCATACCAAATAACAGCTCTCTGTTCCGTGTGGTTTGGGAAACATGGGCGTTTGAAAATATTTCTATTTTTAGCTCCCAGGGTTCCCATGGGGATACGGGAATTCTTTGTTGATGCATGAGTCAAGTACTTATGACCCAAATTTGGTTCAAACCGGACCATCGGTTCAGAAAATAGAAATTTTGGGCAGGGCCAAAAATCTTACTCCTCCCATTACAAAGCCAAATATTGCTTCATCAATTTCATTTGAACAAACCTGATTCTACCCCTCAAAAGGAAGCTCCATAACAAATATCAAGTCACTGTTCACACTGATTCATGAGAAGATTTTAAAAATATTTTGGAGCATTTTCCCCCACTCCATCCCCATGGGGCTGGGCATGTTGAGTTGAACAAAAATGCAATGCCCCTTCGGGACCATCACTCACACAAACTTTCACTTGAATTGGCCCAGTGGTTTTGGAGGAGAAGACCAAAACATGATGTTGACAGACGACAGACGAATGGACGGAAGACGGATGGAGAACGATGAGATTAGCTCGCATGCCTTTGTCAAGATGAGCTAAAAAATTAATTTGCTTAAATTTCAGGTTTCCCAAATTCTTTTTATTTTCTCCCCAAAACAAATACAGAAAAAATACCATTCCAACAAATTATTTCATTTCCATTTAATGTCAAATGTGTTCTCTGTTGATATATCTATCTAGCCATATATATTTTTTGAAAAACATGTTTCAAAACTTGTGTTCTTTTTTCAACTGAGGGCATTTTGTCTGAGGGTATTATGTCCTAAGAGTATTTTGTCCACCCATACATATTTCCCAAGGGCATTATGTCCTAGGGCATTTTGACCGAGGCATTTTGTCCGAGAGCATTATGTCCTAAGAGCATTTTGTCCGGATACCTTCTGGGACATGCTGGGACAAACAGACCACAAGTAAACTACTAATCTTAAAAACACCAAATAAGTTCGAAAGTACATGCTAAATCATACATAAATTTTATTCTAAAGATGGTTGTATTATCTTGGTTTTACCCCATATTTTTCTCTCTTTAATGTCTGATAGAAAATCACATTTGCGGCCTCATTTTCAAACAGGCAGAGAGAAGAAAACCCTTCGCTGTAATGAGCCAATGAAGTGAATTTGCCTATTGTTATTAGGTGTGAATAACAATAAAAACTCCATTTGCCCTTTATCAGAGCTTCACATGTTTGGTGGAAAACAAAAATGACTGCTATTAAAATGCGATTTTTTATTATTAATGTTTTCCGGCAGTGCATCGCTCTAAAACAATTATAATAGATAAGCACAGTACAGGACCAGTTTTCATATTATTTTAACTTTGGAATTAACTCAAGGATTGGATTCCAATGAGAGGTGTTCGTTTGTATTTGCTTTTGACGAGTACAGTACTGTGTCGCATAGGGACAAGCGCCCTTACTGAAAAAAGAAGTTTTTTGTTTTATTGGGATTTATCTTGTCGGGAGATTTTACCCAATCGTCTTGTTGGGATTTATTTATTTGTGTTTAAGATCACATAATTCAGCACAATGGCTAATCGAGACCACAACATGATCAGCCAATCATTTATACTCATGTTTCCCATTTTAGAGGACTTCCACCCCAAGCATTGGTGACTAGGTCCTAGATTACCATTTAAACAGGACTTGTTTACTCATAGTACACAAGCACTGCTTCAGTTTCCGTGGTTCCCACAGGATCTCTACCAACAAAATGTCATCTTTTCTACCCAGAGTGTCATTTGCTTTGTTATACCGATAGCTATTGTTTACAGTGCTATGGTCAACAGGTGTTAATAACACAGACAAGCAATTGCTCTCCGGAAATAATACCATCGCTATACATTTATTACTTTTATTATCTTAGAAAACAGTAACACTAATAATATTTTTACCTTTTATGGGATAAAGTCCAGATGTTATTTTTAAAGAGGGTTGTGTTCTCAGAGGTTTCTGTCCCAGTGGGTTTAGTTTAGTTTAGTTTATTTAACGGTATAAATCAAATACAATTACAATGTGATAAAAATACTATAAATTTACAATTGATTTACACCGTCGGGAGATGACATAGCCAGATTGGCTGTCTACCCGTCATCTCCCACCAATTTTGAACTCCAACACTGCCAACAGTTACCCCATACACCTCTAGACTAGTTGATTTACAGACCAGGTGACTTCTTCATAGATTTAAAGGTGGACAAGTTATCCAGGAACATTTATTCAGAACCAAGTAATAACACAGGTAATTATACGAGCACTGGAAAGAATAATGTGTAGCGATTTAGTGGGTTTTGTCCTACAATCATAAAGCAATGGCCAATTGAAATAAAGTGAACAGAAGTTGCTGTGTCCAATAATCTGCAGAAATTCAGTTGTGAACTTTTTAAAATTTCCAAATTTTAAATTCAGGTTTTAATATGGTCGTTGAAATCTCTGAAATGCCAGTTTATGAATTTCACCACATTTGCGCGGCATCCATACCAGTTTTTGGGCCTACATATAGAATTGATTGTATTAAACTGTTTTAAAAAAACGCTGAACTAACAGGGCTCTCTTAAACAGAAATATTGAGTTTAGTGATGAAGACAGATGGAGAGAGAGAGAGAGAGAGAGAGAGAGAGAGAGAGAGAGAGAGAAACAGACAGACAGACAGACATACCGACACTACAGAGACAGACAGACAGAGGGGGAGGGAGAGGGAAAAGAGAGAGGAGAGAGACAGAATGGACATATTATCTTGATGGTTATTTTATGATTAAAAAATTACCAAGATGTCTTGACTTTACACCTATTAACTACAAACAAAATGTTATGTTTCGTCCATCGGAATGTTATGCTTCGACCATCAGAATGTTACATTTCAGCCATTGGAATGGTACGTTTCGACCATTGTAAATAAATGTTACATTTTGACTAAAAAGGCCTCCGTTTTGACCAATAAAAGGTTAACTTATGACCTATAAAATGTTATGTTTCGACAAGAAAGAAGTTGATAAAAAAAAAGTTATGTTTTGACCAAAATATATTAGGTTTTGACCCAAATAAAATGGTATGTTTTGACCAGACCCCAGTATTTTGTCAAAAAATTCTTCCAGCTGAGGGATGATAAACATAACCCAAGAATTTGCATTAGAACCACAAGCAAACTACTAATTGCTATATGGTCAGAGTTTTTGACAAGTAACACTGGTACTGAATCGTAGAACATTACTTGTAATTAGAAGATGCTGAACTCAATAAATGTGAGATTTTCTTCCATGTTATTGATAAGGAGAAAGCAAAATCACATTTTATTTATTTCCCAGAACTGCCCATTATCACACTTGGCTGATATGACTTCAAATGCAGCTGATAAGATGCCAATCTTGGCCGATATGAACCCATCCAGACTTGTTTCCTTTGATCCATTGTTACTAAGTGCAACCAATTTTCTCCTGTTACTCAAAGAATGCAATCAACAAAACTGGTGTTTTATTATATGCTAGCCTGTGAATTATCACAAATTATCTAAAAGATATTTCTCGATATCTATTGATTTGATAGATACTGAGAAATATTCCTCAGTAGCGTCCTAAATGACGTCATGCTTCGGCACGTGACATCGCCTTGAAGGAACGATCAGCTAATCTTTGTTAATATTTTGAAACGTATGCATTTGGGGTCGAATTGGGCTAAAAACTGTGCAATAAAATGTCTAGTAGCAAATAATAAAAAAGACAAGAGGCCCCAGGGGGCCTGAGGGCGCTCACCTGACATGGTAGCCTAAATATCAACCCAGAGAATTGATTTCCACAAGTTGCATCTGCTCCTCCTAAGAAAAGCTGAAACCAAATATCCAAATATTCTGACCAGTGGATCTAAAAAAAGATTTTTAAAGAATATTCCTCATATTGAACTAAGTCATAATTTGGGCTCCCACAGGGAGCCCATATATGAACCCAGGGATTTGGCTTTAACAAACCTGAATCTCACACCCCTAAGGATTCTGCACACCAAATATCAAAACATTCCGACTGCTGGATCTGAAGAAGAAGATTTTTAAAGAAAATTCCTCATTTTGAACCAAGTTACAATTCGAGCTCCCACAATCAGCCCAAATATGGACCTAGGGACATGGCTTGAACAAACTTGAATCTTACCCCCCTAAGGATGCTGCATAAAAAATATCAAAAGCATTCATCTGCTGGATCTGAAGATTTTTAAAGAAAATTCCTCATTTTGAACTAAGTTGTCATTCAGGCTCCCATAGTGAGCCCAAATATGAACCAAGGGACTTGGCTTGAACAAACTTCAATCTCAGCCCCCTAAGGTTGCTCCATGCCAAATATCAAAACATTCCAACTGCTGAATCTGAAGAAGATTTTTAAAGAAAAATTCCTCATATTGACTAAGTTATAATTATAAAATATGGACCCATGGACTTGGCTTTAACACACTTGAATCCCCCCCCTCCCCCCAAGGATGCTACTCACCACATATCAAACCATTCCGACTGCTGGATCTGAAGAAGAAGATTTTTTAAGAAAATTCCTCATTTCGAACAAAGTTACAATTCAAGCGCCCACAGTGAGCCCAAATATGGACCTAGGGACATGGCTTGAACAAACTTGAATCTCACCCCCCTAAGGATGCTGCATACCAAATATCACAAGATTCTGCCTGCTGGATCTTGAGAAGAAGATTTTCAAAGAAATTTACCTGAAATGCACTAAGTTCGAATTTGGGCTTCTATAGTGAGCCCAAATATGAATCCAGGTGGCCGATTTGAACAAACTGGAATCAGATCCACCCCACAATGTTGCATACCAAATATCAAAAGATTCTGCCTGCAGGATCTGGAGAAGGAGATTTTTGAAGAAATTTGCCTGAAATGCACTAAGTTCGAATTCGAGTTTCTATAGTGAGCCCAAATATGAATCTAGGGAGCTGATTTGAACAAAATAGAATCAGATCCACCCCCCATTGTTGCATACCAAATATCAAAAGATTCTGCCTGCTGGATCTGGAGAAGAAGATTTTTTAAGAAATTTGCCTGAAAAGCACTAAGTTCAAATTTGGGCTCCTATACTGAGCCCAAATATACATCCAGGGAGCCGATTTGAACAAACTTGAATCAGATCCACCCCACAATGTTGCATACCCAATATCAAAAGATTCTGCCTGCTGGATCTTGAGAAGAAGATTTTCAAAGAAATTTGCCTGAAATGCACTAAGTTCGAATTTGGGCTCCTATACTGAGCCCAAATATAAACCCAAGGGGCCGATTTGAACAAACTTGAATCAGATTCACCCCACAATGTTGCATACCATAACAAACTTGAATCAGACCCATACCAAGATGCTGCATACCAAGTATCAAAAGATTCTGCCTGCTGGATCTGGAGAAGAAGATTTTCAAAGAAATTTGCCTGAAAAGCACTAAGTTCAAATTTGGGCTCCTATACTGAGCACAAATATAAACCCAGGGGGCCGATTTGAACAAACTTGAATCAGGTCCACCCCACAATGTTGTATACCAAATATCAAAAGATTCTGCCAGCTGGATCTGGAGAAGAAGATTTTTTAAGAAATTTGCCTGAAATGCACTAAGTTCGAAATTGGGCTCCTATACTGAGCCCAAATATGAACCCAGGGGGCCGATTTGAACAAACTTGAATCAGATCCACCCTCCAATGTTGCATACCAAATATCAAAAGATTCTGCCTGCTGGATCTGGAGAAGAAGATTTTTTAATGTTTTTCCCATTGCCTACAGTGTTAAAAAGTGCTGACTCAGCACTTTTTCAAAGTCCCGAAACTGTACCCTATGATAAAACCGATGGCAATTTTTTTTTACCAATTCTTTCTGTTGGTCCTAAGGAAGCTTCACACCAAACAAGAGGCCCCACGGGGCCTGAAGCGCTCATCTTGTACAGAACACAATTTAAACAGAGTCCAAGAATGAGTCTACATTAAGCAAGCCATCTCCATAGGCTACACTGTCAATCCTTGAGTCCCTCAGGAGTGACAAAAATAATCTGGGCATCATGCCTTTTCTTCAGTTGATCATAAGTAAAATGTAGAGCTCCCCTATGAAGCCCCTTGATACAACCTATGTGGATTAATCTTAGTACCTCTAGAGGGTACTGAATACAAAATTTTTAATTCTTCAGCAAAATGGCCAATTCCGGCTCCCATAGAGAGCCCAAATATTAACCCAGGCTCTTGATTTGAACACAGTTAAATCTGACTGCCCTAGAGATGTTGTGTACCGAATATGAAAGCATTCTGACTGTTGGATCTGAAGAAGAGAAATTGTAAAGAAATTTCTTCGAATTGCACTAAGTTCAAATTTGGGCTACCATAGCGAGCCCAAATATTGACCTATGGATCCGATTTGAACAAACTAGAATCTGACCCCCCCTAGAGATGTTGTATACCAAATGTGAAAGCATTCTGTCAAGTGAATCTGAAGAAGAAGATTTTTGAAGAAATTCCCTCATATTGTTCTAAGTTAAATTTCATGTTACCATATGGAGCCCAAATATTAACCTAGGCACTCGAATTGAACAACCTGGAATCTCACCCCCTAGAGATGTTGTATACCAAATATAAAAGCATTCCGACTGGTGGATCTGAAGAAGAAGAAATTTTATCATATTGCACTAAGTAAAAATTTGGGCTACCATAGTGAGCCCAAATATATACCTAGGGATCTGATTTGAACAAACTTGAATCTGACCCCCATAGAGATGTTGCATACCAAATATCAAAGCATTCCGACTGATGGATCTGAAGAAGATTTTTTTTAAATTACCCTCCATATTGAACAAAGATAAAATGTGGGCTTCCGTAGGAAGCCCAAATATTAACCTAGGGACTTGGTTTGAACAATCTAGAATCTGACCCTCATAACAATGATGTATACCAAATATTAAAAGATTCTGACTGGTGGTTCTGAAGAAGAAGATTTTTAAAGAATATTCCCCATATTACCCTATGTTAAAACTTCAGGCTCCTGTCGAGAGCCCAAATATGAACCAATGAGCTTTATTTCAACAAACTTTTATCTGACCCCCCTATGAATGCTGTATACCAAATATCAAAAGATTCTGATGATTGGTTCTGGAGAAAAGATTTTTTTTAATTTTTGCAAATATGCTGACTCAGCATTTTTTCGATGCCCATTACAGAACACCCTAACATAACCGATGGCAATTTTTTTTTACCATTCAATTCTACTGGTCATAAGGATACTTCATACCAAATAAAAGCTCTCTGTTCCGTGGGGTTTGGAACATATGGGCGTTTGAAAATATTTCTATTTTTAGCTCCCAGGGTTCCCATGGGGATGCGGGAATTTTTTTTTTTGCATGGGTCAAGTACTTATGACCCAATACTACCACAAACCAAATTTGGTTCATACCGGACCATCGGTTCAGAAAACAGAAATTTTGGGCGGGGCCAAAAATCTTACCCCTCCTATTACAAAGCCAAATATTACTTCACGAACTTCATTTGAACAAACTTGATTCTACACCTCATATGGAAGCTCCATAGCAAATATCAAGTCATTGTACACACTGGTTCTTGAGAAGAAGATTTTTAAAATATTTTGGAGCATTTTCCCCCACTCCCTCCCTATGGGGCTGGGCATGCTGAGTTGAACAAAAATGAAAAGCCCCTTTGTGACCATCACTCACACAAACTTTCACTTGAATTGGCCCAGTGGCTTTGGAGGAGAAGACCAAAACATGGTGTTGACGGACGACAGACGACGGACGGGAAGCGATGAGATTAGCTCAGCTTGACTTTGTCAAGATGAGCTAATAAAAATTCTCGGTGCCATGCAGTTTTGGAGATATGGGCGTTTTAATTTTTTTCTATTTTTAGCCCTTGCGGTTCCCATGGGGCTACGGGAAAAAAAAAATCAGCATAAATTAGGTACTTATGACCCAATAAGCTCTCACATAAAATTTGGTTCAAATCAGCCTCTCGGTTTGGAAAATAGAAATTTTGGGCAGGGCCAAAAATATTGCCCCTCCCATAACGACGCCAAGTATAGACCCACAAACTTCTCTACACCTCAAAAGGAAGCTGCACACCAAATATAAAGTCTCTGCTACTGCTGGTTCATGAGAAGAAGATTTTTTAAGATTTCAGCACACTTTTTGGGTGTGGCCCTACCCACGGGCGAGGCAACTTGATTTGAACAAAATCAAATTGCGATGTCATAACAAACTATTATCTCAAATATCAATTAAATTGGTTTAGCAGTCTGGGAGGAGAAGACGCAAACACCATGTTCACGGACGACGGACGGTGAGTGATCACTATAGCTCTCCTGACTGAAAGTCAGGTGAGCTAAAAATCTACTCAGTTTTAGTCAGTGTCGGGAATTATGAGTGTGGACCTGAAAGTTTTATTTTTTGTGTTCTCGTGAGTGATTTTTCAGTGGCTTCCTAAATTACGTTACGCTTCGGCGCTGGGTGTCATCTTTAACATCACCTTGAAGGAACTATCAGCAGCTTTTTGTTATTGTCTTGAAACAGTTTGTAGTCGAATTGGGCTGAATATTGCGCATTAAAATGTCACGTAGCATATAATAAAAAGAAAATCTACGCTGTTTCAGTGAATATCGGGAAGTACCTCAGTCGTGTGGACCTGAAAGTATTATTTTTCACTCATGCTATAATACTTTCAGGTCCACACGAATGAGAATATTCCCGATATTCACTAAAACAACGTAGATATCCTCTATATATTATGGAGCTGTTTGAAGCAGAGTTCTTGAATGACAAATTAATGAAGGTAATAAGTGAAGATTGTGTGGAGAAAGAAGAGTTGCGCAGAAAATTCAACACTAACCTAAGATTTAGAATCATAAGCAGCAATTTGTTGAAATAGAAATAGAAGAGATAGTTCAGCTTTTTGAACGTCGCAGGGAAGCTGAGATGGCCAGATAGCTGAACTTGGAGAAGGGGAAACTTCTGACTTTGTGAAAAGAATGAGAAACAATAACACTGTCAGAAAACACTAACAGTTCCGAGAAGATGTGGTATGAATGTTTTGGTTTAATAAATAAAGAGGTTATTTCTTTGTTAGTTTCATATCGGCAGAGATATCAGCCTAAAGTAACATCAAATCGACCTGAGATGAAAGGAAGAAGGCCGACGTGAAGTTACTTCAGGCTGATATCTCAGCCAATATGAAACTAATCAAGTAATAACCTCTAATTATCAATGAGGTGTAAACAGAATAGTATGGAAATTAGTTGATGTTGTAATGATGTCCATATAAACAGAAAGGAAACCTTCCAAACTCCAACCCGTGCAAGACCCTGTGAAGGCATGATCAGAGGGGATTGAAAGTAACACCATATCTCTAAGAGTGAGAGGAGAGAGAATCGCTTTTATCTTATGTAGAAGTTAAAATTAACATGTGGAAGATGCATACAACTGACCTCTTGGATCATGTCTATATTTGACTCTTTCTTCAGTATTATCTACAACTCGGGTACTGCAAACTTTCTTTTTAATCAATTCTCCAAGTTGTGTGATATCTGCAAAAAAATTAACCTTCCTGCTCTTAAATAATAATACCAAACCTCTGCATGGTTTCTAGGGAAATGCTTCAAGAAACTGTATGGGACTCCTCTTATGATTTCCTTTTAAAGGTTGTTCTGTAATTATTACAGCCAAAACTGTATGACAACAATAATGAGTTTTTTTAAGTCTGATACTCAAAAATACTGCAACCAAACAATTTGGTTGATCACTTGGTTTATGCCAGACTTCTTTAACCCTTTCAACCATAAATGGGTTTGTCTTTTACATTACTGTTGACAGGTAAATGGACGTGTCATTTCTATTTATAGGGAGGTTAGGCTCAATAATATATTAATCCTACAGTGCTATAGAACTGTACAGGATTTAATTAGTACTGAACATCCTTCCCAATTTGCTGGGGTGTGATTACAATCTCATAAAATAAACTTAGATCATATATGAACAGAGGGAATGGTCTCAAAATCAAGCTTAATGAACTACTCATATAACTGATATTCTGCACAAATAATGCTTGTGGTGGCATTTTAGTTCTTCGAATTTACATGAAAATGGTCTGAAAGAACATTTTCATGTGAATTTAAACAAGAGGCCCCAAGGAGCCTTAATCGCTAACCGGTCAAAGTGGTTCAAAGAAGTATTTGGGGGGCACATTCAGTTAGACATGGTTCATCAACACTACAAAGGAATGAAGTCATGAGAGACAGATTTTATGGAACTAGGGCCATAGCTTGAACAAACTTGAATCTTACCCCCCTAAGAATGTTGCATACCAAATATCAAAAGCATTTATGTGCTGGATCTGAAGAAGAAGATTTTTAAAGAAAACTCCTCATTTTGAACTAAGTTATCATTCGGGCTCCCACAGTGAGCCCAAATATGAACCCCGGGACTTGGCTTGAAGAAACTTGAATCTCACCCCCTAAGGATGCTGCAGGCCAAATATAAAAACATTCCGACTGCTGAATCTGAAGAAGAAGATTTTTAAAGAAAAATTCCTCATATTGACTAAGTTATAATTCGGGCTCCCACAGGGAGCCCAAATATGAACCCAGGGACTTTGCTTTAACAAACTTGAATCTCCCTTAAGGATGCTACACACCACATATCAAAACATTCCGACTGCTGGATCTGAAGAAGATTTTTTAAGAAAATTCCTCATTTCGAACTAAGTTACAATTCAAGCTCCCACAGTGAGTCCAAATATGAACCTAGCGACATGACTTGAACAAACTTGAATCTCACCCCCCTAAGGATGCTGCATACCCAATATCAAAAGATTCTGCCTGCTGGATCTGGAGAAGAAGATTTTTAAAAAAAATTACCTGAAATGCACTAAGTTCAAATTGGGCTCCTATACTGAGCCCAAATATGAACCCAGGAGTCGATTTGAACAAACTTGAATCAGATCCACCCCACAATGTTGCATACCAAATATACCTACTGGATCTGAAGAAGAAGAAAATTCATCATTTTGAACTAAGTTATAATTTGGGCTACCACAGTGAGCCCAAATATGAACCCAGGGACTTTGCTTGAACAAACTTGAATCTCACCCCCCTAAGCATGCTGCATACCCAATATCAAAAGATTCTGCCTGCTGGATCTGGAGAAGAAGATTTTTAAAGAAATTTGCCTGAAATGCACTAAGTTCGAATTCGGGCTTCTAAACTGAGCCCAAATATGAATCCAGGGGGCCAATTTGAACAAACTTGAATCAGATCCACCCCACAATGTTGCATACCAAATATCAAAAGATTCTACCTGCTGGATCTGGAAAAGAAGATTTTTTAAGAAATTTGCCTGAAATGCACGAAGTTCGAATTTGGGCTTCTATACTGAGCCCCAAATGTCAATCCAGGGGGCCGATTTAAACAAACTTGAATCAGATCCACCCCACAATGTTGCATACCAAATATCAAAAGATTCTGCCAGCAGGATCTGGAGAAAAAGATTTTTTAAGAAATTTGCCTGGAATGCACTAAGTTCGAATTTGGGCTTCCATAGTGAGCCCAAATATGAATTCAGGGGGCCGAATTGAACAAACTTGAATCAGACCCATACCAAGATGCTGCATACCAAGTATCAAAAGATTCTGCCCAGTAGTTCTGGAGAAGAAGATTTTTAAATAATTTTTCTATAATTCATACAGTGCTATCAGAGTTATGCCCCCTATGGTGCCCAAAGTGGGCATGTCCATTTCATTTGAACAAACTTGAATTGACATATGGTAATGAACATACATATCAAGTTTCAAGCAAATCGACCTAGCAGTTTCAGAGAAGACGTTTGAAAAATGTTCACAACGGCGACGGACGGCAAGTGATAAGTTTAGCTCCCTTCGGTGAGCTAATAAAAACAAACAGAAATACTTGAATGGAAACCATCCAAATGTGCAAGACCCCTTGAATACGTGGTCAGAGGGGATTGAAAGTAACTCCATATCTCAGAGAGGGAGAAGAGAGAGAAACACATTTGTATTTCACGTGGAAGTTACTAATTAACATATGGAAGTTACATTTATTGACCTTTTGGGTCATGTGTATATTTTACTCTTTCTTCAGTATTATCTACAAGTTGGGAATTCCAAACTTTCTTTTTAATCAACACTTCAAGTTGTGGGATATCTGCAAAAGAATAATACCAGACCTCTGCATGGTTTCTAAGAAAACTCTTCCACGAAACTCTACTCCTATGATTTCCTTTTATCTAAAGGTTGTTCTGTAATTATTACAGCTGGAACTGTATTACAACAATAATCAGTTTTTTAAGTCGGATAATAAAAAAATATTGCAATCAAACAGTTTATTTGATCGCTTGTTTTATTCCAGACTCCTTAATCTGTTTAATTATAAATGGGAGGGAGATAAGGTTCAATAATAAATTAATCCTATAATGCTATAGGACTGTACAGGTTTTAATTATTACTGATTGTCCTACCCAATAGAGGAGATCAGAATTTGCCATATTGGGTTATGTGGGGTGGGGGGGGGGGGGGGGGGAATAAGCCACCCTTCTTTCCAAAACAAATCACATGTGGAACAATTAACAGGCACAATCCTGGTAAGAAAATAGTGGTCGCCATCTAGACTCTGCATCAAATAAATAGATTTCGGTATTATAATTTGTGTTAAAATTAACTTTTATCGTATATAATAAGTATTAATTATAATATTATTCATAATATGGTAAATGCAAGTTGAAAACAAAACTTTAGGTTAAGAACACATTGGAATGTGACTGCGTACAGTCTGAATGGAGTTGTGTATCTTTGTTGCTTTGCAAAGCAAATCTGAGCTACCATATCCAAAAGTTCAACATTGGAAATGCATCGATAGAAATAAAGTATTGTCAATACCTGTGTCATAGGTGTTTGCAAAGTTGAGTTATACCAAAGGAAATGAGTGACATATGAAGTGATTGATGGTAACCGTCATTGCAAACTCCCTATTTCGTTCCACATGTGTTTATTTGTTTTGCAAACAAATGTGACATCAGCCCACTCATGCATGACCAAACATGGGAAATGTTGATAAAGTCTATTTGCTGGGGTGTGATTACAATCTTATAAAATAAACTTGAATCATATTTGCACAGAGGGAAAGGTCTCATTAACTAATATCCTATACAAATAATGCTTGCGGTAGCATTTTAGTTCTTTGAATTCACATGAAAATGGTCTGAAAGAACATTTTCACATAAATTTAAAGAAATTAAAAATTTGTATTTGGGCTGGTTGGGCAATTGGCACACTCCCATAAACTGTAACAAGGCAACCCTTACAGACTAAATAAAATCACTTCAAAGATGATACAAAGCACATGCACTGAATATGAGCCTTCAAACTGTGATACCTACACTTCAGAATAAAGCCCAAATGTGGGTTCCCAGCACTTTTAACAGTTAAAGGCCTAACATTTTTCTACATTTCTGCTGCACTTTGACAGTAGTGTTGTACGTTTAACCGGTTTTATAGGTCGGTTTCGTTTTTTTCCTAAAATGTCGGGAAGAGATGGTTTCTTTATTCAGTTTGCACTAACAATGTCTGAAATGTCAAGCTTAGTCAGGAAATAACAGTGTCGTCAATGCACGCCACATTCTGGGTGTAAAGGGGTCACTGCAGCATGTCCAGATCACTCGAGAATGATGTATGACAAGCTGTCAATCACACATCGTTGACGTAAAAATGGGTTGTGTTTTCTGTGAGAATGACAAAACAGACAGTCAACACGCCTACATTTCACTGATTA
Organism: Pictodentalium vernedei; assembly: GCA_031216915.1. Taxonomy (NCBI): domain Eukaryota; kingdom Metazoa; phylum Mollusca; class Scaphopoda; order Dentaliida; family Dentaliidae; genus Pictodentalium; species Pictodentalium vernedei. Next base: position 378,690,470 of record CM062297.1, read on the forward strand.
CAGGAAATACCTTGCGTAATTGGCTCTGTTTTTGAACTGGTTTGTCTGACATAGTCAATCAGTTTAATTAAAATTACTTATCTACAATCTGTTGGACAGTGAATAATATCATATCAGAAAAAGGTCTTGGCATTTCATTGTCGTATTCGAAAATAACATTAATTTTGTCACGGGTTTCCCCACCACGTGTTTCGTATGTAGTCTGTTGCCTCCCTTGATGTGCTTATCCGGGAAGAGGTTTTATTGTACGGTTCAGTCTTAGGACGTTCCGACCTGAGACGATTTGTCCTGAAGGTTTCGGCCAACTAAAAACATGAAACCGCAAGTTCTTATTCTATTTAGTTCAATATATGAAGGCCAAAACGTCTTGAACCGAAACGTCCCGAGGCCGAAACGTCCCAAGACCGAATCGTCCATATCCACGGGAAAAAGCTGCGTTCCGTAATATCACTGTCAACGTGCCACGGTTGCATTCCCACACAATAAACTTTAAGGGGGCCAACCAAAGGAACAAATCAGCGGTGGCAAGAGGCAAACGCAAAAAAGTTACGATATATAACAGTACACCAGTGAATTTGTGAAATCAATTCCGTTGAGGTAAAACCATTGCATGGGGGGGGGGGGGGGGGGGGGGGGTAGATAGACAATAGGTATTTGGTAAAGTGGTTCGTTTTGAAGCCCACCCAGCTACAAACAATATGACTTTCCCATTCTAGACTGACATGAAATGATTGCTGATTATTTTACTAGGGCGGGTGGTGGCACTAGTCACCACTGTGAGTGTGTGTGTGTGGGGGGGGGGGGGGGGTGGGGGGTGGTACTGAAAAGAGTCCATACATCAGTTCATTATCAGGTATGTTAGGATGGGTGTCTAGGTGACCCACTTGGCAACGCTTGTTATTATCTGCAATGGCTGGTAGGGTCACTTTGTTAGGCTGCCCAGGGCCCCACCCAGGAGTGAGCACTGAACAGAGCCCTGGAAATTGTGAATTAGCTCTTTTTGTACCCATGTGTTAATATCAATTCATCATGGACTCTCTTATGCCTGAACTTAAAGACCAGAGGTGAGGGGGGCATGTGCCTAGCATTGGTGAGTGGTGGTATTCTACGAACACTGTTACATTTTATTTTCTTTTATATTATTTTGTTTTGATAATGCCTGCCATTTATACACTTAGCACAAATGCTATTCACTGCCAATTAAATCATCATTGAAAATGACAGTATGGGCATTATATCGATACTACATAGTTTCTGTTGGAAACTGTAGATGTCTTACTATATATATATAAAAAACCGAAAACCAACCTATAAACCGAGTTTTTTTTAAAAAAACCGAACCGAAACCGAACCGAAACAAGAAAAATAAAACCGCACAACACTATTTGACAGTTCACATTCTGTGGTCTTTTAGTTGTTTCTTGACTAGAAACAGCAATCAAAGTACTTAAAAAAGGTGGGGCACCTGTTTTATTCCAGTAAAAAGTGATTAAAGTGATTAAAGGCCTATAAATCTGGATTGTTAATGTTTACATACAACCTTACATCCAAAATTACTTTCATCACCAACATCAGTTGGGGACAATGAATCATGTCAAACAGCAAGAATAATTTCTCACTGTGATGCAATTTTTCCAACTCTACAGTTAATTCATCACCAACACAGGTTGAGGACATTTCAATATGCCCAACAGTAGAGATAAACCCCTACTGTGATGAAGCCACATGCCTTTCAAACTGAATACTTGTTAGACAAATGTAAACAAAATAATTAAAAATACATCTTCATCGCCAACATATGTTGGGGGCACCATGCGAATGCCCAACAGCAGAGATAAGCTCTTACTGTGATGAAATCATCTACTTTGAACTACAAGCATGATTTTATACACAGCTTCTATTTGTCACTTCATATATGCCAGGACCAATTTTGCATTGAAGAAATCTTTAACTGATTGAGTGCTAACTCATTTACACAGGTCAAAATTTATTCATCAAGAATGGTTTTGTTACAATCATTGATTTATTTTATTTTATTTTATTGTGGTTTGACAACACTTGATGCCACTTCCGTCAGCTTGGATCACCTTGTGTTGGATAGTTTTACTGGTGGAGGAAGCCGGAGAGAACCACTGAGCAATGGTGAGCAACTATCGGATTTCCCAACATAGTAACTCCACACAAGCAGGGTTAGCATTGGAGACAAGTGCACCATCAACGTGCAGTACATCTTAGTTTACAACACCACCGTGCCCCCACATGGGCAATCGTGATGAAGTGTCTTGCCCAAGGACACAACTCGGTTGCCGCAGGTAGGATTCAAACCGTGGGCCCCTCAGCTTGCAGTCTGCATCTCTACCTACTGAGCCACCATGCTCCCACAATCACTAATCTCTATACAACTGGATTGCTGGAGCATCACAACTCAACCCTCCACTCCAACCCATTTGTTTTTTTATTTCAATTTTTACACTTCAAAGCCATTTAGGTAGGTTTAAAAAAACAGATAAATCCATGCATTCATGCAAAGAATATTTCTGTCTGTTGAATGGCTGACAACCAACCACTTATACTTTGGCATGCAGTGTGGAAAATAGTGCTGAAACGAATATTCAAATTAGAATAACGACGCTTATTCGAATACAAAATCAGAATATTGGCCATATTTTCCAGCCAATGGGAACAAAAAGAGGATCATTTGTAGAGGGCCTCCTATAGACCATTTTTGCCAAGTTTTGGTTCACGTCAGCTCAATAGTTCCAGAGAGAAGATGAAAATGTGATTTCCTGTAGGTTTTTTCTATAGTAACTATAAACTGCAATTGTGGCCATGTTTGCAAAACGATCAACATTAAAATGAGGAACATTGGTGGGGGGGGGGGGGGGGGGGTCCCAGTTATCAACCATACAAAGTTTCAAAACATTTGGCCCTGTGGTTTCAGAGGAGAAAAGTTTTCAAAATTGACCAATCAGAATCCAAGAATGCCTCTGGCGGCCACGTTTTTTCACCCAACAGGAATAAAATGAGTAACAGTTGTAGAGAACCTCTCAACAATGCCTGCCAAGTCTGGTTCACATTGGCTCAGTTATTTCAGTGAAGATGATGAAAATGCGATTTCCTATAGGGTTTCTTTTGTAACTATAAGCCACTATTGAAGCCATAATTGCAACCCGATGAAGATTAAAATAAGGATCACTGTTAGAGGGGGTTAAAGTCATGTCACATAAAGTTTCTTCAAACCATTTGGCCTTGTAGTTTCAAAGAAGATTTTCTTGAAAATGCACACATTTATGAATTCTGTTTCAACAAAAAAAAAATCAGTAAAAAAGGGTTAAAATATTTAGAAAATTACAATTTTTTCAGACAGTATTCTTTCAAAATAGCTTTTGGCTAGGTAAAGGGTTACAGGAATCTTAAAAGATATACAATAATTACTGTCATCTGAGCTGACATGATTGCAAGATAAAAAATAAACAAAAAAACTAACCTAGATTTTCCAAACAATCTGTCAACATGTATCAAACATAATCAGATTACAGCTGAAGATATCAACCTACAGTTGCACTTGTTTTACAGTACAAGTCAAAATAAGTTGTGTAGGATAATCCTATAAACTATGTATCTTTTCTCTTTCTACACTGATAAGAGCAGAAGCTGAGATCATTTTCTGGAAAGCTCTCACTGATAGCTTTTCCAGAAAATGTCAGATTCTGATCTTGTCAGGGCAGAAGCTGCAGTCTACTTCGTTTATTGCAGTTATGCTACAGCTCATTTTGACTTGTACTGTATACACAATATTTTTGGGGGTTTTTTCCCCCATTTCTCAGTGGAGAAAAAACTGGAACCAACCCTTACCAGATTCTCAAAAAACAAGTATTTTGCTGACAGTACTGATCTTCGTGCAGACAGGAGAGGCATTGGGTTAAGCATCAGAATATAGCCTCTGATGGCCACAAATTTCCATCCTCTCATAGACCATTCCTGCGAAGTTTGGCTCACGTCGGCTCAGTAGTTTCAGAGAAGAAGATGAAAATGTGATTTCCCATAGGGTTTCTATAGTAAATATAAGCCACAATTGTGGCCATGTTTACAACCCGATCAACATTAAATGAGGACCGTTGGTAGAGAGGGTCCCAGTCATCACTTATGTGAAGTATCAAAACATTTGGCCTGGCAGTTTCAGAGGAGAAGATTTTTGAAAATCCACCATCAGAATCAAAGAATGCCTCTGGCGGCCATGTTTTTCAACCCAGTGGAACAAAATGAGCATCGTTTGTTGAGTACCTCCCATAGACTATCCCTGCCAAGGTTGTTTTCACATTGCCTCCGTTTTTCCAGAGAAGAAGAGGAAAATGTGATTTCCCATAGGGTTTCTATAGTAACTATAAGCTGCAATTGTGGCCATGTTTACAACCCGATCAACTTTAAATGAGGATCGTTGGTAGAGGGGGTCCCAGTCATCATCTGTTTTTCAACCCATAGGAACAAAATGAGGCTCGTTTGTAGAGGACCTCCCATAGACCATCCTGCCAGGTTTGGTTCATGTCGGCTGAGTAGTTCAGGAGAAGATGATGAAAATGTGATTTCTCACAGGGTTTCTATAGTGACTATAAGCTGCAATTGTGGCCATGTTTGCAACCCGATCAAAATTAAATGAGGAACGTTGGTGGAGGGAGTCCCAGTCATCATTTTTGTGAAGTAACAACACATGTGACCTGGCAGTTTCAGAGGAGAAGATTTTTGAAAATCCACCAATCAGAATCCAAGAATGCCTCTGGAAGTCGTGTTTTTTTATCCGACGGGAACAAAATGAAGATCGTTTGTAGAGGACCTCCAATAGACCATTCCTGCCAAGTTTGGTTCACACCAGCTCAGCGGTTACAGAGAAGAAGATGAAAATGTGAAAAGTTTACGGATGCCAGACGATGGACGACGATGGACGCCAAGTGATGAGAAAAGCTCACATGGCCTTTTAGGCCAGGTGGGCTGAAAAGGAGTACATCATCATCACAGGATCACATCAAACTCAAGCCACTCAAGGCAAGAGGCTCTTTACATTTAAATATGCCTAATTACAAACCCATTTTAGAATATTTAACTAACATACATAAATCGGCCCTCACTTAGAACGTGCGCCCATGGGAACAAATCGCGCACGTGAATTTTGCTTCAGGTGTGCAGCATACCAAGCATCAGCATTTTTTTTTAAATGGCAAGGCCAGCAGTGTGATCAGTACATTTTTCTTTCATACATAATGGTCAGATTAGGTTGTGAAGTTATTTGATCAAATATTCGAATACAAGTCGAATATAATCTGCGATTATTCAAATACAAAAATTTGGTATTCGTTTCAGCACAAGTGGGAAATTCAAAATCTTGTGTCCATTACAGACTGTATAGAACAAATCTTTTAAAATCTTCTCCAGAACTACCAGTCAAGATCTTTATACATGTATACAATATCCTTAAGGCATCAGATTCAGTAGTGTTTAAATCAAGGCCCTGGGTAAATATTTGGACTTCTTGTGGGAGCCTGAATTATAACTTGGTACAGTATGAGAAATAATCTTTAACAGAGCCTTCTTTGAATAATGTTTTTTGGTGAGCCCCCTCAGGCCCCTTGTGGCCTCTTGTTTTCTATACAGTCTGTAATGGACACAAGATTTTTTAGTATATCATTTGACAAATGGCTCTGACTGTAATTCTTGAGAAGACGATATTTACAGGATATTCCACATATTGCCCCAAACTTTGAACAATCTTTGACTCAGGCTCTTTTAAGGATACTGCATGCCAAATATCAAAAAATTCTGGTGGATCTGAAGTGAAGATTTTCAAAGAATATTCTTCATATTACACTAAATTAATATTTAGGCTGCAGCAGGAAGCCCAAATATGAGTCCTGAGTGTTGATTTGAACAAACTTGAATCTGACCTCAGTGAGGATGCTGCATACCAAATACCAAGATACATGTATTATGACTGTTGGACCAGAAGAAAAATTTTCAGGAAATTTTCTCATATTGCCTGATATTGCACAAAGTTAAAATTTGAGCACAAATATGAACCCAGGGACTTGGTTCTAACAAACCTGAACCTGATACCTCTGGGGATGTTGTATACTGTGTATCAAAAGATTCTGATTCATAGTTCTGGAGAAGATTTTTAAATTTAAAAACATAATTTTGTTGGTGCTAATAGAGATATGCCCCCTGCAAATTTGGTTTAATTCGGTCCAGTAAATTATGAGATGATGATAATGTAATGTTCATGATGGATGGGAAGTGATCACCAAAGCTCCCCTTGAGCTTTGCTCAGGAAAGCTAAAAATAACCCCTACACTAACAGCCATAGTTGATGTGAAAGGTTATTAACCAAACAAAAAATGGGGAAATGTTCATTGTGTAAATACCAAGATTGTGGAAATAACCACTCTACTGTTAAAGGGGTTAGTGTACCACACACAATCCCTGAGTATCTTCAAACCACAAAAACCTTTGGTTTGCTTGTCTTTCTTACCTGGTCCCCGTATTATCAAATGTCCCCAAACTTGGTACTGATATCCCCACAGCAATGTGAGTTAATTGTTCCATCGCAGCTTGTTGGAACATTCAATCCAAGAAGTATTATACCTTGTGAATTTTCACCAATCACTCTGTTTTTCTTTTAACTATGAATTTAACCAATTATATTTTGTTTGACCGAGCTCACTGAACTCTGTCAAACAAGATATATTTGGTTAAATATCAAACTGCATTATGGGAAATATTTGCTGCTGAAAACTTTGCCATTTTGACATCAGAGTGAAGCGAGTTAAGGGTGGATGTTACTTTTTTTAAAATTGGATGTTATTTGTTTTAGTAAATATGCTGACTTCTGATAATGCTTAAATTCTCAGAATGTACAGTGTTTGTGTTAACTTTCAGCATCTGAATATCCTTGACAAAAATCAGATATCAATTCTGTAGTGTGCTATAAATGGAACATTGTAATGCTCTGGATTGCAAATTTGTGGGGAATGTTTTTGATGTTGTAACCCCCACCCATCCCCAACACACACACCCTTGTTTATAGCTTAAAGCTATCTGTAACACTGTCAAAAGCTTGAAAATAATAAAAAGTTCTTCAAATTTTACACCAATAGAGGAATCTGGTACAAATTCATGTTTCTAAAAGAAACAAGTAATTAGGAAAGAAGATTTTGTAAAGATGCAAAATGGCCCTGGCATATGGATTATAGAATACAACTATTTTCTGATATCTTCATCGCCAACACACAAAAGGTTGGGGACTTATATGTCCAACAGGAGAGTTAAACTCTAGCTGTGATGAAGAGACCTGCCTTAATAATATTTGCATGCTCTCGCATTTCTGGTTTTCTGACATGAAATTACATATAACTATCTTCATTGCCAACTATCGTGTTGGAGACATCATCAGATGCCCAACTGTAGAAATGTACCATACTGTGATGAAGTAACTTGCCTTAATTTTTCTGTGGGGCAATTTAGCTGCAAGCCTGGAAATAAACCGTGAACGAACATTTAGGTTTCTGTGGGGATTATGTCAATTATAAAATATGCAAACGAACCGACAAAAAATACAACTTAACTTTATTAAATTGCTAATCTCGCATGTTTTGCCAGAAGGGCTTGACTATCTTTTGGAACTATCTTGACTCAAAGGATGAGTACTGCATTCATATTATGAATAGAATGACATGCTGTTTCCATCTTAAAAGAATTTCCGCCTAAATAAATAGGAACAACTAACGTGTGATGTCACTTTTGGCGAGACTGAACTTTGGTGTTTCTACTTATTTTCGTGAAAATCCTGTTGAGACATAAAACAGAATGACCGACGTAGTAAAACAGAGAAGCAGCACAACACCCTTTTTCCTATGGGTTACCACCATGCTAAATGGCATAACTTGCACATGGTTTACGATATACACACCCTTTATTTCCAGGCCAGGAGCAGTGCTGATTCATTTTTTTTTTGCATGCTTAGTTTCAGTCAATTCCAACATTGCCAGTATCTCAGACACTCCGACTAATCCTTTTTTGAACTGGAAAACAGACATGGCATTAAGCCTGCCTTTGATCTTGAACCCTCAATAAAGTAAATTTACTATGTCTGATCAGTTCAGAGTTAGTTGGGCTGTTAATCATTCCTCTTGAACCATCAATAAATGGCAGTGCCATCTAAAATCATGTTAAGGCCATTCAAACAAAAATTAATTAATTGTCAGGCATTTTTGTTTTTTAAATGAATGAGGGAGGGCGGATTTTAATTCTATTTTTTATTTTGTTTAATTCAATCTTCACCCACTGTTTCCTATGGAAATTTAATACATGTGAGTATCAGGAATGCATAAAAAACATCTTAAATGTATTTAAGTAGGCAGTTCGATGACGTGACGTCATCTGTTGTCATTTTGCGGTTTTCAAGTATTTTTGCATTTACTTAAAAAATACTTTGAAAATGTTTTGTAAGTCATATTTTTGGATACCCCAATCCATTTCTACAGTATTTTTAAACATATCTGTGAAGTTTGAGTGCATGAGAATCGATATTTACGACGCAATTGTCGTTTGAAGTGGGCAGCTGCATTGTTTACAAATTTTGCAATGCCGGCGCTGTTTTTTTTGCAATTACAGGATTCCTCCTCCAGGTTTCAATGGAATTTCCCACAGGGCCAATTAGGTTACAGCTATGAGAACTAATGCCGGATATGTCTTCCACGGAAGTTGAACTTTAAAATGGCGGGTGCAACTTTTTAAATTTTTTGATTTTTACCATTTTATTTATTGATTAAAGTTTTTGAATGAATTTTTTCTCCACAAAATCGGCCTAACAAAAAAAGTTGCACTCGGCTTTAGAAAATTGGGGATGAAATCTACACAGTAATATGTGTTTTTAGATCGAATATTTGGGGTTGACCTGTCGGGATTTTGATTGAAAAAAGGGGTCACACACCATATTCTAAAATGAAAGTGTCAATGACACTGTAGCTCAACTTGACAAACTTGAACTTGGTAAGTTATAAATGAAATGGCAAAATTGAAGATCATTGGTACCAGTGTCATTTTTTTTTTGCCAGTGGCAACATTTTTTGACAGAAACCGAAGAAAATCGATAGCTCCCATCTAGAGGCCTTCCCAAACAAGCATGCCAGGTTTCAAAGCAATCCGATCATAAATGTGCCCTGTAGAGTGTACAAAAGGGAAATATTGTGGTCTGACGAAACTGAGTTCTAAAAACGTTGGCCGCGGCAACATTTTTTGACAGAAATTGAAGAAAATCGATAGCTCCCATCTGGAGGTCACCCCAAACAAGCGTGCCAGGTTTCAAAGCAATCCGATCATAAATGTACCCTGTAGGGTGTGCCAATGGGAAATATTGAGTCTTCTGACTAAACTAAGTTCTAAGAATGTTGGCCGTGGCAACATTTTTTGACGGAAATTGAAGAAAATCGATAGCTCCCATCTAGAGGTCTCCCCAAACAAGCATACCAGGTTTCAAAGCAATCAAATCATAAATGTGCCCTGTAGGGTGTGCCAAAGGGAAATATTGTGGTCTGACTAAACTGAGTTCTAAAAACGTTGGCCGCGGCAAAATTTTTTGACAGAAATTGAAGAAAATCGATAGCTCCCATCTGGAGGTCACCCCAAACAAGCGTGCCAGGTTTCAAAGCAATCCGATCATAAATGTACCCTGTAGGGTGTGCCAATGGGAAATATTGAGTCTTCTGACTAAACTAAGTTCTAAGAATGTTGGCCGCGGCAACATTTTTTGACAGAAATTGAAGAAAATCGATAGCTCCCATCTAGAGGTATCCCCAAACAAGCATACCAGGTTTCAAAGCAATCTGATCATAAATGGGCCCTGTAGGGTGTGCCAAAGGGAAATATTGAGGTCTGACTAAACTGAGGTCTAAAAACGTTGGCCACGGCAAAAGTTTTTGACAGAAATTGAAGAAAATCGATAGCTCCCATCTGGAGGTCACCCCAAACAAGTGTGCCAGGTTTAAAAGCAATCCGATCATAAATGTACCCTGTAGGGTGTGCCAATGGGAAATATTGAGTCTACTGACTAAACTAAGTTCTAAGAATGTTGGCCGCAGCAACATTTTTTGACAGAAATTGAAGAAAATCGATAGCTCCCATCTAGAGGTATCCCCAAACAAGCATACCAGGTTTCAAAGCAATCTGATCATAAATGGGCCCTGTAGGGTGTGCCAAAGGGAAATATTGAGGTCTGACTAAACTAAGTTCTACGAACGTTGGCCGTGGCAACATTTATTGCCGGAAATTGAAGGAAATCGATAGCTCCCATCTAGAGGTCACCCTAAATAAGCATATCACATTTCAAAGCAATCAAATCATAAATGTGCCCTGTAGGGTGTGCCAAAGGGAAATATTGTGGATTGACTAAACTAAGTTCTAAGAACGTTGGCCGCGGCAACATTTTTTGACGGAAATTGAAGAAAATCGATAGCTCCCATCTAGAGGTCACCCCAAACAAGCATGCCAGGTTTCAAAGCAATCCGATCATAAATGTACCCTGTAGGGTGTGCCAAAGGGAAATATTGAGTCTTCTGACTAAACTAAGTTCTAAGAACGTTGGCCGCGGCAACATTTTTTGACAGAAATTGAAGAAAATCGATAGCTCCCATCTAGAGGTCTACCCAAACAAGCATACAAGGTTTCAAAGCAATCTGATCATAAATGTGCCCTGTAGGGTGTGCCAAAGGGAAATATTGAGGTCTGACTAAACTAAGTTCTACGAACGTTGGTCGTGGCAACATTTTTTGCCGGAAATTGAAGAAAATCGATAGCTCCCATCTAGAGGTCACCCTAAATAAGCATACCAGGTTTCAAAGCAATCAAATCATAAATGTGCCCTGTAGGGTGTGCCAAAGGGAAACATTGTGGTTTGACTAAACTAAGTTCTAAGAACGTTGGCCGCGGCAACATTTTTTGACGGAAATTGAAGAAAATCGATAGCTCCCATCTAGAGGTCACCCCAAACAAGCATACCAAGTTTCAAAGTAATCTGATCATAAATGCGACCTGTGAGGTGTGCCAAAGGAACGTACGCCGACGGACGAGAAGTGATGGCAATAGCTCAGCTTGACTTTGTCAAGTTGAGCTAAAAAACGCGTCAGAAAATTCCCAGTGTTTGAATAACTTTGTCATTGACAATTCGTTTAGCGTTCCTCTTATTTTGTTTCCCTTTCTTTCTTATAGACGTTATATCAACAAATCACTTAAAATATTGAACAAATAATGCTTTTTATTCAATAAAAGGTTCAAGAAACATTACAATATTATTGAGAGTTGATGGTCAGTCTGAGTAAGTGTTATTTTTAAAAAAAAATTATTCACTTTCCGAGATGATTGGCCAGAATTTTCACCTGGATATTGAATTCGACCCAAAGTTGGCCAAACTGTCTTTTGGCAACTGACACAGAAATTGCCCCAGTCGAATTCACCTCAATTTATTTATTTATTGTCATATTAAATTATTTATTTATTGGCGTTTAAGTTTTAACAACATTTTCGACAGACTGGTTCACCTCATGTCTGACAGTTTTACAAGTGGAGGGAGCTGGAGTACCTGTAGAGTACCACAGAACAATGGAAAGGAACTGTCTACATACTAACTGCACACAAGCAGATTTAGCATTAGTTGACAGATGCACCATTGACGTGCAGTATGCCTTAGTACACAGCGCGTGCCACTGTGCCCTCACTTGAGTAATCAGCATTAAGTGCATTGCCCAAGGACACAACGCACAAAGCTCTGGCAGTTGGGGATCGAACTGTGGACCTCTCGGTATGAAGTTCAATGCTGTAATCCGTTTTTAAATTTACCTATTTTTTTCTGAAATTTTTATTCATTTCTTGTTGTTCCTGTATGAATATTTAATCTCAAAAAAAGTTACCGAAAAAACTTATCTTGTGATCTGAATCCAAGAACATGTGTGAAATAATGTCCAGTTTTTAAGAATAAATCGATGAACACACCAAACACCAAGAATCCCAATTCCCAAGTCTGGGGCACAGGTCAGTCAGTTTGGATGCATTTGTGGACATCCATGTCTTTAGCAAGGTCGGTTTATGTCAAACACAATATTACATTTGTTCAACTTCAAGAGCAATTAGATATCCACCCCTCCCTTCCCAGTATTTTTTTTTTTCTGGCAAGCCAAATGTTTTTCTTTCAATGCAAGTTTGTTTGGAGATGAGATGGATGTTGAGGGATGTAGCTAGAAGTTTGTCAATCTTCCATATTCTTTCCGATAGACCCACATGATTACCCCCCCCCCCCCCACCCCCCACCCCCTCCCTCCATCAACACAAGGAGCAGTCCATATAAGTTATAACCCCACTGTTTTTGCATTTTACTTCATGATGGGATCTCATTTTTGGCCAAAGTGTGTTGTCTGTTCAAAACGAATATAGAGAAAAAAAACCCAAATGTATCACAGTCTTTCTTTCAAATGTTTTCCAAGAAGCAGCTATTTTTTTTAACGACATTTGTTGGTATTTAGGATGAAGGGCGATGAAAGGTTATAAAAAAGTCTGTCAGAAATAAAAAATAAATTTGTGATATTTGTGATGAAACAATGAAAGTTTGATCAATTACCCCTCCCGACCACAAGAATTTTCACTGACATTTTTGTATGTTTGTGTGGGGTTTAATGGGGGTGGGGTGGGATGGGGGTGGGATGGGGTGGGGGGGGGGGGTGTTTGAGGTGAATACGAGATGTGGTCACACATACTCCCCACACACCCATATCCAGTCATGTGTCAACCCTACTATACATCATAATCAGTTCTGATTGTCTACTAAAGTGTATTATCTGTTGAAACTGATAATAGGGACAGCACAAATGTATCATGGATACAAAAGCATAAAATTTCCATCCATTTTACCTTGCTTTTCTGAAAAAAATGTGATTAAATTGCATTAAAAAAGTTTCTAGCAAGCCACTTTTGAGAAGTTTTGGTGGTGGTGGAGAATGGGTGTGTTTGGGGATGGGGGCTCAAAATTTGTACTTTCAATGGATTTATGATGAGCCCTCACCCCCTCCCCACTCACATACACAAACTCGTATCCATACAGGTATCCACACCACTGTTTCACTATGAATCCTGATCAGATCTGATTTCTGAACAAAGTGAAATTTATCTGTTAAAGTTGAATAAGGAGAAAAGTACTTTTCAAAGGAGAACAGATGAGAAGTGTTTGTTTTTTTGCCACCCAGCTTTAAATGATGTGATGTATCGGCTGATGCAAAACAGCAAGAGCTAAACCTGCTTTTCAGAACTCATCTCTTGACTACATTGTATCCTCATATTTGCCTTACAATTGTCCGTGTTGTCTAACTGGAAACAAGAGGCCCCAGGGGGCCTGAGGCGCTCACCTGACATGGTAGACTAAATATCAACCCAGGAAATTGATTTCAACAAGTTGCATCTGCTCCTCCTAAAAAAAGCTTATACCAAATATCAAAAGATTCTGACCAGTGGATCTAAAGAAAAAGATTTGTTGAAGAATATTCCTCATATTGAACTAAGTTATAATTCGGGCCATAGGGAGCCCATATATGAACCCAGGGACTTGGCTTTAACAAACTTGAATCCCCCCCCCCCCCCCCCAAGGATGCGGCACACCAAATATATCAAAACATTCCGACTGCTGGATCTGAAGAAGATTTAAAATTCCTCATTTTGAACTAATTCACATTCTGAACTAATTTACAATTCGAGCTCCCACAATAAGCCCAAATATGGACCTAGGGACATGGCTTGAACAAACTTGAATCTTACCCCCCTAAGGATGTTGCATAAAAAATATCAAAAGCATTCATCTGCTGGATCTGAAGAAGATTTTTAAAGAAAATTACTAATTTTGAACTAAGTTGTCATTCGGGCTCCCATAGTGAGCCCAAATATGAACCAGGGGACTTGGCTTGAACAAACTTGAATCTCACCCCCCTAAGGTTGCTGCATGCCAAATATCAAAACATTCCGGCTGCTGAATCTGAAGAAGAAGATTTTTAAAGAAAAATTCCTCATATTGACTAAGTTATAATTCGGGCCACAGGGAGCCCAAATATGGACCCAGGGACTTGGCTTTAACAAACTTGAATGTCCCCCCCCCTCCCCCATAAGGATGCTACACACCACATATCAAAACATTCCGACTGCTAGATCTGAAGAAGAAGATTTTTAAAGAAAATTCCTCATTTTGAACTAAGTTACAATTCAAGCTCCCACAGTGAGCCAAAATATGGACCTAGGGCCATGGCTTGAACAAACTGGAATCTCACCCCCCCTAAGGATGCTGCATAACAAATATCAAAACATTCCGACTGCAGGATCTGAAGAAGATTTTTAAAGAAAATTCCTCATTTTGAACTAAGTTATAATTCGGGCTACCACAGTGAGCCCAAATATGAACCCAGGGACTTGGCTTGAACAAACTTGAATCTCTACCCCCCTCCCTCCCCCCCCCCCCCCACCCCCCAACCATGCTGCATACCCAATATCAAAAGATTCTGCGTGCTGGATCTTGAGACGAAGATTTTCAAAGAAATTTGCCTGAAATGCACTAAGTTCAACTGTGGGCTCCTATACTAGGCCCAAATATGAACCCAGGGGAGCTGATTTGAACAAACTTGATTCAGATCCACCCCACAATGTTGCATACCAAATATCAAAAGATTCTGCCTGCTGGATCTGGAGAAGATTTTTTAAGAAATTTGCCTGAAATGCTCTAAGTTCGAATTCAAGCTTCTATAGTGAGCCCAAATATGAATCCAGGGAGCCGATTTGAACAAACTTGAATCAGATCCACCCCACAATGTTGCATACCAAAAATCAAAAGATTCTGCCTGCTGGATATGGAGAAGATTTTTTAAGACATCTGCCTGAAATGTACTAAGTTTGAATTCGGGCTCAAATACTGAGCCCAAATATAAACCCAGGGGGCCGATTTGAACAAACATTTTGCCCCTCCCATAACGACGCCAAATATAGCCCATCAAACTTCTCTTGAACAAATCTGAGTCTACACCTCAAAAGGAAACTGCACATCAAGTCTCTGATATTGCTGGTTCATTATTAGATTTTCAAAAAATTTGGCCATTTTTTCCCACCCCTCGGCTCAATATGAGCCGAAACCTAATTTGCATAAAAATCAAAATGCCCCTATATAACCACTACTTACATGAAATTTAACAAGAGCGCATGTATCGCTGAAGCAATACAATGTCCCCTACCAGACTAATGAGCATTAATAATTATACAAATGTTATAACCTAGATGTGATCTGCATGAATTCCGTTGAAGCGTATCCAAAAAAAAGTCCGGAAAACTGATATTTTGGCGCTTTTCCATATTTCCAAGGGCCATAACTCACACAAGAATAATGCAATCAGCATGAAACTCAAACTTGATCTATATGTCATCGTTCTATAGTAGGTTACCAAGAATGAAATCATTCGGTTGAAGCATTTCCAAAAAGAGACCGGAAAACTAAAGTATGACTGACAGACTGACTGACAGACTGACGGATGGATGGACAGAGTGTAAATGAAACTTGATCTGTAAGTCATCCTTCTATAGTAGGTTACCAAAAATGAAATCATTCCGTTGAAGCGTTTCCCCAAAAAGTGCGGAAAACTGATATTTTGGCGCTTTTCCATATTTCCAAGGGCCATAACTCAAACAAGAATAATGCAATCAGCATGAAACTCAAACTTGATCTATATGTCATCGTTCTATAGTAGGTTACCAAGAATGAAATCATTCCATAGAAGCGTTTCTAAAAAAAAGTCCGGAAATCTGATATTTTGGTGCTTTTCCATATTTCCAAGGGCTGTAACTCACCCAAGAATAATGCAATCAGCATGAAACTCAAACTTGATCTGTAAGTCATTGTTCTATAGCAGTTTACCAAAAATGAAATCATTCCGTTGAAGCGTTTCCAAAAAAACTCGGGAAAACTAAAGTGTGACTGACAGACGGACAGACTGACTGACTGACAGACTGATGGATGGATAGAGTGCAAACCTATAGTCCCCTTCGGCAATGCCAGTAGGGGATAATTAAAATGTGGCCAGTGGTTTAGGTGAAAGAGGCTCAAACACCACCTTCACGCAGGACGACGGACGGCGGACGAAGAGTGATCAGAAAAGCTCACCCTGACTTTCAGTCAGGTGAGCTAAAAAATGTGCACCCTCATTGTGGGTTGCTGTCAGTCTGTCACTTTCAGTAATTGTTAGACCCCTTGTTTCTGTGAATTTCTTTGTCATGTCATATTATTCACTGCTATGGTTAGGGGGTGGGGAGACTGACGGATGGACAGAGTACAAACCTATAGTCCCCTTCGGCATGCCGGTAGGGGACTAATTAAAATGTGGCCAGTGGTTTAGGTGAAAGAGGCTCAAACACCACCTTCACGCAGGACGACGAAAGGACGGACAGCTGATGAAGAGTGATCAGAAAAGCTCACCCTGACTTTCAGTCAGGTGAGCTAAACAAGAGGCCCCAGGGGGCCTGAGGGCACTCACCTGACATGGTAGCCTAAATATCAACCCAGAGAATTGATTTCCACAAGTTGTATCTGCTCCTCCTAAGAAAAGCTGAAACCAAATATCCAAATATTCTGACCAGTGGATCTAACAAAAGATTTTTAAAGAATATTCCTCATGATGAACTAAGTCATAATTTGGGCTCCCACAGGGAACCCATATATGAACCCAGGGACTTGGCTTTAACAAACCTGAATCTTACACCCCTAAGGATTCTGCACACCAAATATCAAAACATTCCGACTGCTGGATCTGAAGAAGAAGATTTTTAAAGAAAATTCCTCATTTTGAACCAAGTTACAATTCGAGCTCCCACAATCAGCCCAAATATGGACCTAGGGACATGGCTTGAACAAACTTGAATCTTACCCCCTAAGGATGCTGCATAAAAAATATCAAAAGCATTCATCTGCTGGATCTGAAGATTTTTAAAGAAAATTCCTCATTTTGAACTAAGTTGTCATTCAGGCTCCCATAGTGAGCACAAATATGAACCAAGGGACTTGGCTTGAACAAACTTGAATCTCAGCCCCCTAAGGTTGATCCATGCCAAATATCAAAACATTTCAACTGCTGAATCTGAAAAAGAAGATTTTTAAAGAAAAATTCCTCATATTGAGTAAGTTATAATTTGGGCTCTACTACCACATATCAAACCATTCCGACTGCTGGATCTGAAGAAGAAGATTTTTTAAGAAAATTCCTCATTTCAAACAAAGTTACAATTCAAGCTCCCACAGTGAGCCCAAATATGGACCTAGGGACATGGCTTGAACAAACTTGAATCTCACCCCCCTAAGGATGCTGCATACCAAATATCACAAGATTCTGCCTGCTGGATCTTGAGAAGATTTTCAAAGAAATTTGCCTGAAATGCACTAAGTTCAAATTTGGGCTCCTATACTGAGCCCAAATATAAACCCAGGGGGCCGATTTGAACAAACTTGAATCAGATCCACCCCACAATGTTGCATACCAAATATCACAAGATTCTGCCTACTGGATCTGGAGAAGATTTTTGACGAAATTTGCCTGAAATGCACTAAGTTCGAATTCGAGCTTCTATAGTGAGCCCAAATATGAATCTAGGGAGCCGATTTGAACAAAATAGAATCAGATCCACCCCACAATGTTGCATACCAAATATCAAAAGATTCTGCCTGCTGGATCTGGAGAAGAAGATTTTTTAAGAAATTAGCCTGAAAAGCACTAAGTTCAAATTTGGGCTCCTATACTGAGCCCAAATATAAACCCAGGGAGCCGATTTGAACAAACTTGAATCAGATCCATCCCACAATGTTGCATACCCAATATCAAAAGATTCTGCCTGCTGGATCTTGAGAAGAAGATTTTCAAAGAAATTATCCTGAAAAGCACTAAGTTCAAATTTGGGCTCCTATACTGAGCCCAAATATAAACCCAAGGGGCTGATTTGAACAAACTTGAATCAGATCCACCCCACAATGTTGCATACCAAATATCAAAAGATTCTGCCTGCTGGATCTGGAGAAGATTTTCAAAGAAATTTGCCTGAAATGCAGTAAGTTCAAATTTGGGCTCCTATACTGAGCCCAAATATAAACCCAGGGGGGCCGATTTGAACAAACTTGAATCAGATCCACCCCACAATGTTGCATACCAAATATCACAAGATTCTGCCTGCTGGATCTGGAGAAGATTTTTGACGAAATTTGCCTGAAATGCACTAAGTTCGAATTCGAGCTTCTATAGTGAGCCCAAATATGAATCTAGGGAGCCGATTTGAACAAAATAGAATCAGATCCACCCCACAATGTTGCATACCAAATATCAAAAGATTCTGCCTGCTGGATCTGGAGAAGAAGATTTTTTAAGAAATTAGCCTGAAAAGCACTAAGTTCAAATTTGGGCTCCTATACTGAGCCCAAATATAAACCCAGGGAGCCGATTTGAACAAACTTGAATCAGATCCATCCCACAATGTTGCATCCCCAATATCAAAAGATTCTGCCTGCTGGATCTTGAGAAGAAGATTTTCAAAGAAATTAGCCTGAAAAGCACTAAGTTCAAATTTGGGCTCCTATACTGAGCCCAAATATAAACCCAAGGGGCTGATTTGAACAAACTTGAATCAGATCCACCCCACAATGTTGCATACCAAATATCAAAAGATTCTGCCTGCTGGATCTGGAGAAGATTTTCAAAGAAATTTGCCTGAAATGCAGTAAGTTCAAATTTGGGCTCCTATACTGAGCCCAAATATAAACCCAGGGGGGCCGATTTGAACAAACTTGAATCAGATCCACCCCACAATGTTGCATACCAAATATCAAAAGATTCTGCCTGCTGGATCTGGAGAAGATTTTTGAAGAAATTTGCCTGAAATGCACTAAGTTCGAAATCGGGCTCCTATACTGAGCCCAAATATTAACCCAGGGGGCCGATTTGAACAAACTTGAATCAGATCCACCCTACAATGTTGCATACCAAATATCAAAAGATTCTGCCTGCTGGATCTGGAGAAGATTTTTTAATGTTTTTCCCATTGCCTACAGTGTTAAAAAGTGCTGACTCAGCACTTTTTCAAAGTCCCGAAACTGTACCCTATGATAAAACCGATGGCAATTTTTTTTTACCAGTTCTTTCTGTTGGTCCTAAGGAAGCTTCACACCAAATAAAAATTCTCGGTGCCGTGCAGTTTTGGAGATATGGGCGTTTTAATTTTTTTCTATTTTTAGCTCCTGCGGTTCCCATGGGCTTACGAGAAAAAAAAAAATCAGCATAAATTAGGTACTTATGACCCAATAAGCCCTCACATAAAATTTGATTCAAATCAGCCTCTCGGTTTGGAAAATAGAAATTTTGAGCGGGGCCAAAAATTTTGCCCCTCCCATAATGACGGCAAGTATAGCCCCACAAACTTCTCTTGAACAAATCTGAGTCTACACCTCAAAAGGAAGCTGCACACCAAATATCAAGTCTCTGCTACTGCTGGTTCATGAGAAGAAGATTTTTTAAGATTTCAGCACACTTTTTGGGTGTGGCCCTACCCACGGGCGAGGCAACTTGATTTGAACAAAATCAAATTGCGATGTCATAACAAACTATTATCTCAAATATCAATTAATTTGGTTCAGCGGTTTGGGAGGAGAAGATGCAAACACCATGTTCACGGACGACAGACGGTGAGTGATCACTATAGCTCTCCTGACTGAAAGTCAGGTGAGCTAAGAATGTGCACCCTCATTGTGGGTTGCTGTCAGTCTGTCACTTTCAGTAATTGTTAGACCCCTTGTTTCTGTGAATTTCTTTGCCAAGTCGTATTATTCACTACTATGGTTAGAGTATATTTACTGCTATGGTTAGAGTATGCAAGTTTTATTTATTTATTGGGGTTTAAGGTCAAATATTTCTGCACAATGGCTGATCATGACTGTGACAGTTTTACAGGTGGAGGAAGCCGGAATACCCGGAGAGAACCACCGAGCAACGGCGTGTAACTGTCAGCTCCTCAACATACTAACTCCACACAAGCAGGGTTAGCATTGGTTGAAGACAGGTGCACCATCGATGTGCAGTACGCCTTAGTACACAGCATCACCATGCCCCCACGTGGGCAATGGGGGTGAAGTGTCTTGCCCAAGGACACAACGTGATTGCCGCAGGTGGGATTCGAACTGAGGACCTCTCGGCTTGCACCTCTACCTTCTGAGCCATCGTGCCCCTGATTATTGAGCGAAACGAAATCAAAGGTTTTCCAACAAGTCTTGACTTTATCATCTTACGATCAACCATCAGCTTTTCCAAAAACCTATAGTATGTTTAGCAGAGTTGTGATATATCAAAGGTCTCATTAGCAGCAGTTAGAACTGCTTTAGTTTTCGATTTATATTTCGTTTTAGCATCCATTTTAACTTTTGAAATGACCACGTTATTTTATCATTGATTCCTTCTCTGGTGTAAATAGATTTGCAAAAGGGAGTGGTCATTGAATGTTTTTATCACAAAAACACATTGTTATTTGAGAGACCCTTTATTTAAAACACACTGTGTGCTCAGATTATAGAGTTCTAGCCCATATTCATCAGTGGAAGCGACCGTTTCTGGTTGCTTTAATTTTGTATGATGGGGAACAAGAGATGTTCGTCAGCTACTAAATAACTACAGGTACCAACTACAAAATGTGATTAAAATCATAAATGTGGGTCATTTTTTTCAATGCAGCAATGCCTGAGAATCAATTGTATTTTTTTTTTTTAAGCCTATTTGTTATATTATTTATAATATTATTTCAGTTTTGCATACAGCAGTATCTGCTCTCACAAGAAGTTTGAATTTTTACAAACCCCTTCAGTCTAGTATGGGCTGATTGAGCAAGAAGTTTTGCCTGCAATTCAAGAACTTCTTTCTGAATTGGCTCATGTACTGGATGTGCAACAGTTTATTGGCAGTGGTTGGCTTGAATGCATTCCATGGAGAACACACATCATTTACTGGGCATTTAGATGTTTGTGAAGCAAAACAATGAAAAATATTCATCAGATAATTGCATCACTCAATCCTATATACTGCACCTGAAGGAAATCAGCAATGAAAGTGTCAATGACACTGTAGCTTAACTTGTGTGTTGTGTTTGATGAAAAGGATAATGTTCAATGTTTATGAAAGGATTATGAAATAAGACAAGAATTGTGATAATTGGGAATATGTTCATTTCTGTTCCCTGTATGCTATGTTTATGATAAAAATAATATGAGGTGTACACTGTACTAAAGATCTGAGGGGTGGGTTAATATGACCTCACAGTTAATATATGTGGCCCTCACAGTTAACATATATCAACAAAATTACAATGAAATTATTCCAAAATGAGTCATCCTATCAAGTTACATTAAAATCCCTTCATAAATATGGCCTGTAGACTGTGCTAAAGGTTTTCGGGCTTCGGCCCCTGTAGCCGTCAGTTTCCCAATTGCGTCCAAAGGGGACGTTCTCATATAGACATTATATGAAGTCAACCTACCAAGTTACAATGAAATCCCTCCATAAATACGACCTGTAGACTGTGCTAAAGGTTTCCGGGCTTCAGGCACCTGTAGACATCACAGTTGACCAACCACGACCAAAAGCGGATGTCATCATCTAGGCATTATATGGAGTCAGCCTAACAAGTTACAATGAAATCCTTCCATAAATACGACCTACAGACATGCTAAAGGTTTTTGGGCTCGGGCAGCCATCAAGGCTGAATGATCGTGACCAAAAGGGGACATTATTTGGAGTCATCCTACCAAGCTACAATAAACTCCCTTCATAATTATGACCTGTAGACTGTTCTAAAGGTTTTCGGGCTTTGGGCCCCTGAAGCTGTCACAGTTGCCCACTTGTGTCCAAAAGGGGACGTTCTCATCTAGACATTATATGAAGTCAACCTACCAAGTTACAATGAAATCCTTCTATAAATATAACCTTTTGCCTATGCTAAAGGTTTTTGGGCTCGGGCACCAATCAAGGCTGAATGATCACGGCCAAAATGGGACGTTCTCATCTTGACCTTATTTGGAGTCAAGCTACCAAGTTACAATGAAATCCCTTCATAAATATGACCTGTAGACAGTGCTAAAGGTTTTTGGGCTTCGGGCACCTTTAGCCGTCCAAAGTTGCCCAAACATGTCTAAAAGGGGACGTTCTCATCTAGGCATTATATGAAGTCAACCTACCAAGTTACAATGAAATCCCTTCACAAATATGACTTGTAGACTGTGCTTAAGGTTTTCGGGCTTCGGGTTCGGGCAGCCATCATGGTTGAATAATCGCAACCAAAAGGGACAATCTCATCTGGGCATCATCTGGAATGATCTTATGAAGTTACAATGAAATCCCTTCATAAATATGGCCTGTAGACTGTGCTCAAGGTTTTTGGGCTTCGGGCACTTGTAGCCAACACAGCTGACCAATTACGACCAAAAGGGGATGTCATCATCTAGGCATTATATGGAGTCAACCTAATAGGTTACAATGAAATCCTTCCATAAATATGACCTTTTACCTATGCTAAAGGTTTTTGGGCTCGGGCACCCATCAAGGCTGAATGATCGTGATCAAAAGGGGACGTTCTCATCTAGACATTATTTGGAGTCATCCTGCCAAGTTACAATGAAATCGTTTCATAAATATGACCTCTAGACTGTGCTAAATGTTTTCAGGCTTCGGGCTCCTGTAGCCGTCACAGTTGCCCAATCACGTCCAAAGGGAGACTTTCTCATCTAGACATTGTATGAAGTCAACCCACCAAGTTACAATGAAATTCCTCAATAAATATGACCTGTAGACTGTGCTAAAGGTTTTCGGGTTTTGGGCTCAGGCAGTCGTTACGGTTGGCAGATCATGCCCAAATGGGGAAATTCGCATCTAGACATCATAAGGAGTCATCCTACCAAGTTACAATGAAATCCCTCCACATTAAACATGACCTGCAGACTGTGCTAAAAGTTTTTTGGTTTCGGGCTTGGGCAGCCATCACGGTTGATAGATCATGCCCAAAAGGGGACGTTCTCATCTAGGCACTATACAGAGGCATCCTACCAAGTTACAATGAAATCCCTTCATAAATACGACCTGTAGACTGTGCTAATGGTTTTCGGGTTTTGGGCTCGGGCAGCCATACCAGTTGCCCGATCGCGACCAAAAGGGGACATTCTTATCTAGACATGACCCCAGACCTGCATTTGAAATTTTGTGATGATCAGACAAGAACTGCGGGGTGTAGCCCGTGCTAAAGGAAAATGTGAACAGACGTCACAGACTCACAGACTAACAGACTTCCGCACGCGTGATGGCAATAGCTTATCTTGACTATGTCAAGTTAAGCTAAAAATGATTCTTTTTTAAATTTCTCCGTGTGTAATATAATCAAGAAAGAAAATGACTTCATTTACAATGGCATAGCAGGGGTGGGGCAGTGGGGTGGGGGAGGGCTGCTCGAGGTGAGTTTGATCCCATGCTGGGAGAGGAACCTTTGGCACCAATGGCCTAGCGAAATGATACTAAACCACACACACCAATAGGCCACTGAAACCCTACAACAAACCCCTGGTATGCCACTGTCAATGAAAAATGGTTCAATTTGCTTTCCGAACCAGCTCCCAGGAGTGCGATTTTTGGTGTATGTTGTTGTGCATGTTAGATAATGTTCCAAACAATATCAACCATGTGGGCATTTAAATCAGTCTATTGCCATATTCTGTTTGAAAGGCATATCCAACCCTTAAGGGCCCAGAGATTTCTATACCTTTTTGCTACACTTTGACAGTTTACATCCTGTGATTTTGCAGTTGTTTCTGGGAAAGTCTTGGCGACCTATATAGCCACTTTGAATGTAATTTGCAAGTTTACCTCAAGGCTGCACTTTTTGTTGTAGAAAAACATGCTCCAAGTTGGAATTATGCTTTTTCAAATAAATACTAGAACCATTTCACTTGTGAAAAGGGAAAATACACTTCCACTTCTCATTTTACCAACCATGAAAATGTTATTTTGTGCTCCCATTAGTTAAATAATTTTAGTCAACGAGGTATAAGACTGCCACTGTTGAATTGTGTTTTCCAAAAAAACTTACTAAACAAGAATGATTGCCCAAGCAGCTGCATCCATTTGATACAAACACACAAAATCATTAGAGACAACCAGTGCCCTATTACTCTAGACTAAGCAAATGAACGAATAAAGAACCCTACAAACATAGTACAGTAGAGCCCATTAAAGTGAATATCTCTTGATTGAATACTTTGTTAATTGCATATTATCTTCCAAATGCCAAACCATTTATAATAACTTAGTTCAAAATTGTCTTAAAATTGCATAAAGGTTACATGAGCACTGCTGGGTGGTAGCATCATTATACAGCCATTTCATGTAATGCCAGTCATTTGCATGGGAAAATATACCTAATAATTTCAATTGCATCTTAATTTACTACCAGATCTTGAAAAATATGTTTTCTAAGTTATTGCTCCGACATGGCAGCCATATTGTATTTGCCAGAATGCTGGTTATCAAAAGGAACCTTCCTGCAGTCGCTAGTAATGCAAACATTGATGCACTGGTCAATCAAAAAAAAAAATTGCCAAAAATCTGAGATGGCTCGCTTGTGTAGTTTTCTATTGTTTGAGATGTCACCAGAAATACTGTAACATTCTAACAATGTGAAATGTGCTATACTCTGGTGAAAGCTTATATTCTGCTTTATTACCATTTTATAAGGTGCCATTGTTTGTAGCCTGAATTTTGGCAATAAACTTGTACAATTTTACAAAGGACTCAGCCGAAAGAAGTGACTGTTCAAGTTTTAAGGGAACAGTGATGTTCAAAGAATTTTTGTTGAATGCAGAGGACTAGCTCATGGAATGGCCTATTACAGTTTGTAAATTGACACGAGATTCTTTCAAAATAGATACTACTAATAATAACTAAAATGTTTCATTTTTACCTCAAAAACATAGCTTAAGGTGATCCCTCATTGGAATGGAAGGGTGGGGGGGATAAGTTATGTTTTTGAGGCAAAAATAAAGATGAAAGTGTCAATGACCAAGAAAGGACTAAACTAAATAGAAAGCTCCAGTAATGCCAAGTCATTCAATCAAATTTCTACAGAAGACATAACACCAAAGCAATATATGAAATTTGAAAAAAATTGGGTGAGAGATGTGGCTTGTAGAGTGTGCTAATGGAAATGCTGACAATTTATGTGCCAAATCCAAGATGGCTGCTGGAGGCCACGTTTTTCAACAAAATTAGAAACATTTGACAGCTGCCATCTAGATGACACTAAAGCTACATGTGAAATTTGAAAAAGATCGGGTGAGAGATGCGGCCTGTAGGGTGTGGCAATGGAAATGTTGACAATAGATATGCCAATTCTAAGGTGACTGAAAGTAACTTTATATCTCAAAGAGTAAGAGGAGAGGGTACTGCATTCGTATTTCAAGTAGAAGTTAATATGAACATATGGAAAATACATACAACTGACCTCTTGGGTCATGTCTATTTTAACTCTTTCTTCAGTATTATCTACAACTAGGGTTGACCAAATTTTCTTTCTATCAATACTCCAAGTTGTGGAATATCTGCAAAAAATTAACCTTTCTCTTCTTAATAATACCACACCACGACATGGTTTCTAGGGAAATGCTTCAAGAAACTGTATGGGACTCCTCTTATGATTTCCTTTTTATCTAAAGGTTGTTCTGTAATTATTACAGCTAGAACTGTATGACAACAATAATGAGTTTTTAAGTCTGATATTCAAAAATACTGCAACCAATTTGGTTGATCACTTGGTTTATGCCAGACTTTTTTAATCCTTTCAACTATAAATGGGTTTGTCTTTTGCACTGTTGACAGGTAAATGGATGTGTCTTTTCTATTTATAGGGAGGTTAGATTCAAGTGCTATAGAACTGTACAGGGTTTAATTATTACTGGTTGTCCTTTCCAATTTGCTGGGGAATGATTACAATCTCATAAAGTAAACTTAAATCATATTTGCACAGATGGAAAGGTCTCAAAATCAAGCTTAAATGGACTACTCATATAACTGATATCCTGCACACATAATGCTTGCGGTGGCATTTTAGTTCTTTGAATTTAACAGGTTTTTATTTCTTCAAATTTACAAGAAATGTTCTTTCAAACCATTTTCATGCAAATTTGAAGAAATAAATACTTGGTAGTTGGGCAATACCCCCCTCCCCCCACCCCGAATTTAGATTTAAAACTGAAAACTCACACTTGAATTTGGTATTTACTTTGTGGACTGCTCAAGAACGGTGAACTTTTCTTTCCAAAGCATTTTATGCCCAACAAGCCATAAGGATCAAATGCACTTAATATTTAACACATAAAGGCCTGATCATTTTTAAACATTTTTGCTGCACTTTGACAGTCTATATTCTGTAGCTTTATAGTTGATTCTTGATTAGAAACAATGGCCAAAGTACTTAAAATGTATCTTGCAAATTTACTTGGTGCTTGAAAGTTGGGGCACCTGTTTTATTGTAGTAAAAAGTTATCAAAGTTTGAATAACACCTTATGAGTTGAAAAATGTATATAAATCCAGACCATTAATGTTTACATATAACCTGACAACCAAAAGTACTTTCATCACCAACATCAGTTGGGGACACTGAGTTATGTCCAACAGCAAGAACACATTCTCACTGTGATGAAAACTTTCCAACTCTGAACAGTTAATTCATCACCAACACAGGTTGGGGACATTTCAATATGCCCAACAGTAGAGATAAACCTCTACTGTGATGAAGCCACTTGAATACTGATTAGTCAAATTTACGCAAAATAGATAAAAGTACATCTTCATCACCAACATATGTTGGGGGCACCATGCCATGCCCAACAGCAGAGATAAGCTCTTACTGTGATGAAATTACCTACTTTGAACTATGAGTGTGATTTTATATTCTCCTTCTTTTTTTCAATTTATATATATGCCAGGACCAATTTTGCATTGAAGAAATCCTTAACTGGCTGAGTGCTAATTCATTTCCATAAGTCAAAATTGATTCATTATGAATTGTTTTGCTACAATCACTGATCTCTCTACAAGTGGATAGCGAGAGGCAGTAAAAAAATGTCACAACTCAATCCACCCCTCCAGCATGCCCACCCCAATTGTTTTTATTTAAATTTTCACATTGCAAAGCAATTTAGGCAGGTTTCAACAATCAGGTGAATCGAGCATTCATGCAATGCATATTCCTTTTTGCTGATTGGTTGACAACCAACCACTTATACTTTATACTTGCAGTGTGGGAAATTCAAAATCTCCTTTGTGTCTGATTTAAAGGAATGTATAGAGAACAAGAGGACCCAAGGGGCCTGAGGGCCTCACTAAAAAAAACATTATTCAAAGAAGGATCTATTGAAGATTATTTCTTAAACTGAACCAAGCTGAAAGTTGGGCTCCCACAAGGAGCACAAATATTAACCCAGGGAATTTAAAATGAAAGTGTCAATGACTCTGTAGCTTAACTTGACTGAGTGTAGTGTTTGATGAAAAGGATAATGTTCAATGTTCATGAAAGGATTATGAAATAAGAAAAGAATTGTGATAATTGAGAATATATTAATTTCTGTTCCCTGTATGCTATGTTTTCAGTAAGAATAATTTGAGGTGTAGACTGTATTAAAGAATTGAGGCCTGGGTTGATGTGACCCTCACAGTTAACGTCTGTCAATCAAAGTTACCAAGTTACAGTAAAATCATTCCAAAACGAATCACAGCACCAAGTTACAATGAAATCCCTTCATAAATATGACTCATAGACTTTGCTAAATGAATCTAGGTCATGTGCCGGTCCGGCAGTCACGGTTGACCGATTGTGACCAAAATAACACAGTCTCATCTAGATATCATACCGAGTTAGCCTACCAAGTTACAGTGAAATCCCTTTATAAAACAATCCGTAGAAGGAATCTAGGTCATGTGTCCAGGTGGTGGTAACGGCTGACCAATCGTGACCAAAATAGGATAGTCTCATCTAGATATCATACCGAGTTATGGTTCCAAGTTACAATGAAATTGCTTCCAAGTTACAATGAAATTGCTTCATAAATATGCACTGTAGACTGTGCTAAACAAATTGATGTCACATGCCTGTGCGGTTTTCGGATTTCGGGCCTGTCCAGCTGTCACAGTTGACCGATCACAACCAAAAGGGGACCTTCTTATGTAGACATGATCTCGAACCTGCATATGAAATTTTGTGATGATCGGACATGAACTAAGGGATGTAGTCTGTGCTAAAGAAAATGTGAACAGACTTACACACGTCAGCATGTGTGATGGCAATAGCTTAGCTTATCTTGAATTTGTTAAGTTAAACAGAAAATCTGAATCTGATGCCCCCTAAGGATATTGTGTACCAAATATCAAAAAATATTTGACTGGTAGTTCTGGAGATTATTTCACATATTGAGCTAAATTAAAACTGGGCTCCCATTTATTTATTGGTGCTTAAAGTCATATATTTCCACACAACTGCTAAGCGTGACTGCAACATAGATATAGAGTCGAGTCCAGCCAATCGTTTATACCCATGTACTGGGCTCCTATAGGCAGCCAACCAAGGGACCTGACTTGAGCCTCCCTTCTCCCTTCATGAGAACAAACCTGAATTGACATGATGAAGAACAGACATAACAAATCTTGTTAAATTCAGTCCAGTAGTTTATGAGATGTTGATAATGAGAAGTTCATGAAAAATGGACAGACAATGGATGACAAATGATCACTAAAGCTCTGGTTGAGTTTTGCTCAGGTGCGCAATAATAAAACCCCTGCACTAACAGCCATAGTACAAGCGAAAAGTTGTCAACCAATCAAGAAATGGGGGAATACCTCGGCTGAGGTGTCAAAAGAAATTGGATGGGTAAAGATCAGCCTGAGAAACAAAAGTATTGCCCTTGGGATTGTGTACTGTGCAGTAGAGGGAAGAATACCTGAGTGGAATGACTCGATATACTCATCACTCAGGTCCAATATCACTGAACTAGAAAACAGGGGGCTCGGTATAATTCTGATGGGCGACTTTAATGGACACATAGGTGATAAGGAAGAAGGCATAGAGGGTGGGGACAAGAAAGTCAACAGGAATGGAAGGAAGCTGTTGAACTTCACAAATGAGCTCGGTCTGAAGATTCTGAACAGGGAGACGCTAGATGTAAGGGGAAATGGACCGGGGAGAGAAACGACAGAAAATCAATAATTGACTACATTCTCACAGATACGAATTTATGGAGGGAGGTGATAAGGGTAGAAGTGGATGATGAGGGCAAAATGGAGTTGGATAGTGATCACAACTTGATTACAGTGACGATGAGGGCCAAAAACCTTGAGAAAAGGAAAGGAAACTTCAAGGAGGTTTGGGAACTCAAAAAGGATGCTGACTGGGCGAAGTTCGAAGAAAAACTGAAACCAAAGCTTGCAGCCGTACACAAGGGGGGCAATGTCCAGAAGATGGCCGACGCCATAGTTGCGAGCCTAGTGGAGGCAGGGAAGGAAAGTGTAGGAAAGATTAGGGTGCCAACACGGGAACTTGGGTACAGAGTGAACGAAGAACTGAAAAGGGCCATAAAGGTTAGAAAAGCTAAATGTGCTGCATATAGGAGAAGTAGAAAACTTAAGGTGGTGGAAAGCAATGAGGCCATGGTAGCAAAGGAAGAATACCAACGAGCACGAAAGAAAGTAAACAAGATTAAAGACGACAACCGGAGAGTGCGAAATAGCAGTCTTAGCAGGACGATAAGAACGACAGGGGGGGGTCGAGTTCGAGCGTATTTTGGAAATGGATGAACAAACGTAACAAAGTGAATAACCCACAGAGCATTAAAGTAGATGGCAGAGTTACAGAAGAGCGAGATCAAATCACATTAGAACTAGTCAAGCACTGGGAAAAGGTAAACGATAAGCGATGGGGCATGGGGAACCCACCAGAGTGTCTGAACCAGGTTGAGGAAAATCTATCGGACTTCGTGTGCAGCAAAATCAAAACTGAGGAGGTGCGAAGGGTGATCTCAAAACTGAGGAATGGAAAAGCAGGAGGGGTGGATGAAATTCCTAACGAGTTTATCAAAAAAGGGGGAGAGGAACTCTTGGAAAGCCTAACTACCCTATTCAATTTAGCCATAGAAAAACAAGAGGTCCCAAAGGAGTGGAGGGAAAGTAAAGTGACATTTATTCACAAAAAGGGGGAAAAAGACCTCTTGGATAACTATCGAGGGATCTCTGTCAGCAGCAACATTGGAAAAGTCTTTTGTAAAATCCCGTATGGGAGATTAGAGGAGGTGATTGAAGAGAAGGGTTTTTTGGGAGAAATCCAGAATGGCTTCAGGAAGGGAAGGAGAGTTACTGACCATCTTTTCACGCTATCCCAAATGATAGAATCCACGAAAGCAAAAAAGAAAAAGATGTTCATGGCCTTTTTTTGATGTTAAAAAGGCATACGATAGAGTATGGAGGGAGGGTATGTGGCGCAAGCTGGAGGCTCTGGGCTTGGGGGGGGCGAGTTTGTTGGGATTATGAAAGCATTATATAAAGACGTACAGAGTGAACTTAGCCTGGGAAACATTACAACAGAACGTGTGCCTATGGAGATAGGCCTAAAACAGGGGTGTATCCTTTCGCCAATTCTTTTCGCACTGTACATCAAAGGTATAGGAGATGAACGCCTGCATAGTGATGAGGGGGTTGCAGTTGGTGACTTGAAGATCCCAGGGCTATTTTTTGCAGACGATATGGTGCTAGTGTCAGAAAGCGAAGAGGGGCTAGCGAAGATGCTGGGAATTGTTGGGAAATATGGGAGCAAATGGAGACTTAATGAAAGCAAGAGCAAAGTTATACCCGTGGGTCGCAAAGTGGACCCCACTCGAAGGTGGAGGTTGGGGGAGTTCTGCATTCCAGAAGGTAGCAGATGACTTCTTAGTGTAGGAGTGACTATGAGTACCTGGGGGTAAATATAAACATCACAGGAAGAGGCATCTACCGAAACCACACAAACAAATTGATTCTGAAGGGGAAGCGAATCCTTAACCAAATGAAACTTATAGGGAGAAACAGTTTCAATAAGGTTTTCGTGGGGAAAACCATTTGGGAAATGGTGGGTCTGCCAAGTATAACATACGGTACGGAAGTTGTACCCCTAAACCAGACGGCCGTAAAGAGCTTGGAAATCCAGCAGAACGATGCAGGCCGATGGATAACGGGGTCGAGTAATGCCACAGCGCTAGAAGCAATCAGGGTTGTTTGGGTGGATGAGGATCAAGGACAGGATAGACCTGTTGAAGCTCGGTTATCTTAATTATTTGGTAAATCATCCCGACAGCCGATAGTGTAAAGTAATGTTCCTGAGAATTTTCAACTCAAATATCAAGACGGGGTGGATGGTCCAAGTGAGGGAGCTAGTAGAGAACTACTCATTGGAGATCTCGGACCTGGACGTTGGGGCAAACCAGGGTAAAAAAATCGTCAGAGAAAGGGTCATGGAGGATTGTAACCGTAATTGGCGAGAGGGAGTCAAATCAAAGAGGTCTTTGGGTGGCCTGCGTGATAAAGAGAAGCCAGGTTTTGAAGAGTACCTTGATGGCACCTTTGGGGGTCACTGTTGTTCAAGCTGAGGTCGCGATCCCTGGAGCTGAGGGGAAAAACTGGGAAAGACGGTGAAAGGGAGTGCCAGATGTGTAACTTGGACATGGTGGAGACCCTGGAACACTTTCTTCTAGAATGCCCAAAGTATCAGTCTAAAAGAATGAGAGTCACTGGGAGTATAATGGGGAAGTGGGATGGGAGAATGAAGGACACGTGGTTAGGGGGAGACTCAAAGGAAAGGGTTAATATGCTAATCGGAGAGATTGGGAAGAATGGGGCAAGGGATGTCATCAAGCAGTTCATCTCCGAGTGTTGGGAGGAGAGGAGAAGCGTGGGAATAGGGAGGCAGTTGGGAGTACAGGGGTAACCATGGCCTTCTCGTCCGAGAACCGCGACAAATCAGCGGCTGGCTAAAGTGTTATTATTATGAACACCAGATTTGCCTCAATTATCACACCTAAATTGCTTCACAATGTAAAAACTAAAAACATTGCAGATAAAAGACAACTTTCATCAAACATGGTTCCCACATTACCAAACTTCTACAAACTAGGTACTGATATTGCCACTGGTATGAGAGTTATTCGCACCATCACAGCCTGTTGGAACATTTCATCCAATTAGTGTCATACCTTGTGTTTAAGGGTGGATGTTTTTCTTTTATTAAATTGGATGTTATTTTTTTTAATTAAATATGCTAACTTCTGATAATGCTCAAATTTGAGGAATATACATTCTTTATTAGAGTTTAAGGTAAATTTCAGCATCTGAACATCCTTGACAGAAATCAGATATCAATTCTGTTGTGTGTCATAAATGGTACACTGAAATGCTTTGGTTTGCAACTTTGTGGGGAATGTTATAATGTAAGCCCCACCCTTCCCCCACTCACACTCCGTCCCCTAAGTTCCCATGTGTTCTATGTGCCAGTAAGCACACAGAACACATTGGAACTCAGGGAACAACTTGTCGATAGCGTAAAGCTCTCTCTCTAACACTGTCAAAATCTTGAAAGCTTGAAAAAAAATGTTCTTCAAATGTCACACTAATAGAGAAATATAGTACAAATTCATGCTTCTAAAAGAACAAGTAATTATGAAAGAATATTTTGTTAAAGATGCAAAATGGCCCTGGCATATGGATTATAGAATACAACTATTTTCTGATATCTTCATCGCCAACACACAAAAAGTTGGGGACTTAAAATGTCCAACAGGAGAGTTAAACTCTAGCTGTGATGAAGAAACTTGCCTTAATATCATTTGCATGCTCTCTCATTTCTGGTTTTCTGACATGAAATCACATATAACTATCTTCATCGCCAACTATCATGTTGGGGACATCATCAGATGCCCAACAGTAGAAATGTACCATACTGTGATGAAGTAACTTGCCTGAATTTTTCTGTGAGGCAATCGAGCTGCAGGCCTGAAAATAACCCACGAACGATTGTTTATGTTATGCAGGGAGTGGGGGTGGGGGTGTATGGGTAGGGGGTTTACATCAATTGTAAAATAAACGAACAAACTGCAGGTTATGACAAAATAATACAACATTACTTTATTAATGTGTTTGCCAGAAAGACTTGAAAGTCTGTTGGAACTAACTTCACTGAAGGTGGTGTATTGCATCCACATTATGAATAGAATGGCATGCTGTTTCCATCTCTTCGAAGAATTTCTGCCAAAATAAATAGCAACCACAAGTGACCTTACTTCTGGCAACATCGCGCGTTTGTTGCTGCTAGTTATTTTGGCGGAAATCCCATTCAGACATAAAAAAGTATGACTGACGCACTGAAACGTAGAGGCATCACAACACCTCTTTTCCTATGGGTTACCACCATCTTAAATGGCTAACCTCCCTAGAGGTTATGATATAAAAACCTTTATTCCCAGGCCTGGAACTGTGTTGGAAGTAACCTGATTCAGTTTTTAAGAGTGCTTCAAGAAACTCTTCAAACAAACATGAAAGTAAAAGACAAGTTCAGATCACAATTACTGAACGAAAAGTACCTCATTTTTAGTTTTGATAACATTTTCTTTTTACTTGCTTTAGAAAACCCTACATTTAATAACTACAAGCTGAGAACACCTGTCAGAAAAAACATTGACTGTAGAAGTTTCCCAAATAGATCCAGGTTTTATAGTGTCAGAATGAGAACCTTGCTGAGGATTAATCTAAACCCTAACTTGTTCTGAAAATACATCTTCAATGCCCTACATCCTGTGCCATGGCAAAGTGTACATGTGTAAATGGCGTCATGGAAGTCTGAGCAAGTAATTTTTTTTTTTCCTGCCCACTCCATTTTAATACCATGTACCGTATATGTCCGTGTATAAGTCGCCTCCATGTATAAGTCGCACCCCAAACTTACACTTGGAATTCCTCCCTTTTGCCTAAAGCCCATGTATAAGTCGCACCCCCATTTTTAACAAGGGCAACGCCCCCGGTCCCCCGACCAAGATGGCAAATTCAAGGGAGCTGTTAGGATGCAATTTGTTCGCAGAGCATGGCCGTTTTTTAACTTGACCTGTATTTCCAACCAATTAAAACACATACTTAGTTTCGTTTCAATCAAATGATCCAAAGTAAAGTTATCATCCGGACAACACAAAAACTGTATTTTCTAAGTCGAAAAAGGAGAATAAATCCAGTAAAAATCAGTGGAGCATGCCCATTTTCGAACTTGACCTGCATTTCCACCCAAATAAGCGGCATACTAAATTTCGTTTCAATCAAATGATCCAAACTAAAGTTATCATCCGGAAAACACAAAAACTGTATTTTTTAAGTCGAAAAAGGGGAATAAATCCAGTAGAAATCAGTGGAGCTTGCCCATTTTCGAACTTGACCTGCATTTCCACCCATGTAAGACACATACAAATTTAGTTTCAGTAAAATCATCCAAACTAAAGTTATCATCCGGACAAGGGTGTGACGGACGGACGGACGGATGGACGCACGGACGGACACTGCTGATTACAATAGTCCCCCGAAGGGTCGGGGGACAAATATATGCAGTCAAAAAGAATTAGTTGCAAGTTACGTTTTGCCAATTTGGGGCAGTTTGGGATGTAACGGAAATAGGTAAGTTTTCACAAGTTTCCACATGGTGAATAAGATAAAAGAATAAAGGAAAATTATTATTAAAGATTTAAAAAATACTCGCATTTATTTTTTCAGAATCAGAATGCCATTTGCGCCGTAACCTGCGCAGTTGTTGTGATTAAGTTGTTTTTTCCAGAACGTTTCGGAAAAACCAATAAAAATACAACAAATGCGCAGGTTACAACCAAATTGTTGTCCCACTTAAGCAATGTTGGTGCTATTGAAACTAACTTTACCTGGTGCACGTGTGCGTAATTTATAACCGGACATTACACATCAGTGAACTGGGATTCATGGAATAAATAAATACTTCTCTCCAGGTATTGCTGGCATACATTTAATGTGTTATTATTTATTTTTTCGTTATTTTGTATTTTTTAAGGTTTCATCCATATTGGCCCCACAAACCTGTTGATTTCTGGTACACGCACTGATGTAAACACATGGGCCGATTGAACAACGATGACTAAATAGAATACTTCTTTGTTATTATTTATGGATAAAAGTAAAAGAATTGAACATGTTGTTATACAATTGACAAACGGTAGGAACAACGTTTGTCCGAAGAAGTCAGTCCCCTGAAAATTCTCTGAAACAAGTCGTACCCATGTATAAGACGCACCCCCGATTTTGACATAACATTTCAGGTAAAAAAGTGTGACTTATTCATGGACATATACGGTAAGCATTTTTTGTGTGCTTAGTTTCAGTAGTTTTCAACATTACCAGTATATCGGACACTCCGATGGCTCCCTTTGCAAAAGGTAAAACAGACGTGGCTTTAAGCATGCCTTTGATCTTCAACCCTAAAAAAAGTAAATTTACTATGTCTGATCAGTCCGGGGAGAGTTCGGCTGTAATCATTCATGTAAGGTCATCAATAAATACACAGAACGTCACATGTGTGTGAATAGGTTAATCGATATGGCACAAGTGCCAGCGTGGAAGGATAGAATGAGAGGTTGCAGGCCTAGAGTTTTATCCTTCCGCGATGGCACAAGTGCCATATCAATTAACCCATTCACACATGCAAGTCGTTCTGTGTTTATTACACGCCTTCACTTCCATAAAAAATATTATTAGAAGGACACTCAGCAATTCATTTGACAAGTATCAACAAAAAGAACATATTTTATTGCCAACCCAATTTGCAAGGGTAAACCGTGTTACTATTTCGTCCCCTCAGTTCCAATGTGTTCTACGTGCCCACTGGCACACAGAAACATTGGAACTCGGGGGATGATTTTTAGCTATTGCAGGCGATTCAAACTGTAATTGTGGTGCACGATTTGTAGAAAATTCCAGTGAAATTTTGCTTCAATTTAAAATAGTCTGTCAACGACTTCCTGTTCTGCACATATGTGTGGAACAGTTTTTCATTTTCCGCATGGTTTAGTGCTGCTGTAGATGGAGATTTGATAGAAGAGGCATGTAATAAATGGCAGTTCCCTCTGAAATCATGTTATCAATTGTTATATTATGTATGTTATTATTTCAGTTTTGCATTCAGCAGTATCTGCTCTCACAAAATGTTTGAATTTTAACAAACCCCTCTACGTTAGTATAAACCAATTAAGCAAGAAATCTTGTCTGGAATCCATGAAGAATTTCTTGCTCAATAGGCTCATTGTGGTTGTGCAACAGCAGTTTATTAGCTTGAATGTACTCCATGGAGAATACCCCATTTTCTAGGCATTTAGAAGATGTTTGTGAAGCAAAACAATGAATGAAAGTGTCAATGACACTGTAGCTCAACTTGTCAAGACAAAGACATGTACATGTATAGTATGTGACACAGCAATGACAAACATCTAGGTAATGACCTGATAACAAAGGTACATATAAAGTATTGTAACGGTCTGTACATAAATACTGACCATTGCCTGTAACAAATGTATAGGTAAAGTATTGTAAAGGTGGGTGACAGTCAGATGCTAAACTAGAAAAGAAATCTTTGAGTCCCAGAGTGGGTCTGACTAAACCCCAAAATATTTGTTCTCATAGCACAGTGATAACAAAGGCACCCCAAAACACACTCATTCCTGTCCCAAGGTGAAAACAAAGGTACCCAATAAGTTTCGTGAAGATCAGTTCACAAATATGAGCTGTGTAGAAGTTGTGACAAAAAACTGATTGGACCTAATTTCGGTACAAAATGGCCACTCGCAGCTATCTTGAATTTTGGACCGCACCCAGAAACACTCGTTCTCGTCCCACGGTGATAACAAAGGTACCCAAGACGTTTTGTGAAGATCGGTTCATAAATACAGCCTCTAGCCTGAGCCGTATTGACATGTGCAGCACTTACAGTGTATAAGTAGCACTGAATAAATCAAAGTTCATCTAATTTCTGCACGAGAAAAAAACCCGTACTATATGTGATGTATTCCATGTTACTAAACATTCATACAAAAATTTATTCAAATCAGAACTTTCATACAGAAGTTCTGTACAAAAGACTGATTGCACTAATTTTGGTACAAAATGGCTGCTGGTGGCCATCTTGAATTTTGGACCACACCCCAAAACACTCGTTCTCATCCCAAGGTGATAACAAAGGTACACAAGACGTTTCGTGAAGATCGGTTCATAAATACAGACTCTAGCTCAAGCCGTATTGACATGTGTATTTACTGTGTGTAAGTAGCACTGAAAAAATCAAAGTTCATCTAATTTGCATAATTTCTGCACGAGAAAAAAACCTGTATTATATGTGATGTATCCCATGGTACTAAACATTCACACAAAAAATTATTCAAACCAGTGCTTTCATATGGAAGTTCTGTGCAAAAATCTGATTGCACCAAATTTTGTACAGAATGGCTGCCATCGGCCATCTTGATTTTTGGACCGGACCCAAAAACACTCGTTCTCGTCCCACGGTGATAACAAAGGTACCCAAGGAGTTTCGTAAGGATCGGTTCATAAATACGGCCTCTAGCCCGAGCCGTATTGGCATTTGCACTTACAGCAAACACCAAAAAACAGAGAGGGGGGGGGGGGGGGGGGGTTATGGTCATAAAACATTTGAAGGAAGGTATGCCAACTGGTCATACTGGTCATAATATTGGGGATTCACCACCCTTGGACCTGCAAAATAAATTTTTTTTTACACATGACTTTTAAGGACCCACCCTCCATAGTTCACTAAATGCTGTGCTAGTCAGTATGTATTCCCTAACTATGGAGTTCTTACACTTGGACAATGATTCACATCAGCCTACAAGGCAGTCTCAGCTAGAAATCACAGAGACATCATCTTTAAACGTGTTTCTATCAATTGGAGTCACTGGCCTATGAATGTAACCTAATGTCTTTGCTTATTGTGACATGAACATTGTTCTAGCGCTTTGTTTATAACAACTCAAACCAAATAAGGTCCTAGACTCTTGTGGATTCATAAGAAAAAGTTATTTGGGTCGCAAGGGATTTCAAATCCGACACTGTCCCTGTGTGCCCTTGGCTGAAACTTTTCATTCATTCATTCTATTCATCTTATTTTCCTATTCCTGTATCAGTCTTGACCAGTCAATCAATCAGTGCATCAGCTAACAGACTCAATTAATAGAATTTTGATTGGTCACCTGAGTCCACTGGATATCCAATGATATCACAGCCGGATGACAGATTAACATGTAATACATGTTGCTCTTCGATATTTTTTGCATAAG
This sequence comes from Pictodentalium vernedei, assembly GCA_031216915.1. Classification (NCBI taxonomy): domain Eukaryota; kingdom Metazoa; phylum Mollusca; class Scaphopoda; order Dentaliida; family Dentaliidae; genus Pictodentalium; species Pictodentalium vernedei. The sequence goes on from CM062297.1 coordinate 378,729,004, forward strand.
GGAAGTAATGAATTTATCCAATTATGTTCAACTATTGTTTTAATGTGGTCTCAAAAGCATAACCTGTTTGCCAACAGCATGCGTAAGTCCCCCCAGATCAGATATGATTCCACTAATTCAAGTTATATTTGTGATGTCACACCGATTGTTGAAGGTTCTGTGACAGCTGACTTAAAGAGTTTGAAGTTATTTATTTTTATATTCATTTTGTTTCTTCTGTTCTCAGGGTTTAACAAGATTATGTTAATATTATCTTTTCATTTTTTTTTTGTTCACAGAACTGTTTATCTTTTCCAGTCCTTTTGAACAGGTTGTTGATCTTTTTTGTTGAAGTCTAACAACCATGTCTGAAAATGTTAAGATTATGTCAATTACATTAACAAAAATATATGATTTTGACTTCACTCTTTTTTTATTTTTCAGGCACCTTCCAAAGGGCCTGAGATACATGGGCTGTTAGGTTAAACCTCTCAACACAACTTCTGAAAAACTCTACTGAGACCCCTTTAGGTCTTTGTACCATAAATAGGTTGCTGTTGCAGCCAGAACATATTTAAAACAGTTACAGATGTGATATTTGCTGATCGTTGGGCATTTAAACTGTACAGTAAAAAATTACCTGGTACAAAAAAAATGTGTTTTGGCCTTCCCTGACCGCCCACCTTCATGGAGATTTTTTATGGCCAGATATATGTTCAGCTGATCATCAGAACACAGAATAAAATGCCGAAATTACTCTTAACTAAATGTCAAGTGGGCTCCACTGCAAAACACACCAACACAGACATCTATATACAAGCAATCATTGACCATGAACAGAAGGTTTGATCATGAACAAACAGAGGGATGAATGGACAAACTAACCCTAAAACTTCTTGAGCTACTCACCTTTTGGTTGCAGATTAAAAAGATTACCTAATCTTCTGCTCAACATAAATGTCCAACAAAACCCTCTCTCTATAAACCTCCCTAACCACAGTGCAGTGAGAGTGGATTATTACTAAATCATGGTGGTGTACATTTTAACTCTTAGAAGCCGGGGAATCAGAATGAATTTATTTAACAAAACATACCGCGAAAAACTTACAGTAAAGCAGGTGCTTCTATTCAGGCAGACGACACTTGACTAGAAGCACCTGCTCAGTGTTTAATTCTCCCCCAGCCCAAAGATAGCTGAACCATAACAGCCAGATTACCTGCCGTATCACATCACAGGCAAGAAAACCTGACTCTCGGATTCTAAGAGTTAAACCAAAGAATTAATCACAACTGTTCCAAACAACACAAGAAGCATTAGCAAATTCTCAGGTAATAGACTACCTGGCAGCAGGTACAACCAGTAGTGGTGGTTTGATTGTGCTGCCCCGTTATTTATTAACCCTTTAACACAATATCAAAGTTTGTTATTTTAATTATCCTTTTTTTTCAAATTTTTATCCAAATTTTAACAAAAGCATATTGGGGGCGTGGGATCACTGCCGAAACCAATTCTTGTCAGATCACGGAAGTTAAGCAACGTCGAGCAAAGTTAGTCCTTGGATGGGTGACCGTCTGAGCGATCAATTCAGACTCCTGCATTGTGTCCTTGGGCAGGGTACTTCACCCCGATTGTCCACATGGGGGCACGATGACGCCGTGTACTAAGGAGTACTCCACGTGAATGGTAACCAATCTAACCCTGCCTGTGCTGCAGTGCAGAGTTGCGATGTTGGGGAGCTGGCAGCTGCTAGTCGTTGCTCGGTGGTTCTCTCCGGCTTCCTCCACCCATAAAACTGTCACGGTCAAGATTAGCCATTGTGCATAAGTATATGACCTTAAAAACACCAATAAATAAACACAAGAGGCCCAGGGGACCTGAGGGTGCTCACCTGACATGGTAGTCTAAATATCAAACAGGGACTTGACTTGAATAAGCTGCATACGCCCCTCCTAAGAAAAGCATATACCAACTAGATGAAGCAATTGTGCCCACACAATACACAGGATTTTCCATCTATTTTCAGTTCCTGCACTTTTACGTCCTAAAATTGAGATAAACGCATAAAAAACAGATTTTTTTCCCAAACAAAATATTTTCAGCCAAAAAATTTTTTTTCTTCTTAAAACGCATAAAAAACCAAAAAAGTAATTTCTGGATTTTGGTCCAAAATTTTCGAAGTCCCACCCGGATCCCAAATTTGCAGTGCAAAAAAAAAAATTTTTTGGTCTTAAAATTGACCGAAACACATAAAAAAAAAAAAAAAAAAAAATTCTGGATTTTGGTCCAAAATTTCTAAGTCCGGAACAGGGCCCCAAATTTACAGCCTAAATATGAACTCAGGGACTTGGCTTGAACGAACTTGAATCTCACCCCGCTAAGGATGCTGCATACCAAATATTAAAATATTCTTATTGGTAGATCTGAAGAAGAAGATGTTTAAAGAATATTCCTCATACTGCACGAATTTAAACATTTGGGCTCCCATAGAGAGCCCAAATATGGACCCAGGGACCTACAGAGGCAGCCAAGACTTGCCTAGAAACAACTGACAAGGTACTTAGAAAACAAGATTTGAGTTTACCCAAACAATCCATGTTGGGGCATCCGTTCCTTTGCATTAAAAAGTTATCAAAGTCTAAGTGATCAACCGATAAGGATTTGCGATCATCTTTTGTTTGATGATTCGTTAAGTGCACAATCAGCTGATTGTGAGTGCCGATGCCAGATAGTGAACCAAAAGGAATAGGTTTAATTATACAGTACAGTAAAGCTGATTGAATTGTTGACCTCAAGAGCACGTCATTGTGTGTATTAAAATAAAAATACATGTAGGACATCAGTGGAAACAAGTTGACAATGCAACGTCTTTGATCAATGATAAAAAATGCTTGTTTCTGCTGATGTCGTATTTCATCGAGTCATCACCTGATATGTGGCACATGTGTCTTGAGCAACTGTCAAGGGGAAGATCAGACCAATCAATAAGATTAGACCAACCATGATTCCTGCCAATCATTGTGGCAATTTATTACTGCTTGTATGAGATCGTGAATCAAACATAAATACAAACAATTTTGTTCCCGTGGTGTTACATGTAACCATCAGCATGAACCGATGTTCAAACACTTCTAATGATGGTCAACCAATGGCTAAAATTGGCCGATATCAGAAGCGATTGCCGAACATCAATTAATCACTATCAAAATCAGAATTAGGCCATTACGGGTTAAAGCTTCCTCGTTGCAGTTAATTTTTCAAAAGTATTCTTATTGTGATAAAGTTAAAAATTTATAATTTTTTCCTCTCAAGCATCTTGCAATACATACTGATCAAATATGCTCGCTGAAATTACCACCAGTGATAACCCTCAACTAAAGTAACTGCTATAAATGGTCAGTGTGTCCCAGAAAAACTGAATTTCATATTTCATTCAGCTGATTTCATTACTTTTTAAAAAACATTTTTGCCTCTAAACACAATCTATAACCCCCTCAGCAGAATGGGCACACTGCGCTTGTTCCAATGAGGAAGCATAAGCTATGTTTTAGGAGCAAAAAATACAATTTTACTTGTTATTCACAAAGTATATCTGCAATATCAATCACCTCCTTTTCGTGTTGGGTAAATGGTGAATGATGTTAGTAGAGAAATGAAGTGCCGATTAAAACCACAACAGTGATGCAAAATTCAAATGAACAATCCTTTACCAGCCCACACAAACACCCTTATTTATTAATGCAATATTGAATGAAAAAAAAAAAAGAATATATTTTTCAAATTTTATTTTTTTTTTACGAAATCATTGATGAAATAAAAACAAGACATGAAATGCAAGATTTTACAAACCTGAGACAAATGAAATATGACCCATATATGACAATAGTATATTCTTGCTAATGATAAAAAAATATACACAATTCATTTACAGTTTGTGATTAAGTCTGTGACAAACCAGTTCAGTTTTGAGGTTCAAAAAGATTGAAGTTGACTTTTCAAACAATTTACCCCTATCGACTGTGAACAATTATGGAAAATAAGTAAAATCATAAATAAATACTATCATGGTCTAAAGACAATATCCAACTTCATTTCACAGCAACAGATGCTATCAGAAATGGATATCATTTCCTAAAAAGCTCTTGGAGAACAGAACAAACAAATATTATTTCAAAAGCTCTAGGAGAATGACAACAAGATTTGGTGGAAAACAGAGTATTCAAAAAATTATGTTCATGACCGCAAGAATAAAACAAACAATTACCAAAGATAAATGGGTATTTTTAATTTAAAACTTCAGAAGTGCCAACTCTGTGTTACTAGAATACACATCTGAACTGTATAATCCAAAACAACTGACTTCCACCCCAGGTGTTAAGTACAAGCTCCTATTTTACCAGTAAATCAGAACTTGTTTAGCAAAATAAACAAGAACCGACCCACTTCCTGGCGTTCCCACAGAAATTCCAAAACATTGCTTATAGCATAATGTAAAGCTTATTCAAAGAGATAAGCCAAGTTTATATTTTTAGAACTCTGAGGCATGAAAAATTGTCTGTTATCTGAAAACAGTTTGGTCAAGGATATAAAAATAACCTTCACAAACCTTGACATAAGTACTAACTGTCCAACTGTGCCAGTGCATGGCATCGGTCATACAGAAATGTTTTACTACTTATCAACTCCATGCACACTGATGGGCAATCGAGATGAAGTGTCTTGCCCAAAGACAAAATGCAGTTACCCTGTCGGGGATCAAACCAGGGACCTTTCGGTTTGAAATTGTACCTCAGTTGCAAATAAGGTGTGTCATAGGTGCGCAACCTAACACTCCTCAGAAATAAAGCACTGCACAATAGACTACCCAGACACCACTCACACTTTCATATGAAAGTAGGACATTGTCCATCTTTAGTTGATCAGCAGGGTTACACATCTGGGACTTCAATGCAATTCAAGTCAAATGAATATATAGTAGTCACTGTGGACTGGTTGATCCATGCATGGGAAGTGATATCCACACATATGTTTACCAGGTAATAAAAATAATCACCAGCAAAATTTTAATTAATGAAGCACCAGGTTGGACCCGATGCTTTATTAATAAAATGTTTGATGATTATGCCTATAATTAGCATTTGCAATCTTAATATTATTGCGACCGTGGAAATACTGCCCACTCGGTGGAAAGTGACCAGTCCACAGCAGCCGTACTGTATGCAGTATCAGCTAAAATAAGTGGTAGTATAACCACAAGAACATTATTGCTATATTTATCATTTGCTTATAATTTCAATTTGTGACATAATTTTTTTTTAAAAAGGAAGCACCCAGTGAAAGCTTTCCAAGAAATGTTATCAAGTATGGAAATTATCAACAGAAGAAAAGCCGAGATCAAATTTCCTAATAGTTATTGGACATATTTCAGTGGATACTTGCCTGCATACAGGTTAATAATAACTTAATTGTTTTCAAAGTTATACACTCAACTGATATGTCACAGATAGAGATGAAATCAGCGAAATATATCTTCTCAAAACATAGATGGTATTAAACATCAAAAGCTAACCTTTTACCCAACATAACTGTTCAACTCAATGAAAAATAAAACTACCTTTTAAATTTTATTAGTAAAATTTTTCTTAAAAAATATAACCTATCGGAAAAAAAAACATTCCACTGAATTCAATATAGGTGTGTTATGAATTAAGCCGAATAATTCATTGGTGAGAGTATGAAGGAAAGTTTATTATTTATTATTTGTTGGTGTTTAATGTCACATATTTTTGCACAATGGCTAATCATGACCACAACATGAGTATCAACTCAAGACCAGAGGTGAGCATTAATAAGCCATGTTGCCAATTTTAGAGAGGGTTTGCACCTCCCAAGCATTGGTGACTGGGTCCTATTTTACCAGTAAAAGAGAGCCTGTTTACCGCAGTGAACAGGCACTGCTTCACTTCCCGGGGTTCCCACAGGTAATGAAGGAAAGTGTAACTGGGGAAAATTACAAGATATTCCCAATGAGCTCTGTCAAACAAGATTGTATTGGTTAAATTCCTAGTCATATTATGGAAATGAGCAGCTTAAAATTTTGATATTTTGACAATAGAGTGAAGTGAGTTATCGAAAAATTTATTGGTTTTATGGTCACTTTCTGTATCTAGAATTATATTGTGATTAGAACACAAGTCAAAAGTCAAATTTAACCTCCTACACACTGATGTCAAAATTACAAGCAGTAAATTTTTCCCACTGTGCAACTAGTAAGTTAACCCAATTCAATCTTGTTTCACAAGAGAAAAAAATTGGTAAAACAAGAGCTGGACTGTACCGCCTAGTGTGGGCATACCTATGACCAACAAATATTATTTATGAATATTCTCGTACAGACTGACGGACAGATGGACGGACGCAATCCAGTATACCCCTCCCCCTCCATTTTCTCGGAACGTTTTCAACAATTTCCAACAATTTCTAAGTCAAAAGGTATGGTAAATTGTCTGGTGTTTGGAAGTTTTATGCAATGAGGCAGAAGCCTTTGTCATAGGAAAACTGCATGCCATATTTCACTGAAATCTCATAACCCTAATCCAGTATATCCCCCCCACCCCCCCCCCCCCCTTCATTTTCTTCGAAAGTTTTCAACAATTTCCAACAATTTCTGAGTCAAAAGGTATGGTAAACTGTTTTGGTGTTTGGAAGTTTTATGCAATGAGGCAGAAGCCTTTGTTATAGGCAAACTGCATGCCATATTTCACTGAAATCTGATAACCCATACTTGAGATGTTACAAGCTGAACAGACAAATAATGTCTATTTCCTACACTTTCTAAGTCAACAAGTAAAAAAAAAAAAAAATAACTAGTGTGAGCATTGTGGGCATACCTATAACCAACAAATATTATAGAAAATAATAATTTACTTAAGTTATGAAAGTTATGGATATTCTCGGATGGACGCACACACGGATGGACAGATGCACGGACACACAGACGGCCGCACGCAATCCAGTATACCCCCATTTTCTTCGAAAGTGGGAGTATAACAATGAAATGATTTTAAATTCATAGTTGCATTATGGGAAAAATTTGCAGCTTGAAATTCTGTACTTTCGACAACTGTGTGCCAATCGTTTATACCATTGCTGTCCTCTCCAGGTGACTTCCACTCCTGGCACATCCTATTTTGAGAGTATGACTGAACTTGTTTACCAAAGTAGATAAGTAGTGCTTAACTACCCGCAGTCCCATGTTCAAAAACTACTCAAGACGACATAATGATGTAATTATTTCAACTTTAAATTTCAAGCACTTTTTTAAGGACTTTTTCCAATCCTGTACCAGCCTTTATAAAATTCCAATCACTGATTTCTTCAAACATGAGCCTTCCAACTAATGTGCCTCTTCTCCATATGTACACATTTGGCTACATCACTTCCAAAAACACTTAATTGCATTTTGGAAACCTTCATAAATTTGTCTTGAATCCACTGTCAAGTTTCATTGGGATTTCCTATGAACTTTTTGTCTGTGATTATTCAAACATTTCCCATGCTCAGAAAGTCAGAAATGTGAAAACTTGTGTCGCTGATTTCATCTCTTACAAAGTTTGCATTAAAACACAAGCTCTCAGGCCACCAATGTTATTTCTCTTAAGAAATTTGATGCTGTTATGGGCTATTTGTTTACCAACTTTTAATAGATTTTTTGTGCTTACTACCACTGATGTTTACTCACAAAGACATACAGATATTCTTTGGAGCATCAGTTATAGATATTCCAATCAATAAATCTTTCTTTCACTTTGAAAACATCAAATTATTTAACATATTTTCTGGAACTATGTGGTGAAAGATTAAATCTACAGCCGTGGCGAGTGTTCATCCATAAGTATTTAGTTTACAAACATGTCTAACAGTATTATAATGTCATTAAAGATTCAGTGAAATCAATTCTTCAGTCCTGGAAATGAGATGGGTGCAAGTGCAATTGCTCCCGTCAGAACCCGTGTATTCTGTTGTATGGGAGCTAAAAAATGCACTTGTTTAATAGTATTGTGGAACACTTATATACTGTGAGAGCATATAAATGTGTTGTCCAAACATGGCCTGAAAGTCCATAATTTAGTTTTTTTAGTTTGGTACATATACGTCCTTTTAGTTCAAACATGGTCTGAAAGTCCGTAATTTAATTTTTTGGTTTGGTACATCCTTTGAAAAGACATACCATACCAAAAAATTAAATTACGGACTTTCAGGCCATGTTTGGACTAATGTGTGTTATTTCGAGAAAGCTGCACCCTGTGGGCAATGGAAAATTAGTCGTAGTTTAGCAGGTCCTTATACATTTAAAGTTTCTGCTGGTGACAGTATTCCCTCAAAATTCATACTCTAACATTTTACGGTGAAATTTATTCTTGTCTCTAATTTCACGGTAGCTTAAAACTGCACCCGGCAATTTTGTTCATTTCCAGCACTGATTCTTGATAGAGAAACACTTCTTGCATTGATTCAAGGAAAATGAATGTTTATGGTACTTTTAAATTCAATCATCTGGAATATTTCAGTTGATTGGAAAAGTAAAAGTTCACTTTTCCGACCAACTAAAATATTCCAGACGATTAAATCTAAAACATAGGAGATGGACTATTTAAGGGCATGACTGATTCCTGGCCATAACAGAATTTGACTGGTGACTCGAGAACTTGATTAAAACATTCTAAAGAATCTGACTTACCAGGAAAAAAACATGTCTTGTGAGGAATGATGACAACTGACACATTAAAATTATTAGAAAAACATCAGGTATAAGCAAAATAAGTGCCCCTCTCACTAAAATAAAAATTCCAGTCAACCACACATCACATTTAGTTTGATACACTCCAGAATGATGCATGCTAATAGACATTTTCAGTGAAGTGGGAAGAGAGTTCCATCATTAAGTCAGATGTTATATTCAAAATCTGTGACAAGATTTTAACCAAAGAGGAGCCATTTACATTAGCCTAATATTGGGGACATAGCAGACTCAGAGAGTTGATGATTAAATTAAATTAGCACTCATGCCCTCTAACTTGGGGTCATTCATATTTTGGGAGATCAATTCCTGGTGTGAATTTGAGGAATTTAAAATGTCTGCCTTGAAGGAAAATGAGGTTTATTTAAAAACTAAATTCTCACATCCATAATTCTACTAATCGTTACTTTTATTTTTAATTAAATAACATGGGATGAGAACTATTCAATTTGAAAAAGGGTACCTCAATAATATATTCAGTATGCAGTCTTGTGGTTTCATGTTAAAATATTAATTGATCTATCCTAATAATTCACTCAGGTGTTGTGCAAAATTACAAAATCGAGAGTTGTTGTAAAAAGACTCTCCTTTGTAGAGTTGCACAGATAAAAGGAGTTAAACTTACCTTGTTACTTTTAAGTGCTCAAGTACATTACTCATAATTTATTTATCTATTTATTGGTGTTTAAGGTCACACATTTCTGCACACTGGCTAATCGTGACTACAACGTGGATACAAAGTCAAGTCCAGCCAACTGTTTATACCAATGTTGCCCACTTTTAGAGGACTTTGGTTCAGGGTCCTATTTTGCCAGTAAAGCAAAACTTGTTTACTGCAGTAAACAAGCACTGCTCCACATCCTGGGGTACCCATGGGGAACATTACTGATAAAGTACAGTGAATAACCAATAAAAACATTTTACATTTCCAGTTTACGATTTTCATGTAAAGACTGCACTGAGGTTTCTATATGATTCACTCATTTATTTATTGGGATTTAACGACACTTTTGACAGCTGAGGTCACCTTCAGTTTTATGGGTGGAGAAAGCTGGAGTACCCGGGGAGAGAACCACTGAGCAATGGCAAGCAACTGACAGACTCCCAAACGTACTAACTCCACACAAGCAGGGTTAGCATTGGTTGAAGACAAGTGCACCATCGACATGCAGTGTGCCTTAGTACACAGCGCCACCATGCCCCCAGGAGGGCAATCAGGATAAAATGCCTCACGCAAGGATACAATGCAGTTATCAAACCGTGGACTTTTCGGTTTGAAGTCCAATTCTGTAACCACTGTGCTCCCAACATGATTCACTTAATTTATTTCCAGCCAAATAAAAACATTTATACAGAACCACATATGCAAGTTAACCAGGTATAATACTAGTGCACAATTTGTATTTGGAATTGGATATCATTTGACAAGAGAGGGTTCAAGTGACATCATCAAAACATCAAACGTAATGATTACCAAACCCTTTCAGAACAGCAAGAGTCCGAGGCCAAGGTGAGCACAAGGGAGTTGGTGTAATCTCTATGAGATTCATATCCAGTCATTGCATAGCTCAAGGTAGCATAGGCCTGGAATGAGTCTCAGAGGAACAGGAGTGGGGTGAGGATGCCAGATAAACACATTTCCTGCATTCTGAAAAATCTAAACGATATAACCTGGCCCACCCTCTGAGAGTGCTTGATAATTACAATATGCGGATTAACAGGCAGATCATTCAAATGCAATGCAACTTTCAATGTATTTATTGTAATTTAGCTTCTTTGTTTATATAAAAAATCTGTGACTTACAAATTAAACAGGAGCACTAACTTAATGCACACTGATGTTGAAATATCAAAATTTCAAGCTGCAAATTTTTACCCTCAATACAACTAAAAATTTAAACAATTCAATCTTCTTTGACCCTTGATGGCCTGGACAATTGTCCTGCATTCACACCTGAGTTCAACCTGTAAACATCCAAAGGCTTAGCAGTGGTTTCTAGTCAAGTTTTGGCTGTCTGTTAAGGCATCTAAGACTTGACAAGAAACCACAACCAAGGTAATGTGTCTATTGTCAACAGAACCTCCTCATGATGGAATGTTGAGGGCACCTATTTTGAGGTCATAAAAGTAGGAAATAGCCCCCTAAGGGTTAACAGAGCTCAATGTGCGCTGACAAACTAGATGGAATTGGTTTAATTCCTAGTTGCATAATGGGAAAAGTTTTCTACTTGAAATGTCAAGTATTTAGACATTAGTGTGCTGAGGATTAACTGAAGTCCTGTTAACACAACTTTTGGAAAAACATACATTTCAAATGTGATTAAAATTTGTTGTTTAACCCTCTGAACCCTGGTGGTATCTTCCATCCCAGTTAAACGACAGCAACTGTAAGAGTCCATATTAATTTTACGGGCGTAGAACAATTAATATTTTCAACATGCAGCCTAAGAGCAGCACGTTAAAAATATTGATTGGTCTATCCCTCAGATTCACTTAGCAGTCATCCTACTTAATGAAATTATAACGTATCATACTTGTCTGCCAGAAAAGTGGCCGCTCAGGTTCAAAGGGTTAAAGACAACTATTTGAGTATTTCTGACTTTTATTTCACTGGTATATTTATTACTATCAAACGGCAGGAAAAACACTGCTTATCTGTTCACTCTTTCCAGCAATAAGTGAAACAGTAAGGCTGGAATTATTACTTTAGTTCACAGGATGACCTATTTTGAGAACATCTAATAAACACTTACCAGATAGCAAACAGAATTAGGTGTATTGTCCAGCTGTTTTCATAATGTTTCAAACACCCTGCTACATAAAAATTCCAAGTACATTTCAAGAAAGTTTATTATTTAAAAAATTCAACTAACATCATATATTCTACCTACAAAACTTTAGCTTCACTGGTAGTAGAAACAAAAAAGGAACTTGATTTCATAATCAATACCACTTAAGTGTTTTATGTAGTTAAACACAACATACAACATTTCTAAAGGTCTTTTAGACTTCACTTCAAATCAAGAGTAAGTGGGCAGGAAGTATTCTGGATGCACAATCAACACAGTAGGCTAATATAATACTGGAGGATTTTTTGCTTCAAAGTTGTTGGAACGGCATCACTCACTTAGCTCTGTGAAACCAAATCAGCTGAAATTATCTCAATACCCCCAACTTCGCAAAAAAACATGACAAAGGAATTATTTATTTATTGGTGTTTAAGGTCACATATTTATGCACAATGGCTAATCATGACCGCGACAGTTTTACGGGTGGAGGAAGCCGGACTACCCGGAGAGAACCACCAAGCAACTGTCAGCTCCCCAACATACAAACTCCACACAAGCAGGGTTAGCATTGGTTGAAGACAAGTGCACCATCGACGTGCAGTCCGCCTTAGTACACAACGCCACCGTGCCCCCACACGGGCAAAGGAGATGAAGTGTCTTGCCCAAGGACACAATGCGGTTGCCGCAGGTGGGATTCGAACGGAGGACCTCTCGGCTTGCAGCCTGCACCTCTACCTACTGAGCCACCGCACTCCCTGACAAAGGAATAAAAATGTAACATAGCAAAGATGATGACAAAACAATTTTTTTCTATAAATTTTCATAAATAATGTTGAAAAGCCAATTTTCATCTGAATTGCTGGAAATAAAGTTATTAATTAAAATAATTCAATTTGCTGAAATAGCCAATTATGCAAATTCTTTCATCACTGAATGCAGATTGGTTGAATTTCCAACCATCCCTAGAGAAAACAGTGCTTCTGAAGGCAATGAAATGCCATTAGAATGCAAGGTACATTACTGTTGCATGAGAGCACAACTAAGGCCTATTAAGAAAAATGACCTGTTTCTCAGGCAATTTTCCTTCATTTTACGATGAGGGAAGAAGGCTTTTTTTTTTTAATTCCCAAGTCTGAAATCCTGAAAATAGTTGAAATTATGAATTTTACTCCGTATACAATTCTGTGCAAAATATATTGTTTTCAACCACCTTTATCTTGTTTGATAAAGCTCTATGCACTCTGCCAAACAAGGAATAGTTGGTTAAATTTTTAGTCCAAAAAGTGCAAAATAATATCTCCCAAGAGGTCTCCAGTTAAACTAGAGAAGGTTGCCAGGGGTGGCAAATCCCTGAAAAAACACCGATATATCAGCCCAGCAGTACTTTAGGGAGAAGAAACCAAAAAATGTGTAAGTTTAAAGGTCACTGTGACCTTGACCTTTGGCACAATGACCCCAATATAAATAGGCTTCCTCCCCTCATCATACCCAACCCACATTTTAAGTGTGGTTTTGACTGGCCAAGCAAAACCTTAACCTACAGAATGAAAATTAAGAAAATTTGCGAGCTAAAGGTCACTGTGACCTTGAACTTTGGCACAATGATCCTAAAATAAATAGGGTTCTTCTCTCATCATACCCAACTCACATGTTAAGTTTGGTTTCGACAGAACACAGGAACTTCAGAGAGAGGAGACCTTCACCTTTAGCACAATGACTCAGAAATAAATAGGCTTCTTCCTCCAATCACACTTAATCCGTATGTTAAGCTTGGTTTGAAATTTTTTTTTTATAAGGCCACACAAAGTTGATCTTGTTTTTCAGGCCATTTTTTGTAAAACAGCATGCATATGGGCATTTTTTAAATTTATTTTTAATTTTTTGTAAATATTTCTTTGCCATCAAAATTTCATGTTCTTGCTTTGTTTTATGTTTTAGGCCACATAATCTACAGAATAGCATGGGTTGTGGTGTATTTCGTCCCTTGAGTGCAAGAAGGCTTTGCAATGCTTTAGCATTGCAAAGCCTTCTTTGCACTCAAGGGACAAAGTTATCAATTTTATTAACTTGGGTAAAATATCAGTTAAAAAAAGTTATCAATTTTATTAACTTGGGTAAAATATCAGACATAAACCATTTAATTTTCATTTTCTGAAGTTTGCACTGGTTATAAAATGAGAGCATGCGGCAGCCAAAAGGACCATGTGGGAGGGCCTGAGAAACATATTTTTAACTTTTTTTTAGGCCTAACCTACATTTATACTCCATAATATAAACAAAATGAAAAGGTTTTGCAATAAAATTAATGATGCAAGCAATTTCTTAAAATAATATTGGGTAAAAAATTAATTCCAGTGAAGTCAATTGTAATTTTAGAACAGGTTAAGCTTTGATATGATTCTATTTTTCATGTCTGTAATGAAAAACTTGATCTGGTTATAGAAAGCAACAGCTGGTACTACACAAATCTGAATGTTTCTGTGAAGTAAGATGTGTTGAAGGCTTCAAGTCATAAACTCACAGTGATCACCTACCTTGTATCAGGTAAAATAATGAACAGCACTTATGAATAAATAAAACAAACCTAACAATCTCTTGTTTGCACACAAAATCTGAGTCCTTCTTGTTTTGCACAATCATGATCTGTGTTCTCTAACTGAAGAGAATCAGAAGAGAAGAATTGCGAAGAATTGTGCTTATATAATGTACTTAGCTGACATATAGCATTCGCTGCTGTCTTCTTTCACTAATGAAATAGTTCTCGGTCAGCATCAATAACGTCCTCCTTGTGGCATCCTCATCATACCTGGACCTTGTTGATATCCTAGCGAGAAAGGTGGCATTGGTGGCATACCCATAGGAGGCAAATTACCTTGTGGCATACCAGGCATCATAGAACCTGAAGCATATTTAAAAAGAATAGATTATAAGAAATAAGAAAAGTGCCTTCATTGGTGGCAGTAACTAGCTCAGGGATCAACTCAACTTTGCATGTCTGGAAGTAAAGAGCTTCTTACATCATAACCCGTTGGTAGGTTACGCTAAATAACTTCAAGGGAACCAATAGGAAAAATGTGTTCTCATGCTTTTCAACTTTCTCTGTTTTTACTACTTAAGTCATATTCTTTACATTTTGACAGAATTTCTGCAAAAATAAAGAGCAACAACTAAAACACGATCTCACTTTGGAGAAATCGTGTGTTAGTTGTTGCTATTTATTTTGATGGAAATTCTCTTAAGATGTAAACAGCATGCCAATCTAGCCATATGTGGATCCAATGCACAACCTTTGAGTTGAGTTTTTTCCAGATTGTCATATCTGACTGGCAAAACATGCAGGATAAGGAAGTTATTTATGGTGTTGTTTTATCATAACCTGTACTGCATTCAAGGTTCCCGAACCTACCCAGAAAAAAATTCCCGACCTTTTCCAGACCCTCCTCTTTTGTTTCCATACACTTTGCAGCCATCGCAGAGTGATTTTTTTTTTTAACCTCTAGGGAGACCAGATAAATAAAAAATATATCTTACAAAACACTTACATGTACATGCAATCTGTTGGAGTTTAACCTCACTGCCAGTTCTCTTTGAGTTTTACCACCAATGATCACAACAAATAAACCAGAACTATTAAAATTCTTTTGTAACAAGTCAACAACTGTTGGCTGTACTGTGGGGCTTTTTTTATCCAAAAGAGTACAATGGTATGTTTTCTGGAGGCCATATGACTTTTTAATGTCGCTTCCCGTGTATTTGAGATGTCAAGAGACTTGTCACAGACGAGTCATTTTGCCTCTAACTTTGTTTTGAATTTTGTATTCCTGCTAATCCAGTGAGTGTATTTGGGATTTTCCAACCATGTTTCTAAAAATAAACATTTCCCCATTTCATTTCACTTTGTTGACGGTATTACACAATGCCTCAACTTAGCAGAACAAACTTTCAAGTTTGTGTGTTGTTTTTCTTGACGTTAACAACATAAACATGTTATCACTGGGTGCAGCCATATTGATCACGGAAATATACATATCAATAAATGGTCATTTATGTTCATGTCAGATCGGTTATTTCCGTGTCGTGTCACAAAGGCCTAAATTTTAAGAGTTTTGGAATTTGATTCAAAACAAAATAAAAACTAAAACAAAAAGAAATTTAGTAAGAAATTTTAATTTCATGAACAGTGAAAGTGATTCTGAATATATTTAATTAAATTTCCATACTTTTTCCACACTTCCAGACTCAAGTACAAACTCTGTGCATTTGCATATTTTACAATTGACGTAACCCCCATGTAACCTAAATGATCATTTGCATGTTATTTCCAGGCCTGCTTTGCAAAGAGATAAAATTTTAAATAGCATGTCTTCAATGTTATCCTGTGTAAATTGATGCTGTGTTCATTTTGTCAAGTATATGATAGCATTAGGCTTCATATTGGACAACAGATTTGTTCTGGTCACTGCAGCAGAGCATGCTGCACAATTATGTTTTACCGCTTGAATTATGGGAGAGGTGATTGCATAAAAGTTGATTGTTTTTTTTATGTTGTTTTAACTGGGAGTTTTAATGATGTGTATAGCAAAACACAGATATGGAAAACAATTTTTTTTCCAATATTGACTGATAAAGTGCTGAGTTTTTTCTGACAACAAATCAAAGCTCATCATATACTGCTCTATTACATTTAATTGGATAGTGCCTTACAGGCACTATCCAATTAAATGTCAGAGAGCAAGGTATTGTATAAAAAATCTGATTCATATCAGGGACATTTAAAGGATTCCTCAGGTAGAATGTAGCTACAGACAGTTATTGCCTGTCACTTTTAGTAAAGCCCAAATTAGGGCTTCCAGCACTCTACCAGTTAACTAGAGGTAGCCACCAAGGGTGGGAAATCCCCCCCCCCCCCAAAAAAAAAAAAAAATCACCCTGATACAGTATTTATTTATTTATTGGTGTCTAAGGTCACATATTTTTGCACAATGGCTAATCATGACCACAGCATGAGTATCAACTCAAGACCAGGGGTGAGCGTTAATAAGCCATGTTTCCCATATTACAGAGGGTTTGCACCTCCCAAGCATTGGTGACTGGGTCCTATTTTACCAGTAAAACAGAGCCTGTTTACTGCAGTGAACAGGCACTGCTTCATTTCCCGGGGGGACCCTGATACAGTAACCTTGGTAATATATTACATTAAATTAGCACAGCCACTGTTGATATTATTTACTCAAATAATACAGATAAGATTACCTGTATTTGATGACATGTCAAGTTTAGTTTCGATCGGGACCAATAAAATTTCGAGTTCGCTGTGACCTTGACCTTTGGAACAAAGACTTAAAAATATGTAGGGTTCTCCCTTTCACCATGATCAACCCACAAGACAAGTTGGGTTTCGATCGGGACTGCATAATTTTAATAATTAAGAGCGCCGAAACCATCTCTGATCAATAAAATTTCAATTTCAAGGCCACTGTGACCTTGACCTTTGGCATAATAACCTAAAAAATAAATAGGGTCCTTCCTTTCATCATGCTCAACCCATAGTCCAAGTTTAGTATCGATCGGGCAAGCAAAATTTCAATTAGAGAAGCCAATTCTGGTAAATGTTAAAAGGTCGTGGCCACCGTGACCTTGACCTTTGGCATAATGATCTCAAAATAAATATGGTTCTCCCTCTCATCATGCCTAACCCACATGCCAATTGTGTTTCAGTTGGCTGAGCGGAACTTTAATTACGGATAGGAAACCAACACTGACATAAATTGAAGTTCAAGACCAATTTGACCTTGACCTTTGGCACAAAGGTCCCAAAATAAATAAGGCTCTTCCTCTCAACATGCATAACCAACATGCCAAGTTTGGTTTCAGTTGGACAAGCAGAATTTTAGTTAGAGAGGAGAAACCAACTCCGTCTGCAGACCGACAGACAGCGCCACAGCTAAAAACAAAGGATGTTGTCCTTCAGGAGAAGGTTGGTGAAGAAAGAGGGGAATTCTGCTTTTGAGACTACAATGCGGCTGAAAATGGCTACATTCAATATATTCTCCAACACATTTTCCGGTTGATTCTTTATGTTTGACAATGTTATAAATGCCACATATATATAGTTTATTGATACGTTATTAGCATACTGTAGTTGCAATTTCTGGTGGTCTTATTGGGTGTTTCAGCTGTAGATTATTTTTTTTTAAAATTGGGACTTATCTTTAGCATGTTTCAAGGTGTGCATTCTGGCAAACAATAACCTGATGGTTACTGAGCATAACAGGAGAGCAAATTATTGGAAGTATTAATGATGGAGTAGCCAAATGTTGCAACTTGGCCAAATGGCAAAAACAACATTTGGTTCGAATATTGCACTTCCTATACATTCATCTGTTAGATTTTTTCTTGTTCATTTTGTTCAACTCTTTATACAATTATTGCTGTGTGTATTCAATGTTACCTGACACAAAAGAGACATTGAGAAATGTGCTGTAGATACAACCACCATGTCGTCGATTCTTTTTGGTGCTGTACGGGACATTTGAAAACATTTTTCTTCAGACTTTTCAATTCATTAACACTCAAACATAACTTTTCACATCAAAATGATGATACAGACTCTGCCGAACTTTTTGTTTTTCTCACATGGCTGTAACATGTTGGTGTTGTATGGGACATTTTGGAGACATGAACTTTAGGGTACCTTCAAACATTGACCAAAAGTCTGTTCTGTTTGTGAAGTTCATCTGTTGTTTTCACCAATATTAATATCAAGAGATACAGCAGTTTGAAATAAGCAAGCAAGAGATAGTCATGTGCTTTGAGATTTTCAGACATGTGGAAAATTATCAATTTAAAGTTATTTGTATATTTTTATGCCCCAATCCCCAAAATTTGCTTGCGAAACCGAAAATTAAAAGTCCTATCTGGCCCTCCATACATTTACTCTCCGCACATGCGCCGACGTCAGGAAGTGACCGGAATTGGCGCCAACATCATTCTTCGTAGAAGAGAGTACTACATAATAATTCAGTGGGGAGGCCATCTCCGTCTGGGCCATAGGTAAGTATAACAAGAGGCCCCAGGGGGCCTGAGGGCACTCACCTGACATGGTATTTATTTATTTACTGGGGTTTAAGGTCACATACTTATGCACAATGGCTAATCATGACCGTGAGTTTTACGGGTGGAGGAAGCCGGAGTACCTGGAGACAACCACCAAGCAACGACAAGCAACTGTCAGCTCCTCAATATTCTAACTCTGTTCAAGCTCCGCTCAAGCAGGGTTACAGAGGCTGAAGACATGTGCAGTCGACGTGCTGTATGCCTTAGTACACGGCGTAATCATGCCCCCATGTAGGCAATCAGGATAAAGTGCCTTGTCCAAGGACACAACGCGGGTCGTCCCAGACCCGGATCGAACTTGGGACCTCTAGCATAGAAGTCCAACAGTCTACCACTGAGCCACCATTCTCCCTACCTGACATGGTAATCTAAATATCAAACCAGGGAACTGACTTGAATAAGCTGCATACGCCCCTCCTAAGAAAAGTATATACAGTGGAACCCTGTTAACTGAATAGCCACTTTGTCAATGAAAATTATTCAATTATCAGGAATATTCAATTAACAGGGATTGTGTCACTTTCCTGTATTCTAGAGATAAACTTAGCATTTATTCTATTATATCTTGTTTGACAGAGCTCTATGAGCTCTGTCAAACAAGATATAATAGATTAAATGCCTGCATTGGATGTACTGAGGCCAAATAGGCCTATAAACAAAGAAAAACTGGGAAGAGTCTGGGTAATTTCTCAACAGATTCCAAGAATTTTTATTCAATTGACAGGAGTTTGCTCTATACCCTATATTCAATTAACAGGTTAAATTTGTACTGGCAGTATGGTAAATGGTTTTGTGTTTGGAAATTATATTCAATTAACAGGGTTATTCAGTTAAGAGATATCCAATTAAGAGGGCTTCACTGTACCAACTAGATGAAGGTGTTGTGCCCACACAATACACAGGATTTTCCTTCTACTTTCAGTTCCTGCACTTTTAAGTCCCAAAATTGAGATAAACACATAAAAAACAGATTTTTTTTATTTTTGTTCGGAAATTTTCCAAGTCCCACCCGGCCCCCAAATTTTCAGTGTAAAAAAAAAAAAAAATTTTTTGTCCTAAAATTGACCGAAACGCATAAAAAAATTTCTGGATTTTTGGTCCCAAACTTTCCAAGTCCCACCCGGACCCCAAATTTTCAGCGTAAAAAAATAAAAATTTTTTGTCTTAAAATTGACCGAAATGCATAATAAAACAAACAAAAAAATTCTGGATTTTGGTGCAAAATTTCAAAGTTCGGAACGGGACCCCAAATTTTCAGGCTATATATGAACCCAGGGACTTGGCTTGAACAAACTTGAATCCCCCCCCCCCCCCCCCCCCCCAAGGATGCTGCATACCAAATATCAAAAGATTCTTATTGGTAGATCTGAAGAAGAAGATTTTTAAAGAACATTCCTCATACTGCACTAATTTAAACATTTGGGCTCCCACAGAGAGCCCAAACATGGACCCAAGGAACTGATTTCAATAAACATGTGAAAGAATCTTCTAAAGATATTATCTGTGAAATTTGAAAGCTTTTGGAGTAGTGGTTTGGGAGAAAAGTAGTCTTAAATGTTTTTCCCATTAACCACAGTGTTAAAAAAATGCTGACTCAGCACTTTTCAAAGTCCCCAAAAAGTACCCCATGATAAAACCGATAGCAATTTTTTTTGACCATTCCATTCTGTTGGTTCTAAGGAAGCTTCACACCAAATAAGAATTCTCAGTGCCGTGTAGTTTTGGAGATATGGGCATTTTAATTTTTAGCTCCTGCGGTTCCAATGGGGCGACATGAAAAAATTTTTTGTCATAAATTAAGTACTTATGACCCAATAAGCCCTCAGATCAAATTTGGTTCAAATCTGCCTCTCGGGTTGGAAAATAGAAATTTTGGGCGGGGAAAAAATTCTTGCCCCTCCTATAACGAAGGCAAATATAGCTCCTCAAACTTCTCTTGAACAAATCTGAGTCTACACCTTAAAAGGAAGCTGCACACCAAATATCAAGTCTCTGCTACTTCTGGTTCATGAGAAGAAGATTTTTCAAGATTTAAGCACCCTTTTTGGGCATGGCCCTACTGAGGGGCAGGTCAACTTGATTTGAACAAACTTGAATTGACATATGATAGGGAACATGCACAGCAAATTTTGTTGAATTTGGTCCAGCAGTTCGTAAGAAGTCGATAATGTAAAGTTAACGACGGACGATGGATGCCGTGAGATAAAAAATATACAAATTACTTTAAATTTATAATATCTTTACACTATAATCCAATGGCCCAGACTAGAATCGTAAAAAGGCGAAGGGCGTAGGACTTCAGAATTAGTATATGAACACAGTTCCAATCCTGTAATCCAAGGGGAAAGGAAATTAAAATTATTAGGAATTACATGTATGTCTCTCTATACAGTAATAGAGAAGACATATCATAAATGAAAGTGTCAATGACACTGTAGCTCAACTTCACAAACTTGAACTTGGTAAGTTATAAATGAAATGGCAAAATTGAAGATCATTGGTACCAATGTTATTTCATGAAATTTCAACATAACAGCATTGTGTGTGCACAACGTCAGAGTAATCCATGCATTTTTAAATGTAAACTGTAAGACTGGCTAAAGGAAGAATGTTGATACACAAATGCAGTATGTTCAGAGGTTATTGTAAATGGCAACCTTTTTCACAGAAATGAATGCTAATCAATAGCTCTTATCTAAAGGTCTTGCCTAATGAGCACACCAAGTTCAAAAACAATCTTATTACTAGAGGAAGTGATTGTACCTTCGGAACAATACACAGGGTTTTCCTTAGTGGTTTTACTCACTGTTCTACTCAGCAAGACCAAAGGGAGCTTGATACCAAATAAAAATATGAATTTTTTCGGTTTCGTGAAATGTTTTGGCAGAAAGGTGTTAACAAACTACCATTTTGTGCCCTTGATTATAGAGAAGTGTATTACAGTCATTCCTGTGAAAAGTTCGAGTCAATCGCCCTTCCAGTCCAAAGATATCGGCTCCCACACACTTGGGCGTTTTGGGGCGGTTTTGGCTGGAAAAACTTGTTCCGCAATGTGCAGATAGTTTTATTTATGAGAACTAATGAATCTAGACATAATAAAGTAAAAAAAAAACACAAGAACATTTTTTTCAATTTTTGGTCACAGTGTCCCGAAGCCATGTTTGGCTGCTAGCTGAAGCCAAACAAAGAACAACCCCAATTCCAAAAGATGGTAACTGTTCATGTACACTGTGAATTGAACATTTCTAACCTTAGAAGCTTTCAAATCATCCCCGCTGTTGAGTACTGTGACGGTAAAGTAGCCCGGTCGTAAGAAAAATTTCCAAAGTTTGGCCGAAAATTTCGAAGTCCGAACTGGACTGAAAATTTTGAGTGTAAATAAAAAAATTTTTTCGTCTCAAAATTGAACGAAACGCATAAAAAACGAAAAAAGTTTTTTTAGATTTTTTGGCCGCCATTTTGGATTAACGAAAAATCGGAACAAAATTCTTTCGATTTTTCTTATAAAGCGGTATTACTGCCTTCAATTTGGATCCCTTCTAGATGGCTGATTATATTTAAATCTCCATATTTCAATCCAAAATGGCCGATTTTCGAGATAATTTTCTGTTTTGTGAAAAATTTTGGCAGAAAACATAAAAAATGGAAAAAAATACCGATTATATTTGTTTTAGACAAGAGTAATTCGGACAAGTCTGTCGAAAAATTAAGTCGATAGCTTTTTTCCTTCATGAGATATTGGCCTATGAAGCTTTGGGTGTTTTTGGGCGTTTTAGCCCAACAAGAAACATTTTGCCCCAAATACTGATGGTTTTATTTATTAGAACTCATGGCCGTCATTGATAGTTTTTATTTATGAGAAATAATGAATCTAGACATAATAAAGTAAAAAAAAACACAAGAAAATTTTTTCAAATTTTTGGTCACAGTGTCCCGAAGCCATGTTTGACTGCTAGCAGAAGCCAAATGAAGAACAACTCCAATTCCAAAAGACGATAACTGTTCATGTACACTGTGAATTCAACATTTCTAACCTTAGAAGCTTTCAAATCATCCCCGTTGTTGAGTACTGTGATGGCAAAGTAGCACGGTCGCAACAAAAATTTCCGACTTTTGGTCGAAAATTTCCAAGTCCAAACCAAAAATTTTTCTGGTGCAAAAAAAATTTTTTTTTCGGCTCCAAATGGCCTGAAACGCATAAATAACCGAAAATAAAAATACGATTTTTCGGCCGCCATTTTGGATTGTCGGAAATTCGAATCAAAATGTTTTCGTTGGTTTTTACAATTCGGTTATATAGTCTTCATTTCTAAGCCATTTTAGATGGTTCACCATATCCCTGTCCCCAGATTGAGTTAAAAAATGGTGAAATTTTGAATTTTTTTTTCGTTTCGAAAAATGTTTTGGCAGAAAGGTGTTAACTACATATATTTTTGTACCATATGCTGATAGAGGGGTGTATTGCAGACATGTCTGCAAAAATTTCAAGTCAATCGCCCTTTCTAGTTCAAAGATATGAGCTGCCGATTATTTTTGTGTTTTTTGGCATAAAGGGTTAACTAAACCATTTTCAGATAAATGGGAATATGATGAGGGCTTAGAACTTTTGACCCTTTATGGGTACAGAAAGTTTAAAAAACATCGTTCAGAGCATTTTCGAGAAATAGTGAAAATAAAAGTGTGGAAGAATAATAATAATAATAACTAGAGGAAGTGATTGTACCTTCGGAACAATACACAGGATTTTCCTTTGTGTTTTTACTGACTGTTCTACTTAGCAAGTCCTAAGGGAGCTCCATACCAAATAATAATTTGAATTTTTTTTGGTTTCGTGAAATGTTTTGTCAGAAAGGCGTTAATCAACTACCATTTTGTGCCCTTGATTAATAGAGAAGTGTATTACAGTCATTCCCGTGAAAAGTTCAAGTTAATCGCCCCTTCCAGTCCAAAGATATCGTCTCCTGCATATTTGGCGTTTTTGGACGGTTTTGGCTGGAAAAACATTTTCCGCAATATGCGGATAGTTTTATTTATCAGAACTAATGAATCTAGACATAATAAAGTAAAGAAAAACACAAGAAATTTTTTTTCAATTTTTGGTCACAGGGTCCCAAAGCCATGTTTGACTGCTAGCAGAAGCCAAACGAAGAACAACCCCAATTCCAAAAGATGACAACTGTTCATGTACACTGTGAATTCAACATTTCTAACATCAGAAGCTTTCAAATCATCCCCGTTATTGTGTACTCTGGCCCCAAAGTAGCCCAGTCGTAACAAAAATTTTGGACATTTGGTCAAA
Source organism: Pictodentalium vernedei (assembly GCA_031216915.1). Taxonomy (NCBI): domain Eukaryota; kingdom Metazoa; phylum Mollusca; class Scaphopoda; order Dentaliida; family Dentaliidae; genus Pictodentalium; species Pictodentalium vernedei. The sequence continues at coordinate 378,752,985 of CM062297.1, forward strand.
AATTTCAGTCTGAAGCGGACCGAAAAATTTCAGTGTAGAAAAAAAAAGAATTTTTTGTGTCAAAATTGAACGAAACGCCTAAAAAACGAAAAAAAAGATTTTCGATTTTTTGGCCGCCATTTTGGATTAACGAAAAATCGAAACGAAATTCTTTCGATTTTTCTTATAAAGCGGTATTACTGCCTTCAATTTGGATCCCTTTTGGAGGGCTCATTATATTTAAATCTTGATATTTCAATCCAAAATGGCCGATTTTTTATATAACTTTCCGTTTTGTGAAAAATTTTGGCAGAAAACATAAAAAATGGAAAAAAATACCGATTATGTTTGTTTTAGACAAGAGTAGTTCTGACAAGTCTGTCGAGGAATTAAGTCGATAGCATTTTTCCTTCATGAGATATTGACCTATGAATGTTTGGGCATTTTTGGGCGTTTTTGCCCAACAAGAAACATTTTGTCCCAAATACTGATGGTTTTATTTATTAGGACTCATGGCCATCATTGATAGTTTTCATTTATGAGAACTAATGAACCTAGACATAATAAAGTAAAAAAAAACACAAGAAAATTTTTTTCAATTTTTGCTCACAGTGTCCCGAAGCCATGTTTGACTGCTAGCAGAAGCCAAACGAAGAACAACTCCAATTCCAAAAGACGATAACTGTTTATGTACACTGTGATTTCAACATTTCTAACCTTAGTAGCTGCCAAATCATCCCCGTTGTTGAGTACTGTGACGGCAAAGTAGCCCGGTCGTAACAAAAATTTCCGACTTTTGGTCGAAAATTTCTAAGTCCAAACCGAAAATTTTTCTGGTGCAAAAAAAAAATTTTTTTCGTCTCCAAATGGCCTGAAACGAATAAATAACCGAAAATTAAAATACGATTTTTCGGCGGCCATTTTGGATTGTCGGAAATTCGAATCGAAATTTTTTTGATGGTTTTCACAATTCAGTGATAGAGTCTTCATTTCCAAGTCATTTTGGATGGTTCAGCATATCCATGTCCCGAGATTGAGTTAAAAAATAGTCAAATTTTGAAATTTTTTTTCATTTCGAAAAATGTTTTGGCAGAAAGGTGTTAACTACATACATTTTTGTACCATATGCTGATAGAGGGGTATATTGCGGACATGTCTGCGAAAATTTCAAGTCAATCGCCCTTTCCAGTCCAAAGATATGAGCTGTCGACAATTTTTGTTAAAGGGTTAACAAAAACATTTTCAGAAAAATGGGAATATGGCGAGGGCATACAACTTATGACCCTTTATGAGTATAAATACTTTTAAAAAAATCGTTCAGAGCGTTTTCGAGAAATAGTGAAAATAAAAGTGTGGAAGAATAATAATAATAATAATAATAATAAAAAAAAAAAAAAAAAAAAAAAAAAAATATTCATTGCAATAACAAATAGATTTTCCCTTTAGGAAAATCCAAAAAAAAAAAAAAAAAAAATAATCATTGCAATAACAAATAGATTTTCCCTTTAGGAAAATCCAAATAATAAAAAAAAAAAAAATAATCATTGCAATAACAAATAGATTTTCCCTTTAGGAAAATCCAAATAAAAAAAAAAAAAAAAAAAAAAATAATCATTGCAATAACAAATAGATTTTCCCTTTAGGAAAATCCAAATTATTTATTGGTATTTAATACTATTTATAGCTAATTGTGACAACAACATGGAGATAAAATCAAGTTTCATCAATCGTTTACACCCATGTCGTCCAGTTTAGTAGACTTCCACCTCCAGCATTGGTGACTGGGTCCAATTTTGCCAGTAAAGCAGAACTTCTTCACCATAGCAAACAAGCATTGCTTCACTTCCCGAAGTTAACACAGGGAAATACTGTGAATGTTTTTTATTAGAATAAATGGTCACGAGCAGACAAATGGGTTACTTTCTCGTCGGGAATTCACTTTGGCGATGGAATTATCAAATGGAGTGGCTTGATACTGTTCGGAGTACATAAATAAATGAAGGAATGGGCTGTGTTTACAGCTACCGAGAGAGAGAGAGAGAGAGAGAGAGAGAGAGAGAGAGAGAGAGAGAGAGAGCCATCTATTTGATCAGCGACTTCTCGGTCATGCATGTGACAATTGTTGTGTCTGGTTTGGGTAATTGTTCCCTGTTGAGGTCTCGTTTGACAGTAAAGGGTCACATCCGAGGTTATGGTATACCCTCGGCTAAATGACTATATTGGACCATAAGTTTATTTTGTGATGGTGTCCATTTAGTAAATAATGGCTATTACTGGTGATATAACCAAAATAATCTGCTGATGTCTTGATTCGGACCGCGAACAGTCATGTAAAATTTAGTTGGAGGTCAAGGTCACACAACAGTCTGTAATAGCCAAACCAGACCTGTTTGGGAAATACGCCGTCTCTGTGCAACGTTTTGTAGGGTGCCACACCCAGCCACGCTTCACTTTTAAGCGATTGTCCAGCACGAAAATCTTGACGGCGGCCATGGGAAAATGGACTTATAACAGATCTTCACTTGCTCTTTTTTGATGGGTGAGAGGGGGGGGGGGGGTGGCTGGCTGGGGTTAATGCCTTTTGAATATCACGATATCATAGCTTATAAGAGGTCATCGCCACCAATAGGTGGTCTGGGCTCTCCAGCAGCGCGGAGAAAGACAAATAAGTCAACAGATACGCGATTTTTGATCACATAAGGTATTAAAGAGGCTACGTATGGCACATTTCAGAAGGCAAATGAAGCAAAACTTTACTTCCAAAAGATGATAAAAAGATCAAATGAACTTTGAATTCCACCTTTTCAGTCACAGAAGCTTTTAACTTGTCAATGACATAGGGTATTCTTGTGTCAAAAGAGCAAGAACGGGTCAGATAATGGATCCGAGAAGCTAGTTTTGGCAGCTATCAGGCGCGAAATGAAACAAAATTTTGCTTTCAAAATACAAGTTTTAATAGATTGTCAATGCTACCTTTTCAATCATAGAAACGTTCTATCCCTCGCGGATATTCTTGTGTCGAAAGAGTGGTTCGTGTACATGAAAACTCTTCCTGGTCATTGCGTTTGATCGAGTTGTGTACTTCTTTTATTATATATAGAGATTGTTTGGACATCCGTAGGTGATGTGATTTCTTTGAAATCATATATCCGTGCCCAAATCATTTCTGGTAAATTGAATCCAATTTGAACTTGGCGTGTAATTGTATGGTAGAGTAATTGTGAAATTCGCCATAATAGTTTTGCGGCTTTTGTCCTGGAATTTTTGAACTTATGAGAATTTGACTGATGCCTAACGAAAGTCATCAAGGTTTAATTGAGGTGACTGTGATTTAATTTGGTAGGGTTACAGCAAATTCTTATTTATTATTAACTTCTGTTAATGACTTGAATTCACTCGGCAAGGGCCGTGGAGCAAATTGAAAGTTCAAACTTTGTTTGTGTGTGTGTGTGTATGGGGTGGGGGGGGGGGGGTGTGGGGGATTGGGGGTTTCTGCCGCGAAGTGACAGGTGACCAACAGCAAGTGATGGCCATGCAAGTGGAAGTGGGAGGATGGAGAAACGACCAGAGGACCCACGCCCCACCCCCCCCCCCCCACACACACCGACAAAAACACTGGCAAGGCCCCAAGCGAACTTACCAAACTTGTGTGGGAGAACTACAAGCAAACTATTGTCTTTGTGGAAACCAGTGCTCGTATTAAAAAAACTTGTACCGTCCGGTGAGACAAGTCCAAGCGACGACCGTCGGAAGACTATATGGAGATTCCTCGTTGGACGACTTGTACTGTCTGGTTGGTCTCTTGACTTAAATCGGTTGGGGGGGGGGGGGAGGCATGCAAGCACAAGAATACACAGTATTCGGCGTTACAGAGGGTTCTATCCGCATCAGGTGAAGTACTGAAGCCCAAGATATTCATACCGACACCAAATATTTGTTAAAAACATGTTTTGATTCACCATTTTCACACAGGTAACAAATAATTTTTGGAAGCGGTTGCCGTATGCCAGAACGCTAGAGATGCATTCTAAGGGTGTCCTATTTCAAAACTCTTCTATGTGAGCATGCCCCAAGACCCCACTAGCATGGCCAGCACTTGCTGTTGGCCATCTGCTACTTCGCGGTAGAAACGTACGACACCTCCTCCTCCCCGCCTCCCCCCCCCCCCCCCCCCCCCCCCCACACACACTAACTTTTGAACTTTGAAATTGCTCCATGGCCCTTGGCGGGTGTATTCAACTCAATAACAGATGGCCTTTGGTTTGGGAAATTTAAAACAATACGACGCCACACCTTTGATTCGTAATAAATTTGAATCTCAAAGAAGAAAATGACAATATTCACCAGTCCTCTGAATTGGCTGTGACATTAAATTTTGGCAATGCCGTCGCAACTGCCACCGTCGTCAAATTCAATGAAGGCGGAGGGGGGGGGGGGGGGGGGGGGGGGAGTCATATGGTCATAAAAAATAATAGATTCTCAGTGTTGTACTTTCGATTTCAAATCTCGCTCTTTCTGGTCTCGGTTCTGGTGTTGGGAAATCTTTCTGTCGACTTGAATAATGAGTTCTTCTCTGTCATAAATGCATATATTTAGATCCGAGTGATAGCATGTCGCAATGTGAAAGGCACAAATTCTGTCATTACACTGTGTTGAACAGTGCACATGCTTCTCTAACCACGTGAAGTGAATGACAATGCGTTTTTGAAACAAAAGGCTTTGACAAGGGAATGAAATTGTACTTTTGAACCGAATTAAGTGTTTTTATTCTATGGTCCCAAATTTAAGTCCCACTCGGACCCCAAATTCTCCATGTTAATTTTTTGGGGGTCTTAAAATTGACCAAAACGCCTAAAAAACCAAAAACAAAAATTTTTGATCGAAAATTTCTAAGTCCGGACAGGCCGGACCGAAAATTTTTAGTGTAAAAAAATTTTTTTTTTCGTTTCAACATTGAACGAAACGCATAGAAAACGAAAAATTTTTTTTTGATTTTTTGGCCGCCATTTTGGATTAACGAAAAATCGAAACGAAATTCATTCGATTTTTATTATAAAGCAGTATTACTGCCTTCAATTTGGATCCCTTTTAGAGGGCTCATTATATTTAAATCTGGATATTTCAATCCAAAATGGCTGATTTTCGAGATAACTTTCCGTTTTGTGAAAAATTTTGGCAGAAAACATAAAAAATGGAAAAAAATACCGATTATGTTTGTTTTAGACAAGAGTAGTTCTGACAAGTCTGTCGAGGAATTAAGTCGATAGCATTTTTCCTTCATGAGATATTGACCTATGAATGTTTGGGCATTTTTGGGCGTTTTTGCCCAACAAGAATCATTTTGTCCCAAATACTGATGGTTTTATTTACTAGGACTCATGGCCATCATTGATAGTTTTCATTTATGAGAACTAATGAACCTAGACATAATAAAGTAAAAAAAAACACAAGAAAATTTTTTTCAATTTTTGCTCACAGTGTCCCGAAGCCATGTTTGACTGCTAGCAGAAGCCAAACGAAGAACAACTCCATTTCCAAAAGACGATAACTGTTTATGTACACTGTGCTTTCAACATTTCTAACCTTAGTAGCTGTCAAATCATCCCCATTGTTGAGTACTGTGACGGCAAAGTAGCCCGGTCGTAACAAAAATTTCCGAACTGAAAATTTTTCTGGTGCAAAAAAAATTTTTTTTCGTCTCCAAATGGCCTGAAACGCATAAATAACCGAAAATAAAAATACGATTTTTCGGCGGCCATTTTGGATTGTCGGAAATTCGAATCGAATTTTTTTCGATGGTTTTCACAATTCGGTGATAGAGTCTTCATTTCCAAGTCATTTTGGATGGTTCAGCATATCCATGTCCCGAGATTGAGTTAAAAAATGGTCAAATTTTGAAATTTTTTTTCGTTTCGAAAAATGTTTTGGCAGAAAGGTGTTAACTACATACATTTTTGTACCATATGCTGATAGAGGGGTATATTGCGGACATGTCTGCGAAAATTTCAAGTCAATCGCCCTTTCCAGTCCAAAGATATGAGCTGTCGACAATTTTTGTTAAAGGGGTTAACAAAAACATTTTCAGAAAAATGGGAATATGGCGAGGGCATACAACTTACGACCCTTTATGAGTATAAAAACTTAAAAAAAAATCGTTCAGAGCGTTTTCGAGAAATAGTGAAAATAAAAGTGTGGAAGAATAATAATAATAATAATAAAAAAAAAAAAAATAATCATTGCAATAACAAATAGATTTTCCCTTTAGGAAAATCCAAATAATAGAAAAAAAAAAAAAAAACTAGAGGAAGTGATTGTACCTTCGGAACAATACATAGGATTTTCCTTAGTGGTTTTACTCACTGTTCTACTCAGCAAGTCCGAAGGGTGCTCGATACCAAATAAAAATTTGAATTGTTTTCGGTTTCGTGAAATGTTTTGGCAGAAAAGTGTTAACCAACTACCATTTTGTGCCCTTGATTAAAAGAGAAGTGTATTACAGTCATTCCTGTGAAAAGTTCAAGTCAATCGCCCCTTCCAGTCCAAAAATATCGGCTCCCACATATTTGGGCGTTTTTGGGCGGTTTTGGCTGGAAAAACATTTTCTGCAATATGCAGATAGTTTTATTTATCAAACTCATGAATCTAGACATAGTAAAGTAAAAAAAAAAAAACACAAGAAAATTTTTTTCAATTTTTGGTCACAGTGTCCTGAAGCTATGTTTAACTGCTAGTAGAAGCCAAATGAAGAACAACTCCAATTCCAAAAGACGATAACTGTTCATGTACACTGTGAATTCCAAAAGACGATAACTGTTCATGTACACTGTGAATTCAACATTTCTAACCTTAGAAGCTTTCAAATCATTCCCGTTGTTGAGTACTCTGACGACAAAGTAGCCTGGTCGTAACAAAAGGTTCCGACTTTGGTTGAAAATTTCAGTCCGAAGCGGACCGAAAATTTTCAGTGTTAAAAAAAAAAAAAAAAATTATTTGTCTCAAAATTGAACGAAACGCATAAAAAACGGAAACAATTTTTTCGACCGCCATTTTGGATTAACGAAAAATCGAAACGAAATTCTTTCGATTTTTCTTATAAAGCGGTATTACTGCCTTCAATTTGGATCCCTTTTAGAGGGCTCAATATATTTAAATCGTGATATTTCAATCCAAAATGGCCGATTTTCGAGATAACTTTCCGTTTTGTGAAAATTTTTGGCAGAAAACATAAAAAATGGAAAAAAATACCGATTATGTTTGTTTTAGACAAGAGTAGTTCTGACAAGTCTGTCATGGAATTAAGTCGATAGCATTTTTCCTTCATGAGATATTGGCCTATGAATGTTTGGGCGATTTTGGGCGTTTTTGCCCAACAAGAAACATTTTGCCCCAAATACTGATGGTTTTATTTATTAGGACTCATGGCCATCATTGATTGTTTTCATTTGTGAGAACTAATGAACCTAGACATAATAAAGTAAAGAAAAAACACAAGAAATTTTTTTTCAATTTTTGGTCACAGTGTCCTGTAGCCATGTTTGACAGCTAGCAGAAGCCAAACGAAGAACAACTCCAATTCGAAAAGACAACAACTGTTCATGTACACTGTGAATTCAACATTTCTGAATTCAAGCAAAGTAGCCCGGTCGTAACAAAAATGTCCGACTTTTGGTCCAAACCGAAAATTTTTCTGGTGCAAAAAAAATTTTTTTTTCGTCTCCAAATGGCCTGAAACGCATGAATAACCAAAAATAAAAAATACGATTTTTCGGCGGCCATTTTGGCTTGTCGGAAATTCGAATCGAAATTTTTTCGATGGTTTTTACAATTCGGTGATAGAGTCTTCATTTCCAAGCCATTTTGGATGGTTCAGCATATCCATGTCCCGAGATTCAGTTCAAAAATGGTCAAATTTTTAAAGTTTTTTTTCATTTCGAAAAATGTTTTGGCAGAAAGGTGTTAACTACATACATTTTTGTACCATGTCCTGATAGAGGGGTGTATTGCTGACATGTCTGCGAAAATTTCAGGTCAATCGCCCTTTCCAGTCCAAAGATATGAGCTGCCGACAATTTTTGTTAAAGGGTTAACAAAAACATTTTCAGAAAAATGGGAATATGGCGAGGGCATACAACTTATGACCCTTTATGAGTACAGAAACTTTTAAAAAAATCGTTCAGAGCGTTTTCGAGAAATAGTGAAAATAAAAGTGTGGAATAATAATAATAATAATAATAATAATAATAAAAAAAAAAAAAAAAAATAATCAATGCAATAACAAATAGATTTTCCCTTTAGAAAAATCTAAAAAAAATAATCATTGCAATAACAAATAGATTTTCCCTTTAGGAAAATCCAAATAAAAAAAAAAAAAATCCAAATAAAAAAAAAAAAAAAAAAAAAATAATCATTGCAATAACAAATAGATTTTCCTTTTAGGAAAATCCAAATAATCATTGCAATAACAAATAGATTTTCCCTTTAGGAAAATCCAAAAAAAATAATCATTGCAATAACAAATAGATTTTCCCTTTAGGAAAATCCAAATAATCAATGCAATAACAAATAGATTTTCCCTTTAGGAAAATCCAAATAATCAATACAATAACAAATAGATTTTCCCTTTAGGAAAATCCAAATAAAAAAAAATAATCATTACAATAACAAATAGATTTTCCCTTTAGGAAAATCCAAATAATCATTGCAATAACAAATAGATTTTCCCTTTAGGAAAATCCAAATTATTTACTGGTATTTAATACTATTTATAGCTAATTGTGACCGCAACATGGAGATAAAATCAAGTTTCATCAATCGTTTACACCCATGTTGTCCAGTTTAGTAGACTTCCCTCTAGCATTGGTGACCGGGTCCAATTTTGCCAGTAAAGCAGAACTTCTTCACATAGCAAACAAGCATTGCTTCACTTCCCGAAGTTAGCACGGGGAAATACTGTGAATGTGTTTTATTAGAATAAATGGTCACGAGCAGACAAATGGGTTACTTTCTCGTCGGGAATTCACTTTGGCGATGGAATTGTCAAACAGAGTGGCTTGATACTGTTCGAAGTGCATAAATAAACGAAATGAAGGAATGGGCTGTGTTTACAGTTACTGAGAGAGAGAGAGTGAGCCATCTATTTGATCAGTGACTTCCCGGCCACGCATGTGGCAATTGTTGTGTCTGGTTTGGGTAATTGTTCCCTGTTGAGGTCTTGTTTGCCAGTAAAGGGTCACATCCGGGGTTATGGTATACCCTCGGCCAAATGACTATATTGGACCATAAGTTTATTTTGAGATGGTGTCCATTTAGTAAATAATGGCTATTGCTGGTGATATAACAAAAATCATCTGCTTATGTCTTGATTCGGACCGTGAACAGTCATGCACAATTTAGTTGGAGGTCAAGGGCACACAACAGTCTGTAATAGCCAAACCAGACCTGTTTGGGAAATAAGCCGTCTCTGTGCAACGTTTTGTAGGGTGCCTCATCCAGCCACGCTTCACTTTTAAGCGATTGTCTAGCACAAAAATCTTGACGGCGGCTATGTGAAAATGGACTTATAACAGATCTTCACTTGCTCTTTTTTGGTGGGGGGGGGGGGGGGGGGGGGTGTGGCTGGCTGGCTGGGGTTAATGCCTTTTGAATATCACGATATCATAGCTTATAAGAGGTCATTGCCACCAATAGGTGGTCTGGGCTCTCCAGCAGGGAGGAGAAAGACAAATAAGTCAACAGATAATCGATTTTTGGTCTCATAAGGAATTAAAGAGGCTAGGTACGGCACATTTCAGAAGGCAAATGAAGCAAAACTTTACTTCCAAAAGATGATAAAAAGTTCAAATGAACTTTGAATTCCACCTTTTCAATCACAGAAGCTTTTAACTTGTCAATGACATAGGGTATTCTTGTGTCAAAAGAGCAAGAACGGGTCAGATAATGGATCCGAGAAGGTAGTTTTGGCAGATATCAGGAGTGAAATGAAACAAAATTTTGTTTTCAAAATACGACAACAAGTTTTAATAGATTGTCAATCTGCCTTTTTAATCAGAGAAACTTTCTATCCCTCGCGGATATTCTTGTGTCGAAAGAGTGGTTCGTGTACACGAAAACTCTTCCTTGTCATTGCGTTTGATCGAGTTGTGTACTTCTTTTATTATATATAGAGATTGTTTGGACATCCGTAGGTGATGTGATTTCTTTGAAATCATATATCCGTGCCCAGATCATTTCTGGTAAATTGAATCCAATTTGAACTTAGCGTGTAATTGTATGGTACAGTAAACTGTGAAATTTGCCATAATAGTTTTGCGGCTTTTGTCCAGGAATTTTTGAGCTTATGAGAATTTAACTGATGCCTAACGAAAGTCATCAAGGTTAAATTGAGGTGACTGTGATTTAATTTGGCAGGGTTACCGCAAATTCTTATTTATTATTAACTTCTGTTAATGACTTGAATTCACTCGGCAAGGGCCGTGGAGCAAATTGAAAGCTCAAACTTTGTGTGTGTGTGTGGGGTGGGGTGGGGGGGGGGGGGGGTATCGGAGGTTTCTGCCGCGAAGTGACAGGTGATCAACAGCAAGTGTTGGCCATGCAAGTCGAAGTGGGAGGATGGACAAAGGACCAGAAGACCCCCACCCCCCACCCCCACACACACACCAACAAAAACACTGGCAAGGTCCCAAACGAACTTATCAAACTTGTGTGGGAGAACTACAAGCAAACTATCATCTTTGTGGGAACCAGTGCTCGTATTAAAAAACTTGTGCTGTCCGGTGAGACGAGTCCAAGCGACGACCGGCGGAAGACTATGGAGATTCCTCGTTGGACGACTTGTACTGTCTGGTAGGTCTCTTGACTTAAATCGGTTGGGGGGGGGGGGGGGGGGGGAATGCAAGCACAAGAATACACAGTATTCGGCGTTACAGCGGGTTCTTTCCACATCAGGTGAAGTATTGAAGCCCAAGATATTCATACCGACACCAAATATTTGTTAAAAAAATGTTTTGACTCACCATTTTCACACAGGTAACAAACAATTTTTGGAAGTGGTTGCCGTATGCCAGAACGCTAGAGATGCATTCTAAGGGTTCCTATTTCAAAACTCTTCTATGGGAGCATGCCCCAAGACCCCACTAGGATGGCCAGCACTTGCTTTTGGCCATCTGTTACTTCGCAGTAGAAACGTACGACACCTCCCCCCCCCCCCCCAACACACACACACACTAATTTTTGAACTTTGAAATTGCTCCATGGCGGGTGTATTCAACTCAATAACAGATGGCCTTTGGTTTGGGAAATTTAAAACAATATGACGCCACACCTTTGATTCGTAATAAATTTGAATCACAAAGAAGAAAAAATGACAATATTCACCAGTCTCTGAATTGGCTGTGACATTAAATTTTGGCAATGTCGTCGCAACTGCCACCGTCGTCAAATTCAATGAGGGCGGGGTGGGGGGTGGGGGGTGGGGGGGGTGGGAGCTGGAGTCATATGGTCATAAAAAATAATAGATTCTCAGTGTTGTACTTTCGATTTCAAATCTCGCTCTTTCTGGTCTCGGTTCTGGTGTTGGAAAATCTCTCTCTCGACTTGAATAATGAGTTCTTCTCTGTCATAAATGCATATATTTAGATCCGAGGGACAGCATGTCGCAATGTGAAAGGCACAAATTGTCATTACACTGTGTTGAACAGTGCACAGGCTTCTCTATCCACGTTAAGTGAATGACAATGCGTTTTTGAAACAAAAAGCTTTGACAAGGGAATGAAATTGTACTTTTGAACCGAATTAAGTGTTTTTATTCTATGGCCCCAAAGTTCAGTCCCACCCGGACCCCAAATTCCCCGTGTTAATGTTTTTTGGGGTCTTAAAATTGACCAAAACGCCTAAAAAACAAAAACAAAAATTTTTGATCGAAAATTTCTAAGTTTAGACCAGGCCGGACTGAAAATTTTCAGTGTAAAAAAAAAAAAATTTTTCGACTCAACATTGAACGAAATGCATAGAAAAGGTAAAAGGTAAAAAATTTTTTCGATTTTTTGGCCGCCATTTTGGATTAACGAAAAATCGAAACGAAATTCTTTCAATTTTTCTTATAAAGTGGTATTACTGCCTTTAATTTGGGTCTCTTTTAGACGGCTGATTATATTTAAAGCTCCATATTTCAATCCAAAATGGCCGATTTTCGAGATAACTTTCCGTTTTGTGAAAATTTTTTGCAGAAAACATAAAAAATGGAAAAAAATACTGATTATATTTGTTTTAGACAAGAGTAGTTTTGACTAGACAAGAGTAGTTCTGACAACAAGAAACATTTTGCCCCAAATACTGATGGTTTTATTTATTAGGACTCATGGCCATCATTGATAGTTTTCATTTATGAGAACTAATGAACCTAGACATAATAAAGTCAATTTTTGGTCAAAGTGTCCCAAAGCCATGTTTGACTGCTAGCAGAAGTCAAACGAAGAACAACTCCAATTCCAAAAGACGACAACTGTTCATGCACACTGTGAATTCAACATTTCTAACCTTAGAACCTTTCAAAACATCCCCATTGTTGAGTACTGTGACGGCAAAGTAGCCCGGAGGAAACAAAAATTTCCGACTTTTGGTCGAAAATTTCTAAGTCCAAACCGAAAATTTTTCTGGTGCAAAAAATTTTTTTTTTTCGTCTCCAAATGGCCTGAAACGCATAAATAACCGAAAATAAAAATACGATTTTTCGGCCGCCATTTTGGATTGTCGGAAATTCGAATCGAAATTTTTTCGATGGTTTTTACAATTCGGTGATACAGTCTTCATTTCCAAGCCATTTTGGATGGTTCAGCATATCCACGTCCCGAGAATGAGTTCAAAAATGGTCAAATTTTGAAATTTTTTTTTCGTTTCGAAAAATGTTTTGGCATAAAGGTGTTAACTACATACATTTTTGTACCATATGCTGATAGAGGGGTGTATTGCGGACATGTCTACGAAAATTTCAAGTCAATCGCCCTTTCCAGTCCAAAGATATGAGCTGCCGACAATTTTTGTTAAAGGGTTAACAAAAACATTTTCAGAAAAATGGGAATATGGCGAGGGCATACAACTTATGACCCTTTATGAGCACAGAAACTTTAAAAAAAATCGTTCGTTGAGAAATAGTGAAAATAAAAGTGTGGAAGAATAATAATAATAAAAAAAATAATCATTGCAATAACAAATAGATTTTCCCTTTAGGAAAATCCAAATAATCATTGCAATAACAAATAGATTTTCCCTTTAGGAAAATCCAAATAAATGTGGCCTGTAGGCCATGTCAAAGAAGAATGTTGAGGCACAAATGCAATAAATTCAAAGATTGTTGCTAACAGCAACAGTTTTTGATGGAAATGAAAAGAAAATCAGTAGCTCCTATCTTTGTCAACCTGTATAAGCATACAAAGTTTCAAAACAACCTGATAATGAATGTTCCCTCTGAGGCATGCCAAAGGAAGATGTTAATGCACAATTGCACTAAGTAGAAGGTCATTGCTTGTGGCAATGTTGTGGCAATGTTTTTTGGGTTTTTTTATGGAAATGCGTAAATATACCCTGCAGAGAGTGCAAAAGGGATAAGTTGATGCACAAATGCAGTAAGTTCAAAGACTGGTGATAACGACAATATTTTATGGAAATGAAAAAAAGCAATAGCTCACATCTAGAGATTACCTCGAACACACATACCAAGTTTCAAAGTGATCCGATCATAAATGTGCCCTGAAGTGTGTGTTAAAGGAAACTTAAAAATTTATAGTAATTTATATATTTTTTATACTTACCAATGACCCAGACTTAGCTGGTGCTAACTCTAAAATATCTAGGGCCAAACGCAAATTTTACCCCCCAATCCCCAAAATTTGCATCTAAAACCAAAAATTACATGCCCTATATGGTCCTCCATACTTTTACACCATTGCGCATGCGCAGTGTCATGGAGGTCTCGAAACTGCCGCCAAAAGTCATTCTTACAACCAGTGCCTGGTAAGCGTTATGTACGCAGCGGGGAGGCAAGAGTTCCCAACTCCTGGGAGGGCCATCCCCATCTGAGTTATTGGTAAGTATAAAAAATATATAAATTACTATAAATTTTTTAACATTTTTATACTGTACCAATGAACCAGACTTAGCTGAATAGTAAAAAGGTTGGAGGGCCCAGGACATAAGGAAAATCCAATAGACTCATTTACCTATAACAAACCTATCCCCTTAATAAGAAAAGGAGATAGGCATCTTTCTTATTTGTATCAAAAAAGAAAGACACAACACCAATCTGTAATTGAGCACAATAACATCTAGTATAACCCTTTATACTAATATCTTTCACACTATAAAGCAGGTGACCCAAGGGAACACCCACCCCCTCCCCCCCCCCCCTTTCCCTTGCCCTGGATCAGATACTCCAGAGCAAAGAGGGTAGCAGGACAAAGTCACTGCCGGAACCGAACGCCTATACACATAAAGTTGCCACTGTTTAGTAGACGACATTCTGAGTAATAGATCTGCAGAAAGGACTCAATATTCTCAGATACAAAATCGTGAAAATGAAGGGCTAAGACCAATATGTAGCCCTCATTAGATCTGTAATATCAACATTATTAGCTTAATAATAAAGAACTTTTACTTCATGAGCTTAAAACCAATGCACAGACTGCTGAATGAAGATATAATCATTAGCAGAACTGATAGTAGATTGAATCCCTCTGACCATAGAATGGACAGCAATGTGGAGGAAGCTTCCACGGCATGTCCCACAACAGAAGCCTGAGTAAATTAATCCTCAGTCTTTGTGGAGATAGAGGAGCTACCAACAGAATTGCATTGAAATAATTACATTGAGCAATATCTGCTAAATTAACGGCACTGGAAGATACGTATATCTTATTATTCCGTTTCACAAGATCGATAGAGCGTTTACTGCAAACCCTCGAAAATCCAAACATTGTGACATCTACATCTGCAAATGATTGTTGAGATGCATCGCGAAAAAGTCGATCATTGTCCGCTCTCCTGGTAGCAATTTGATTGAATACTGGTTTGTTGAAAGTCCATTCTGGTGGCAACAAACGGCCCCTCCGTGAAGGGAGTCCACTAATACATTCAGACGACCCAGAATATGACAGACCAATGGAAGAACTTGATGTTATGTTCTAGTACCAACCGAAAGATTCCTTCCGTTAACATAAAACAGGATGGAATGAGAGCCTCCATAATTCCGAAAATACGCTAATACCGTTGAGTTGTCGGACAGAATTAGCATATGAGCATTCTGAATAACGTTCATCAATAACGTAGCGCAAGCCAAAATGACATCATTCTTGATGTTTGTGTGCTTGATAAAGAACTACGGAAACAAAAGACCCTGGCACTTCAAATCCGTTGGGTTTAAAGAAACTACCCAAAGTGTTTGAATGACATCCGTCAAAACTGTAAAACTCGGATCTGGCAATTGCAGTGGAACCACTTGAGCTGAGCACTGAAAACTTGCCCAAGTCTGAATCTCTTATTCACTTGATTTGACAAGAAGATGTCCGTACTGAGGGAAATAATCTTCACCCTCCAAAACTGAATTAAAAGAAATTTGGAGATGACAAATGCGTAACCGCTCCATTGAAATAAAATCACGGCAGTTCTGCACAACGTATCAGTCACATGAGATCTCTCGCTGAGACCTTGTCTGAGCGAAGACAATAGCGAGTATAACAACTGATTAATTTCGCTCTGGTTAACGGCAGACGAACGAGAATGTTATGCATCTCGAAGCTCATCCCCCGGTGGGTAAATGACTTGGACGAAACCAGATCCGACTTCTCCTCGTTTACGTATGAAACCGAGACGTCCGATCAATAGGAGCAAAATCTGCACATCGTTCTGTGCTCTGGTTAACGGCAGACCAACAAGAATTTTTATGCGTCTCGAAGCTCATCCCCCGGTGGGTAAATGACTTGGAAGAAACCAGATCCAACTTCTCATTTTCTTATGAAACCGAGCCATCGGATCAATAGAAGCAGAATCTGCACATCGTTCTGAAGCGTTAACTCGTTGCCACACCTCTGAAGAATGTCATCCAGGTAGGCCGACGTTACCGCAGACGAATTAGCTCGGAAATGAGTCATTACCGAGTTCGTTATTCGAGTGAAAGCCCAGGAACTAGATTCAGACCGAAACACTTTGGTCGGTGCTGAAACACAATTCCTATGATAAAGAAGCAAAGATACTCCCTGAACGCCTGATGTACCATGACGTGAAAGTATGCAACTAGAAATCTATGCATGTAGCATAGTCGTACACCCGAATACTCGCTCTGACCGATCAGATGGACTCCATATAAAAACTTGGAGTCACGATCAGCTTGTTATCCAGCTCAGAATATGAGTGGATGGAACGAGCCGTCTGGTTTGGAACCAGAAAAGGATGGTTGTAGAAGCCTGGAAATTCCTGGATTTCTACGATCTCTATCGTGATCATTCCAGAAGAGACTGTACTTCTGATGGAAGCGAGCGTCTATTCTACTGACTGACATAAGCTGAGTCCACGTTAGACTCCGAGTTAACAGAGGATTTCGTTTGAGGAACAATTAATCCTTCCGAAATCACCCCTTGAATCCAAAGGACGTCCGTAATCTAATTCCAAATCATTGAGAAACTCGACAGTCTTCCGCTCACTAGTGCACGATAGAGGTTAAAACCATTACCTCCTGGTCCTGCGAGGCTTGCGAAGTAGAAGCCATGTCCTCCACGGCCCGCACCTCTCCTCATCGACCTAGGGGCGTCTGACCAGATGTCTCGGTAAGAATTACAGCCCCTATCTGAGTCCCTACTCTGACGGTCTCTAGAATAAGACCTAGAGGATGCATGGGAACCTCTATAGGAACTTCCCTTGGACGTATTCGTCCCAGAAGTGCCTGTCTTACTCTTCTCTGCTGAATCCGACTATATGGAAGCGAATTAATAGCAAAGAGTCTAAAGCTTTCTTAGTTAACTGATCATAAACTGCAGAAAGCTTGCCGTCGAAGAAAACTCTCTGGAGACCGGAGCGACTCTGAGAGAGTTTTTCACCTTACTATCTACACGAGTGGATGTAGCCAGGGCCGCGTCACGTCTAACCAACTCCATATTGCCACTAAAGGACAGAGTTTTACGTGAGGTCCTTGAAACAACTCTTAAGGAGGTTGTACAGCCTAGAATTCTTTTTCGTTTAGACGTAATGATAACGTTCTGGTAAGGTGGTCTGCTTATGATTATGCGTCTAAGCTGTCCCTGCTAGACGATATTGTTATTTCCAACATCGTGTTGGAATTGACATAGATGACAGTAAAACAATACTAGTTCCTGAACTGGTTGTCTGGATGCAGAGAACTCTAAGAATGCTCTGTCCTGCCGTTTCAAAATATTCAATGGAATGATGAAAGGAAGATGTAGAGCATATTGCCGATAAGAAACCTGACCTGCCCATTTAGGTAACAAGTTATATAAATATAGCGTCATTCAACAGATCAAATGTCCGTGAAACATATCTGGACTATGTCGGAACAGAGGGATGATGTCCCTAAACCGATTAAGAATTCTATATCCAGTGGCGCTATCCGTTTCTTATCCGGCAACGCAGCATTTTGGTCCGGAGGAACAACGTCCGATGATAATGACGGATGCACTCTATGACAATTATGTTGTTCTGAAAAGGGAAAATACAACATATCCGTATCCCTTTCACCATCCTGTCGGACCACTTGAAAATCTTGGTCGTCCGTGCCTGAACCTGCAGCGAAACGTACCAACCCAGCTTCGTCGGATAACAGAGGCCTGTGGTGCTGTGCTCTTATTTGATTTAGCCGCTGGAAGCTCCTTGGACGTTCACTCCTGCATACCTCTAATATGCGAACGTCCGGAGAATGAAGGCCTCATATCCTTGGCTACCGGATGGCGTGACCTGGTCGCTGTAGAATCCCTGATCGGCGATGTTGGTTGAATATCACAGGTCACATAGCAAAGGTGCGGTCGCATGTGCTGCCGTGAGGATGAGGAAGCCGAAAGAGCAGTCTCTCTGGACTGTCTATGTAACGGAGCGCCCCGAGCGGTAGACGTATACTCCGACTGAGGAACGTTTTGTACCACAACATCTGAGCTCAGATGTTGTAATACGAGAGAGGGACCTCTCTCGCTCGCAGCCCGGATGGACATGGACGAGCTAGGAAACGAACTTAATAGGCTTCCTCCGTACCATCCTCATATCTGTCGTCACTGGGTGTGCACATTGTATTTTATTGTACTTGCAACACCCAAATCTCCTCACTGGACCGCAACGGACGAACCCGGGTGCTGAGCCATTCGGTGAATGGTCGCGACACCGGGCGAGCTAGCGGACGCCAACGACATCGATAGTACTAGGGAACTCCAGGCAATTTACGTATCTACATGAGCACTTTTGCCGCTAACTCTTCATTTGACTGTGACAACGGAAGCACACTTTACGAAGACATCATGGTAACATCACCTTGTTTATGTTACTCAATGAGACCTGTGGCGTCGCGGCCCTACGTGAATTATCCGTTGGAAGCTCCCGGAACGTTCATTCCTGCATTTATATAATATGCGAACGTCCCCACTGGAAAGGTCTCGTATCCTTGGCTAGCAGATGGAGTGACCTGGTCAACGTGTATTCCTTGGTCGGCGAAGAAGAGCACCATGGACGTTCAATCCTGCGTTTATATAATATGCGAACGTATCCTGGAAATCTGTGGTCACATACCCAAGGTGCGGTTGTGTGTGTTGACGAGAATGAGGAAGCCAATATAACAGCCGCGTCGGACTGTCATGAGGAGTGGACGTAAGCTCAGACTAAACAAACAACATACAACAACATTGCAGCACAGATGTTGATGCAAGAGAGAGGGGGCCTCTCTCGCTCGCGGTACGGGGGACCTGGACGAGCTAGCTATCGAACTGACAGGCTTCCTCCATACTATCCTCGGATCCATCGTTGCTGGGTGTGCACATCTGAAGTTTTATAGTGCTCGTATCACCCAATCTGCTTCCCTGGACCACAACGGACTAACCCGGGTGCTGTACCATTCTTATTTCCTGGTGAATGGATGCGACACCAGGCGGCAATGCCTTCGATAGAACTAGCTAACTCCCAGCAATTGTCGTAATACCTTGAGCACTTCCCGCTAACCCTAATATTGCAATGACGGAGACACAGTTACTGAAGACATCACGAAAACATCACTCAGTTCTGAAAAAGAAACTGATGATATATAGTGACCCTTTCGGAGCGAGGACCGTAATGGACCTCTCACCGGCACAAAATACCGTGACACACGTCTCCAACGTTGTCATATCAATCAACACACACAGAGCAAGAATTAATGCGACTACACTGACTATAAGAAACACAATGAACTCGTGAATTAGAGGAAGATATCCTCGAATTACGATAGAATATTTTTTCAACCAGAAAAAAAAATATACACCTTCATATTATTCGCACTAACTCTTGAAATGAATATACATAATATATTATAATTCATTATAACATTTCAAAAGAAAATAATTTTCAAAAAAAAATTTTTTGGAAAAAATTTTCAGAAGACCCCAAGTTCTCAATGGGAACCCTGAGCCCAAAAAAGCCTAAGTGTGGACAAAAATTTTAAATCATTTTGAAAAAATTAATGTAACACTTACGGACAATATTAATGTATCTTGCTATGAACTAAATTAAGCAGAAGCCAAGTAATCATTGTCAGAAGTAACAGTTGTCAACATAAGCAAAAGTGTCAACAACCCAGAAACATGACTCCAGGCACTAAAACAAACATGGCCCGAAATCAGTTACCAATTTAAAGACTATCTGATGCAAAACAGAGGCTTCCAGAGAAGAAACTGTAGAGCATCAGATGACAGATGCAGACCAAAACACCTAAACACCCCTAGGGTGAGGATGTAAACATGGGGAAAAAACAGAAAATAATTCTGTTTCCAAGCCAAAACTCCCAAAAAATTTTAGTAATAAACATTACAAAAAATAAGCCAGAAGCATGGGAAAATAGCTAGGGGGGAATAAAGGAAATGGGGAGAGGAAACACTGATTAAACAATGGAAAATTCATAGCAAGAATGACCACAATAAGGTCATGCCACGAAAATAGGCAACATGTAACAATTTTGTAAAATAATTATAAGTTACAGCCCTGAACATTTGTTTCCATTGTTTTTTTCCTCTCCACGTTCTATTTCCAACATATATCCACCATTTCTCTCATAATTATGCGTCTGGCATCCTTTAAACTGAGATTTACAAGCACAAATATCAGTCAGTTGTAACTGAATTGAGGGCCAAACAAAGAATGACTTTTGGGGGCAGTTTCGAGACCTCCTTGCCACTGCGCATACGCTGTGGAGTAAAAGTATGGAGGAACCATATAGGACATGTAATTTTCGGCTTTAGATACAAATTTTGGGGATTGGGGGGTAAAAGTTGCGCTTGGCCCAAGATATTTTAAAGTTAGCACCAGCTAAGTCTGGGTCATTGGTACAGTATAAAAATATATTGAGGTCTGACTAATCTAAGTTCAAAGGTCAGCGGCAACTACTGATGCCTGACTAAACTAAGTTCAAAGATCGTTGCAAGCGGCAACATTTTTTGACCAACGAAAATGGAAGAAAATCGATAGCTCCAATATAAAGGTCACCCCAAACAAGCATAACAGGTTTCAAAGCATTCCAATCATAAATGTGTCCTGTAGGGTGTGCCAAACGGAAATATTGAGGACTAAAATAAGTTTTAAGAACCTTGGCCGTGGCAACATTTTTGACGGAAATTGAAGAAAATCGATAGCTTCCATCCAGAGGTCACCCCAAACAAGCAGGCCAGGTTTCAAAGCAATCCGATCATAAATGTGCCCTGTAGGGTGTGCCAAAGGGAAATATTGAGGTCTTCTGACTAAACTAAGTTCTAAGAACGTTGGCCATGGTAACATTTTGTGACGGAAATTGAAGAAACTCGATAGCTCCCATCTAGAGGTCACTCCAAACAAGCATACCAAGTTTCAAAGTGATCTGATCATAAATGTGACCTGTGAGGTGTGCCAAAGGAAATTGTGGACATACGTACGTGCCGGCGGATGAGAAGTGATGGCAATAGCTCAGCCTGACTTTGTCAAGTTGAGCTAAAAAAGCAATCCCATAGGGCAAAATGCCCACACTCTCCAAAATTGTTGCATGTGAAATAAGTAAAGAAATAAAAGAAATGAAAGTGTCAATGACACTGTAGCTCAGCTTGTCAAGACATATACATGTATAGTATGTGACACAGCAATGACAAACATCTAGGTAATGACCTGATAACAAAGGTACATATAAAGTATTGTAACGGCCTGTACATAAATACTGATCGTAGCCTGTAACATATATAGGGAAAGTATTGTAAAGGTGGGTGACAGTCAGATGCTAAACTAGAAAAGAAATCTTTGAGTCCCAGAGTGGGTCTGACTGAACCCCAAAATATTTGTTCTCATAGCACAGTGATAACAAAGGCACCCCAAAACACAATCATTCCTGTCCCAAGGTGAAAACAAAGGTACCCAACAAGTTTTGTGAAGATCATAAATTCAAGCTGCATAGAAGTTGTGACAAACAAGAGGCCCCAAGGAGCCTGAAGCGCTCATCTTGTACAGAACACAATTTAAACAGAGTCCAAGAATGAGTCTACATTAAGCAAGCCATCTCCATAGGCTACACTGTCAATCCTTGAGTCCCCCAGGAGTGACAAAAATAATCTGGGCATCATGCCTTTTCTTCAGCTGATCATAAGTAAAATGTAGAGCTCCCCTATGAAACCCCTTGATACAACCTATGTGGATTAATCTTAGTACCTTTAGAGAGTACTGAATACAAATTTTTAATTCTTCAGCAAAATGGCCAATTCCGGCTCCCATAGAGAGCCCAAATATTAACCCAGGCTCTTGATTTGAACACAGTTAAATCTAACTTCCCTAGAGATGTTGTGTACCGAATATGAAAGCATTCTGACTGCTGGATCTGAAGAAGAGAAATTGTCAAGAAATTTCTTCGAATTGCACTAAGTTCAAGCAAATTTGGGCTACCATAGTGAGCCCAAATATTAACCTATGGATCCGATTTGAACAAACTTGAATCTGACCCCCCTAGAGATGTTGTATACCAAATGTGAAAGCATTCTGACAAGTGAATCTGAAGAAGAAGATTTTTGAAGAAATTCTCTCATATTGTACTAAGTTAAATTTCATGTTCCCATATGGAGCCCAAATATTAACCTAGGCACTCGAATTGAACAACCTGGAATCTGACCCCTCTAGAGATGTTGTATACCAAATATAAAAGCATTCCGACTGGTGGATCTGAAGAACAAGATTTTTAAAGAAATTTCCTCATATTGCACTTAGTAAAAATTTGGGCTACCATAGTGAGCCCAAATATATACCTAAGGATCTGATTTGAACAAACTTGAATCTGACACCCATAGAGATGTTGCATACCAAATATCAAAGCATTCTGACTGATGGATCTGAAGAAGATTTTTTAAATTACCCTCCATATTGAACAAAGATAAGATTTGGGCCTCCGTAGGAAGCCCAAATATTAACCTAGGGACTTGGTTTGAACAATCTAGAATCTGACCCTCATAACAATGATGTATACCAAATATTAAAAGATTTTTTACCATTCAATTCTACTGGTCATAAAGATACTTCATACCAAATAAAAGCTCTGTTCCGTGGGGTTTGGGAAATATGGGCGATTGAAAATATTTCTATTTTTAGCTCCCAGGGTTCCCATGGGGATACAGGAATTTTTTTTTTTGCATGGGTCAAGTACTTATGACCCAATACTACCACAAACCAAATTTGGTTCATACCGGACCATCGGTTCAGAAAATAGAAATTTTAGGCGGGGCCAAAAATCTTACCCCTCCTAATACAAAGCCAAATATTACTTCACGAACTTCGTTTAAACAAACTTGATTCTACACCTCATATGGAAGCTCCATAGCAAATATCAAGTCATTGTACATACTGGTTCTTGAGAAGATTTTAAAAATATTTTGGAGCATTTTCCCCCACTCCCTCCCTATGGGGCTGGGCATGCTGAATTGAACAAAAATGAAATGCCCCTTTGGGACCATCACTCACATACTGGTTCTTGAGAAGATTTTAAAAATATTTTGGAGCATTTTCCCCCACTCCCTCCCTATGGGGCTGGGCATGCTGAATTGAACAAAAATGAAATGCCCCTTTGGGACCATCACTCACACAAACCATCACTCACATAAACTTTCACTTGAATTGGCCCAGTGGCTTTGGAGGAGAAGACCAAAACATGGTGTTGACGGATGCCGGACGACAGACGACGGACGACGGATGGAGAGCGATGAGATTAGCTCAGCTGGACTTTGTCAAGATGAGCTAAAAACTGATTGGACCTAATTTCGGTACAAAATGGCCACTGGGAGCCATCTTGAAATTTGAAACACTCGTTCTCGTCCCAAGGTGATAACAAAGGTACCCAAGAAGTTTCGTGAAGATCAGTTGATAAATACAGCCTCTAGCCCGAGCCGTATTGACATGTGCACTTACAGTGTATAAGTAGCACTGAATAAATCAAAGTTCATCTAATTTGCATAATTTCTGCACAAGATAAAAAACCCGTACTATATGTGATGTATTCCATGTTACTAAATATTCATACAAAAATTTATTCAAATCGGAACTTTCAAACAGACGTTCTGTACAAAAGACTGATTGCAGTAATTTGGGTACAAAATGGCTGCTGGTGGCCATCTTGAATTTTGGACCACACCCAAAAACACTCGTTCTCATTCCACGGTGATAACAAAAGTACTCAAGAAGTTTCGCAAAGATCGGTTCATAAATACGGCCTCTAGCCTGAGCTGTATAGAAGTTGTGTACAAAAAACTGATTAGACCTAATTTCGTACAAAATGGCCACTGGCAGCCATCTTGAATTTTGGACCGCACCCAGAAACACTTGTTCTCGTCCCAAGGTGATAACAAAGGTACCCAAGACGTTTCGTGAAGATCGGTTGATAAATACAGACTCTAGTCCAAGCTGTATTGACATGTGTACTTACTGTGTGTAAGTAGCACTGAAAAAATCAAAGTTCATCTAATTTGCATAATTTCTGCACGAGAAAGAAACACGTATTATATGTGATGTATCCCATGGTACTAAACATTCACACAAAAAATTATTCAAATCAGAGCTTTCATGTGGAAGTTCTGCGCAAAAATCTGATTGCATCTAATTTTGAACAAAATGGCTGCCAGTGGCCATCTTGAATTTCGGACCGCACCCAAAAACACTTGTTCTCTTCCCACGGTGATACCAAAGGTACCCAAGAAGTTTCGTAAAGATCGGTTCATAAATGTGGCCTCTAGCCCGAGCCGTATTGGCATTTGCACTGACAGTGCTGAAAGTAACACTTTATAAATACATCAAAGTTAGTCTAATTTGCATAATTTAAAAGAGAAAAAAACGCGTATTATATGTGATGTATCCCATGGTACTAAACATTCATACAAAAAATTATTCAAATCAGCACTTTCATAAGGAAGTTCTGTGCAAAAAACAGATTTCTGCATTGTCGCTACAAAATGGTGGCTGCCTGCCATCTTGAATTTCGGACCGAACCCTAAAACACTCATTCTCGTCCCACAGTCATAACAAAGGTACCCAAGAAGTTTCGTAAAGATCGGTTCATATACACGGCCTCTAGCCCGAGCCATATTGAATTGTTGACGGACAGATGGACAGACAGACAGACGACGGATGACTGGCCATGGCATAAGCTCAAATATGGCTTCGCCAAAGTTGAGTTAAAAAACTGGGATTAAATTTTGTGCATGATGAAAAAAAAGAATTAAAACTTTATTGTCCATTCCAGAATGGAATTATATGCTTGCTATACTTTGGTCAAATAAATATCAACCACAGGTGATGTGTGTACGTGTGTGGGGTGGGGGAGGGGATGGTGGTAGATTGGCATATTCAAATCAATAATGTTTCATGATCTTGAACATGGCATCACAGACATCAGCAAATTTTTAGATCATGATCAACTGGGAGCAGTGTCTTGTACAAGGACACAACACAGTTACCGCTGGTCAGGAATGAATGGTCAACCTTTCAGTTTAAATTCCAATGCTGTAACCACTGAGTCACCACGTTTCCCAATGAAGAATTACTGTCAACCACTGAATTACTATGTTTATAGACAAATTCAGCATCAGCACATTCAATTTAAACATTTAATCTATTATACATAGTTTGACACAGCTCTATGAGGTCTGTCAAACAAGATATAATAGAATAAATGTTCAGTTTATCACAAGAATACAGGAAAATGACCAATCCAATTTCTTGTTCATTGAATACTCATGCTAAGTTCAGTGGCAAAGTGGCCATTCAAGCGATCAGCTACTAAAACACTTATCTGTAAGTGCAGATATAAAAAATACATTCCAGGTTAATCATCGAGCTGTGCCAAGAATATTTTTAATGTATGACTGTTAGTACACAAACAAAATTGTCAAATGTGCCATCTGGCTTGGGAGTTTAGTCCCTTCAGAGCGGCTTTCGTTTTTAACTAATACCAATTCAACAGGAATGATGTACCATTTTATGTGACATGCCAATTATTCATAAAGTTTAAATCATAATGCAGCCTAGGTCAGTATCAATAACATTCTCCCTGTGGCATCCTCGTCATACAAGGATCTTGTATATACCCTAGCAAGAAAGGTTGAATTGGTGGCATACCCATAGGCAGCATATTTATATATATGAACATCCAATTCAAATGTAATAATTATGTACACATGTATGAAAAATATGACAGTTGCTGCAATGATGACAAATCTACTTGAATTTAGAAGGGAAGATCACAATGCTAATACTACACAGTACAAATGAAAAAGTTCCTTCAAATATTTTTCAGACGTAATCAATGCTCCAAAACTATTCCATAGCAGAAATTTAGATTACAATGACATATAACTGTAATACCTTTTTTAAAAGATAGCATTATAAGTAAGGACAATCCTCATTACCTTGACTTGGCATCATACGTGACTGACCAGGTGCTTGCATCTGTGATGTGGATACAGGATTAAATGAATGTCTGTTTTTATATTTTGGAAGATTCGCTCTCAACTCCTCCTGAAAAGTATATATAAGTTAAAATTACACACTTTTCTAGATTAACACAATGTAAACAGAATTTGTGTTTACTTGATCTTTAACTTTTACTTGGCAAGCTGTTAATGTATGTACACAGGCCAGGAAATAACCAACGAATGACCATTTATGTTACGGGTGAGTTACGTCAATTATAAAATACACAAACGAACTACAGGTTATGACAAAGTAATGCAGCATAAAGTTATTAAATTACTAATATTGCATGTTTTACCAGAAAGACTTGATAATCTTTCGAAACTTTAAAAGGTTTTGTAATTCTTCCACATATGAATAGAATAGCACACTGTTTCCTTCTTAAAACAATTTCACCCAAAACAAGTGTCTGACCACCGAGGTGGTATTAGTCCCCTACGGCGCTTTTGTGACATAAGGTGTTTTTGTCACAGAAGACACTAGAGTATATAAGCATCTTGGATTTTGAAAAAAAATATTGAGCGTGCATGATTCCCTCACAACCCTTTATCCATGTACCATATATAAAAGGCATAGCTTGAACCATGTTGAAGGGAGGGGTGGTAACATAAAATAGAGAAAAAAGCTTAAAAAACACAACAAAAATGGCCGCCATTCTGCCATCTTGGATTTTGAAAATTAAATATTGACTGTGCATCATCCCCTCAGAACCATTTATCCATGTACCAAATATGAAAGGTGTAGCTTGAACCATGTTGGTGGGAGGGGTGGTAACATGAAAATAGAGAAATAAGAAAAGCTTAAAAAACACAACAAAAATGGCCACCATTCTGCCATCTTGGATTTTGAAAATTAAATATTGACTGTGCATCATCCCCTCAGAACCATTTATCCATGTACCAAATATGAAAGGTGTAGCTTGAAGCATATTAGAGGGAGAGGTGGTAACATAAAAACAGACAGACAGACAGTGTCGATTTTGAAAAAAAAGCTTAAAAAACACAACAGAAATGGTTGCCATGGCACTATCTTGAATTTTTGAAAAAAAATATTGAACGTGCAACATCCCATTACAACCCTCTATCCATGTGTCAGATATACAAAGTGTAGCTTGAACCATGTTGGAGTGAGGGGTGGTAACATAAAATAGACAAAAAAGCTTAAAAAAACACAATAAAAATGGCCGCCATGCCGCCATCTTGGATTTTGAAGAAAAAATATTGAACGTGCATCATCCCCTCCCAACCCTCTATCCATGTGCCAAATATGCAAAGTGTAGCTTGAACCATGTTGGTGGGAGGGGTGGTAACATGAAAGCTTAAAAAACACAACAAAAATGGCCGCCATTCCGCCATCTTGGATTTTGAAAAAAAATTTTGAGCGTGCATCATCCCCTCAGAACCATTTATCCATGTACCAAATATGAAAGGTGTAGCTTGAACCATGTTGGTGGGAGGGGTGGTAACATGAAAATAGAGAAAGAAAAAAAGCTTAAAATACAAAACAAAAATGGCCGCCATTCCGCCATCTTGGATTTTGAAAAAAAAAAAAATTTTGAGCGTGCATCATCCCCTCAGAACCATTTATCCATGTACCAAATATGAAAGGTGTAGCTTAAAGCATGTTGGAGGGAGAGATGGTAACATAAAAAACAGACAGACAGACAGACAGACAGACAGACAGACAGATGGATGGACATACGGCTGGAGTGCAATCCTATAGTCCCCTTATGGTTCCCGTAGGGGACTAATAAATAACTAATGTAGGATCTCACTTTGGCGAGATCATGCGTTAGTTGTTGATATTTATATATATATAGGCAGTTGTTCGATCCCCATCGGCGTCAGAGTCTTTTATCCTAAACAAGAGCACCGCGTAGCGGGACAATATACGCCCGTTTTGTATTTTTGAAGGGTTGGGGTAAGGATGGGGGTGAGGGTGAAAATTGTTTGGACCAATCGCATATTCGAACTTGACCTGTATTTTGTTGTGATTAAACAACACACCAAGTTTGGAACCAATCGGAAAACAAATAAAAAAAGTTATCATCCAGAAACCAAATATTTGATGCATTCTATGTCCAACAAGGTCCATAACTTCGAAGTTCGAACTGACCCCATATTTGAACTTGACCTGTCTTTTGTTTTGATTAAACCACATACCAACTTTAGGAGTCAATCAAAAAAAAAATACAAAAGCTATCATCTGGAAACCAAATGTTGACGGACAGACCGATGGATGGACAAATAGATGGACAGACAGACTGATTCCATAATTCGACGGTTTTTCAACAGGCGTATAGTAAAAAATCAGTTAGGCCATACTAAAGTTATAATCCGGAAAACACAAAATGCACAAATTCAAGAGAAATAACTCTGGAAAGGTACATGCGATTTTGGCTAAAAGTGAACTTGAGCTGTGCTTTGTGGTCATAAACAAAATCTGAGAATTTGGAACAAATTAGTCAAGGCAAACTAAAGTTATCATCCGGAAACCACATAATTCACAAATTTGCAATCATTCAAGGAGAATAACTATGGAACGGTACATGCGATTATGGCCAAAGGTGAACTTGAGCTGTGCTTTGTGGTCAAAAACAAAATCTGAGAATTTGAAAAAAAATCGGTCAAGGCAAACTAAATTTATCATCCGGAAACCACAAAATCCTCAAATTTGCAATCATTCAAGGGGAATAACTCTGGAAAGGTATATGCGATTGTGGTCAAAAGTGAACTTGAGCTGTATTTTGTGGTCAAAAACAAAAAACTGAAAATTTGAAATAAATCAGTCAAGGCAAACTAAAGGTATCGTCCGGAAACGAAAAGTTGGGCTAAATTCCCATAAATAAAGGGCCATAACTCTACTGCAATTGGGCCGCTAGAAACGGAAATCAAACCCATCCTGTATTTTGTTATACTAAATCCACATGCCAAATTTAACTCTGCTCAAACCATTACAACTAAAGTTATCGTCCAGAAACGAAATGTGTCCATGGACGGACAGACAGACAGACGGGTGAAGAGACCATTCACATAATACGTCCTGCTTTTCAAACGGGTGTATAAAATCAACATCTGAAAAATTTGGTGTCAAGACGTTCGGCTTTAAATGAACGGAAACCAATTTTTTTTCAAAAATTGTGTTTTCAAAGGGCCATAACTCTGCAGCAGATGGACTGAGAAACACCAATATCGAACTTGACCTGTATTTTATTGCTAAAAACAACATCTGAAAAATTTGGTGTCAATCCGTCACGGCGTTCAGCTTTTAATGAACGGAAACCAATTTTTTTAGAAAAATTGTGTTTTCAAAGGGCCATATCTCTGCAGCAGATGGACTGAGAAACACCAATATCGAACTTGACCTGTATTTTAATGCTAAAAACAACTTCTGAAAGTTTGATGTTGATCCGTCAAGGCGTTCAACTTAAAGTGAACGGAAACCGAATTGTTTACGGACGGACAGACTGATAACATAATACAACCGTTTTTTAAACGGGCGTATAAAAATGCATAACAGAAGTGCCGAATTCTGTATTCTATACCTCAAGCAAAAAATTTGAAAAAGAGATTGATTCTCACAGATTTCATCTGCATTACATAGTATAACAACTAATGTAGGTTTTTATATGTGAAAAACCTGTCGAGACGTAAAAAGCATCACTGGCATAGTAAAAACAGAGAAGGCGTAGAAGCACAACAACCCCCTTTTACTTATGGGTTACGACATTGCTATATACCGTAACCTGCCAATGGGTTACGTTATGACATGGTTCCTACAGCTAATCAGTAAGTAGATTCCAGGCTTTTCAAGGACATTTTCATGCCATATTCAAGGTTTTTCAAGGCTTCATAGAAGTTAAATTCAAGGTTATCGACACGGTTCCTGGATGTTTTTCCAGACCACTTTCGGAGTTTTGAGGAAATTCAATGACTTTCCAGGCCTTGAAAATTGATTTTCAAATTCAAGGCTTTTCAAGGCCTGCGGGAACCCTGTATGAGACTTTTATTTCCAGGCCTGTTACTTTATGGAAACCTATCAAGTCTCTTTTAACCCTCAAGAGTCTGGGCAAGTTTTCTGACTTTCTACTATACCACACCTTTTGAGTGTAGCAGCCGAATAGCGATTGCTCGCCAAGTCTAGCCTCCAGGGGCAACCAGGACTTTACTAGAAATCACTGCAAAGGTAATTTGACTATTGACCACAGGACCTCTTCTCAAGTTTATGTTAAGAGTACATGTTCTCAGACCACAAAGTTTCTGAAAGTCCGACAAAAACCTTTGGAAGTCAATATGTCCAAGGGATGATGATGAAAATACCTATGGTACAGGTTTTTCCCCCATCATGGTGAAATAACCTTTTGATACTACGGGGCAGTCACTGTCTTGAATGGTTTTACAAGAGGGCATTCATTGCACTACTGTGATTTCTAAATAACAGGCCAGATTTCAACACGAACAAAGAGTAGGGTAAGAATGAGGAACATCACTAACTGAGCTGGCAATGCAACAAACAGGCTATTAACTTAACTGCGGAGTATTTTCAAAATATTTGTCATCAAATCTATTCATGGCTGCTTTTCTGCAGCCATGACCAGATTTGATGAAAAATTTATCTAAATTTACCTCAAGAAATCATTGGTCAAAAGGTGCATTCAATTCACAAGGCAGACATTTGGTTAAATGTGTCCAAATTATACATATTTCAGTGGCAAGAGATTTTGTGTACTGGGTAGAAATATCAGCACCCACCACAAAAGGATTTATGTCAGCTTATACACAGAGTGGGTGGTTTAGAGAGACACACATTGGGTGGAATCAAACCATACCATTGCTCAGTAGAAAACTGAGAACAGAACAAGCAAATTTGGTGGTTATTGTTCCCAGACCACCACCTCCACAAGCCAGTGATCTATGAACAGGAAATCTTCTTGTTGAGGTCTAAAGCTTCTACTGGACGATCAACTAGAGTACAGCTGTGTGGACTGGTCGAATCCACACATGGGAAGTGATATCCATGCATGCATTTACAAGTAATAAAAATCATCATCAGCAAAATTTTAATTAATAAAGACCCAGGTTGTACCCAGTGCTTCATTAATTAACTTTTCGATGATTATTCCTTTTATTAGTGTTTGGAAACTAATATTATTGCCCTGGTAAATATTGCCCACCCGTGGAAAGTGACCAGTCCTCGACGGCCATACTGTAAGAATATGTTTGCCCATCCCAGAGTATCAAATCACCTCAGCCTGATTGTATATAAACAATGTAAAGTGTTGAGTGCGAGAAAATGCTAAAACCACAGGGATATATTGTGCGTTGTTTTTGTGTATTCTTCTAATTGCATTGACTTTTAACCCTTTGCACAGACTAATGTGAAGTTACCAAAATTTTCAAGCAGCAATTTTCCCCCCAAATGCAACTAGGAATTCCAACAGATTCACTCTTGATAGAGCTCAATCAGCTTCTTTAACCCTTTACCTAACGTAACGGCCAAAACCGGCCAGCGCGATTCTCAAAAATCGCCAATTAATTTTCATTATTTTTTTCATTTTTTGTCTCAAAAACATAGGTTATGACCCCTCATTGGAACGAGCTCGTCGAGCTCGTTCCAACAAGGGGTCATAACCTATGTTTTTGAGACAAAAAATGAAAAAAATTAGTTGTTCAAGAATTATTTTTGCAAGTGTCGTCTGCTTTTCAGGATAGGTAAAGGGTTAAACAAGAGTGAATCAGTTAAATTCCCAGGATTAATTTATGGGCAACATCTGCAGCTTGAAATTTTTGTATTCTGACATCAGTGACAGAGGGTCAAAGTGATGAAAAATTCGGGCTATACTTTGGTAACGCTGTTAGTTAGCTCTCATATAAATTAATCTAACCTGCCAGGTTCACCCCTCTGAAACGATATACCCAGTGTTTTATCTATAACTTTTCACACCCAAATCTTTGCTGCTGGAAATACAGAGTAATGTCAATGAGGACAAGTTAAAAAGATACAAGACAGTTTTCTCTCATCTATTCCTAAATAATATGCAAGATACTATGGATCCACTTGCTTACTTGAATACCTGTGTACCAGTAGACCAGTAGCCTGTATTGCTAGCTTAGAAACATATGTGACTATTTTTTGTATGTGGAGAGTTTATTTATTGATTGGTTTTTAAGGACATATTCTTCTACACAATGGCTAAGTGTGATCACAACATGGACATAAAATTAAGTTTATATCCATTTTGCTCATTTTAGAGGACTTCCAACCCAAGCATTAATGACTTGGGACCTACTTTACCAGTCAAACAGAACTTGTTTACCACAGAAAACAAGCACTGCTTCACTTTCCTGGGTTCCCATGGAGAGATATTCTGAGAGATTAATTTCTATTCCAATTGTGAGATTCAACTGAACACACCTTCATCAAGACAATTCTTCTTTTCTCTGCCACTCAAGCAATATACTTATGCTGCAATACAGATAAGGCCTAAAAAAGTTAAAAATCTGTTTCTCAGGCCCTCTCAAATGGTCATTTTGACTGCTGCATGATCTCATTTAATAACCAATGCAAACTTAAAATGAAAGTGTCAATGACACTGTAGCTCAACTTGACAAACTTGAACTTGGTAAGTTATAATTGAAATGGCAAAATTGAAGATCATTGGCACCAATGTTATTCGGTGAAATTTTAACATAACAGCATTGTGTGTGTGCACAACGTCAGAGTAATCCATGCATTTTTAAATGTAAACTGTAAGACTGGCTAAAGGTAGAATGTTGATACACAAATGCAGTGTGTTCAGAGGGAAATATTGATGTATAACTGCACGAAGATCATCGCCAGCGGCAACATTTTTTGACAGAAATTGAAGAAAATCGATAGCTCCCATCTAGAGGTAACCCCAAACAAACATACAAAGTTTCAAACCATTCTAATCATAAATGTGCCCTGTAGGGCGTGCTAAAGGAGTATATTGATGACTGACTAAAATAAGTTCAAAGGTTGTTGCCAGCTGCAACATTTTTCGATGAAAACGGAAGAAAATCAATAGTTCCCATCTGGAGGTCACCCCAAACAAGCATGACAGATTTCAAAGCAATCCGATCATAAATGTGCCCTGGTTGTGCCAAAGGGAAATATTGAGGTCTGACTAAACTACGTTCTAAGAGCATTGCCAGCGGCAACATTTTTTGACGGAAATTGAAGAAAATTGATAGCTCCCATCTAGAGGTCACCCCAAACAAGCATACCAAGTTTCAAAGCGATCTGATCATAAATACGACCTGTGAGGTGGGCCAAAGGAAATTGTGGATGTACATAGGTACATACGCCAATGGACGAGAAGTGATGGCAATAGCCCAGCTTGACTTTGTCAAGTTGAGCTAAAAATAAAAATTAAGGGCTTTGTGTTTGATATTTTACCCAAGTTAATAAAATTAAAAAATTTGTCGCTTCAGTGCAGCAAGGTTTCACATATGCTAAAACATTGCAAAGCATTCTTTTACTCAAGGGACGAAATACACCACCACCCATGCTATTCAGTAGATCATGAGGCCTAAAACATAAAACAAACCAAGAATAAAAACTTTTGATAGCAAAAAAATAATTACAAAAATAAAATATAAAACAAGTGCAACGCCAAGAATGGCCCGCTAAAAATCCAAACCTGTATTATGTTGTTATAAACCTATGTATAAAATTTTGCTTCATTTTGTTCAGTCAAACTAAAGTTATCGTCCAGACACCATATTTGGGACATACATAAGAACTTACAGACAAGGGTAACACTTAATAAAAAAAAAAAACGCCCACACACATGCAGTTTTACAAAAAAAATGGTCTGAAAAACAAAAGATCTACCTTATGGAGCCTACAAAAATTCTGTTTTACCTTGTTTACATTTATTTACTGGTGTCCAATGTGACTTCTTAAGATCAAGTGTTTATAGTGATTCATTGAAATAGATTATTTTTGTCTTAAGCTTCTAATGTTGCAGGTTTTTCTGTATTTACACCTCATTCAAGACATGGTCACACTTATACTCTGTAAAAGGATCTTTGGCTGAAACCAGGATGTTCACTTGCTTAAACTTTGCTTGCACTTTTTATTCTTTTCACAGTGCGAGTTGTTATCTAGGCAGAAATTCTTCACTCTGTTGGTGTTTTTTGTGGTGGCCCATGCTCTAAGTTCTGTATAAAAATGCCATCTGCCTTTCCACCATGATCACAGCTCAAACAAGACAGGCAGTTCCCTGTTTAATCCTTAAAGACCTGGAGATTTTGATACACTTTTGGCAATTGTTTACCACACTTTGACAGTCCACACCCTGTGGCTTTGCAGTTATTTCTGAGTAAGTCTCGGCTGCCGGTATAGGCAGCCAAGACTTGCGAAACAACTGCTAAGGTACTTGGATTGCCATTTGCAAGTTTACTCAAAGACTGCATGTTGGTGCCTGCACCTGTTTTGTTGTACTATAAAGTGATCAATGAATGTCTTTGTTATGTAATCGGAGAGACGGAGTAATATGCTAATACTTTGAAAGTGCAATTACACTGGTGTCTAGTTTTACAAGTCCTATCGTCTGTACTCACTAAATTTGCTCCTTATAGACAACTATGTAATGCTTAAATAAATCTATTTCTTATCTTGTACAGAAAACTCCTTGCAGACATAAAATCCATCAACTGCTTCTCAAGTGCTTTAGAAGCACTCCGCATGTATTATACATACCAGTGACACGTCCTCCTCAGGATGCATCAATTTGGAAGTCAAACCTGAGCTAGATTCTGGTTTCTTTATTGTTGGGGCACCAGTAATTGTTGCACTGGGTGAAATTGAAGATGAAGAAACTGACGCAGCAGCAGGAAATGTTGGCTTGGAGGTTGAGGACACAGACTTGACATCAGTTCCGCCTGCTGTAACAGTTGACGACTTAAAATACAAAAAGGATATACAAATACTTATAATTATTAAGCAGATAACGGAATAATGATATCTGAAAAAAAACCCACAAAATTGACTAAACTTCAAGTATTACAAAGGGTAACTTTGCATGCTTCAAGTGTATACTTCTGTAAACAAGTAGAAAAACAACACTGGACCTTTTTAACAAAATATATCTCTGTAATCAATAATTACTTGACATCTTTCTCTATTCAAGTGTTTATTTACTGAGGCTTTTTATTTAGAGCTGGGAGGTTTTGATTTTTCAGATTCGATTTCAGTTTGGTTTCAGGAACAAGTGCACTGCCAGACAGTGTCATCCTCATAAAAACCACTAAAAACTTCAGTTATCAGTGGGCCACCAAAAACTTGATGGGCGAATGAATAGAGAGAGATGGGCATTCTCATAACATTTTATGGTCTTCAATAGGACCCATGGATCATTACTTTTTCAAGTTATTGTGCGAGCAAAAATTACAAAAAATCCAAGATGGCGGTCATATTGGATATGACAGAAACTGATTATCAAAAGGAACTTTCCTCCTGTCACTGTCACCACTAATCCACCACAAAAAACCTGGATCCATTTTGCAATTCATTTTCAAGTTATTGTGCAGATAAACAAAAAAGGAATAAGAATACAAGATGGCTGCCATATTGGATATGGCAGAAAAATGATTATCAAAAGGAACCTTCCTACAATCATCATTAATCCACCACACAGAAACAAATAGGATCCATGGGACATTTTGTTTTCAAGTTATTGCAGGGACAAGCAAAAATTACAAAAAATCCAAGATGGCTGCAACGGTGATCATACTGTATAAGGTTGAACACTGATTTTTGAAAGAAACTTTCATCTAGTCATCACTAATCCACCATAAAAAATAGGACCCATTATGCATTTCATTTTCCAAGTTATTGTTGGGACAAGCAAAAATGACAAAAAATGTCCAAGATGGCTGCCATGGCAGCCATAATGGAAAATGCAGAAAACTGATTATTGAAAGAAACCTTCCTCTAGTCACCACTAATCCACCACAAAATATTAGTACCCATGGTGCATTTCATTTTCATGGACAGGCAAAAATTACAAATAATCCACAATGGCTGCCATGGTGGCCATAGTGCATATGGCAGAAAGTTAAAAAATTTATAGTAATTTATATATTTTTTATACTTACCAATGACCCAGACTTAGCTGGTGCTAACTCTAAAATATTTAGAGTCAAACGCAAATTTTACCCCCAATCCTAAATACTCATATAAAAGTGTTCGAAGAATGTATATTAACGCTCAATTAATCACGTGATATATACAGATACTTCACACCAATCAACACTTAAAAAATATTACACAGATGAGTAACCATAGGGTTTACCCTTTAAAAACATCTCGGAACCGACTCGGAATTACTGACTCCAATGGAGGTATTCTTTTGCTTTACACAATAAAGCAGGTGACCCAAGGGAACACCCGCCACCCCCCCCCCCCCCCCCCCCCCCCTTTCCCCTTGCCTTGGATCAAATACACCAGAGCAAAGAGGGCAGCAGGACAGAGTCACTGCCGGAACCAAAAGCCTATACACACATAGTTGCCACAGTTTAGTAGACAACATTCTGAGTAAAAAATAACGGACCTAAACAATGTAGACCTGCAGAAAGACTCAATATTCTCAGATACAAAATCGTGAAAATGGAGGGCTAAGACCAATATGCAGCCCTCATTAGATCTGTAATATCAACATAATTAGCTTAAGCCTATGATGTAGAAGAACTCTTACTTCATGAGCTTAAAACTAACGCACAGACTGCTGAATGAAGATATAATCATTAGCAGAAATGATAGTAGATTGAATCCATCTAACCATAGAATGGACCGAAATGTGGAGGAAGCTTCCACGGCATGCCCCACAACAGACGCCTGAGTAAATTAATCCTCAGTCTTTGTGGATCTAGAGAAGCTACCAACAGAATTGCATTGAAATAATTACATTGAGCAATATCTGTTAAATCAACGGCACTGGAAGATACGTATATCTTATTATCCGTTCACAAGATCGATAGAGTGTTTACTGCAAACGTTCGAAG
The DNA here is from genome assembly GCA_031216915.1 of Pictodentalium vernedei. Classification (NCBI taxonomy): domain Eukaryota; kingdom Metazoa; phylum Mollusca; class Scaphopoda; order Dentaliida; family Dentaliidae; genus Pictodentalium; species Pictodentalium vernedei. Next base: position 378,790,184 of record CM062297.1, read on the forward strand.
ATCCAAACATTGTGACACATACGTCTGCAACTAATTGTTGAGATGCGTCGCGAAAAAGTCGATCATTGACCGCTCTTCTTGGTAGCAATCTGATTGAATACTGGTTTGTTGAAAGTCCATTCTGGTGGCAATAAACGGCCCCTCCGTGAAGGGAGTCCGCTAATACATTCAGACGACCCGGAATATGACGGACCAATAGAAGAACTTGATGTTCTAGTACCAACCGAAAGATTCTTTCCATTAACATAACAGGATGGAAAGAGTGCCTCCATAATTCCGAAAATACACTAATACCGTGGAGTTGTCGGACAGAATTAACATATGAGCATTCTGAATAACGTTCATCAATAACGTAGTGCAAACCAAAATGATATCATTCTTGATGTTTGTGTGCTTGATAAGGAACTACGGAAACAAAAGACCCTGGCACTTCAAATCCATTGGGTTCAATGAAACTACCCAAAGTGTTTGACTGACATCCATCAAAATGGTAAAACTCGGATCCGGCAATTTGCAGTGGAACTACTTGAGTTAAGCACTGAAAACTTGCCCAAGTCTGAATCTCTTATTCACTTGATTTGACAAGAAGATGTCCGTATCAAGCGAAATAATCTTCACCCTCCAATTCTGAATTAAAAGAAATTTGGAGATGACAAATGCGTAACCGCCCCATTGGAATAAATCATGGCAGTTCCGCACAACGTTATCAGTCACTTGAGATCTCCCGCTGAGACCTTGTCTGGGCGACGACAACAGCGAGTATAACAACTGATTAATTTCGCTCTGGTTAACGGCAGACGAACGAGAATGTTATGTGTCTCGAAGGGTAAATGACTTGGACGAAACCAGATCCGATTTCTCCTCGCTTACTTATGAAACTGAGACGTCAGATCAACAGAAGCAGAATCTGCACATCGTTCTGTGCTCTGGTTAACGGCAGACAAATGAGAATGTTATGCATCTCGAAGCTCATCCCCTGGTGGGTAAGTGACTTGGACAAAACCAGATCCGACTTCTCCTCATTTACTTATGAAACTGAGACGTCGGATCAATAGAAGCAGAATCTGCACATCGTTCTGAAGCATTAACTCGTTGTGAAGAATGTCGTCCAGGTAGGCCGACATTACCGCAGACGAATGAGCTCGGAAATGAGTCATTACCGAGTTCGTTATTCGAGTGAAAGCCCAGGAACTAGTTTCAGACCGAAACAGCTCAGAATATGAGTGGACGGAACGAGCCGTCTGGTTTTGGAACCAGAAAAGGATGGTTGTAGAAGCCTGGAAATTCCTGGATTTCTACAATCTCTATCGCGATCTTTCCAGAAGAGACTGGACTTCTGATGGAAGCGAACGTCTATCGTACTGACTGACGGAAGCCGAGTCCAACTTGGACTCCGAGTTAACAGAGGATTTCATTTGAGGAACAATATAATCCTTCCGAAATCACCCCTTGAATCCAAGGTACGTCCGTAATCTAATCCCAAATCATTGAGAAACTTGACAGTCTTCCGCTCACTAGTACACTAAAACCATTTCCTCCTGGTCCTGCGAGGCTTGCGGAAGGAGAAGCCATGTCCTCCACTGCCCGCACCTCGCCTCATCGACCTAGGGGCATCTGACCGGATGTCTCGGTCAGAATTACAGCCCCTAACTGAGTGGCTACCTTGACGGTCTCTAGAATAAGACCTAGAGGATGCATAGGAACCTCTGTAGGAAGTTCCCTTGGACGTATTCGTCCCAGAAGTGCCTGTCCTACTCTTCTCTGCTGAATCCGACTATACGGAAGCGAATTTTAATAGCAGAGAGTCTAAAGCTTTCTTAGTTAACTGATCATAAACTGCAGAAAGCTTGCCGTCGAAGAAAACTCTTCGGAGACCAGTGCGACTCTGAGAGAGTTTTTCACCTTACTATCTACACGCGTGGATGTAGCCAGGGCCGCGTCACGTCTAACCAACTCCATATTGCCACTAAAGGACGGAGTTTTACGTGAGGCCCTTGAAAGAACTCTTAAGGAGATTATCATCCCAGAATTCTTTTCCCTTTGAGACGTAATGATAATGTTCTGGTAAGGTGATCTGTGTACGATGATGCGTCTAAGCTGTCCCTGCTAGACGATATTGTTATTTCCAACATCGTGGATGGAACTGACATAGACGACAGTAAAACAATACTAGTTCTTGACCTAGTCGTCTGGACGCAGAGAACTCTCAGAATGCTCTGTCCTGCTGTTTCAAAATATTCAATGAAATGATGAAAGGCAGATGTAGAGCATATTGCCGATAAGAAACCTGACCTGCCCATTTAGGTTGCAAGTTATATAAATATAGCGTCATTCAACAGATCAAACGTCCGTGAAACATATCTGGACTACGTCGGAAACTGAGGGATGATGTCCCTAAACTGATTAAGAATTCTATATCCAGTGGCGCTATCCGTTTCTTATCCGGCAACGCAGCATTTTGGTCCAGAGGAACAACGTCCGATGATAATGCCGGATGCCCTCTACAGCAATCATGTTGTTCCGAAAAGGGAAAATACAACTCATCCGTATCCTTTTCACCATCCTGTCGGACCACTTGAAATTCTTGGTCGTCCGTGCCTGAACCTGCAGCAGAACTTACCAACCCAGCATCATCAGATAATTCCTGATCTGACAGAGTTACTGTCGGTTGCTGGGATGCTGCATTAATTTGTGCTATCAGCGATAGCATATCCGCAACAGAGGCCAGTGGAGCTGCGGTCTTATGGGATATAGCCGCTGGATGCTCCTTGGACGTTCACTCCTGCATACCTCTAATATGCGAACGTCCGGAGAATGAAGGCCTCGTATCCTTGGCTACCGGATGTAAGGCTTCCACGTTTAGACAAAATTGTAAACGTTTAAACGACTGTCTGTAAACGAAACGGAAACGTTTACACGTACTAACAATGCAAGTAGTCAATAGTCAATATTTGATAGAAGTGTGTAATAATACACAGTAAGTTCATCATATCTTTGCGTACAGGGCATACAATTTATGTTATTGAGACAGCCGATTTACAGTTCGTCCAAAAACAACGTAGACGAACGATCACAGCATGCAGATGCCAAAGGCAAAGTTGCTCGGTCTATGGGGGGGGGGGGGGGGGGGAGGGGCTGTTTTAGTTAAATTTTGAAATTTATGGGGGTCTCTGAGCTCATTCTGGTGGGTTCGGGGTGAAATTCCTTGTGTTTTTTCAAACAGTAATGTTGGAGCGAGTTGCCATGGCACACAATAGTGACAATACCGGACTTGAGAGTGGAATGCAATGTCGCAAAAATAAACAAAGTCTACAAACCATGCAGGGGAATCCAAATTTTCAAACACCGCAAGTGCCAGTCTATCTGTCAAACTCCATAAATCGATCCTAAGATCATCCCATGTGTGAATAATAAATTAATAATCCATGTCAGGTGAACGAAATCATCGAGAACAATTGTGTATCACTTTGGGAATATACATGTAAATTCGAATAAACTAAAACATCCCACACATGTTTCGAAGAAAACACCAAAGATAAGCATGTGCCATGTGGCTCAAGTGACTGTGTCACATATGATATCACATGATTTGAAGATGATTTCGTTCGGTTACTGTGGTGGCGGCACCAGTCGGAACCAGTACACAGTTTTTCTGAAGCATTACCAAAATATTGCAATGCAAAGTTGGAAATGTTTTTTTTGTTTCTTTGACTTTCTGCATTAATCTGCAATTTTGAAATTACTCTATTAAAACTTCATTCCGTGTACACGTTTACCAGAACTGTAAACGTTTAATGCCCATAAACGAAACGTTCACGTTTACACGTGTAAACGTGGAAGCCTTAACCAGATGGCGTGACCTGGTCGCCGTAGAATCCCTGATCGGCGATGTTGATTGAATATCACAGGTCACATAGCCAAGGCACGGTCGCGTGTGCTGCCGTGAGGATGAGGAAGCCGAAAGAGCAGTCTCTCCGGACTGTCTATATAACGGAGCGTCCCGAGCGGTAGACGTATACTCCGACGGAGGAACGTTTTGTACCACAACATCTGAGCCCAGATCTCGCTCGCAGCCCAGATGGACCTGGACGTGCTAGGAACCGGACTAATAGGCTTCCTCCGTACCATCCTCATATCCGTCGTCACTGGGTGTGCACATTGTATTTTATAGTGCTCGCATCACCCAAATCTGCTTTCTGGACCACAACGGATGAACCCGGGTGCTGAGCCATTTGGTGAATGGTCGCGATACCGGGCGAGCTAGCAGATGCCAACGCCATCTATCGTACTAGGGAACTCCAGGCAATTGACGTATCTACATGAGCACTTTTGCCGCTAACTCTTCATTTGACTGTGACAACGGAAGCACACTTTACGAAGACATCACGGTAACCATATCCAGTTCATGTAGACCTGTGGAGCTGCGGTCCTACGTGAAATATCCGCTGGAAGCTCCCGGGACGTTCATTCCAGCATTTACGTAATATGCGAACGTCCCAACTGGAAAGGTCTCATATCCTTGGCTAGCAGATGGAGTGACCTGGTCGACGTGTATTCCTTGGTCGGCGAAGCAAGAGCACCAGACGTTCAATCCTGCATTTATATAATATGCGAACGTCCCCTAGAAATCTGTGGTCACATAGCCAAGGTGCAGTCGTGTGTGTTGACGAGGATGAGGAAGCCAATATAACAGCCGTGTCTGACTGTCATGCAACGGAGCGTCCCAAACAGGAGGAGTAGACGTAAGCTCTGACTAAGGGAACAACGTAAACAACATCGCAGCGCAGATGTTGATGCAAGAGAGAGGGGGCCTCTCTCGCTCGCGGTCTGGGGGACCTGGACGAGCTAGCTATCGGACTGACAGGCTTCCTCCGTACTATCCTCGGATCCGTCGTTGCTGGGTGTGCACATCTGAAGTTTTATAGTGCTCGCATCACCCAATCTGCTTCCCTGGACCGCAACGGACTAACCCGGGTGCTGAGCCATTCTATCCTTGTGAACGGTCGCGACACCGGGTGGACTAGCGGGCGACAATGCCTTCAATAGAACTAGCTAACTCCCAGCAATTGCCGTAATACCTTGAGCACTTCCTGCTAGCCATAATATTGCAACGACAGAGACACAGTGATTGAAGACATCACGGAAACATCACTCTGAGTTCTGAGAAAGAAACTGATAATATATAGTGACCGTACGGAGAGAGGACCGTAATGGACCTCTCACCGCAACAAAATACCGTGACATATTGTTGTCATATCAATCAACACACACAGAGCAAGAATTAATGCAACTACATTGACTATAAGAAACACAAGAGGCCCCAAGGGGCCTGAGGGCGCTCACCTGACATGGCAGCCTAAATATCAACCCAGAGAATTGATTTCAACAAGTTGCATCTGCTCCTCCTAAGAAAAGCTAAAACCAAAGACTCTGAACAATGGATCTAAAAAATAAGAAGATTTTTAAAGAACATTCCTCATATTGGACTAAGTTATAATTTGGGCTCCCACAGGGACCTGGCTTTAACAAACTTGAACCTCACCCCCCTAAGGATGCCGCACACCAAATATCAAAACATTCTGACTGCTGGATCTGAAGAAGAAGATTTTTAAAGAAAATTCCTCATTTTGAACTAAGTTATAATTCAAGCTCCTACAGTGAGTCCAAATATAGACCTAGAGACTTGGCTTGAACAAATTTGAATCTCATCCCCCCAAGCATGGTGCATACCCAATGTCAAAAGATTCTGCCTGCTGGATCTTGAGAAGAAGATTTTCAAAGAAATTTGCCTGAAATGCACTAAGTTCGAATTCGAGCTTCTATAGTGAGCCCAAATATGAATCTAGGGAGCCAATTTGAACAAACTTGAATCAGATCCACTCCACAATGTTGCACACCAAATATCAAAAGATTCTGCCTGCTGAATCTGGAGAAGAAGATTTTTTAAAGAAATTTGCCTGAAATGCACTAAGTTCGAATTCGAGCTTCTATACTGAGCCCAAATATAAACCCAGGGGGCCGATTTGAACAAACTTGAATCAGATCCACCCCACAATGTTGCATACCAAATATCAAAAGATTCTGCTTGCTGGATCTGGAAAAGAAGATTTTTTAAGAAATTTGCCTGAAATGCACTAAGTACGAATTCGGGCTTCTATAGTGAGCCCAAATATGAATCCAGGGAGCCGATTTGAACAAATTTGAATCAGATCCACCCCACAATGTTGCATACAAAATATCAAAAGATTCTGCCTGCTGGATCTGGAGAAGATTTTTTAAGAAATTTGCCTGAAATGCACTTAGTTCGAAATCGGGCTCCTATACTGAGCCCAAATATGAACCCAGGGGGCCGATTTGAACAAACTTGAATCAGATCCACCCTACAATGTTGCATACCAAATATCAAAAGATTCTGCCTGCTAGATCTGGAGAAGATTTTTTAATCTTTTTCCCATTGCCTACAGAGTTAAAAAGTGCTGACTCAGCACTTTTTCAAAGTCCTGAAAAAAGTACCTTGTGATCAAACCGATAGGGATTTTTTTTAACCATTCTATTCTAATGGATAAAAGTAAGCTTTATACAAAATAAGAATTCTCTGTGCCGTGTAGTTTTGGAGATATGGCAGTTTTAAGGTTTTTCCTATTTTTTAGCTCCCGAGGTTCCCAAGGGGCAATGAGAAAAATTTTTTTGGCATCAATCAACTGCTTATGACCCATTATCATCTCATATCAAATTTGGTTCAAATCGACCTGATGGTTCAGAAAATAGAAATTTTAGGCGTGGCAAAATTTTTGCCCCTCCCATAACCAAGGCAAATAATGCCCGACAAACTTCTCTTGAACAAACTTGAGTCTACACCTCAAAAGGAAGCTGCATACCAAATATCAAGTCTCTGCTATTGCTGGTTCTCGAGAAGATTTTTTAAGAATTGGAGCATTTTTGCCCCATCCCTCTGCTCAATATGAGCCGAAACCTAATTTGACAAAAAATCAAAATGCCCTTATATAACCCCTACTCACATGAAATTTCATTAATATGCGGCCAGTGGTTTGGGAGAAAAAGGCTCAAACACCACCTTCACGGCGGACGCCGGATGCCAGACGCCGGGCGACGGACGAAAAGTGATCAGAATAGCTCACCCTGACTTTCAGTCAGGGGAGCTAACAATGAACTTGTGAATTGGAGGAAGATATCCTCGCATTACGACTGAAGAATATTTTTTCAACCAGAAAAAATATACACTGTCATATTACTCGCACTAACTCTTGAAATAAATATACATAATATATTATAATTCATTATAACATTTCAAAAGAAAATAATTTTCAAAAAAAAAAAAAAATTCTGAAAAAATTTTCAGAAGAGCCCAAGTTCCCAATGGGAACCCTGAGCCCACAAAAGCCTCAGTGTGGACAAAAATTTTAATCATTTTGAAAAAATTCATGTAACACTTACGGACAATATTAATGTATCTTGCTATGAACTAAATTAAGCAGAAGACAAGTAATCATTGTCAGAAGTAACAGTTGTCAACATTAGCAAAAGTGTCAACAAACCAGAAACATGACTCCAGGCACTGAAACAAACATGGCCCGAAATCAGTTACCAATTTAAACACTATCTGATACAAAACAGAGGCTTCCAGAGAAGAAACTTTAGAACATCAGATGGTAGATGCAGACCAAAACGCCTAAACACCCCTAGGGTGAGGATGTAAACATGGGGAAAAAACAGGAAATAATTCTGTTTCCAAGATAAAACTCGCAAGAAATTTTAGTAATAAACATTACAAAAAATAAGCCAAAAGAATGGGAGAATAGCTAGGGGGGAATAAAGGAAAGGGAGAGAGGAAACACTGATTAAACAATGGAACATTCATAGCAAGAATGACCACAATAAGGTCATGCCACGAAAATAGGTAACATGTAACAATTTCATAAAATAATTATAAGTTACAGCCCTGAACATTTGTTCCCACTGTTTTCTCCTCTCCACCTTCTATTTCCACCATATATCCACCATTTCTCTCATAAATATGCGTCTGGCATCTTTAAAACTGAGATTTACATGCACAAATAACAGTGAAGTGTAAATGTATTGAAGGCCAAACAAAGAATAACTTTTGGCGGCAGTTTCGAGTCCTCCTTGACATTGCGCATGCGCAGTGGATTAAAAGTATGGAGGACCATATAGGACATGTAATTTTCGGTTTTAGATGCAAATTTTGGGAAATGGGGGGTAAAATTTGCGTTTAGCCCTAAATATTTTAGAGTTAGCACCAGCTAAGTCTGGGTCATTGGTACAGTATAAAAATACTGATTTTCAAAAGGAACCATCCTCGAGTCACCACTAATCCACGAGAAAATGAAAGTGTCAATGACATTGTAGCTTAACTTGTGTGTTGTGTTTGATGAAAAGGATAATGTTCAATGTTTATGAAAGGATTATGAAATAAGACAAGAATTGTGATAATTGGGAATATGTTCATTTCTGTTCCCTGTATGCTATGTTTATGATAAAAATAATATGAGGTGTACACTGTACTAAAGAGCTGAGGGGTGGGTTAATATGACCTCACAGTTAATGTATGTGGCCCTCGCAGTTAACGTACATCAACAAAAGTTACCAAGTTACAGTGAAATTATTCCAAAACGAGTCATCCTATCAAGTTACATTAAAATCCCTTCATAAATATGGCCTGTAGACTGTGCTAAAGGTTTTCGGGCTTCAGGCCCCTGTAGCCGTCAGTTTCCCAATTGTGTCCAAAGGAGATGTTCTCATCTAGACATTATATGAAGTCAACCTACCAAGTTACAATGAAATCCCTTAATAAATATGACCTGTAGACTGTGCTAAAGGGTTTTGGGCTTTTTCATGGCTGAATGGTAGAAACCAAAAGGGGACATTCTCATCTGGGCATCATCTGAAGCGATCCTACAAAGTTACAGTGAAATCCTTTCATAAATATGATCTGTAGACTGTGCTCAAGGTTTTTGGGCTTCGGGCCCCTGAAGATGTCACAGTTGACCAATCATGACCAAAAGGGGATGTCATCATCTAGGCATTATATGGAGTCAAACTTACGGGTTACAATGAAGTCATTCCATAAATATGACCAATAGACTATGTTAAAGGTTTTGGGGTTTTGGGTTCGGGCAGCCATCAAGGATGAATGATCGCGACCAAAAGGGGATGTTTTCATCTAGACATTATTTAGAGTCATCCTACCAAGTTACAATGAAATCCCCTCATAAATATGACCCGTAGACTGTGCTAAAGGTTTTCGGGCTTCGGGCACCTTTAGCCGTCACAGTTGCCCAATCATGTCCAAAAGGGGACGTTCTCATCTAGACATTATATGAAGGTAACCTACCAAGTTACAATGAAATCCCTTCATAAATATGACCTGTAGACTGTGCTAAAGGTTTTTCAGGCTTCGGTCTCGGGCAGCCATCATGGCTGAATGATCACAACCATAGGGGACAATCTCATCTGGGCCTCTTCTGGAGTGATCCTAAGAAGTTACAATGAAATCCCTTCATAAATATGACCTGTAGACTGTGCTCAAGGTTTTCGGGCTTCGGGCACTTGTAGCCATCACAACTGACCAATCATAACCAAAAGGGGATGTCATCATCTAGGCATTATATGGAGTCAGCCAAACAGGTTACAATGAAATCCTTCCATAAATATGACCTTTTGCCTATGCTAAAGGTTTTTGGGCTCGGGCACCCATCAAGGCAGCATGATCACGATCAAAATGGGACGTTCTCATCTAGACATTATTTGGAGTCATCCTACCAAGTTACAATGAAATCCCTTCATAAATTTGACCTCTAGACTGTGCTAAAGGTTTTCAGGCTTCGGGCCCCTGTAGCCGTCATAGTTGCCCAATCACGTCCAAAAGGGGACTTTCTCATCTAGACATTGTATGAAGTCAACCCACCAAGTTACAATGAAATTCCTCAATAAATATGACCTGTAGACTGTGCTAAAGGTTTTCGGGCTTTGGGCTCGGGCAGTCGTCACGGTTGGCAGACCATGCCCAAATGGGGAAATTCTCATCTAGACATCATAAGGAGTCATCCTACCAAGTTACAATGATTTCCCTTCACATTAAACATGACCTGCAGACTGTGCTAAAAGTTTTTGGGTTTCGGGCTTGGGCAGCCATCACGGTTGATAGATCATGCCCAAAAGGGGACGTTCTCATCTAGGCATTATACAGAGGCATCCTACCAAGTTACAATAAAATCCCTTCATAAATACGACCTGTAGACTGTGCTAATGGTTTTCAGGTTTTGGGCTCAGGCAGCCATACTGGTTGCCCGATCGCGACCAAAAGGGGACGTTCTCATCTAGACATGACCCCAAACCTGCATATGAAATTTCGTGACGATCAGACAAGAACTGCGGGGTGTAGCCCGTGCTAAAGGAAAATGTGAACAGACGTCACAGACTCACAGACTTCCGCACGCGTGATGGCAATAGCTTATCTTGACTATGTCAAGTTTAGCTAAAAATAAGATCAATGGTGCATTTCATTTGAAGGTATTGCATGGACAAGCGAAAGCTAACAGACGGACAGATAGATGGAGAGAGAGAGAGAGAGACGGATGGACACAGCTATAAAATAATACTGCCAGAAGAATCTGCTGATTCTCTGGAAGTCTTTTTTGTGACTGTATGTTGAGGCATCAGTTTTGTGGCCAAATAGTTGTCATAAGATGGAAATTAGTCTTTAACCCACTGCACACTGATGTCAAAATCTCTAAATTTAAGTCTGTTAATTTTTCCCATGATGCAACTAGGAAATTAACCAATTCAATCTTGTTTGACAGATCTCCATGAGCCCTGTCAAACAAGATTGAATTGGTTAATTTCCTAGTTGCATTACGGGAAATAATTGCATGTTGAAGTTTTAATATTTTGACACCCTTGTGCAGAGGGTTAAGGTCACATGTTTCTAAACAATGGCTAATTGTGACCGCAACATGAAGATAAAGTCCAGTTAAGTCAATCATTTATACCAATGTTGCCCATTTTAGAGGACTTCCACCTCAAGCATTGATGACTTAGTCATATAACTGGAAATTTATCAAATGATTTCTTTTATGTGCAACTGGAAAGATGTTAAGTAACTTTAAATTTATTTATTTATTGGCTTAAATTTTAATGACACTTTCAACACCTAGAATCACTTCATGTTGAACAGTTTTATGGGTGAAGGAAGCCGGAGTGCTTGGAGACAGGGACCAGCCGTGAGGGCGACTAGGGCGATTATGTCGCCCTTCTAAGCCCAAAGTCGCCTAGAAAAATGGTTGGGGCGATTACAAGTCGCCCTCTAAAAATTGGCCAAAATGAGGAAAGGCTGAACTGAGTGATGCAAGGTTTACATGAAGACGATTATTTTCAAAAATCGAATGTGCTCGAGTGTGATAAATGGGCATTTTAATTCGACAAATAAACGTCCATTTATTTGAAATCACACGACAATCAATTGTCCATTGTCGCTTTTGGCGGATTTTTTTTTAATTTCTATTTTGTTGCGTTTCAGTCGGAGCTTCAAGTGTCGAAACAAAAATAGGTGACTCACGCGACTCAACAAAATAACCCAGTTTGAAAGTAGGTTACGACGCTTAGGATGCCGAAAATGTATACACAACGGACGAATTTTATAACACAGTATTTTCATTTCATTTTGCTGACAACTATTAACTGTTGGGCTGTCTATTCCCAGAAAAACACAAATGGAATTGAAACACATGAAAAAAGGCTTTAGTGATGACAAGAATAAGCTTTGTACAGGACACAAGTGTGCATGTGGACGATCTTGAAAAAGGGTCCTCCTAAACACCGGAATGACACGAAATGATGCAGAATGACACCGGAATGCCATAAAAATGATGCGGAATGACATTTCTTATACAAAATTCAACTAAGATACATGAATAATAGTAATCAAAATTAAATTCAAAATATTTTTAGTAGACAAAACATTTTGAAAAATGCCTAAGTTCCCAAAAGGAACATTAAGAACCCAAGGGCATCCCGGTAGAGCCTAAGTGTGGACAAAATCCACATTTTTTGAGCTGCACTACCGGAATAATAATCCATGTACCCTACAGTAATTCTATAGTAATAGAATATAAAACAAGAGGCCCCACGGGGCCTGAAGTGCTCATCTTGAACAAAACACAATATAAACAGTCCAATCTTGAATGAGTCAACATCAAGCAATCCATCTCCATAGGTTACACTGTCAATCCTTGAGTCCCTCAGGAGTGACAAAAATAATCCGGCATCATGCCTTTTCTTCAGTTGATCATAATTGAGCCCCCTATGAAGCCCCTTGATACAACCTATGCGGATAAATCGAAGTTATATTTATTTATTTATTGGTGTTTAAGGTCACATATTTATGCACAATGGCTAATCATGACCGTGACAGTTATACGGGTGGGGGAAGCCGGAGTACCCAGAAGGAACCACCGAGCAACGGCGAGCAACTGTCAGCTCCCCAACATACTAACTCCACACAAGCAGGGTTAGCATTGGTTGAAGACACCAAGGACTTAACGCGGTTGCCGCAGGTGGGATTCGAACCGAGGACCTCTTGGCTTGCAGCCCGCACCTCCACCTACTGAGCCACAGCGCTCCCGATTAATCTTAGTTACACACCTCTAGAGGGTTCTGAATACAAAATCTTTATTCTCTTCAGCAACATGGCCAATATTAACCCAGGCTCTCAATTTGAACACAGTTGAATCTGACTTCCCTAGAGATGTTATCTACCAAGTATGAAAGCATTCTGACTGTTGGATCTGAAGAAGAAAAATTTTAAAGAAATTTCTTCATATTGCAGTAAGTTAAAATTTGGGCTACCAAAGCAAGCCCAAATATTAACCTATGGATCCGATTTGAACAAACTTGAATCTGACCCCCGTAGAGATGTTGTATACCAAATATAAAAGCATTCTGAATAGTGGATCTGAAGAAGATTTTTTAAAAAATCCCTCATATTATATTAAGTTAAATTTCAGGTCCCCATATGGAGCCCAAATATTAACCCAGGCACTCGAATTGAACAAACTTGAATTTGCTCCCCCCCCCCCCCCCCCCCCCCCCTCCCCCTCCCCCTATGAATGCTGTATACCGAATATCAAAAGATTCTGATGATTGGGTCTGGAGAAAAGACTTTTTTTAATTTTTGCAAATATGCTCAGCATTTTTTCGATGCCCATTACAGAACACCCTAACATAACCGATGGCAATTTTTTTTTTTTACCATTCAATTCTACTGGTCCTAAGGATACTTCATACCAAATAACAGCTCTCTGTTCCGTGTGGTTTGGGAAATATGGGCGTTTGAAAACATTTCTATTTTTAACTCCCAGGGTTCCCATGGGGATGCCAGAATTTTTTTTTGTTTTTTTTTTGTATGAGTCAAGTACTTATGACCCAATAATACCACATACCAAATTTGGTTCAAACAGGACCAACGGTTCAGAAAATAGAAATTTTGGGCAGGGCCAAAAATCTTACCCCTCCCATTACAAGGCCAAATATTGCTTCACAAACTTTGTTTGAACAAACTTGATTCTACACCTCAAAAGGAAGCTCCATAGCAAATATCAAGTCATTGTACACACTGGTTCATGAAAAGATGATTTTAAAAATATTTTGGAACATTTTTCCCCACTCCCTCACTATGGGGCTGGGCATGTTGAGTTGAACAACAAGAGGTCCCAGGGGCCTGACAGCGCTCACCTGACATGGTAGCCTAAATATCAACCCAGAGAATTGATTTCAACAAGTTGCATCTGCTCCTCCTAAGAAAAGCTTATACCAAATATCCAACGATTCTGACCAGTGGATCTAAAAAATGAAAGTGTCAATGACACTGTAGCTCAACTTGTCAAGACAAAGACATGTACATGTATAGCATGTGACACAGCAATGACAAACATCTAGGTAATGACCTGATAACAAAGGTACATATAAAGTATTGTAACGGTCTGTACATAAATACTGAGCGTTGCCTGTAACAAATGTATAGGTAAAGTATTGTAAAGGTGGGTGACAGTCAGATGCTAAACTAGAAAAAATCTTTGAGTCCCAGAGTGGGTCTGACTGAACCCCAAAATATTTGTTCTCATAGCAGTGATAACAAAGGCACCCCAAAACACACTCATTCCTGTCCCAAGGTGAAAACAAAGGTACCCAAGAAGTTTCGTGAAGATCAGTTCACAAATATGAGCTGTGTAGAAGTTGTGACAAAAAACTGATTGGACCTGATTTCGGTACAAAATGGCCACTGGCAGCCATCTTGAATTTTGGACCACGCCCAGAAACACTCGTTCTCGTCCCAAGGTGATAACAAAGGTACCCAAGAAGTTTTGTGAAGATCGGTTCATAAATACAGCCTCTAGCCCGAGCCGTATTGACATGTGCACTTACAGAGTATAAGTAGCACTGAATAAATCAAAGTTCATCTAATTTGCATAATTTCTGCATGAGAAAAAAAAACCGTACTATATGTGATGTATTCCATGTTACTAAACATTCATACAAAAATTTATTCAAATCAGAACTTTCATACAGAAGTTCTGTACAAAAGACTGATTGCACTAATTTTGGTACAAAATGGCTGCTGGAGGCCATCTTGAAATTCGGACCACACCCAAAAACACTCGTTCTCATCCCACGGTAATAACAAAGGTACCCATGAAGTTTCGTAAGATCGGTTCATAAATACAGCATCTAGCCTGAGCCATATAGAAGTTGTGTACAAAAAACTGATTAGACCTAATTTCGATACAAAATGGCCACTGGCAGCCATCTTGAATTTTGGACCGCACCCAGAAACACTCGTTCTCGTCCAAGGTGATAACAAAGGTACCCAAGACGTTTCGTGAAGATCGGTTCATAAATACAGACTCTAGCCCGAGCCGTATTGACATGTGTACTTACTGTGTGTAAGCAGCACTGAAAAAATCAAAGTTCATCTAATTTGCATAATTTCTGCACGAGAAAAAAACCCGTATTATATGTGATGTATCCCATGGTACTAAACATTCACACAAAAAATTATTCAAATCAGCGCTTTCATATGGAAGTTCTGTGCAAAAATCTGATTGCACCAAATTTCGTACAAAATGGCTGCCATCGGCCATCTTGAATTTCGGACCGGACCCCAAAACACTCGTTCTCGTCCCACAGTGATAACAAAGGTACCCAAGAAGTTTCGTAAAGATCGGTTCATAAATACGGCCTCTAGCCCGAGCCGTATTGGCATTTGCACTTACAGTGCTGAAAGTAACACCAAAAAACATCAAAGTTAGTCTAATTTGCATAATTTACGCACGAGAAAAAAACCCGTATTATATGTGATGTATCCCATGGTACTAAACATTCATACAAAAAATTATTCAAATCAGAGCTTTCATATGGAAGTTCTGTACAAAAAACAGATTTCTGCATCGTCGGTACAAAATGGCAGCTGGCAGCCATTTTGAATTTCGGACCGCACCCAAAAACACTCGTTCTCGTCCCACATTCATAACAAAGGTACCCAAGAAGTTTCGTAAAGATCGGTTCATAAATACGGCCTCTAGCCCGAGCCATAGCAGCTTGGCACTTACAGCTCTGAAAGTAACACTAAATAAATCAAAGTCAGTCTAATTTGCACAATTTACGCACGAGAAAAAAACCCGTATTATATGTGATGTATCCCATGGCACTAAACATTTATACAAAACTTTATTCAAATCAGAACTTTCATATAGAAGTTCTGTACAAAAAACTGATTTTTGCATCATCGGTACAAAATGGCCGCTGGCAGCCATCTTGAATTTCGGACCACACCTAAAAACACTCGTTCCCGTCCCAGGGTCATAACAAAGGTACACAAGAAGTTTCGTAAAGATCGGTTCATAAATTCGACCTCTAGCCCGAGCCATAGCCAATTGTTGACGTACAGACAGACAGACAGACGGACGACGGGCCATGACAATAGCTCAAATTTGACTTCGTCAAAGTTGAGCTAAAAAAGAAGATTTTTAAAGAATATTCCTCATATTGAACTAAGTTATAATTCGGGCTCCCACAGGGAGCCCATACATGAACACAGGGACTTGGCTTTAACAAACTTGAATCTCACCCCCCTAAGGATGCTGCATACAAAATATCAAAACATTGCGACTGCTGGATCTGAAGAATAAGATTTTTAAAGAAAATTCCTCATTTTGAACTAAGTTATCATTCGGGCTCCCACAGTGAGCCCAAATATGGACCTGGGGACATGGCTTGAACAAACTTGAATCTCACCCCCGTAAGGATGCTGCATACCAAATATCAAAACATTCCGACTGCTGGATCTGAAGAAGAAGATTATTAAAGAAAATTCCTCATTTTGAACTAAGTTACAATTCAAGCTCCCACAGTAAGTTCAAATATGGACCTAGGGACATGGCTTGAACAAACTTGAATCTCACCCCCCTAAGGATGCTGCATACCAAATATCAAAACATTCCAACTGCTGGATCTGAAGAAGATTTTTAAAGAAAATTCCTCATTTTGAACTAAGTTATAATTCGGGCTACCATAGTGAGCCCAAATATGAACCAAGGGACTTGGCTTGAACAAACTTGAATCTCCCCCCCCCCCCCCCCACCCCTAAGCATGGTGCATACCCAATATCAAAAGATTTTGCCTGCTGGATCTTGAGAAGAAGATTTTCAAAGAAATTTGCCTGAAATGCACTAAGTTCGAATTCAGGCTTCTATAGTGAGTCCAAATATGAATCTAGGGAGCCGATTTGAACAAACTTGAATCAGATCCACCCCACAATGTTGCATACCAAACATCAAAAGATTCTGCCTGCTGAATCTGGAGAAGAAGATATTTTAAGAAATTTGCCTGAAATGCACTAAGTTCGAATTCGGGCTTCTATAGTGAGCCCAAATATGAATCCAGGGAGCCGATTTGAACAAACTTGAATCAGATCCACCCCACAATGTTGCATACCAAATATCAAAAGATTCTGCCTGCTGGATCTGGAGATTTTTTAATCTTTTTTCCATTGCCTACAGTGTTAAAAAGTGCTGAAGATTTTTTAAGAAATTTGCCTGAAATGCATCAAGTTCGAATTCGGGCTTCTATAGTGAGCCCAAATATGAATCAAGGGGGCTGATTTGAACAAACTTGAATCAGACCCACCCCACAATGTTGCATGCCAAATATCAAAAGATTCTGCCTGCTGAATCTGGAGAAGATTTTTTAAGAAATTTGCCTGAAATGCCAAGTTCGAATTCGGGCTACTATAGTGAGCCCAAATATGAAGCAAGGGGGCCGATTTGAACAAACTTGAATCAGATCCACCCTACAATGTTGCATGCCAAATATCAAAAGATTCTGCCTGCTCGATCTGGAGAAGAAGATTTTTTAAGAAATTTGCCTGAAATGCACTAAGTTCGAATTCAGGCTTCTATAGTGAAAAATAAGAATTCTCTGTGCCGTGTAGTTTTGGAGATACGGCAGTTTTAAGGTTTTTCCTATTTTTAGCTCCCGAGGTTCCCACGGGGCAATGAGAAAATTTTTTTTTGCATCAATCAACTACTTATGACCCATTATCATCTCATATCAAATTTGGTTCAAATCGACCTGACGGTTCAGAAAATAGAAATTTTAGGCGTGGCCAAAATTTTTGCCCCTTTTATAACGAAGGCAAATAAGGCCCGACAAACTTCTCTTGAACAAACTTGATTCTAAACCTCAAAAGGACTCTGTATACCACATATCAAGTCTCTGCTACTGGTGGTTCATTATAAGAAGATTTTCAAAAAATTTGGCCATTTTTTCCCCACACCTCTGCTCAATATGAGCCGAAACTTATTTTGGATAAAAATCAAAATGTCCCTATATAACCTCTACTTACATGAAATTTAATTAAAATGTGGCCAGTGGTTTAGGAGAAAGAGGCTCAAACACCACCTTCACGCAGGACGACGGACGAAGAGTGATAAGAAAAGCTCACCCTGACTTTCAGTCAGGTGAGCTAAAAACAGATAGATAATTCTGACAGGACCCTGACTGTGGGGTAACCAACCAAAATTCTCTATCTCTGCTATTGTAATCACAGTACTGATCTTACACTTGCCAAGAAAAAAAGTTCCCTACTTTTTCCAGACATTTCAGTCTATTTTCTATACCCATTTGAGTACCTCAAAATGCTGAAAATCTGACTGTAGAATGATTTTTTTACGAAAACAGTCAGTAACAGAAGGTAACATTTATACTTTTTGAAAAACATTTGCAAAAGTGCCATTTCTTCATACACAAGTGGTTTGGCAAAGCAGCTTGTTTCAGGAGACAAAAGACTATAAATTGAACATAAATTTTGATGGTGTTTTTTTTTATTATTATTTCAAATGATTCAACCCTCTGCTAAGTTTCACATGATGCAACTTGAAATTTTAACACTGCAATTTAGAATGAAAGAGCTCAATGAGCTTTGTCAACCAAGACTGAATTATTTAAATTCAGGTTGCATTATGGGAAATATTTGCAGGCTGAAATTTTGATATCTTTATTTCTTTGTTTTCCATACTTTATCAATACATGCACCTCAGGGTTCGTCTGCTGTTTTTCCTTACTTTTCAGGATATTTTCCAGACCAAAACAAATTTCTTACTTTTTCAAGAATTCCAAAATGGTATAAGAACCCTGATATAACATTACTTGCTCAACTCTGAAAACCTGGTGATTTTTGCTACACCACGCCCGTCTACATCCTGCGGCTTTGCAGTCATTTCTTTTCAAGTCTTGGCTGCTTATATAAGACTTGCCTAGATATATTTATTAGAGTTTAAGGTTATTTCAGCAAGTAAGAACCCTGGTTATGTTCATTTCATGTAAATTCTGCTCTAATCACTTTTCACTAATTTTCCCGTCCATTTGCTGAAAAGTTAAACTCAAACTCTTCACTCACCTGTCCTGTGGCAGCAGCTGCAGCTGGAAACAATGGCTTTGAAGGAGGTGCAGTGGATGGTACTGATGCCATTAAAGGAACATTTGATACAGGTACACCCGGTCTCATAGGCCCCATAGGTCTTGGAGGCATTGGCATTCCCATTCCTGGACCTCCTGGAGGCATTCTGTTGGACGAATTAGAAAAGAATATATCAGCTACACAGCTACGAACTTCAGAGGTTGCCTACTTTACAGAAACATTCAAATTAGCTGTCTGATATGGTAAGAAAAAGAAAGGGAGTGGTGTCTCATGAATACAGGGAGTCTTCTGACCTTTGGGAAAGGGTCCAGGACCCATGCAAATGGGGAAATTTGCTTCATGAAAGCTCTAATCAGAAATTTGTTTGGGAGAAAAACACACAAAGAATAAGAAAAGTTATCTTCATATTGAATTGAGAACATAAATACAGAAGCTTCTACATGTATAGTACATGTAATAAGTTTTCTAACAAACAGCCGCATGAAATAATGATCAGTCTCTGTTAAATGATCAGCCTCTGTTAAATAAATTTTTCTCATACTATTAAATGATGAAGATATTTGTATACAGTATTTCGTAACACTTTGACAGTCTACATGCTGTGGCTTTACAGTTGTGTCTTGGCTGCCTGAATATGCAGCCAAGATTTACCTAGAAACAACTGACAAGGTTTTTGGAATTAACTTGCAAACGTATCTAAAAACTATCTGTTGAGGCACCTGTTTTGTTGAAGCAAAAAGTGATGAAAGTGAAAATTAGACCTTCAAGAGTTAAAGAAGAATTAAATTTTTAATTGAATGAGGACTGATATTGGGAAATTTTTTGTCTAAGTTGGAAAAAATCATGACAAAATGCCATTGGGAAAGGATCCCATATTCGGCCCCTGCTGACACTCAAAAGAATCCCTGGAAGGTTCACCATCTCCCTTTCTCTTTCAACCAACTAAAGAGGATTCAATAAATATCCTTCTTAGAAAGTCATTTGAGACCATGGTTAGTTAACCGACTGTTTAGCATTATTACAGGTTATCAGAATAAAATGCAGAATAAGGTTATTATTAGTTATTAATTATAACCTCATAGGAAAATGGTGTAATATATCCATTTCCACAAGATGCATATTTTGAAAGAAAGGTTTTATTTGTTCTAAGTGACCCTGACCTTTGACCCCAATACAATACAGTGGTGCTCACTTAATTGGTAACCTCTTAACTGAATAACCCTGTTAAATGAATAGAATTTCCCTAACACAAAACCATTTACCACACCTCCAGTACAAATTTGACTTGTTAATTGAATATAGTTATTTATTTATTGACGTGTAAGGTCACATATTTATGCACAATGGCTAATCACGACCATGACAGTTTTACGGGCGGAGGAAGCCGGAGTACCCGGAGAGAACCACCGTGCAACGACGAGCAGCTGCCAGCTCCCCATCATCGTAACTCCGCACTGCAGCACAGGCAGGGTTAGATTGGTTGAAGACATGTGTACCATCAACGTGCAGTACGCCTTAGTACACGGCGTCATCGTGCCCCCACATGGGCAATGGGGGGGGGGGGGGGGGGGTGAAGTGTCTTGCCCAAGGACAAAACGCGGTTGCCGCACGTGGGATTCGAACTAAGGACCTCTCGGCTTGCAGCCTGCACCTCTCCCTACTGAGCCACCGTGCCTCCCTAATTGAATATAGGTTATCGAGGAAACTCCTGTTAATGGAATAAACAAGAGGCCCCACGTGGCCTTAATCGCTCACCTGACAAAGTGACTCTAAGAAGTATTTTAGGTCACCTTCACCATGTCATGCTTCATCAACATTAACTGGTTGAGTGATAGATTTTGTTTGAAGTTCAACATTTGTTACCTAAAATTAGTTTTATTTAAAATCATTGGTGTGTGGACAATCTCCAATGATTTTTAATAAAGCAAATTTATCTCTGCAGACAAACTGGTTTAGCATGAAGCACAAACAAGGAATGTGAAGAGATAGCCTTGGACATCTCTCCCCAACTGTGGATATCTTCCATGTGCTACATGTATATATTTGCATGCAAGAAAACAAAAATTTTCACAAATTTTCCAAAATATTAGTTTTTTTTATCATCATTGGAACTAGCTCAAATAGCTTATTTCAATAGGGGTATGGGAAGATCAGGTATATTTTTGAGACAAAAATGTGAACATATAAATAATGGTGTTTTTTTGTGAATGATGCTGGAGAATTTTGCGTAAAGATATGGTAAATGGTTTGTTCTAGATACAGAATGATGCAAAAGTATTTAAATTTGATTAGGCAAGTTGTTCCTATAATGCATTTAAAAATTGAAGTAACTGTTTTTTTGCTGACGAACTTTTAGATGTGTGTGTCTGTGTTTGTGTGTGTGTGTGTGTGTGTGTTTGTGTGTGTGTGTGTGTGTGTGGGTTAGAGAGCTCATTTTAATGTGAAGTCATAAAGCTGTGTTTTACGTACGAAATTCTGGAATAACTAAAAAAAATTGCTTTTTTGACTCAAAAAGCATGGTGTGCGACCTCTCATTGGAATGAGCTCAAAAAGCTCATTCCAATGGGGTATTTACAAGCGATAAGTACATGTATGTTTAAGAGACAAAAATTAAAATTTGAATAGCGATTTTTGCGAAGAATGCTGACAAGTTTTGGCAGTTATGCTGGTAAAAAGGTAAGATATGCAAAGTGGTTGTTTTTTAGAGGCGACATTTAATTAAGGGGAATTAACCCTTGATTACTGAGGTAACTTCTAAAAGTACTGAAATTTCATGAAGCAGTGTGAATAACAGACAACAGTTGCCTAAAAATTTCATGAATAACTAAAATTTTTATTCTTTTGTCTCGAAAACATGGCATATGACCTTTGTTGGAATGAGCTGAATGCGTGTGTTCCAATGAGGGGCCATAAAATTTGAATGGAGATTTGTGTGAATAATGCATTAGTACTGCTAGATTTGGGTAAATGGTTCACCCTGGATACCACCCCTTCTATAGTAGATCTTTTCTGCAAATTTTGTCTAAGATTCTATCAACTTTACAAATAAATACGTTCATGAATCACAATCAGATCCACCCCACAATGTTGCATACCAAATATCAAAAGATTCTGCCTGCTGGATCTGGAGAAGAAGATATTTTAAGAAATATGCCTTAAATGCACTAAGTTAAAATTTGGGCTCCTATACGGAGCCCAAATATAAACCAAGGGGGACGATTTGAACAAACTTGAATCAGATCCACCCCACAATGTTGCTTACCAAATATGAAAAGATTCTGAAGCTGGATCTGGAGAAGAAGATTTTTTAAGAAATTTGCCTGATATGCACTAAGTTCGAATTCGAGCTTCTATACTGAGCCCAAATATGAAACTAGGAAGCCGATTTGAACAAACTTGAATCAGATCCACCCCACAATGTTGCATACCAAATATCAAAAGATTCTGCCTGCTGGATCTGGAGAAGAAGATTTTTTAATAAATTTGCCCGAAATGCACTAAGTGCGAATTCGAGCTTCTATATTAAGCCCAAATATGAATCCAGGGGGCCGATTTGAACAAACTTGAATCAGATCCACCCCGCAATGTTGCATACCAAATATCAAAAGATTCTGCCTGCTGGATCTGGAGAAGATTTTTGAAGAAATTTGCCCGAAATGCACTAAGTTTGAATTCGAGCTTCTATAGTGAGCCCAAATATGAATCCAGGGGGCCGATTTGAACAAACTTGAATCAGATCCACCCCGCAATGTTGCATACCAAATATCAAAAGATTCTGCCTGCTGGATCTGGAGAAGATGATTTTTTAAGAAATTTGCCTGCAATGCACTAAGTTCGAATTCGAGCTTCTATAGTGAGCCCAAATATGAATCTAGGAAGCCGATTTGAACAAACTTGAATCAGATCCACCCCACAATGTTGCATACCAAATATCAAAAGATTCTGCCTGCTGGATCTGGAGAAAAAGATTTTTTAATAAATTTGCCCGAAATGCACTAAGCCCGAATTCGGGCTTCTATATTAAGCCCAAATATGAATCCAGGGGGCCGATTTGAACAAACTTGAATCAGATCCACCCCGCAATGTTGCATACCAAATATCAAAAGATTCTGCCTACTGGATCTGGAGAAGAAGATTTTTGAAGAAATTTGCCCGAAATGCACTAAGTTTGAATTCGAGCTTCTATAGTGAGCCCAAATATGAATCCAGGGGGCCGATTTGAACAAACTTGAATCAGATCCACCCCGCAATGTTGCATACCAAATATCAAAAGATTCTGCCTGCTGGATCTGGAGAAGATGATTTTTTAAGAAATTTGCCTGAAATGCACTAAGTTCGAATTCGACCTTCTATAGTAAGCCCAAATATGAATCTAGGGAGCCGATTTAAACAAATTTGCATCAGATCCATCCCACAATGTTGCATACCAAATATCAAAAGATTCTGCCTGCTGGATCTGGAGAAGAAAATTTTTTAAGAAATTTGCCTGAAATGCACTAAGTTCGAATTCGAGCTTCTATAGTGAGCCCAAATATGAATCTAGGAAGCCGATTTGAACAAACTTGAATCAGATCCACCCCACAATGTTGCATACCAAATATCAAAAGATTCTGCCTTCTGGATCTGGAGAAGAAGATTTTTTAATAAATTTGCTTGAAATGCACTAAGTTCAAGTTTGGGCTCCTATACTGAGCCCAAATATAAACCCAGGGGGCCGATTTGAACAAACTTGAATCAGATCGACCCCACAATGTTGCTTACCAAATATGAAAAGATTCTGCCTGCTGGATCTGGAGAAGAAGATTTTTTAAGAAATTTGCCTGAAATGCTCTAAGTTCAAATTCGAGCTTCTATAGTGAGCCCAAATATGAATCTAGGAAGCCGATTTGAACAAACTTGAATCAGATCCACCCCACAATGTTGCATACCAAATATCAAAAGATTCTGCCTTCTGGATCTGGAGAAGAAGATTTTTTAAGAAATTTGCCTAAATGCACTAAGTTCGAAATCGGGCTCCTATACTGAGCCCAAATATGAACCCAGGGGGCTGATTTGAAAAAACTTGAATCAGATCCACCCTACAATGTTGCATACCAAATATCAAAAGATTCTGCCTGCTGGATCTGGAGAAGAAGATTTTTTAAGAAATTTGCCTGAAATGCACTAAGTTCGAAATCGGGCTCCTATACTGAGCCCAAATATTAACCCAGGGGGCCGATTTGAACAATCTTGAATCAGATCCACCCCACAATGTTGCTTACCAAATATGAAAAGATTCTGCCTGCTGGATCTGGAGAAGAAGATTTTTTAAGAAATTTGCCTGAAATGCACTAAGTTCGAATTCGGGCTTCTATAGTAAGCCCAAATATGAATCCAGGGGGCTGATTTGAACAAACTTGAATCAGATCTACCCCGCAACGTTGCATACCAAATATCAAAAGATTCTGCCTGCTGGATCTGGAGAAGAAGATTTTTGAAGAAATTTGCCTGAAATGCACTAAATTCGAATTCGAGCTCCTATAGTGAGCCCAAATATGAATCTAGGGAGCCGATTTGAACAAACTTGAATCAGATCCACCCTACAATGTTGCATACCAAATATCAAAAGATTCTGCCTGCTGAATCTGGAGAAGATTTTCAAAGAAATTTGCCTGAAATGCAGTAAGTTCAAATTTGGGCTCCTATACTGAGCCCAAATATAAACCCAGGGGGCCGATTTGAACAAACTTGAATCAGATCAACCCCACAATGTTGCATACAAAATATCAAAAGGTTCTGCCTGCTGGATCTGGAGAAGAAGATTTTTTAAGAAATTTGCCTGAAATGCACTAAGTTCGAAATCGGGCTCCTATACTGAGCCCAAATATGAACCCAGGGGGCCGATTTGAACAAACTTGAATCAGATCCACCCTACAATGTTGCATACCAAATATCAAAAGATTCTGCCTGCTGGATCTGGAGAAGAAGATTTTTTAATGTTTTTCCCATTGCCTACAGTGTTAAAAAGTGTTGACTCAGCACTTTTTCAAAGTCCCGAAACTGTACCCTATGATAAAACCGATGGCAATTTTTTTTTACCAATCCTTTCTGTTGGTCCTAAGGAAGCTGCACACCAAATAAAAATTCTCAGTGCCGTGCAGTTTTGGAGATATGGGCGTTTTAATTTTTTTCTATTTTTAGCTCCTGCGGTTCCCACGGGGCTGCGGGAAAATTTTTTTTTGCATAAATCAAGTACTCATGACCCAATATGCCCTCACATAAAATTTGGTTCAAATCAGCCTCTCGGTTTGGAAAATAGAAATTTTGGGCGGGGCAAAAAATTTTGCCCCTCCCATATCGACGCCAAGTATAGCCCCACAAACTTCTCTTGAACAAATCTGAGTCTACACCTCAAAAGGAAGCTGCACACCAAATATCAAGTCTCTGCTACTGCTGGTTCATGAGAAGAAGATTTACAAAGATTTTGGTGCCCCTTGGGGGCGTGGCACCACCCAGGAGGAGGGGCAACTTCATTTGAACAAATCTGAATTGGCATTAGGTAATAAACATTTAGCCAACATTTGAATAAAATTGGGCTAGTGGTTTAGGAGGAGAAGTCGATAATGTAAAGTTAACGCCGGACGACGACGACGGACGACGGACGACGACGGACGACGGACGGAAAGTGATTAGTAAAGCTCCCCTTGAGCTTCGCTCAGGTGAGCTAAAAATCTTTCATCCTGTCAAGAAATTACCCTGAGTCTCCCCAGTTTTCCTTTGTTTATAGACCTAATTGGCCTCAGTACATCCAATACAGGTATTTAATCTATTATATCTTGTTTGACAGACTCATGGAGCTCTGTCAAAAAAGGTATAGAATAAATGCTAAGTTTATCTTTAGAATACAGGAAAGTGACACAATCCCTATTAATTGAATTCTCCTGTTAATTGAATAATTTTCATTGGCAAAGTGGCTATTCAATTAACAGGGTTCCACTGTACCAATCATCATTACTTTCCAGGCAATCTGGGAATGAAGTTATAGTTTCAATTGCAAAAGGAAACTAATTATTTCAGACACCAAAATTCTTCTTATAGAAATAGTAACCTTGATCTTTGAATTGACACCGAAATACAATCCCAATTATCATTCAACAAGGTCTCATAAGCAATCTGTGCTTGAACTTATAATTTTGTATGCAAAAGGAAACTAGTGTTGAAACAACTATGGAATTTGGAACTCAACCACTAATCTTTTTTCTACTGGCTGGATTGCTTATCACATGCAGTACAGACACTGTGGACTGGTCACTTTCTACGGGTGGGCAATATTTCCCCGGACACAATAATATTAGATTGCAAACACAAAGTATAGGATTAATCATCAAAAATTTAATTAATGAAGCACCGGGTACAATCTGGTGCTTCATTAATTAAAATTTTGCTGATGATGATTTTTATTACCCGGTAAATGCATGCGTGGAGAGCTGGGAGGTTAACTGGAACCACGGGTCCGGATTGGTAGTGAGAGAGTACCGAAAATGATGAATTTAAAGTAATTTGTATATTTTTTATACTTACCAATGGCCCAGACTTGGCTGGTGCAAACTCATTAATTTTCAGGGCCAAACACAAATTTTGAACCCTCCAATCCCCAAAATTTGCATACAAAACCGAAAATTCAAAGTCCTATCTGGTCCTCCATACTTTTGTTTACTGTTCATGCGTGGTAACCAGGTAGGTACCGAAATTGGCGCCAACATCATTCATACTAGTTATGCCTGTTAAATGTTATAAATCAGCGGAGAGATATGAGTGCCCACTCATGGGAGGCCATCCCCGTTTGGGGCATTGGTAAGAGAAAAATTTCTAACTAGTTTGGATACAGAAGAATCTAATCCAATAACCAAGTTATCATGATGAGCATATGTACCTGATAATAGACTTATAGCCCTTAATCATGAAGGGCTGCAGTTACGTCAAACAGGTAGACCAGAAAATTGGCAATCTGAGGAATAGATGGATTATAAATATCCACCGACTGATCTGTACACCAATGAAAGAAAACTCTCCACTTCACTGCATAATTCAACGAAACGGAGGTCCTACAATTAGAAATTGCGTCCACTGCTCGTCCTGAAAAATTGCTCTCCGTGCAGGAAGGACCGCACAATGGAAATAGGTGAAGGTTGAGACCTTCTGGGTTGTGATGTAGTGTGTTGGACTTCCCCTAATACACAGGCTTAAAAAAATTGCGGGAACGATCGTTTCGTTCCCACGCCGTTCCCGCAAAATGTTTCTAGCGGGACCGATTTACCGTTCTCGGCATTTTTTTTGGGGGGGGGGGGGGGAGGTCGGGGGGGGGGGGGGGGGGGGGGCACCGCACAGCAATATACTCATAAAATGCAATGCAATATGCTTTGAAAAATTGCCAGCTCACCCTTTCAAAAGGAAATCGGAGTTCTCCAAAAATGGCGAAATACACAAGTTCGCAACACTGTCCGTGTACATTTACTTACAAATTCGATCTGGCTGCACGACGTGGAAACGACATAGCACATAAATCCTTAAATTAATAACAGTGAGAGGTGGGCGGTTTGTTCCGAGGCATCACCGTCTACTGGCCCAGCAAAGTTGAATGTTATTTAACTCGACGTGCAGATAAATATTCCCTGGAATCAAAATATACTTGATCCATTTGACATGCAGAGCGCATTCTGGAAATTCCCAAGCACAAATAGAATGCTGGCAACTGCGCATGTGTCTTGCTCGAATAGTCCCTAGAAGGGTATGAATTAAGAAATGCCATTGACAGGGAATTGGCACGCTTTCACGCCACATCAGGCCTCGAAATAAGAGGCGAACGCTCATACCGTTCGCCTATCGGTTACGCAGGTTTGTTTTCAGGCGAACGCTCGATCGGTTAACCAAAAATTGTGATGATGGCCGACGAAGTTGGTTGTTACGGGATGAGAAAAGTTTTCAACGTTTTTCCTCCCATTGATTTTAATGAAGCATTGCAGTGAACAAAACGAGAACAAAATGCTCATGGGGTTATCACACAGCATGTTTCAATCATTACTGTACTTGTGGGGGTATAAATCTATAGTATTAGCGGTACTGAAGATCTGCAATGTATGGAAAGGTAGATACGATTTACAATTGTTTCTTTTCCAATGTTAATCAGAGACTGCCAATGCAACTCCCATGCCCTAAAGTTCTATGTATTCGTAATACAGATGTCCATCGACGGTACTTGACCCCATCCCCACACAATTGCCCAATTCCCACTCCCAGTTCGTGACAAATGTGTTTGGGTTTCTGAAATAATAAGCCACACAGCAAAATAAACAATTAAAATTCTTTTAATTTTTATTAGACACAAAAATCCTATAAAGCAAAGAACAACAAATGTTAATGTATGCATACGTGAATGTGCGTGTGTATGTGTGTGTGTGTGTTGGGGGGGGGGGGGGGAGCGTGTGTATGTACCTGTTTTGTACTGTGCCTGCCTTGGGTCCCTTGTGTCTAAACGCCAAACTAATTTGGGAGGAACTGTAGTTGGGTATGTCAGAAGCTTTGTCAGTATTAATACTTTTTATGCAATGGTTCATAAATATGTGACCTTAAACATCAATAAATTAATAATGCAATGGTTAACCAATAGGTATATGAAAAAAATGTAGGTAACCGATCAACAGGTTAACCACTGTCAAATGAAGCAACCTGCTGGAAGGTTTATCAAAATCTTGTTATTTCGAGGCCTGCACGTGTTTTCCCGTTGTCTTTCTATTCTGTATTCACCCAAAACATGAGTTGCAGGCCGTGTCAAACATGTGATTTGTACACACCACAGCCACTATCATGTGCATGGAGTTTTGAATGTGAACACGTTTGCTGGAATCATCAATGGAAACATGTTTGAAGATGGCGAATTACCACAACTGTTGAAACACTACACAGTTTTAGTAGGTCAACATTACGATTGTCCTTTTAAATTTTACTATGGTACATGGAGTAATAAAAACACGAACGTCAATGCACAAATGGGATATTTTTTTTTATTTCATGACTTCAATCTATAAGTCAAACATAAACTTTCATGATAAAGCACACCTTTTCATATGATGGCAACTCATTGAAGTGAATCCCTGAATCATAATTATTCAGATTTTGTGCCGAGCCTGGCCAGAATTACTCGCCCCTTCATAGATCCCGCTTATTTGTATACACCGGTTATTTGTATATTTTCTTCTGAGTGTCCAAAGCCATATTCAATTAAGAGGGATCCACTGTAGTAATAACAGCAAGAAAACACTATTTCATTCTTTAATACTTTACTGCATTCAATTTCAAACATCAAAATACATCCACTGATTGTAACAATATAATGCATGTAGTATTGTACATGTATTTGAGTAAATGTGAAAATGGGTCCCGCCAAAAAAAGGGTCCCACAAAAAAAAATTGACGGGACCCGTTTATGGGTCCTGAAAATTTTCAATTTTTTTAACCCTGATACAGAAGGTCCTTGAGAGGAGGAAGCTTCTAAGGAATGTTCCATAACAGACTCCTGATCAGGTTGATCCAAGGTTTCTGAGCTGACAGAGGTGCTACCAGCAAGATTTTTGCAGTGAGACTGTTTGATTTTTAACAGAATCTGCTGAATTAGTGATGGGCTGATCATGTTTTTCACCTGTGTGCCGATTACTGATTATTGAGGCCTCATAATCGGCGGATTCCGATCCGATTACCGATTATCACAGTTGAATAAAAAATAATGCTTACATTCAATGCAGTGTTAAATTAAAGTTAGTAAATGTAATATAACATTTACATACCGTATTTCATCCAAATTTTCGGACACTTTTTGTTTTCAAACAACATGTCTTTCATCAAAAAATAATTTTTTTTAACCCACTCAAAGATCGTCCCGGACTGGTGTGGTGGGAAAATCGCAGTGAAATGTAAATCCAAAATGACATCGATTTTCTTTTCAGTTGAATATTTCATCTTTCTTTCTTTGTTTTATGTTAAAAACATGTATTGTATGCACAATATATTGTACAATGGAAATAGAATTATTGAAACAACATTATTTGCAAACTTGTTCTTTATTTATTGACAGGTAAGTATTGTTTTCCTTCTCAAACTGACATTTCTGACGAACTGACCAAGCAAATTTTCGTTTTCAAAATGTGTGCTTTCATTAGACTCTGTCGCGATTTGGAAAGAGAAAAAACCACAAATGTTATGTTGAACTGACCTTAAATGACGACAATAATGAAAGGATCCGATAAATAAATCCATATAATGCAGTATAAACCATGCACCAGCAACAGAACAGTGTAATTATTGCTTCGAAAAAACACATTCAGTGCACTGAACACCAACAAAATTTTCCAATATTAAAAATAGAACAAACGACAATGAGGTCAACACGTGCTGCTGCAGGGTTTCACAAAAATTAACACATGGACCCAAACACTGTCAAAGCATACCAGTTTTCGTATTCGTCCTTCTGAATAACAGCAGTCAGTTTCCACATGACGGGGTGGGAATTGGGGCTGAATAAAACTTATAATTTGTATTTGTCTTTCCTCAGTAAAAGACAAATACGAATTATGAGTTTTATTCAGCCCCAATCCCCACCCCGTCATGGGGATTGGGGCTGAAATTGAATAACAAGCGTTACGAGAGTCGAGTCCAGCAGTCCAGTGCACGTCAGATACACATGGAAAGAGCTACTGCAGGCTATGATGCAATTCAGACAAAGGTTAAAGGTGTGTGTGTGTGTGTGGGGGGATACTCTACCTTCTTTCACTTTTATTTTGTAGCAGCAAAGCTTTGGTTCGCTATTCAAGGACTTCAATGTCGACACAGAATATAGAGAGGCCAAAACGACTCATGCTGAAACTATGAAACATCTCTGTGCCGAATCGTCCCAAGGCAGAAACGTCCCTATTTCACACAAAGATAAACAACGTGGAATTATTTAGTGGGCCAAAAAGTCCTGAGGCCGAAACGTCCATAGCCCACAGAAAGATAAACATGTGAAATTATTTGGTACAAGCAATGCGGTTGGTTGTAGCAGACGATTTCACTGCTTGCTAGCCAATCACAATTCACCTTACTATATTTTATGAATAAAATTCAATAAATTAACCTTTGAACTTTGTTTCATTTGCTATATCACGACATGCGCATTAAAAAAATGAGCCGAAATTAAAACTGGAAATGTTTCAGTTTTCAGTGAGAAAATTGACTGTCGTGTAGTCACAGTAGACTAAAGTGTGAGGAGAGGCAAACAGTTATTACCTGTAATTTACTACTTATTGTTTCAGTTTTAGTGCTCATCCACATGCAGGGCGACTATCTATGATTTTATAGAGGCCAGGTTTTTCACACTACACGATTTGAAAGTAGGTGTCCGGTGGTGCAACGTGTGAAAGTTCCTCACTATAATCGGGTGTGCCGATGTTTACCGAC
The DNA here is from genome assembly GCA_031216915.1 of Pictodentalium vernedei. Taxonomy (NCBI): domain Eukaryota; kingdom Metazoa; phylum Mollusca; class Scaphopoda; order Dentaliida; family Dentaliidae; genus Pictodentalium; species Pictodentalium vernedei. Next base: position 378,821,664 of record CM062297.1, read on the forward strand.
GAGTACCGATTATTTTCCGATGGCCCGTAATCGGCGGCTTCCAATTATATTTCCTAATGATCGGCCCATTACTATGCTGAATCAGCAGAGTTGGAGGATATACATATCCTATTATTCCGTTCCATGATATTGATAGAGCGTCTACTGCATACGCATGGTGATCCGGACAAGGCGACACGAACATCTGAAGCTGATTGTTTAGGTTCATGGCAAAGAGATCTATGATGGGACGATCCCACTGGTAGCAAATCTGCTGGAATATTTGTTTGTTGAGAGTCCACTCCGATGGCAACAGGCTACCTTTCCTTGAGAGCGAGTCTGCTACTATGTTCAGACGACCTGGAATATGACGGTCTGAGAGATGAACACGATGATTCAGAGCAAATAGAATTTTCTCCGTCAATTCGAATAAAGGAATTGAATGAGTGCCGCCTTGGTTCCTGAGATAAGCCACTACTGTGGAATTGTCCGACAGAATCTGCACATGAACGTTCGCAATCCAGTGTACGAGTGCAAGCGAAATAGACATCACCTCTTTGATGTTTATGTGCTTTTCCAGGAACCAAGGGTCCCAAAGACCGACATTTCAGGCCTGCAGGAATCAGGGATGTGCCCCAACCCATCAGACTCGCATCCGTCATACAAGCCTCGAACCACCAGCCATCAGATGGCCCGACTTCAGGAGGTGAAGACTGGGAACGTCTCTGTGGAATGGCTTGAACATTAGCTCCGACTCAGTGAAGTTTCTTGCAACGGCAACAGTCAGCCCCAACTGTTGAATAACATGCGTTACGAGAGTCGAGTGCAGCAGTCCAGTGCACGTCAGATACACATGGAAAGAGCAACTGCAGGCCATGATGCAATTCAGACGAAGGTTAAAGGTGTGTGGGGGTGGGGGTTACCTTCTTTCACTTTTATTTTGTAGCAGCAAAGCTTTAGTTCGCTATTCAGGGACTTTGATCTGACCCCAGATATCGCTGAGCATCCCGATGAGAAACTTGCTGGCTTCTTCCCCTTTGCCATCTTCGCTGGGTGAGCTTTTAATTTTGAGGTGCTCGCGCAAACAAATTCTAACTCTCCTCAACCGCTATGGACTTGCCTGGTGTTATGGCTCCCAATAACGGGGTAACCGCTTCACCGGTCGAGCTAGATGCTTGTGAAGGAATAAGAGGCCTTATTCCCTTATTCCTTTCTTGATATTCATGAGCACCTTTGCAGATAGCTCTGTTTGCTCATCAGAGCGCGACGACAGCAGCACATTTTGGATGGGAGTCGCTATACCATCACCATATTCTTTGTCCTCTGAAAAAGAAACTGAATGAGTGTCAATGACACTGTAGCTTAACTTGTCTGTGTGTTGTGTTTGATGAAAAGGATAATGTTCAATGTTTATGAAAGGATTATGAAATAAGACAAAAGTTAAAAAATTTATAGTAATTTATATATTTTTTATACTTACCAATGACCCAGACTTAGCTGGTGCTAACTCTAACAAAACCAGGGCCAAACACAAATTTTGCCCCCCAATCCCCAAAATTTGCATCCAAAACAAAAAGAAATCATGTCCTAAAGGACCTCCATACTACGCCTCCACTGCGCATGCGCACTGACGCAGACATCCCGAAATTGGCGCCAATTATCATTCTTATTGGCAGTGCCTGGTCAGCGCTATGTACTCAGCGGGGAGGCAAGAGTTCCCAACTCCTGGGAGGGCCATCCCCGTCTGGGTCATTGGTAAGTATAAAAAATATATAAATTACTATAAATTTTTTAACATTTTTATACTGTACCAATGACCCAGACTTAGCTGAATAGTAAACAGGCTGGAGGGCCTAGAACATAGAGGAAAATCCAATAAGCTCAACTATATAATAAAGAGATAACCCCTTAAGGAGAAAAGGAGTATTAGGCTTTACATGTATCATTCTTATTTAATATTTAAATTAGAAAGATACAATACCCTTAATAACTGAGCACAATAATATTCATGTTCTCTATTAACATCCAGTATATCCCTTATACTAATTATTTTTAAAGTAAGCCAATAAATAAAGTAGTCCAGAGAATTGAGACTCTTTATAGTCATTTAAAAGTGTCCGAGTATTGTATATTAAAGCCCATTTGACACTTGACATATACAAATGCTTCACACCGAGCTACACTTTAAAAATAAGACATGAATGAATTTAACATTAATATTACACTTTAAAACCATCCCGGAAGCGACTCAGAAACACTGACTTGGAGGAGGCATTCCCTTGCTTTTCACTATAAAGCAGGTGACCTAAGGGAACACCCCCCCCCCCCCCCCCCTTCCCCTTGCCCTGGGTCAAATAGCCCAGAGCGAAGAGGGCAGCCGGACGGAGTCACTGCCGGAACAGAAAGCCTGCATAACTATAGTTGCAACTGTTTAGTGGACGACATTCTGAGCAACAGATAACGGACCTAAACAATGCAGGTCTCCAGAAATGGACTCAATATTTCTGAGATAAAAATTCGTGAATGTGGATGGCTGAGACCAATACGCAGCCTTCATTAAATCTGTAATAGCAACACTATTAGCATAAGCCCAAGAAGTAGCAAGAGCTCTTACTTCATGAGCGGAAATCTTAAGCACAGACTGCTGAGAAGAAGATAAACTCTCATAAGCAGTACGGATAGTTAATTGAATCCATCTAGCAATAGAATGGACCGAAATGTCCTTTCTATTAGGCATCAAAGACAGAAACGTTTTCGTCCCTTTCTGATAAACTGAGATCTCTGTTTATAGATACGTAACGCTCTAACAGGACAGAGTAAAGGCCTACGCCGGTCTGAAGACGGAAGAGCCTTAATAACAATAGGTTCCGGATATTTATTAGGAGCCTGATTCTTAGCTAAAAAACCCACATTAGTAGTGAAGGTGATAGTGTTCCCGACACTACGATAGTGAGAATCATCCACCGACAGTGCATGAAGCTCACTGACTCTTCTAGCAGAAGAGAAAGCTAAGAGAAAAGCTGTCTTATAAGATAAGAATTTGAAATCTACTATCCCAAGAGGTTCAAATGGCTTTTCCTTCAATTTAAGAAGAACCCAAGCTAAATTCCATTTAGGAATTAATCTAAGAGTTCTGGGTCTATTTATCGAGAAGTTTCTAACTAACTTAGATAAAGAGACATTAGATTCAATTTGTAAACTATCATGATGTGCATAGGTATCAGATAACATAGACCTATAACCCTTAATAGTAACAGGCTGCAGTTTGATTTCGTCAAACAAGAATACTAGAAAGTTTGCAATGTCTGGTATAGAGGGATCGAATACATCTACAGAATGATCCCTACACCAACGACGAAAAACCTTCCACTTAGCCGCATAGTTTAGCAAAGAGGAGGTCCTCCTACAGTTAGAAATCGCGTCCACTGCTCGTCCTGTAAAGTGCTTGCCATGCAAGAAGGACCGCACAACGGAAAAACGTGAAGGTTGAGACCTTGCGGGTTGTGATGGAGTTGGCGCGATTTCCCCTGCGAAAGAAGATCCTCCCATGGAGGAAGCTTTTGCGGTAGGTCCCACAACAGACACCTGAGTAGATTTATCCATGGTCTCTGTGGCGACAGAGATGCTACCAACAGAATCTTGCATTGAGATTGTTTTATCTTTAGCAATACTTGTTGAATTAACGGCGCTGGAGGATACGCATATCCTATCATTCCGTCCCAGGGGATCGACAGAGCGTCTACTGCAAATGCTCTTGGATCCGGACACGGAGACACATACATCTGCAACTGATTGTTGAGATGTGTCGCAAATAAATCTATCATTGGCCGTTCCCATTGGTAGCAAATCTGATTGAATACTTGTTTGTTGAGAGTCCACTCCGACGGCAACAAGCGACCCTTTCGTGAAAGGGAGTCTGCTAGCACATTCAGACGACCCGGTATGTGACGGACCGAAAGAAGAACGTGATGTTCTAGCGCAAACAGAAGGATTCTTTCCGTTAGATTGAACAACGGAACTGAATGAGTGCCTCCCTGATTCCGTATATACGCCACTACTGTTGTATTGTTGGACAGGATTTGGACATGAGCATTGTGAATAATGTCCATCCAATGACGTAACGCAAGCCAAATTGACATCATTTCCTTGATGTTTATGTGCTTGCACAGGTATTGCGGATCCCAAAGACCCTGGCATCTCGAATCCGTTGGGATTAATGATGCACCCCAACCTGTTTGACTGGCATCCATCATAATGGTAAAACTTGGATCCGGCAACTGCAGCGGAACTCCCTGAGTTAACCACTGAATGTTTGCCCAAGTCTGAATCTCTTGTTTCACTTGATCTGACAAGAGAACGTCTACGTCGAGCGAATGAATTTTCACACTCCAATTCTGAGTCAAGAAAATTTGGAGAGGACGCGTGCGTAACCGCCCCATCGGAATGAGATCCGCAGCGGCTCCACACAGACCTATCAGTCTCATAAATTCTCTCGCTGTGACTTTGTCTGCGTGCAGACAATAGCGAGCGTAACAACTGACTAATTTCGCTCTGGTTAACGGCAGACGAACGAGATTGTTGTGCGTCTCTAAGCTCATTCCCAGATGAGTGAATGACTTGGACGGCACCAGATCCGACTTCTCCTCGTTTACTATAAAACCGAGACGTCGGAGCAATAGAAGTAGATTCTGAACATCGTTCTGAAGCGTTAACTCGTTGCTGTACCTCTGAAGAATGTCGTTCAGGTAGGCCGACGTTACCGCAGATGAATGAGCTCGGAAATAGATCATTACCGAGTTCATTACCCGAGTGAAAGCCCAGGGTGCTAGATTCAATCCGAAGCACATCGCCCGGAATTGATACCCCACTCCTAGGACTGCGAAGCGTAGATACTTTCGGAATGTCGGATGTACCATGACGTGAAAGTACGCATCTTTGAGATCTATGCTTGTTGCATAATCGTTCACCCGAATACTCGCTCTGACCGACCGAATCGTCTCCATATAAAATTTCGGAGCGACGATCAGCTTGTTTATCCAGCTCAAATCTATGACTGGACGGAACGAGCCGTCTGGTTTCGGAACCAGAAACAGATGGCTGTAGAATCCCGGAGTTTCCTGGTTTTCTACGACCTCTACCGCGTTCTTCATTAAAAGAGACTGCACCTCTGATAACAGAGCGTCTCTTTTCTGCGGATTTGACGGAAGTTGAGTCCACTTTGGACTTCGAGTTAATGGAGGCTTTCGTTTGAAGGATATCTTTAGACCTTCCGAAGTCACTCCTCTCACCCAAGGGTCGTCCGTAATCGACGCCCATTCTTGTGAAAAGCTCGACAACCGGTACGCCATAGAGGTTTAAGCCATCACCTCCTGGACCTGCGAGGCCTGCGGTAGGAGAAACCACGTCCTCCACGACCCGCACCTCGCCCCGTCGACCTCGGGGCGTCCGACCGGTTGTCCCGGCCCGAAGGACGTCCCGAACGAGAGTCGCTACCCTGACGGTCTCTCGAATAAGACCAAGAGGATGGACCGGAACCTCTATAGGAACCTCTCTTGGGTGCATTAGACCCAGAAGTGCCTGTCTTATTCTTGTCTGCTGTATCCGACTTCTTAGAAGCAGATTTGAACAACAGAGAATCCGAAGCTTTCTTTGTAATTTTATCATAAATAGCAGAAAGCTTGCCGTCAAAGAGAAGTTCTCCGGAGACCGAAGCGACTCTAAGAGAGTTCTTCACCTTAGTATCCACGAGTGTGGATGTAGCTAGGGCTGCGTCACGTCTAATCAACTCCAGGTTTGCCACTGAAAGGGCGGAGTTACACGTGGAATAAGCTACTGCCCTTGAAAGAAGTCTTAAAGAGGATTGTATATCCTGAAACTCTTTCCCTTGAAGGCGCAGAGATAACGCCTTAGTAAGGTGATCTGCGTAAGATAAGGCATCTAAATTGGCTCTGTTAGACGCAATAGCTGTTTCCAACACCGCGGTTGGAATAGAAGCCGACGACGGTAATGATAGCTCTAAGTCTTCCGCCTCGTCGTCCATACGCAGAGGAACTCTCGGGATACCCTGTCCTGCCGTGTCGAATTTATTCCTTGCCTTAATGAAAGGCAGGTTGAGAGTATTAGCGGACAAGAAACCTGCTTTCCCCGTCTTGGAAGCAAGTTTAAATATAGCGTCGTTCAATAATTCAAATGTTCTTGCAACATTATTGGACTGCGACGGAAACTCGGGAGCGATGTCCCTGAACCGCTCAAAAAATTCAGAGTCCAATGACGCTATAATCCTCTTGTCCGGAACCGCAGCAGTCTGGCCCGACGGAACAACTTGAGGGAGAAAGTGCCGGATGAAGTCCACGGCAGCTTTATGTTGTTCCGAAAGGGATAGCTCCAAATCATCCGTATCCCTTTCACCATCCGGACGGACCTCATGATGTTCCCGGTCGTCCGCCCCCGATGCTTCGGCGGAGCGTACCGACCCAGCACCGTCGGATAATTCTTGATCCGACACCGTTTCTGTCGGCTGCTGGGATGCTGCGATAAGCTGTGCTATCTGCACAAGAATGTCCGGCGTCGAGACCTGCGGAGGCGCAGTCTTTCGCTGCTTCGCCGAGGGCAGCTCCGCATCAGATGGCTCCCGCATACTTTTTCTATGCGAACGTCCGGAGTCCATCGGTCTCGAATCCCTGGCTGCCGGATGGTGTGACCTGGTCGCCGAAGAATCCTTGATCGGCGAAGCTGGTAAGATATCGGTGGTCACGCAGCCAAGGAGCGGTCGTGTGCGCTGACGAGAAGAAGAAGCCTTAGCAGTCTCCGCGGACTGCCTATACAACGGAGCGTCCCGAGCGACGGACGTATGCTCCGCTTGCGACACATTTTGTACCACAACATCTGGTCCCAGATGTTGTTGTACGAGAGAGGGGCCTCTCTCGCTCGCGGCCCGGCTGGACCTGGACGAGCTAGGAACCGGACTCAAAGGCTTCCTCCGTTCTCGCTTACTATCCGCTGTCACTGGGTGTGCATCTATTATGTTTATAGTGCTCGCATCACCCAAAATTTCCTCCTGGACCGCATCGGACGAACCCGGCTGCCGACCCATTCGGTGAATGGACGCTACACCGGGCGAGCTAGCGGACGACATTTGTCTAATCTCCATGAGCACTTTTGCCGCTAGCTCTGAATTCATTTGTGACGACGGACGCACACTTGTAGAAGATAACATGGAAACATCACCCTGTTCTTGTTCCTCTGAAATAGAAACTGAGAGAGTAGAGTGACCTTGTGGAGAAAGAGCCGGCATAGCCCTTTCTCCAGAAACAACATATCGTGACACACGTTTCCAATGTTTCTCATCCCAATATTGACATATAAGACAGGGATTAGTGCGAGAACACTGACCACAATTAATACAATGATCATGAAAGTCAGAGGAAGATTTCTTCCCATTACAATTTGAACAATATCCTGTCATTGTGAAAAGTCAACAAGTCCTAGTTACTCGCACAAACCCCTGACACAAAGATACATAATAACATGATCCATTAATAAATGAAAAAACAATTGCAAATCAAAATAATTTTGAAAAAATATTTTTTCAGCGAAGCCCAAGTTGCTGAAAAGTAACATTGAGCCCCGATGGATCCGATGGCAAAGTGTGGTCAAAAATTTTAAATTTATATTAAATAACTAATGAGACACTTACGGATAATATAAATGTATCTTATAGTGAGATAAACTACACCAAAGGCAAACAGCCCCCCTCAAAAAAGGCTGTTGCCAATGTAAACAAACAGTGTAAAATACCAGAAAACATGACTCCAGGCACTGAAAAAACTGGCCCGAAATCAGTCATCAAAATTACACTCTATCTGATGCAAGACAGAGACTCCCAGGGGAGAATCTGCAGAACATCAGATGGAAGATGCAGAACACAACGTTTATACACCCATGGGTGAAAACGTAACTATGGGGAAAATAACAGAAAACATTCTGTATCCAAGCAACTCTCCCAGGGAAATTTTAGAAATGAACTTCTCAAAAATATGCCAAAAGCATGCGAGAATTGCAAGGGGGGACTTTAGAAGGCTAGGGGAGAGGAAACACTGAATAAGCAGTGCAACATTTAGCAAGAATGACAACAAGAGGCCCATGCCTCGAAAATAGGCAACTTAACATAATTTCATCAAAAAATTTTAAGTACAGCCCTGATTATTTTTTGTCACTTCTTTTTCCTCTCCTCCTCCTATATCCTCCTTAGAATCACCATTTCTCCAAAAATTACGTGTCTGGCATCCTTTAAACTGAGATTTACAAGCACAAAGATCAGTGAGATGTTGACTGATGAAGGGCCAAACAGAGAATGATAATTGGCGCCAATTTCGGGACGTCTGCGTCACTACGCATGCGCAGTGGAGGCATAGTATGGAGGTCCTTTAGGACATGATTTCTTTTTGTTTTGGATGCAAATTTTGGGGATTGGGGGGCAAAATTTGTGTTTGGCCCTGGTTTTGTTAGAGATAGCACCAGCTAAGTCTGGGTCATTGGTACAGTATAAAAATATCGTGATAACTGTGAATATGTTCATTTCTGTTCCCTGTATGCTATGTTTTTAATAAAAATAATATGAGGGGTACACTGTACTAAAGGGCGGAGGGGTGGGTTAATATGACCTCACAGTTAATGTATGTGGCCCTCACTGTTAACGTATGTCAACAAAAGTTACCAAGTTACAGTGAAAATATTCCAAAACTAGTCATCCTATCAAGTTACATTAAAATCCCTTCATAAATATGGCCTGCAGACTGTGCTAAAGGTTTTCGAGTTTCAGGCCTGTGCAGCCATGACGGTTGACCGATTACTACTAAAAGGGGATGTCCTCATCTCGACACAATACTGAGTCATTCTACTAAGTTATAATGAAATCCCTTCACAAATTCGACCTATAGTCTGTACCTACGTTTTTCGGGTTTTGGGCTCGGGAAGTCATCATGGTTGAATGATCACAACCAAAAGGGGACATTGTCATCTGGGCATCATATGGAGTCATCCTAACACGTTACAATGAAATCCCTTCACAAATATGACCTGTTGACTGTGCTAAATGTTTTCAGGCTTCGGGCCCCTGTAGCCATCACAGTTGCCCAATGACGTCCAAAAGGGGACATTCTCATCTAGACATTACATGAAGTCAACCTACCAGGTTACAATGAAATCCCTTCATAAATATGACCTGTAGACCGTGCTAAAGGTTTTTGGGCTTCAGGCTCAGTCAGCCATCATGGCTGAATGGTAGAAACCAAAAGGGGACATTCTCATCTGGGCATCATCTGGAGTGATCCTACTAAGTTACAATGAAATCCCTTCATAAATATGACCTGTAGACTGTGCTCAAGGTTTTCGGGCTTCGGGCCCCTGTAGCTGTCACAGTTGACCAATCACGACCAAAAGGGGATGTCATCATCTAGGCGTTATATGGAGTCAACCTAACAAGCTACAATGAAATTCTTCCATAAATACAACCTCTAGACTATGCTAAAGTTTTTGGGCTCGGGCAGACATAAAGGCTGATGATCGCGACCAACAGGGGACGTTCTCATCTAGACATTATATGAAGTTAACCTACCAAGTTACAATGAAATCCCTCCATAAATATGACCTGTAGACTGTGCTAAAGGTTTTCGGGTTTTGTGCTCGGGCAGTCGTCACAGTTGACAGATCGCAACCAAATGGGGAAGTTCTCATCTAGACATCATACGGAGTCATCCTACCAAGTTACAATGAAATCCCTCCATATAAAATATGACCTGCAGACTGTGCTAAAAGTTTTTGGGTTTCGGGCTTGAGCAGCCATCACGGTTGACAGATCATGACCAAATGGGGACGTTCTCATCTAGGCATTATACAGAGGCATCCTACCAAGTTACAATGAAATCCCTTCATAAATATGACCTGTAGACTGTGCTAATGGTTTGGGGGTTTTGGCCTTGGGAAGCCATACCGGTTGACCGATCGCAACCAAAAGGGGACGTTCTCATCTAGACATGACCCCAAACCTGCATATGAAATTTCGTGACGATCAGACAAGAACTACGGGGTGTAGCCTGTGCTAAAGGAAAATGTGAACAGACTCACAGACTACCGCACACGTGATGGCAATAGCTTATCTTGACTTTGTCAAGTTAAGCTACGAACTAGAATTAGCCTGCAGTGACAGTTCAGGAATCAGATCTTAACCGTACGCCACATAACACGACACCTGCCTCCAACTTTTGGCATCACAAACTACACAAGTAGCACATGTATCTGAAGGAGTGCAGCACTACAAGCAAGACAACAAGCATGTAAATCTGAGGCAGACTTCCTCACCTTACACTTTGAGCAAAAAGATTTCATAATATTGAAGCCAAAGACAAAGTCCACTGCATTCCTAAACTACAAAAATAATTTATACATAATAAGGATACAAAAATACGGGAATCAAAATCATTTAGAAAGAAATCAAAATTTTCGAAAAACATTTCGAAATTTTTTTGAAAATGCCCAAGTTCCCAAAAGGAACCTCATGAGCCCAAGGGTGGCCTGATAGGGCCTTAGTGTGGACAACCACTAAATAATTAAAGCTACACTACCGGAATTATTTAAGACATGTATCCTACTATAATACTTGAATAAGATAATTTAAAGCATTGTTACAACTGAAAACAACGTCAACAGGAAACAAGAGGGGCAATGCAAAGCGTGTGCTAATGCCCTCGTTAGTGTGACCTTGAAATGTGACCTTGACCTTGAAGGTACGAACCCGGCTATGGTGTGTGACACATCCTCCCATGGTCCTTTATAATTTATAATTGTGTGAAGTTTGATGACTGTGGCCCTAACAGTTTTCGAGTTATTGGCTCAGACACACGGACAGATACACGCACACTTCAATCACTATATGCCACCCGACTTAAGTCAGGGGGAGTGGCATAAAAACGTAAACTAAACAACAGGCATACAATAAGCCCAAAGTCAGTAACAGATCAATCACTACATGATGCAAAGCCAGATCTTCATAGGAAGAAAAAGCAATGCATCTGGTAGAAGATGCAAGACTGCAGACCTCCCTAACACCCACAGGATGAGGACGTAACCATGGGGATAACCGGAATAAACATTCCGCAGATCATGTTAAACTCCCAAGAAATTTAATAAAAAATTTCAATAAACAAGAGGCCCCACGGGGCCTGAAGCGCTCATCTTGAACAGAACACAATTTAAACAGAGTCCAAGAATGAGTCTACATTAAGCAAGCCATCTCCATAGGCTACACTGCCAATCCTTGCGTCCCTCAGGAGTGACAAAAATAATCTGGGCATCATGCCTTTTCTTCAGCTGATCATAAAGTAAAATGTAGAGCTCCCCTATGAAGCCCCTTGATACAACCTATGTGGATTAATCTTAGTACCTTTAGAGGGTACTGAATACAAAATTTTTAATTCTTCAACAAAATGGCCAATTCCGGCTCCCATAGAGAGCCCAAATATTAACCCAGGCTCTTGATTTGAACACAGTTAAATCTGACTTCCCTAGAGATGTTTGTACCAAATATGAAAGCATTCTGACTGTTGGATCTGAAGAAGAGAAACTGTAAAGAAATTTCTTCGAATTGCACAAAGTTCAAATTTGGGCTACCATAGCGAGCCCAAATATTAACCTATGGATCCGATTTGAACAAACTTGAATCTGACCCCCCCCCCCCCCCCCCCTAGAGATGTTGTATACCAAATGTGAAAGCATTCTGACAAGTGAATCTGAAGAAGATTTTTGAAGAAATTCCCTCATATTGTACCAAGTTAAATTTCATGTTCCCATATGGAGCCCAAATATTAACCTAGACGCTCAAATTGAACAACCTGGAATCTGACCCCCCCCCCCCCCCCCCCCACCCCCATCACCCCCTAGAGATGTTGTATACCAAATATAAAAGCATTCTGACTGGTGGATCTGAAGAAGATTTTTTTCCTCATACTGCACTAAGTAAAAATTTGGGCTACCATAGTGGCCCAAATATACACCTAGGGAACTGATTTGAACAAACTTGAATCTGACTCCCAAAGAGATGTTGCATACCAAATATCAAAACATTCTGACTGGTGGATCTGAAGAAGAAGATTTTTTTAAATTACCCTCCATATTGAACAAAGATAAAATTTGGGCATCCGTAGGAAGCCCAAATATTAACCTAGAGACTTGGTTTGAACAATCTAGAATCTGACCCTCATAACAATGATGTATACCAAACATTAAAAAATTCTGACTGGTGGTTCTGAAGAAGATTTTTAAAGAATATTTCCCATATTACCCTATGTTAAAACTTCAGGCTCCTGTAGAGAGCCCAAATATGAACCAATGAGCTTTATTTCAACAAACTTTTATCTGACCCCCCCCCCCCCCACCCCTCCCCCCCCCCCACACCCCTGTGAATGATGTATACCAAATATCAAAAGATTCTGGTGATTGGTTCTGGAGAAAAGATTTTTTTAAATTTTTGCAAATATGCTGACTCAGCATTTTTTCGATGCCCATCACAGAACACCCTAACATTACCGATGGCAATTTTTTTTTTACCATTCAATTCTACTGGTCATAAGGATACTTCATACCAAATAACAGCTCTCTGTTCCGTGGGGATTTGGAAAATATGGGCGTTTGAAAATATTTCTATTTTTAGCTCCCAGGGTTCCCAGGGTTCCCATGGGGACGCGGGAATTTTTTCTTTTTGCATGGGTCAAGTACTTATGACCCAATACTACCACAAACCAAATTTGGTTCATACCGGACCATCGGTTCAGAAAATAGAAATTTGGGTGGGGCCAAAAATCTTACCCCTCCTATTACAAAGCCAAATATTACTTCACGAACTTCGTTTGAACAAACTTGATTCTACACCTCATATGGAAGCTCCATCGCAAATATCAAGTCATTGTACACACTGGTTCTTGAGAAGATTTTAAAAATATTTTGGAGCATTTTCCACCACTCCCTCCCTATGGGGCTGGGCATGTCGAGTAGAACAAAAATGAAATGCCCCTTTGGGACCATCACTCACACAAACTTTCACTTGAATTGGCCCAGTGGCTTTGGAGGAGAAGACCAAAACATGGTGTCGACGGACGACGGAGGGAGAGCGATGAGATCAGCTCAGCTTGACTTTGTCAAGATGAGCTAAAAAGCCAAAGGTTGGGAGCTTAAAGAAGGGTTCATGGGAGGAGAGGAAAGGAACATTTAACAAACAGAAAGTTTAATCATTAGCAAGAATGATGACGTTCAGCCCCATGTACCGAAAATGGGAATCATGAATAATTTTACATAATTATAATAAAGTTACAGCCCTGAATATCTAAAACCACCATAGTTCACTTCCAGCATCCTTTCACATCCTTGAAACCACCATAATCATCAATGATTTGTGTCTGGCATCTTCAAACGAGAGGCTCTAAAGAGCCTGTAATAGTTCACCTGGAACTACATATAAAAATGTGATTTCCCATAGGCTTTCCATGGTAACTATGAGCTGCAATTACATATTTGCAACATTACATCAACATTACATGACGATCGTTGGTAGGTGTCCCAGTCCTCAATCATGTGAAGTTTCAAAACATTTTGACTTTGTAATTTCAGAGGGGAAGATTTTTGCGAAATCCATCAGTCAGAATCAGAGAATGTCTTTGGTGGCTATATTTTCCAACCAATAGGAACAAAAAGAGGATCATTTGTAGAGGGCCTTCTATAGACCATTCCTGCAAAGTTTGGTTCACGTCGGCTCAGTAGTTCCAGAGAAGATGAAAATGTGATTTCCAATAGAGTTTCTATTGTAACTATAAGCAATTGTGGCCATGGTTGCAACACGATTAACATTAAATGAGGATCATTGGTAGAGGGTGTCCCAATCATCAACCATGCAAAGTTTCAAAACATTTGGCCCCGTGGTTTCAGAGAAGATTTTTCAAAATTCACCAATCGGAATCAAAAATGCTTCTGGCACCATGTTTTTCAATGCACGGTAACAAACATGAGGAGCATTTGTAGAAGATTTCCCGTAGGCTATCCCTGCCAGGTTTGGTTCACTTTGGCTCAGAAGTTGCAGAGAAGAAAATGAAAATGTGATTTCCTATAGGGTTTCTATAGGAACTATAAGCCGCAATTGTGGCCATGTTTACAACCCAATCAACATTAAATGAGGATCATTGGTAGAGGGGGTCCCAGTCATCAACCACACAAAGTTTCAAAACATTTGGCCCTGTGGTTTCAGAGGAGAAGATTTTTCAAAATCCACCAATCAGAATAAAAGAATGCCTCTGGCGGCCATGTTTTCAAACCCATGGGAACAAAATGTGGATCGTTTATAAAGGACCTCCCACAGACTATCCCTGCCAGGTTTGTTTTCACGTCGCCTCAGTAGTTGCAGAGAAAAAGATGAAAATGTGATTTCTCATAGGGTTTCAATAGAACTATAAGGTGCAATTGAGGCCATGTTTGTAACCCGATCAACATTAAATGAGTGAGGATAGTTGGTGGAGGGGGTCCCAGTCATCATTTATATGAAGTTTCAAAACATTTGGCCTGACAGCTTTAGAGGAGAAGATTTTGAAAATCCACCAACCAGAATCAAAGAATACCTCTGGAAGCCATGTTTTTTATCCAACGGGAACGAAATGAGGATCGTTTGTATAGGACCTCCCATAGACCATTCCTGCCAAGTTTGGTTCACACCGGCTCAGCGGTTACAGAGAAGAAGATGAAAATGTGAAAAGTTTATGGACGCCGGACGACGATGGACGCCAAGTCATAAGAAAAGCTCATATGGCTTTAAGGGCAGGCAAGCTAAAAAAGAGATTTTAAACCGCAGATGTCAGTTCAGATGTGGACTGACTTGGGCCAAACAGAAGAATGATGTTTGCGCCAATTTCGGTACCTTCCTGGTTACCGCGCATGCGCAGTAAACAAAAGTATGGAGAACCAGAGAGGACTTTGAATTTTCGGTTTTGAATACAAATTTTGGGGATTGGGGGGTTCAGTATTTGTGTTTGGCCCTGGAAATTAATGAGTTTGCACCAGCTAAGTCTGGGCCATCGGTTTTAGTATAAAAATATCACAACCGCACTCCAATAAACATAACCGCAAATTCGGTTGCAAAATTCCAGTGCATTTTAAGATACTGCATGTAATATCGAATTACCAGAACGACCACGTAATTCATTTTATAATAAATTCAGTATCTTCGAATCTGCTGACCATCGTCAAATAATTTCTGTATATGTTTGAATGGAATTAAAAAACAAAACTGTTGTATGTTATACTTACACCAATCACATCTTCAAGACAGTAAGCCAAGATCTGAGGCTTTCAGTATCAATACACAAAACTCGACACGATATTCATTAATATTCATGACCTGTCAACACCAAGGCTGAAGCAGCATAAAATGTTCATTATATTATCAAATGCGGTTTCCTTTGAGAACCTGCCACCTGCCACTTGCACATTTATTTCTACATGTAATTTTGAAAGCTTGAACACCAAATTAAATGGGTTTCAAATTCTCAGTTGAAGACGGATGGAAATTTAGGGTTACAATGACCTAAATGAGCATCTTTTACCTGCTAAAATTTTGAGGGTCGGCATAATTTTTTAGGGATGGTCAGGTTATCCTAAACACAGTTTCGGGGGTTTTTTTACCTGACATTTTTCAACATTGCAGGCATAGGTATTTTATATATAATTATTTATTCAACTGATACAATCAACAGAAGATGCCTTGTTAGCTGTTAGTGGAAGATGTTGTAACTGTAGGGCAATCTGATAGGTACCAGTATATATGGATATTTTCTGTATGCTCATGGACAACAGAAACCGAGGGTTTTTTTTGTTTAAAAAACCGAAATTGCAATCGCAGTGTAAATCCCATAACTGTGCTGGATAGATAGTCAGTGAGAAAAGGTCACAAAGGCGTAAACTTGTCTGAGGGACTGTATAGAGAGATGCAGGCTAAGAGGAATGGAGTGATCAGACTGAATCTACTAAGACTAATTCGAGGACAGGAATCTGCTCCAAAGATACAATGTACCTAGTAGGGAGAACAGGACAGAAAAGCTGAAAACATCAATTATACTCCATAAATCTTTCCCTCTACAGGAGTACACTTCCAGTCAAGCAAATGGGTGTTGCCCATACCCAACATGGTTAATAGCTCCACATTCAATGCAAGATGGCAATCTTAAAAGTCCATTTGGGTAATTTATGGTAGTTGACAGGTCCTTTCTGGTAATCGGATACACTTGCATTCATTCGAACATATTATCTCAATACACCCCTACTTCATCCTAGTCCTTCCAGTGTCATACTAACCACATGCCTACAAAGAAACCGTACCACCAAAGAAACCTCCAAAAAATAGGCCAATGAAATCGTCTGATGTGTACCCATACGCGCAACTAGTAGAAAGCTGTATGACGGAGGGCCACCACGGATGCCGACATTATGTACACCATACAAGGTATGGGTACATATAGAAATGGATTGGAGGAGTGTCTAATTTGAAGGATAAAGGGTTAATATCTCCGGATCAAATTATCCGATTTACACCAAAAACTATACAGCTCAGCACATCAGTAACCTGAACACAATTATAAAGTAACTTGACAATCCAAGCAATATTTTTCAAGTTATCAAATGCAAAAGGGATTGGAGGAATTTTCAATTTGAAGGATAAAGGGTTAATATCTCAGGATCAAATTATCCGATTTACACCAAAAACTATACAGCTCGGCACATCAGTAACCTGAACACAAATATAAAGTAACTTGACAATCCAAGCAATATTTTTCAAGTTATTGAATGCCAAAGGGATTGGAGAAATTTTCAATTTGAAGGATAAAGGGTTAATATCTCGGGATCAAAATAACAGATTTACACCAAAAACTATACAGCTCGGCACATCAGTAACCTGAACACAAATATAAAGTAACTTGGCATTCCAAGCAATATTTTTCAAGTTATCGAATGCCAAAGGGATTGGAGGAATTTTCAATTTGAAGGATAAAGGGTTAATATCTTGGGATCAAATCATCAGATTTACACCAAAAACTATACAGCTCGGCAAATCAGTAACCTGAACACAAATCTAACGTAACTAGACAATCCAAGCAATATTTTTCAAGTTATTGAATGCCAAAGGGATTGGAGAAATTTTCAATTTGAAGGATAAAGGGTTAATATCTCGGGATCAAAATAACAGATTTACACAAAAAATTATACAGCTCGGCACATCAGTAACCTGAACACAAATATAAAGTAACTTGACAATTCAAGCAATATTTTTCAAGTTATCGAATGCCAAAGGGAATGGAGGAATTTTCAATTTGAAGGATAAAGGGTTAATATCTCAGGATCAAATCATCAGATTTACACCAAAAACTATACAGCTCGGCAAATCAGTAACCTGAACACAAATATAAAGTAACTAGACAATCCAAGCAATATTTTTCAAGTTATCGAATGCCAAAGGGATTGGAGGAATTTTCAATTTGAAGGATAAAGGGTTAAGATCTCGGGATCAAATTATCCGATTTACACCAAAAACTATACAGCTCGGCACATCAGTAACTTGAACACAAATATAAAGTAACTTGACAATCCAAGCAATATTTTTCAAGTTATCGAATGCCAAAGAAATGGATATGGACGCAGGACGGACAGATGGATGGATGGACAGACGGATGGATGGACAGACAGACGGACAGACAGACGGATGGACAAAGGATGGACGAATGACGGATGGTCACCCCGGATGCCGGCATTATGTGTACCATACATAGTATGGGTACACATAAAAAAGATGGCGGTCCTCATCATACAAAATGGATGACACAAACCACATATTACAGAAACAGGTGCACTGAAATTACGTATCACCAATGTAATGATGTCACCACAGGTCTTCCCAAGTGGATCACCATCACAACATACAATTCACCGTGATATGACCTCGCACGAGATCCCTCATGAGACCTCCAGAATTGGGTTGAAGCATGCGAGCTGTACTACACGTCACACACCAGTTAAATTCAAAGCTCTGTAAAAATATTTTCCAAAAGACAAATTTTTCTGCATCAAACTCTTCAACAACCATACCAATGAGCCAATAATACAACATACCAAATTTGGTTTAACTTGGGCAATCGCTTCTGAAAACAGAGGGTAATTTTGAGCCAACAATCTTGCCCCTCCCAGAACTGAAAATATTGCCCTAAAGTTTCTCTTTAACAAACTTTTGTGTAAACCTCAAAAGGAAGCAGACTGACATATCAAGTTATTCCATCCATTGATGATGAAGAGTTTTATAAAAAATATTGGGCATTTTTCTATACCCCGTCCGCATGGGAGGGAGAAGGCAGAATATCAATTTTAACAACAAGAGGTGCGCAATGGAGATGCAGGTGTTGAGTTGTGACTACTTTCTTCATGCACTCTCTATTGAAAATCAGAAATGTCACCGTGCTGAGCTCAAAATTTGTAAAAATTCGGACCGGGCGAGTTTTCGAACTCGTTTGAGATGTTGTTGTAAAAGATTTGTATGGCAAATATTAGTCAAATTGGAGAATGTTTGTTCAAGTTATTGCACTAACATGCTCAAAATTCATAAAAATTGACGAATTGAGGCCCATAACTCTGTAACAAATGAAAGTGTCAATGACACTGTAGCTTAACTTGTCTGTGTGTTGTGTTTGATGAAAAGGACAGGGTCTAGCCTGTGCTAAAGGAAAATGTGAACAGACTCACAGATTCACAGACTGACAGACTTCCGCACGCGTGATGGCAATAGCTAATCCTGACTTTGTCAAGTTAAGCTAAAAATCAGGCGGGCCAGTTTTCGAACTTGAGATATTATTGCAAAAGACCTGTATGGCAAAGATTAGTAAAATCGGAGAACGTTTGTTCAAGTTATTGCGCTAAGAGTGCGAGGATGCCCGGATGCACACTGACCATCGCCAAATCCTAGGTCTCGGTTGTTAACACACCTCGACCAAAAACTGAATTGCCTCTTCCCCCATCCTGAAAGTTTATTGGAATCGGTCCAGCAGTTTGGAAGAAGACTTAAAACACCACATTTATGCTAGACAATGGCAACGACAGAAGAATGATCATTATAACTCATGCTGACCTTCAGCCAGGTGAGCTAACTAATGAACTGAAATGTCTGTGGTTTTTCATGCACACTGAACAAAATAAATTATCTGTGATTTGTCATCAAATACTACCGTTACTTTCATAACAAAATGGAAGTTGAATTTTTGATTGTTTTTCATTATAGAATTCCCTTTCTCAATAAGAAATTCTCCACCTCACCATACTGAAAAGGAAGACAACTACAGTATCACAACTACATCCTTACTTACCCCATAGGCCCCATGGGTCCTACAATGAAAAAAAAGAAATAAACTTAAAAAGTTGCACAAACACTAATTTCATATAAAACTTGATCACAAGAGGATCCACCCAACGGACGGCAATCATCTGATTCTGATAGGAAAGGCTTCAATGTTTAAACGTGCAAACAGGCTATAAAATTTGAGAGGAACGATTTTGTCCTTTCTCTGGTGATTATTTAAATGAAGAAACAGATAACCGAAAAGTTGTTTGTCTGGAACTACAAACAGTTCGTCACGAAGTTGTGTCTCATTACCTTATCTGATTGCTCTGCTTAAAAATGTTCCCGTGGGAAGACCCCTCTCTTCAATGCTCAAACTCCCCAAGACAGCTGACATCCCCTGTACTTGTCGCAGATGCCTTCAAAATCTGTGAATCGTCATACAGTAGGGCCATCGTGGATGGGTCAAAATCCATGGGTGGTCATTTTTTCCACGCATATAATTCTGAGATGATCTGCTATGACACTTCATTTCACTCTAGTGCAAGTTTTGTTTTAGTTTAATACCAATATTTAAATGAAACAAAATGCCCTGTGGGGCCTGAGGCACTCACCAGACAACATTGTTTAGAGAAGGATTTAATTAGTATCTATGGCTAGTATACACTACAGAGGAATAAATTAATGCAACAATTCCAAGTCTTTTGTCCAGTTAGATGATTTTTTTCTGGTATTGTGATGCTACCACACAAATAATGCTCCAATTTCCAGTAATGGAAAATAGGGAGCCCAAATATCAAAATAGGGATTTAACTTGAACAAATTTGAACTGACTAAGTACCAACACTCCCTCACATCCCCCCCCCCCCCCCCCCCCACCCCACCCCCCACCCCCACGGCATCAGGATTCATTGGATCTGATAGAGGCCGATTTTCAAAGATTATTCTTCATATTAGACTAAGTTAAAAGATCCCAAATATTAACCCAGGGACTTGATTTTTACGTACTTCGGACTCCCTAAGGATGGTGTATACCACATATCAGAAGATTCGGAGTGAAGGGTTTGTGAGAAGATTTTAAAAAATATTCCCCAAATTGCACCAAGTTAAAACTCTGGCTCCAGTAAGTGGCCCAAATATTAATCAAATGACTTGATTTGAGCAACCTTGAATCTGGCCCCCGTAAGGATGCTGTATATCAAGCATCAGAAGATGAAGAAGAATATTCCCCATTTTGTAATAAGTTAAAATTTGAGCTTTCACAGAGAGCCCAATTATAAACCAAAGGGCTTGTTTTAAACAAAATTTAATCCGACCCATGTAAAGATTCTGTATACTATGCATTAAAAGATTCTGTATATTATGCATTAAAAGATTCTGACAATTGGTTCTGGAGAAGAAGAGTTTTAAAGATTATACCTCATACTGGACTAAAGATAGGGTATACCATATACCAAAAGATTCTGATTAGGGGTTTATGAGAAGATTTTTAAAGAATACTCCTCATATTGAATCTAGTAGAAATTTGGGCTCCAATAGGGAGCCCAAATACTAATCAAGGGATTTCATTTGAATAAACTTTAATCTGACCCCTGTAAGCATGCTGTATCCTAAACAACGAAATATTCTGACTGGTGGATCTGAAGAACATGATTTTTATTGATTATTCCCCATATTGCACCACGCTGAAATTTGGGCTCCCACAAAGAGCACAATTATAAACCTTGAATCCAACCCTCTTTAGGATTAATTATACCACATATCAAAACATTCTGACTTGTGGCTCCTACATTATAATAAAAGGGCCCCGGCCAGATGTCCCCTGAAAAAAAGTGTGCAATTCGAGGTATTTGAAGAAGATTGAATTTTTCAGTCAAAAAAGTGACATAACTCTGGCAAAAAATGTTATACAAAACCCCCGATTTGAACTTGGCCTGTATTTTATGTTGAGACATCTACATACCAAATTTTATTTGATTCGCTCAACAACAACTTAAGGGGTCGTCCAACCTAACTTTGGTCAATTTTTTGACATTTTTCCCAATGCCTCAGAAACAGATAAGAGAAGTAAGGAAAGGCAAATTATATATCAAAATAATGAGTAAAGTGCATAGAAAAGGTACATATATTTTTTTTCAGGAAAAAAAGTGAATTTTATGATTTTGAAGAAGATTAATTTGCAAATGGCATAAGTAACGAACCGGTAAAACCACAAAATAATCAGTAATTCGAAAGCCTTGTCCTCAATATAATGATAACATACTACAGACTCGGAGAAAGCATTTTTTTGACACACACTCTGGTGGGTTTTGACGTTTGAATGTAATAACATCAACACAAATTTTTGATGTTCCGGAGGTGGCCATGTTTCAACGATGTTTTTCCGGTCATGTGATTACGATGTGGTTCTTGCAGAAATACTCAATTTGGGCAATCGTAAGAATGCAAGGACGTGATCACGCCCTTTATTTGTTCGAGACAATGTATGAGCGTATTTGCAAACAGGTGACAGCAAGTACTTGAGCTGTTAATGTCATAACTGCAAAATATGGTTCGAAATTCCTTCTCGTGTTTACAGGCCGTCTGAACTTTTTTGTTGACAAAAAATCTGAATTATTGCGCACTAGAAAGACAACATGAACCACTTGTAAAAAAAATAACCGAGTGTATAAAATCGGGACGATACACATAAAATAAGGCAATATTCATAACAAAGTAAGCAGAATGCTTCAGAAATCACTTTTTCACGAAGTATATTCCAAGTGACCTGGAACTATATTGAGTGTGTTAATTTCCCCCTGTCGCTGCGAAGTTATTTACGTCCTAGTAACCATGGAATTTGAAGACGGGTATGTTTGATGTCTGCAAAGGACCGATTGAAGATGGGTTGAAAATGATGCATTCGTGCTTTTAAATAAGGTGCGCTTGGACGATGCTGAGAATTTAGTTTTTTCTTCCAACCAACCATAGTAATACAAGCGTCGATCAGTGGTTTTTTTTTATCGTTTTACACTGACAAATGTGACAACTCTCCTTCACCGGAAACCATCCCCCAATTTGCATATCACAATAAACATAACCGCTGTCACGGAGTGTCAGCGTGGCCGTGTGGTCAAAACCGAAACGAATTATCGAATGCACGGTCAATATTAGCTGCAATTGGCTTTTAAATAAATGAAATACACGAAATATTCGCAATTTCTTCATTATTCATGCCGAGTTACTTTTTAATCAAACCACATGCGTTCAGTTTCGTTTGTCGGCATCAAACTGATATTGTTTGTGGTAATTAAATAGTACGAGAAGGCGAAGGAAGCCAAATATTTTTACATCATCTATTATTTAATTCAAATTGATAATTTCTTTTATTTAACTGAAATTATGAACTGATAAGTTGGGTGTGTTGCGATTATTATGCCCCAGACCTGGAACTTAGTGGAAGTTGGAAAATCAAAGGTGCATCTAGGGCCGTGCAGTAGGTGACCCCCTGCCCTCTTAATCTTAGTCTTACCCATTCATCATTGCATGTACCAACATTCCCCCTTGTATCTCAACCATTGCTACTCCAATTTGAAGGATATTTGGTTTTGTGATCGAGCATCATGGAGAAACAATGCCTGTGTAGCTGCTGTAGCATGTGTTTCTTCCCACATTTTTTCAGAGTTGTGGTACTTTTTCACTCTTTTGAGTTAGAAAATTTTGTTTATAACTAGTTGATTTGTTACAATTTGTTGCAGAGTGCCTGCTAATACCCTCAATTGTATTGCTGCAGAATTTTCTTGTGAAGATTTTGTTCCTATTACTTATCAAGCAACAACCTAATGAATATTCTGTATAAAGCCACCAATCTGATGTTTGACACTTTTATTGGAGCTGTTTTGAAGGCTTATGGAACTCAAAATGTTGATTATGGCAGGACTTTTCTATTCACCCATGAATCGATAAATTAAGTGTTATAGTTGGAAGTAAGAAGCATGAAAGGTCCAGAACTAAAACTCTAAAAAGAATGTTTTGCAATGTAACATGATTTTTGCAGATACACTTATTTGGAGGTTTACCTGTCTGATAGTGTTTGGAACATGTGTGGCCAGGATCTTCAAAAAGAAAAAAGAGTTAAACTTTGAGAAAAAAGGCATATGCCTTGAGTGCCGGAGGTAGAGTCATACAAGGAAGAGAGCCCCCCCCCCCCAAAATTTTCTGTGTCAAATGGAGCTCACTTGTCATCTTTTGGGGATTGCTTTGTGTACTGCGTTCTTGAAAAAAATATGTGAGACCCTCTGGATGTGCCCTTCTGATCTCAATATGTCAGTAAGCCTCCTTGGGGAAAGTACATGCAATAATGGTTATGTAAGGTTGATTTGATGTGTTTTGAATAACAATGTACTTTTAAGTACATTAGATGGTTTATTGCAGTGACAGGTTACAGTTACCCTTATTTCTTCTCCAACAGATATCATGAGTGTATTGGTGTCCAAGAGTTAAACAAAGCTAATGTACTTATTGATAAACCAGACAAATTTAACAATTTAATCACTATCAAATTGATGCATGGGATAAAAGGGGTTACAGTGCAAGGGGTTTGTAAATATATTTATTCAACTACAATGTATGACTTTGCAGTGCATTCTACATAGGAGAATATCATATTTTCTTTCCAAACCATTACAGTAACACATACATCTTGATATTGGGAGACACTCTTTTGTCCTTCCATACTTCTTCTGCTGGACTCCTTCAAGTTGACCTTTGTTGAACTCCCCAAATCAAAACATAAACAAAAGAAAATGTCTGCCTTCAATCAGTGAGCACTCCACTTATAACATTTGGTCTCAATCTTCATTACTTTCATGAATTAGGAAAAGATTTCTTCGAGTATGTACTTAAATGTTTATAGAATACAGCTGTTATTTTATTTTGAGGTATTTTATTGTAAAAATTTTGTTCTCTTACTTATGCCATAGCAGACTTTCAGGTGGTGCTATTTACACATGGCAGCAGTTCCATGGCAAATTTCAGTTTCCACATGTTCTATGTTTCATTCCAAGCATTTTGGTATATAATTTATTGGGGTTATTCATTTTGGGCCTTTTTTAGACTTGAAAGAAAATTACATGAAATTTGACCAAAGTTAGGTTGGACGTCCCCTTAAGTTATCATCGGGAAACCCAAAAAAATGAATTTTTGAAGTTGAAAAAGGGGTATAACTCTAGCAACAATTGTCAGACCACACTCAGATACGAACTTGACCTATATTTTATGATGATACACCTACATACCAAATTTCATTTGATTTGGCATACTATACTAAAGTTATTAACAGGAAAACAATGTGGTGTGGATGCACGCACATAGTGACATACGTACACAGGCTATTTTAATAAACACCCGAAAAAAATTTTTCAGGGGACAATTAGGGCTCCAATAGGGAGCCCAAATATTAACACAGGGACTTGGTTTGAACAAAATTAGATCTGACCTCTCTGAGAATGCTGTATACCAAGGGTCCGCCGAGTGGGCGACCAGGGCAAGTCGCCTTGTCACTCCTCAAGTCACCTTGGCTCACATTAGGGGCGAAATTCAAGAAGCCCTCCAAAATTTCCTTGGGAGACATGGCAATTTTATGCATTTTCTTATATACTACTCAAAGTTTGCTAAGCACCAAGTATATCCAACTACCTGTTTTACGTTTTAGTCGAAATATTGTAATGAAAAGAGTATATATTTTTTATTTAATTATATCTTTAATGATTTAAGTACAGAAATTAAGATTTTGTTTGTGTTTGACATCAATTTTTAGCTTTTGAATATGATAACCATGGAAAATGGATATTATTGGTAAAAGAGGAAATTTTTCAGTTTGTCAACAAGTTGATGGAGCGAACTGGTATGAGTTCAATATCAAGTATGAGACCCATTACTGTTAATTACAGCTTGACAATGCCTTCTCATGCTCCCAATCAGGTTCCTGTTGGTCCTTTGTGGGATGCTGTTCCATTCTTGGACCAGCATGGCACCAAGCTCCTGGGCACTTCTTGGCTGGACTGGACGGGACTGGCTGAAATTGCAAGCTGCAACTCATTCCAGACATGTTCGATTGGATTGAGGTCAGGGGATCTTGCAGGCCAATCCATATGCTCAATCCCCTCCCTCTGTCGGTACTCCCCGACAGCATGGGCAACATGAGAACGGATATTATCGTCCATCAGAATGAATCTATAACCCACTGCACCTGCATACAATCCGACGTGCACATGTTATGTACATGTAGAAAGTACACGAAAACATCATGAAAGTGAAAATCAAGGGGTACATGCTTTCCATGACTGTCACGAAAAGCCTGCCCGACAAGAGAGCTAATGTAAACACTGGGGTCCATCTCAATACATCCCTCAATCACATCCACCAAAAATATCGCAAATATGTCACAAGCAAATTTTACAATGATGTGTCAAATATTTGGTGCCTAGCAAACTTTGAGTAGTATATTTTATTTCCAAAAAAAAAACCCACTTCTACATTCAGAACAAAGTAAACACAGCTGCTGTTAAAATCCATCATGTGGCTCTGAAAATAGCCTCAACTAGCCCAATTTTATATTTTTGAAAAGAGTTGTAATGGCATAGTCATTCCAACAATATGCCCCAACTGATAGCAACCAGCACAAAATGGCTATTTAAAATCAACGTACCAGCAAAAACAACGAATCACACAAGAAAGCATCGTGTTAATTAGAATTTATTAAAGTTAACCACCGTTTCAAAACCCCAAAAATGTGTAGGAGACAATTCATTCATAAAAAGGTCGAAATTGCTTATGGTTACACTCTTTTCCACTGAAAAATTGGTTCCATTGAAATTCGAATTGAAAGTTTTTCTTTGAAAACTTGTGTTGGAAGGGGGTTAAATGTAATAAAGGCTACGATAGAAATCACACATATTAGGATGGATAAGAAAGGCAGGCCTTCAAAGCACCAATCGCACATGTCAATGTAAGATGCAAAGAAGAAATTGCCATTTTTCTGAACAGTGTGTTGGTATTGTTACCCAGCAAAGAAGGGAAGAGAGATAACTAAAATATTTTGTCATTTACCTTAGAAATAAATTAACTCAAATTGTTAATAATGCTTAATTTATGAAGGATATTGAAAACTTTTTTAACTACGCTTTTCAATTCAATTAGGGCATTCAGAAACCATGAATGACACAGCCTCTTATGTGAACTTGAAATTTATTTTAAATACTTTAAATATTTTTTTTAAAAGAATATACCTTCTATTATAGAGAAGAACACTCTCACAATGGGTAATACTAAATTTCAAATCCACTGCATTGAGGCAAATACAAAATCAACTGCATGGTAACCATAGTCATCACTGGCAGGGAGAGAGTTGGGGCATTCAGAAACCATGAGACACAATTTTTTTTTTTTAGGAGGGTGGGGGATTTTAACCTATGTATGTTTGAATAACTTTTATTTATTTTTTTCTCCACAATTGTGTCCTCTGTGTACATTTATTTTGTCACGATGTCATATAAATTTTATGGTTTTTTTTCTGAATTCTCCCTCATGTCCACTGACCGCTCTGTCCTGGCCGCTGACTTCTCCCTAAAGTCTCAGGAGAGAGAAGTCACTTCTCCCTAAAATCAGCTGCCAGACTGACCCCTGCTGTATACCAAATATCAAAAAAAATTCTGACCGGTGGATCTGGAGAAAATTATAAATTTAAAGTAATTTGTATATTTTTTATACTTACCAATGGCCCACACTGAGCTGGTGCAATCTCAAAGTTATCATGGGCCAAACACAAATTCTGACCCCCCCCCCAATCCCCAAAATTTGCTTTCAAAACCGAAAATTAAAAATCCTCTCTGGTCCTCCATACTTTTACTCTCTGTGCATGCGCAGTCACCAGGAAATGACCGAAATTAGCGCCAACATCATTCTTTGTAGAAAGAGTACTACATAATAACTCAGCGGGGAGGTATGAGTGCCCACTCATGGTAGGGCCATACCCATCTGGGCCATTGGTAAGTATAAAAAATATACAAATTACTAAATTAATAATATTTTTATACTATAACCCAATGGCCCAGACTTAGCTGAATTGTAAAAAGGCGGAGGGCCTAGGACTTCAGAATTAATAGACCAACATAGTTCCAAGCCTGTAATCCAAGGCAAAAGGAAATTAAAATTTAAAAGGAATAACATGTATGTCTCTCTATACAGTAATAGAGAAGACATATCAACAAGGAGACAAATTCAAGTAATTCCATATTCTTAGCATGAAGACTATGCTAATGGGATGTAACGAGTTCCCAATTTTTTAAGGCTAGTCTGGACTAAGCCCCAGAAATTAGGATGACGTATTTTGAGAATGAGAGGATATGCCCACAAACATACGCCATATACAACTAGATATCACGGAGATGGAATCCATCTCTGCGGGCCCCGCAGCAACTAACCGATGTTAGGTATAAACTGATGTGAACCGTAATACTAAAATATTTCAAGAAATAGGCAAAATCTGATTAAAATCCCTTCCTGGACACGAACTTGTCAGAAAAAAAACCCTCAAATTCTGAATAATTTGACCTTGAGGTCAAACTTCAAGATCAAAGCATGGCAACCTTGGTACACGACACGTCGTCTTGAGATAATCTACCCACATACCAAATATCAAAACCCTATCTATTAAGGGAAAAAAGTTACAGCCCGGACACGAACTTGTACAAAAGACTGATTGCACTATTTTTGGTACACAATGGTTGCTGGTGGCCATCTTGAATTTTGGACCACACCCAAAAACACTCGTTCTCATCCCACGGTGATAACAAAGGTACCCAAGACATTTCGTAAAGATCGGTTCATAAATACGGCCTCTAGCCTGAGCCGTATAGAAGTTGTGTACCAACAAGAGGCCCCACGGGGCCTGAAGCGCTCATCTTGTACAGAACACAATTTAAACAGAGTCCAAGAATGAGTCTACATTAAGCAAGTCATCTCCATAGGCTACACTGTCAATCCTTGAGTCCCTCAGGAGTGACAAAAATAATCTGGGCATCATGCCTTTTCTTCAGTTGATCATAAGTAAAATGTAGAGCTCCCCTGTGAAGCCCCTTGATACAACCTATGTGGATTAATCTTAGTACCTCTAGAGGGTACTGAATACAAATTTTTAATTCTTCAGCAAAATGGCCAATTCCGGCTCCCATAGAGAGCCCAAATATTAACCCAGGCTCTTGATTTGAACACAGTTAAATCTGACTTCCCTAGAGATGTTGTGTACCGAATATGAAAGCATTCTGACTGTTGGATCTGAAGAAGAGAAATTGTAAAGAAATTTCTTCGAATTGCACCAAGTTCAAATTTGGGCTACCATGGCGAGCCCAAATATTGACCTATGGATCCGATTTGAACAAACTTGAATCTGACCCCCCTAGAGATGTTGTATACCAAATGTGAAAGCATTCTGTCAAGTGAATCTGAAGAAGAAGATTTTTGAAGAAATTCCCTCATATTGTACTAAGTTAAATTTCATGTTCCCATATGGAGCCCAAATATTAACCTAGGCACTCGAATTGAACAACCTGGAATCTGACCCCCCTACAGATGTTGTATACCAAATATAAAAGCATCCCGACTGGTGGATCTGAAGAAGAAGATTTTTAAAAAAATTTTCTCATACTGCACTAAGTAAAAATTTGGGCTACCATAGTGAGCCCAAATATATACCTAGGGATCTGATTTGAACAAACTTGAATCTGACCCCCATAGAGATGTTGCATACCAAATATCAAAGCATTCTGACTGATGGATCTGAAGAAGAAGATTTTTTTAAATTACCCTCCTTATTGAACAAAGATAAAATTTGGGCATCCGCAGGAAGCCCAAATATTAACCTAGGGACTTGGTTTGAACAATCTAGAATCTGACCCTCATAACAATGATGTATACCAAATATTAAAAGATTCTGACTGGTGGTTCTGAAGAAGATTTTTAAAGAATATTCCCCATATTACCCTATGTTAAAACTTTGGGCTCCTGTCGAGAGCCCAAATATGAACCAATGAGCTTTATTTCAACAAACTTTTATCTGACCCCCCCCCCCCCCCCCCCCCCCCCCCCCCCCCCCCCCCCTATGAATGCTGTATACCAAATATCAAAAGATTCTGATGATTGGTTCTGGAGAAATGATTTTTTAAAATTTTTGCAAATATGCTGACTCAGCATTTTTTCGATGCTCATTACAGAACACCCTAACATAACCGATGGCAATTTTTTTTTACCACTCAATTCTACTGGTCATAAGGATACTTCATACCAAATAAAAGCTCTCTGTTCCGTGGAGTTTGGGAAATATGGGCGTTTGAAAATATTTCTATTTTTAGCTCCCAGGGTTCCCATGGGGATGCAGGAATTTTTTTTTTGCATGGGTCAAGTACTTATGACCCAATACTACCACAAACCAAATTTGGTTCATACCGGACCATCGGTTCAGAAAATAGAAATTTTGGGCGGGGCCAAAAAATCTTACCCCTCCTATTACAAAGCCAAATATTACTTCACGAACTTCGTTTGAACAAACTTGATTCTACACCTCATATGGAAGCTCCATAGCAAATATCAAGTCATTGAACACACTGGTTCTTGAGAAGAAGATTTTAAAAATATTTTGGAGCATTTTCCCCCACTCCCTCCCTATGGGGCTGGGCATGCTGAGTTGAACAAAAATGAAATGCCCCTTTGGGACCATCACTCACACAAACTTTCACTTGAATTGGCCCAGTGGCTTTGGAGGAGAAGACCAAAACATGGTGTTGATGGACAACGGACGACGGACGGGAAGCGATGAGATTAGCTCAGCTTGACTTTGTCAAGATGAGCTAAAAACTGATTAGACCTAATTTTGGTATGAAATGGCCACTGGCGGCCATCTTGAATTTTGGACCGCACTCAGAAACACTCGTTCTCGTCCCAAGGTGATAACAGAGGTACCCAAGAAGAAGTTTCGTGAAGATCGGTTGATAAATACAGCCTCTAGCCCGAGCCGTATTGACATGTGCACTTACTATTGTAGCGCTAGCCATCATCTCTTTGATGTTTATGAGCTTCTCTAGGAACCGAGTGTCCCAAAGACCCTGACACTTCAAGTCGCCGGGACTTAGGGTTACGCCCCAACTAGTCTGACTCGCATCTGTCATAATCGTGAAAGCCGGATCCAGCAGTTGCAGCAGAACTCTCCGAGTTAATCACTGAATATCTGCCCAATTCTGAACCCATGTTTTACTAGGTCCGTTAAAACAATACTGGTTCAAGCGAAAGTGTCTTCACACTCCAGTTCTAAGTAAAGAATATCTGGAAGGGATGTGCGCACAGGCGGCCCATTGGAATGAGATCCACAGCCACTCCGCACAGCTCCAACAGTCGCATGAATTCCCTCACTGTTAATACGTCCGAGTGTAGACAAAAGCGAACATAACAACTGACTAATTTCGCTCTGGGTAACGGCAGACAAACCAGATTGTTGTGAGCAGGCTTGGGGCGAATACTTGGTAAATGTATTCGAATATGAATAAGAATACTTCGAAATTTCATGAATATGAATACGAATACACAAATTTTCATATGTATTTGAATACGAATACAAATACATTACAATGTATTCATGAATACATTTTTGAATACTTGAATACTTTTTAAATTAGAAGTATTTATAGCAAGGCCTTTAAGTTTTTAGTTTGTTGTGTTAAAAGTCATTTTTAAACTGATGGTCCTTTAGCTGAAGCTTTAATTGTGCTTACCATGCTTTGTTGAAGACATATGCATCACTGATGTGCAGTACACCTTAGTACATGGTGTCATCAGGCCCTCATGTAGGCAATCGGGATAAAGTGCCTTGCCCAAGGACACAATGCGGGTCATCCCGGGATCGAACTCGGGATCTCTAGCATAGAAGTCCAACAGTCTACCACTGAGCCACCGCGCTCCCGATTCCTCCTGAACGTTAAGTATCAATTGCAATCACACCACATAAGAAGGACTAGTAAAGTTTTAGCCAATGCACTTCATGGTCAAACCTGGAGGTCTGTTGGCTGAAGGTTTGCTAACAGCAGTAGTATTTTCTTTATGATATTTACATGCTTTCGCCGATTATAATTAGACATACTGAGCTGTACAAAGGTGACCTTAAACAAGAAAAAATAAATAAATGTGTTCTCACTGTGAAATAATGGATAAATAGAAAAACTTTAAAACAATCCAAAAATTTTAGAATATAATGTCAATGACTAACTGAGTTGTGTCCAATAACACAAGTTTTTTTGTTTTATGTTGATTATCCATGTTTTCAACAATTTAAAAAGCCATGGGGATATGTGGCCATTGTTACATAAATAGGTTGTATTGTGACAAGTTAATTGATAATTAAGTTTATTGTCTGCTTTCAATGCATAAATTTCAGACAGGGTGTTTGGTGGTATACAAATAATATCAGGGATTATTAAGTCTTTAATATTGATATGAGGTGTGCGTTTGTTGTCTGGAGTCCATGGGCTTGATCTGTGAAAAACTTTTATTCAGTATATGGTTCTTTAATTCCAAAATATAGAAAGTATTCAAAAAGTATTCAAAATGTATTCATGAATACAGCTCAAATTTTAATGTATTTGAATATGAATACGAATACATGTATTCACAACATTCAGTGAATACTGAATACATGTGAATACTTGATAAACTGTATTCGAATATGACTGAATACAAATACTGAATACGAATACCCCAACCCTGGTTGTGAGTCTCAAAGCTCATTCCAAAGTGAATAGACGACTTGGACGGAGCTAGATCAGACTTTTCCTCGTTTGTGATGAAACCGAGACGTCGGAATATTAGAAGCAGACTCTGAACATCGTTATGAAGAATAATACTGTTGCCGTATCCCTGTAGAAGGTCGTCCAAGTAAGCCAAAGTTACTAAATACGAATGAGCTCGAAAGTATGATATTACCGAGTTCTTTATTTGAGTGAATGCCCAGGGAGCCAGATTCAGACCCAAGCATATTGCTCTGAACTGATACACCTTCCCTTGTACGGTGAACTGCAGGTACTTTTAGAATGCCGAATGTACCAGGACATGAAAGATCCTTAGATTTATGCTTGTCGCATAGTTGATCACTCGAACGCTCACTTTTACCGACCGAATGGTTTCCATATATACATTTTTGGAGCCATGATAAGCTCCAGCTCAAGTCTAATACCAGTCGGAACGAGCCGTCTGGCTTAGGTACGAGGAACAGGTGACTGTAAAACTTTTGAGAATCCTGATTCTCGACGACCTGTACTGCTTCCTCTGATAAGGGAGCCTGTACCTCCGCTAGGAGAAACTCTCTTATGCAAGGATTTCATGGAAGATTTGTCCAACATGGACAACTAGTTAGTGGGGTTTTCACTCGGAATGATAGCCGGAAGCCATCCGAGACTACACTTGTCACCCACTGATCTTCCATGACTGTTACCCAGTTTTTTTTGCGGAGCTTGATAATCTTCTGCCAGCTGACCAGCAATAGAGGTCTTAACCATCACAGGTTTGACCTGCGAGGCTTACAGGAGGAGAAATCTTGTCCTCCCTGTGAAGAACCTCGTCTCGTCGGCCTAGGGACGTCTGACGGATAGTCCTGATTAGACCTACGCCCCTTTCCAGAGTCGCTATACTGACAACCTCCACAGTAATTATAAGAGGGTTTCTTGTACCCTCGTAAGAAGTTTCCTTTTGGCGATTTTTGTCTGCAAAGCCCTCCTTTACTCTTGTCTGCTGAAGCGGGTCGTTGATGCACCGACTTCAAAAGCAGAACACAAGACACTTTCTTAGTAGCCTGTTCATAGACTAACGAAAGCTAGTCGTCAAAATAATATGTCCGGAGAACGGAATGACTCGGAGAGAGCTTTTCACCTTCTCATATATCAGTGTTGTCGACACAAGGGCAGCATCACGTCTGATTAACTCCAGATTGGCCACTGTTAGGGTGGTTATATGTGGTATACATAATTGCCCTGGAAAGAACTCTAAGAGAGGTGCGAACGTCCTCAAATTCCTTTCCATTGCGACGTTGCGCAATAGCTCTTGTAAGGTGATCTGTGCAAGACATAATGTCCAAATTCGCTCTATTTGAAGAAATTGCTGTCTCAATTGTGTCTGAGAGAATAGTGAATGATACAGGTGAGGATACCTCTAGATCCCTGACCTGCTCATCCAAATGCAGAGGAACTCTCTGAACATCTTCCCCGACCGTTTTTAAATGAACGTGGTCCAAAAAACGGTATGTATACGGAAGATGATAAGAAACTGCCTTCTTCCTCATACTCAAGAGGATAAATAGGGTGTTGTCTATATGGCCGATGGCCTGCGACACCTGCATAAACTTAACCGGAAAAGAAAGGACTTCCTCCCTTGTCTGGATGAAGTCTACGTACAATGATGCCAGCGGTTTCTCTCTTGTCGTCGCAGCATTCTGATTCGGCGGAACAAAATCAGGGTAGTATTGATGGATGAAAACCATCGCAACCATGTGCTGTTCCGAAAGGGAAGGTTAATCCTCTTCCTTATCCCTTTCACCATTTGAGAGAATCAGTTGCGAATCTCGGGCCATTGCATCTGCGTGAACAGATGACTGGACCGACCCAGCACCGCCCGACAACTCAGATTCTGAGTCTGAGGGAGGCTGCACCTGCACTTGCTGGGATGTGCTGCGTCCCGAGCGGCGGGTGGACATATGCTCCATCTCGTGCAAGTTTCCAACCAGAAAACTTCATTTCGGCCTTATGAAACATAGCGGAGGAAGCCTTGACTGAAGCCGACCCCAGCTGCAGACTAAACAGAGCATCCTGAGTGGAGGGCGGACATATGCTCCGGTTTGTGCAAGTTACTCAAAACAATATCTGGCCCCAGACGTTGCTAGATTAGAGAGGGGGCCTCTCCCACTCGCGGTCTATCAGACCTCGCCGAGTGCAAGAACTTGCTGACTTCCTCCCTATTTCCTCCCCATTTCCGTCGTCGCTGGGTGAGCTATTTATATTATAGTGCTCGCTCTACCAGATCCACTTCTTATGGCCGCAACAGACTTACCCGGCGTCACAGCACCCACGGATGGAGTACCGCTACACCAGGCGAGCTAGCTGCTTGCTAAAGATTAAAACCCTTAACAAATGGCCCTAACTCTTGCAATAATGAGCAACGCAGCTAGCTCTATATGCTCCACGGAGCGCGACGACGGTAGCACACTTGGACGGGTGTCATTTATTATCATCATGTTCATGTTCCTCTGAAATAGAAACTGACAGAATGAATTAAAACACGGTGAGAGGCCTGGCCTCAGAACCTCACTGCCAACAATGTACCATGTCACCCGACTCCAACCTCAGTCATCCCAGTGACCACAACAATGACAAGAGTCAGTCTACAGGAGTGCATCAACTAAAGTCGATATCTGTCCTCCAAACTCCACAACAAAATATATATATAACTAAGGTACATGAATAATAGCAATCAAAATTAAATTCAAAATATTTTTTGTAAACAAAAAATTTTGAAAAAAACGCCAAAGTTCCCAAAGGGAACATTAAGAGCCCAAGGGCATCCCGCTAGAGCCTAAGTGTGGAGAAAATCCAAATTTTTTTAGCTACACTACCGGAAAAATAATCCATGTACCCTACAGTAATTCTATAGTAATAGAATATAAAACAAGAGGCTCCACGGGGCCTGAATTGCTCATCTTCAACAGAACACAGTAATTCTACAGTAATAGAATATAAACAAGAGGCCCCCAGGGGGCCTTAGGCACTCACCGAATGTTCCATACTGTTAAGACACAAATTTTATCAAAAGCTATGCTTAAGGTTCTACAGAGTAAATCTATACTCTCTGTGGAGCTAAAACATCAACAGGACTGAATGGGACAATGCTGCTGATCAAATATCAAAAGATTCTGCATGATGGTTCTGAAGAAGATTTTTAAAGAATTTTCCTTGAATTGCACAAAGTAAACATTCACGCCCCCATAATAAGCCCCAATATTGATCAAAAGACTCAATTTGAACGACGACGGATGACAGACGGCAAGTGATAAGTTGAGCTCCCTTCGGTGAGCTAAAAATTCCTCATATTGACCAAGTTATAATTCGGGCTCCCACAGTGAGCCCAAATATGGACCCAGGGACTTGGCTTTAACAAACTTGAATCTCACCCCACTAAGGATGCTACACACCACATATCAAAACATTCTGACTGCTGGATCTGAAGAAGATTTTTTAAGAAAATTCCTCATTTCGAACTAAGTTACAATTCAAGCTCCCACAGTGAGCCCAAATATAGACCCAGGGACATTGTATGAACAAACTGGAATCCCCCCCCCCCCCCCCCCCCCCCCCAAGGATGCTGCATACCAAATATCAAAACATTCCGACTGCTGGATCTGAAGAAGATTTTTAAAGAAAATTCCTCATTTTGAACTAAGTTATCATTTGGGCTCCCACAGTGGGCCCAAATATGGACCTATGGACATGGCTTGAAGAAACTTGAATCTCACCCCCCTAAGGATGCTGCATACCAAATATCAAAACATTTCGACTGCTGGATCTGAAGAAGATTTTTAAAGAAAATTCCTCATTTTGAACTAAGTTATAATTTGGGCTACCACAGTGAGCCCAAATATGAACCCAGGGACTTGGCTTGAACAAACATGAATCTCCCCCCCCCCCCCCCCCCCCAAGCATGCTGCATACCCGATATCAAAAGATTCTGCTTGCTGTATCTTCAGAAGATTTTTAAAGAAATTTGCCTGAAATGCACTAAGTTCGAATTCAGGCTTGTATAGTGAGCCCAAATATGAATCCAGGGGGCTGATTTGAACAAACTTGAATCAGATCCACCCCACAATGTTGCATACCAAATCTCAAAAGATTCTGCCTGCTGGATCTTGAGAAGAAGATTTTTTAAGAAATTTGCCTGAAATGCACTAAGTTCGAATTCAGGCTTCTATACTGAGCCCCAATATGAATCCAGGGGGCCAATTTGAACAAACTTGAATCAGATCCACCCCACAATGTTGCATACCAAATATCAAAAGATTCTGCCTGCTGGATCTGGAGAAGAAGATTTTTAAAGAAATTTGCCTGAAATGCACTAAGTTCGAATTCGGGCTTCTATACTGAGCCCAAATGTGAATCCAGGGGGCCAATTTGAACAAACTTGAATCAGATCCACCCCATAATGTTGCATACCAAATATCAAAAGATTCTGCTTGCTGGATCTTGAGAAGATTTTTTAAGAAATTTGCCTGAAATGCACTAAGTTCGAATTTGGGCTTCTATAGTGAGCCCAAATATGAATCCAGGGGGCCAATTTGAACAAACTTGAATTAGACCCATACCAAGATGCTGCATACCAAGTATCAAAAGATTCTGCCCACTGGTTCTGGAGAAGATTTTTTAATAATTTTTCTATAATTCATACGGTGCTATCAGAGTTATGCCCCATAGAGAGCCCCCAAGGGACGTGGCCATTTCATTTGAACAAACATGAATTGCTATATAGTAATGAACATCCACCTGAAGTTTCGTGAAAATCTGACCAGTGGTTTCAGAGGAGAAGTTGTTTGAAAAATGTTCACGACGACGGACGGCAAGTGATAAGTTGAGCTCCCTTCGGTGAGCTAAAAACTACCCATAAATGAGGACGTTGACAATGTAAACAACGTCAATGTAAACAAGACATCAGGCAAACAAAAAGGCCAAAAGTATGAACCAATTAAAATGCTATCAGATGCAAAGCAAGATCTTCATATGAAGTAAAAACGATACATCGGATAGAAGATGCAAGACTAAGCGACCTAACACCCCTAGGGTGAGGACGTAACCCTGGGGAACAACAGTCTAATATTCTTTAATATATGTTAAACTCCCAAAAAATTTAATAAAAAGTTTCAATAAAAAAATAGCCAACAAGCTTAAGAGTTTAACAGGAACAGTTCATGGAAGGATAGGGAAGGAATACTTAACAAACAGTGAAATAATCATTTTCGACAATGATGACGTCAGGCATATGTCCCGAAATTGGGAAACATAAAATAATTTTATAAATATTATAAAGTTACACCCCTGACTGTCCAAAACCACTGTTGAACACTTCCTTCATCCAATAACAGCCTTGTATTCACCAATTCTTGCATTGATTTGTGTCTGGCATCCTCAAAAAGGAGATTTTAAAGCACAGATGCCAGTTCATTGTTTCTGAATTTTGGGCCAAACAAAGAATGATGTTGGCGCTAATTTCGGTCACTTCCAGGCGACTGCACATGTGTGGAGAGTAAAAGTATGGAGGACCAGATAGAACTTTTAATTTTCGGTTTTGCAAGCAAATTTTGGGGATTGGGGGGTTCAAAATTAGTGTTTGGCCCTTGATAACTTTGAGATTGCACCAGCTAAGTCTGGGCCATTGGGTTATAGTATAAAAATATTTGTAAAGATTATTCTTTATATATTGCACAAAGTGAAAAGTCCAATGGTTGCACGCTGAAAATATGATTGACCTTCCCCAGGTAATGAATTTAGACTCTACCACTTGATGCCCTGACCTAGCATGGAATATACCATCAGGGTGCAAAGAGTTAACATTAAAATTTCTAAACTCATTTTTGGCTCTTCCCTGTGTCCATTGTCCAGAAATAGCAAATTTTCTGGAAACAATTTTCACTATTCACAAGCTATCCAACTGAACTATCTAGAATTAATGTTTGGCTTGGCAAAAGCCAATAGAATTTGCTGGGAGCCAAAAAGGCAACATATCCATGAGGCCCTGTCTTAAACTTCCACCCTTCCTTAGGATCCTGGAAAACAAGCGATTGGAACAACTTGAACAAATTGACACCTCAGTTCATATTGAGTCTAAATAACAAAAGATTCTGCATATTAATCCCTGAGAAGAAGAGTTTTTAAGAAATCAATTTTTACCCCCATTTCTGCACTATTTGACACCTGTCACTGTGGACATGATGAACTTACCAATATCTCTTTAGAGAAAGTCATCTTCTCCATTCAAATATTATCCCAAAAACCCTTTTGATTTTGCAAAAGCCATTAGAGTTTGGCTTGAAGCCCCAAAATAAGAAAATCTTTATCAGGTTCAACATTCATAAGAGGGGTCCGTTATATTTATTTATTGGCGTTTAAGGTCACATACTTATGCACAATGGCTAATTGTGACAGTTTGATGGGTGGAGGAAGCCAGAGTACCCAGAGAGAACCATCGAGCAGCGACAAGCAACTGTCAGCTCCCTAACATTCTAAATCTGTTCAAGCTCCACTCAAGCGGGGTTATAGTGGTTGTAGACATGTGCACCATCGACATGCAGTATGCCCTGGTACACGGCGTCATCGTGCCCCCATGTAGGCGACAGGGATAAAGTGCCTTGCTCAAGGACACAACACGGGTCGTCCCGGACAGGGATCGAACTCGGGACCTCTAGCATAGAAGTCCAACAGTCTACCACTGAGCCACCGTGCTCCCGATGGGTCCCTTAAAGTGTCCTATGGGACAATAAATGGTTTTCTTATGCCTATTTGATTCAACTCCTCTTTTGGATGCTTCATACCATATAACAAATATTTGTCACATGCAGTTTTGGAAATAAAGTCATTTGAAGGTTGTTTTTTTTTTCTATTCTGAGCCTGTGGGGATCCCACTGGAGCAGAGTGTAAAGGACAGGTCACCCATCAACACAGCATATTAAATTTCACTAAAATCAATAAAGCACCTGCAAAAACAGAAAATTTGGGTGGGCTACATATTATGAACACAACTGAGAAATAGGAGTTTCGAGTCACAATTGTGAACAAAATGGTTATCAAAACAATTACTTGCTACTTTTTACATATACTTACCCATTGGTGGAACTGGTCCCATTGGACCCATTGGAGGCATGGGCCCCATTGGTCCCATTCCCATACCAGGGTGCATTGGTGGCATACCATGACCAGGAGGTATTCCCATTGGCATCTGCGGCATTCCATTCATAAACATATTTTGAGCAGGGTTTACCTGACTGGGTCCGGCATCATCCTCATCACTATCTGGTTTACTTCCAGCTGGAAAATTAAGTGAGGGATTTTAAACTGAAGGAAATTAAAGGAAATGATAGATGTGTCCCCCATCTAGACTAAGAAAAGTGATGAGCTTTCAGGCACCCTCTAAAAATCTAAACGTGTATGAAACACCAGAGCCACCAGATGATAAAGTGCACACTCCCCCCTCCCACCCCCCCCCCCCACCCCCTCAGTGCCAACCTTGCACCTGTTTCTGTTTTTAGTGAAAGTGTCAATGACACTGTAGCTCAACTTGACAAACCTGAACTTGGTAAGTTATAAATGAAATGGCAAAATTGAAGATCATTGGTACCAATGTCATTTTTTTTTGCCAGTGGCAACATTTTTTGACAGAAACCGAAGAAAATCAATACCTCCCATCTAGAGGCCTTCCCAAACAAGCATGCCAGATTTCAAATCAATCCGATCATAAATGTGCCCTGTAGGGTGTACAAAAGGGAAATATTGTGGACTGACTCGACTAAATTCTAAGAACGTTGGCCGTGGCAACATTTTTTGCCGGAAATTGAAGAAAATCGATAGCTCCCATCTAGAGGTCACCCTAAATAAGCATACCAGGTTTCAAAGCAACCAAATCAAAAATGTGCCCTGTAGGGTGTGCCAAAGGGAAATATTGTGGTTTGACTAAACTAAGTTCTAAGAACGTTGGCCGCGGCAACATTTTTTGACGGAAATTGAAGAAAATCGATAGCTCCCATCTAGAGGTCACCCCAAACAAGCATGCTAGGTTTCAAAGCAATCCGGTTATAAATGTACACTGTAGGGTGTGCCAAAGGGAAATATTGAGTCTTCTGACTAAACTAAGTTCTAAGAACGTTGGCCGCGGCAACATTTTTTGACAGAAATTGATGAAAATCGATAGCTCCCATCTAGAGGTCTACCCAAACAAGCATACCAGGTTTCAAAGCAATCTGATCATAAATGTGCCCTGTAGGGTGTGCCAAAGGGAAATATTGAGG
This sequence comes from Pictodentalium vernedei, assembly GCA_031216915.1. NCBI lineage: Eukaryota > Metazoa > Mollusca > Scaphopoda > Dentaliida > Dentaliidae > Pictodentalium > Pictodentalium vernedei. The sequence goes on from CM062297.1 coordinate 378,862,163, forward strand.
TCTGACTAAACTAAGTTCTATGAACGTTGGCCGTGGCAACATTTTTTGCCGGAAATTGAAGAAAATCGATAGCTCCCATCTAGAGGTCACCCTAAATAAGCATACCAGGTTTCAAAGCAATCAAATCATAAATGTGCCCTGTAGGGTGTGCCAAAGGGAAATATTGTGGTTTGACTAAACTAAGTTCTAAGAACGTTGGCCGCGGCAACATTTTTTGACGGAAATTGAAGAAAATCGATAGCTCCAATCAAGAGGTCACCCCAAACAAGCATACCAAGTTTCAAAGTAATCTGATCATAAATGCGACCTGTGAGGTGTGCCAAAGGAAATTGTGGACGTACATACTAACGTACTAACGTACGTACGTACGTACGCCGACGGACGAGAAGTGATGGCAATAGCTCAGCTTGACTTTGTCAAGTTGAGCTAACAAAAATCCTTACTGGGTAATATTCTAACTCTATCATCAATGCCTGGATGATGTTGTTAGAATATTTTATCAGTTGGGACTTCAAGATGCCTGATTTCGATTTGATTTCGATTAGCCTCAATTCAAGATTTGTTTCGAATAAAAACATCCGGGGCCCTACTGGACAGATTATTCTATTTCCCTGTATAATATGGCACATTTTCACTGCTGAAAACAAAAGTGTTTTTTCCAGATAATAGGGTGAGGAGTTAAATGTCTAATCCTTAAAATCTCCCACGTTTTCAGACACTCTAAAATTTAATTATCTTTTAGTGTCAATTACTAGTAAAATAATAAATTTTGATATTGTCTATGTTGGGTAAAGGGTTAAAGTCTGTAGTCTCCCTCAATTTACCACTCAGACTGGACACTGACGCACCTGTTGAAAAAAACAAACCACATGCTCAATGTTGCTAATAACATGCTCAATTGTAGGTAACTGAAAATAACTTACATTTTCCACTTTTCTGTCGCTCATGTTCTTTGAGATCATTCTCTGGGATGCCTTCCATCCCATATATTTCTATTTCTACATTATTACGACCTGGTAGTGCATTGGGAACTTTATCAACTTTCTCTTTATGAACCTAAAATTATGTTATACAAAAAGATTGAATGATATGCAAGTAAAAAATAGTAGGTTTATCAGGGACCGCCCTCATCATTGCACATCACTTTTTTCTCAGTGATACTATTTTGCACTTGTAGGATTAACCAACTATATCTAGTCGGACAGTGCTCACTGTTAGGGTCTGTATACTTTTTTGAAGATGAAATTCCCTGACTTTTCCGAGATTTCAAGTGAATTTTCATAAACTTTAATGGGATTTCAGGGGCAAATCTGGAAACAAACGCGGAATTTTTCAAGCATCTGGATTACAGAAAAAGTGAAAGTCCAGGACTTTTCCATGCTGAGGCTTGAAAAGTTACATTTTTGTTCTCACTGCCATATAACACAGAATTGTAAGAACTGATACAATAACATGCAACATTTAATGAATTATGAAAAACAGAGACTCACCTCTATCAAAATTGTCTACAAGGAATAAGGATATTACTGCTGAAGGATAAGAAAGATGGAAGGAAGTGTAACGTTGTACATGTTCATACTGCAATGACTCATATCAAAAAATGCTCTGAAAAATGTCTAGTTTTGAACTCCCTATTCCAAGCAAACAACCTATGCTTGCGATAATGTTGAAAAACGACAAAAGGTTGGTTAATATTTGGGGTTGAAAATTGGTTAAATATTGTGTTTCTGGAACACATAAGTTGTTCAAAGAAATGGGAGTGAAGTCAACAAGGACATACTATTTTGCACTTGTAGCATTAAACATTTAACCAACTATATCTAGTCGGACAGTGCTCACAGATAGGGTCTGTATACTTTTTTGGAAGATGAAATTTCCTGACTTTTCTTGGATTTCAAGTGAATTTTCATAAACTTTAATGGGATTTTAATGGAAACAAAAGTGGAATTTTTCAAGCATCTGGATTATGGAAAAAGTGAAAGTCCTGGACTTTTCCATGATCAGAAGCTTAAAATTTTACATTTTTGTTCTCACTACCATATAACACAGCATTGTAAGAATTGATACAATAACATACAACATTTAATGAATTATGAAAACCAGAGACTCACCTCTATCAAAGTTGTCTACAAGGAATAAGGGTATTACTGCTGAAGGATAAGAAAGATGGAAGGAAGTGTCACCTTGTACATGTGCATACTGCAATGACTCATCATCAAAAAACACTCTGAAAAATGTCTAGTTTTGAACTCTCTATTCCAAGCAAACAAACTATGCTAGTCTTGCGATAATGTTGAAAAATGACAAAAGGTTGGTTAATATTTGGAGTTGAAAATTGGTTGAAATATTCAGTGTTTCTGGAAGACATCAGTTGTGCAAAGAAATGGAGTGAAGTCAACAAGGACATAAGAGAGAGGGTTTTTTTGTTGTTGACAAATTGGGGCAATCTCGTTGTGTTCTCATACACTCAGGGGATGATGTAATCATTAAAGAAAGCAGAGAATACGATTGAAAGAAAATTTGTTTTCTTACCAAATATATTGCACTACAGGTTGACAAATTGGGGCTTTCTGGTTATGCCCTTACACTCTCAGGGACAGATGTAATCATTAACGAAAACAGAGCATTTGATTGAAAGAAAATTGTTTTCTTACCAAATATATTGCACTACAGGTGTAAGACATATAAGTACATGTATAGTATGAGATACAGCAATGACACACATCTAGGTAATGACCTGATAACAAAGATACATATAAAGTATTGTAACGGTCTGTACTCTCGGGTGCCAAATAAACGTGCTGGCACGGTTATTAATTTCAAGCAAAAAATACACACCATCACGTTTATTGTAACCCAACACGTTTATTTTTTATCTGAAAAACCAAAGGCCGCAGTCCAATGCAGATGTGAAATAAAACAGGAGTTGAAACTATTTTTGGAGAACATTCTGACATCTGTAAGTTTTACGAAAATATCGGAGATCGATCTTATTTTCGGCAGGTTTGCGATCGATCGAATAATGTAAGAAAGATAACTCTATACTCTAAATCACGACCGTCGTCGCATATTTTCAGCATACAGACAAGTTTTTTTTTTTAATGGGATTGCGAGGTTGTTTCTTGAAAATAGATTTATCCTATCGCACGCGATTAATTAAGGCTGAATCATAAAATAAGTAGCGAATCGTTGCTCCCACATATTATTATTTGCATATAGGGAACGGGACAACCCCGGGGGACAATTCGCCCCCAAGCCAATTGGGGGGGGGGGGGGGGGGGGGGGAGCGATTTTCGGGGACTGATTGTCCCGACCTAGACCTCATTTCACTGCTATTTTTTTTATTAGTTTTCAAATAAAGTGTGGTGAAAGTAAATAATTTTGTCATTTTTTAAGTCGTCTGATTGATAGAAACCGCCACTAGCGATAGTAACGTGAAGGTATATAGGCCTATGGTATTAGTGTCAAGACTACTTTATTTTTGTTTTGCTAGGCAGCAGGTGAATATTTCCCAGTTTGCGTGTAGCAACCTTATGACCAAACACGCCTTCCTTTATTGTACGTTTGAACATAAAATTCCTAACCTCGATCACAGAGTAATACAAGTGAAACGAATACATCAGTATGTGTTAAGAGACCACCCCCGAGAAAATACCCTACAGCATTAGCCACCCGACAACCCCCCCCCCCCCCCCCATCCAAACTGTTGAAGGTACGACATGCCTATCCATTCTTTGATGAAATAAACAAAAAAAAAATAAATACTTGAATAAATCAATAATTAAATGAATAACAAAAATGAATAGAAATAAAAGAAAAATAGTAATTATAATTTTTACCCCAACATTTTAGTTTGTCTGCTTTAATAGCGTGAGCTGACAGCATGATCATAGTGGCGGTAGCGGCGGCGTCCAGTTTGGTTAGAGTTTACATTCCAGTTATGATTTCGTAGCAAAGCCATCAAGTTCCGAACATACATGACATGAACATTTATTTATTTATTTATTTATTGGTGTTTCACGACACTTCAACAGCCAGGGTCATATCGTGTCGGTGGCAGGTTTATTGGTGGAGGAAGCCGGAGTACCCGGAGAGAACCACCGAGCAGCGACGAGCACCTGCCAGCTCCCCAACGTCATAACCTCAGACCGCACCAAGCGATGCTCAGCACAGGCAGGGTTAGAGTGGTTGAGAACATGTGCACCTCAGCGTGCAGTACGTTTCAGCACACAGCGTCATCGTGCCCCCACATGGGCAATCGGGATGAAGTGTCTTGCCCAAGGACACAACATGACATGAACAAAGCGATGTCTTAGTCAAGTGACCACCAGACAAGTATATCATGCAGGCGAGTAGCCAGGGTTTCAAAAGTAGGGAAGGGGTCCCAGAACAACTGTCCGACGGCATCTCTAGAGGGGCCCAGTTCCGAGAGGGGGGGGGGGGTGTCTCCATCCAATAAGAAGGTGGGTGGTAAAACGGGAGTCTTGCCAAGTAAAATGCTGATTATAACACTCTCAAAGGAGATTTCCTTGGCACTGTGGCTTGGTCAGAGAATCCGTGAGTGGGTTATAATTGATTAACCATGGTTGCAGCATAGCGTATTTGCGAATATGCACCTACAATATCCCAAACAAGCAGAGAGAGAATTGGTTTGTTTGAAACAACAGTTCAAAACTCACCACTTCTCCTTGACGATCTTTTTTTGTAGGGGGGGGGGGGGGGGGGGGGGGGCACTGGCGATTTTTTTTTTTTTTTGAGGAGGAGGGGGGGGGGGGGGGGGGGTGTCACAGCCCGCTACAGCTTCACCCCTCTCCGTAGCTACGTGTCTAACATAGATGTTTTTAACTGAATTGTTGCATAGCCCATGCTTACACTGCACTCAAGTATTATACATTGTTGTTTATGTTTTGAGATGACGCATTTAACGTGACGTCACGGCACGTGAAATGTGGTTGTTTGGAAAATAAGTAAAATGGCTGCACAAATTAAGCAAAACAAGTATGAAATGTTTGAAAAAGATCAATTGGCAGAAACGGCCATGAAATTTAAAAAGGAATATGATAAAGAAATTGAAGCTGCACCTTTGGTGTGGGACACCCGGAAAAAGAAGTACGTAAGGAGGATACCAAAAGAGGGTTTCGTTGCAAGGACGGTGAGGGCAGTCTTTCCACATTTGAGTAGCAGCCCCTCTGACTCAAAAGAATTTAGAAAGAAAGTGATGGTTGTCAGCCGGGCTTACCACAAGAAGCTTAAAGAAATGAACACAAGGGATTACTGCCCAGCCTCTAAAGTTAGTGTAGCTAAGAACAAGTTCCGAGATATTGGTGGTGGGAGGAAGAGTGCTGCGCCAGAACTGAGGCAAGCATTATTCGACTGGTTTGTGGACGTGAGGACAAGTTTGAAAGGCAGATTGCCGAGAAAGGTATTCAAGCTAAAATGTACTGAGCTGTATAATATGTATTTGGAGGAGAAGAAGAGAGCCGGCCAAGAAGTGCCTATTGAAGATCAGATAAAGTTTTCGAACAAATGGATAAAGGGTTGGATGCGGGAATACAGGGTTAGTCTTAAAAAACCAAACAAAAAATATGCATTAAAATATGAAGAGAGAAAGACCAGAATTATTGAGTTCCTGAAAAACGTATGGAGGGTACGCTATTTCTTCAACAAAAATTTCGACTCTGAACCTGTTATTACTGGTGGAGACCAGATGCCACTTCACAGGAATGAAAGTAGCGGACAAAAAACATTTTCTCTGACGGGCCAAGAGTGTTTTGTTAAGGAGAACTACTCTTTATCACGAGAACGTATAACTGTATACACACAAGTATCAACGGACAACGAATCCCCTTTACCGCTACCTGAGTTTTTGTTCAAAGGCGTCGGGACTAGAACAAAATTGGACCCACCTACTGGAGTACAGACCCATTGGTCACCTAGGGGATCGTACCGATTGGCAAACATGCTACAAACAATAAAGCATCTCCCAAATAGGATTAATTTGTTTAGTATCAAAACATATGGCATCTACCTTCTAGATGATTACTCGGTACATGTCTCCGAAGAAGTTCACAAAGCACTTCTAGCCAAAGGATGGATTCTCGTTGTTTTAGGGGGTGGGATTACTGGTGACGTTCAGGTGAACGATACAGACATTCATCACAGATTAAAATCATTGTATAGGGACAAGGAATGTCAGCTAATGTTAGAGCAGTTACAAGCAGATTCTTCCAAGATCCCATCGCCGTCTAGAGATGAAATGATGAGGATGCTAACCGAAGCCTGGAAATCATTAGACGTGGACCCCGCTGGATCGTTCAAGAAGAACTTCATCACAAACTCATTTAGTGGAAACGAGGATTACCTTGTTCGCGATGGACTGTATTCTCTCGTGGGAGAGGAGATGACAAAATTCCGCCAGGAGTTGCTACAATCAACCCCACCATCTACGATCAAAGGTTTGTTGAAGACGCTCACACCACCCCAGGGAGTGAAATTCCCCTCTTCTAATGTCACCAGTGAAACTACATTAGATGAAGGGTGTGAATTGCTTGATGGCGAGGTAACTGACTCTGATAGCGATGAAGACACTGAAACAGAAGACAGTGATACGCTTGACAGTGATATGGATATCAGTGGTGATGAGAGTTCTCTTTCATCAATTAGTGAACCAGTGGTTTGTACTGTTTCTACTCCTACGTCAAGTGATCCAGCGCAACAATTAGAACAGGCAGCCGATCCATTTGCAGTAGTCATTGAAAACGAAGACTTACGCAAAGACGTGGAGTTTGTCAAAGGTTTAAAACTGTTTCTCAATAGTCACAATGGAGACACATCAGCCCAGTTGTTACCATATATTAGTCAGCTAGGGATTGTAATAAATAAAGCCCAAATTAGTTTAAAGAAGCGCATACAAGCTGATCGAAATTTGGCTCAAAAGTTAACACAGAGTGATCGACCGTCTCGAGATCAAACCGTATCTGGTGAATGTGATGTTCTAAGTGACCACATTACGGAGTCTAATGACAGTTTCATGGAGTCGGTTGATAAATCGGCAATGCCTAATACACCTGATGTTGTAGTAGGGGAGTGGTACCTTGTTCAGTATGATGATGAACAATACCCTGGAGAAATCAGACAAATAGTAGATTGTAACTACGAGGTATCTGTTATGGTCAAATATGGCTTAAACTGGAAATGGCCTGTGAAAGAAGACATTCTCTGGTATGAGTCGGCCCAGCTAATAAAAAAAATCGGCATGCCTATTCCTGTTGGTTCATCCAGTAGACAAGAGTGGACATTCCCAGATCTACGTTGATAGTATCAATCAGTGGCTGTTGCAACATTCTTCCCAATGTCCACACTTGGATATTGACTGAATTCTTTTCCTGTTCTTGAACTGTCTATGTTTCGAAAGACGTTGCATATTAAACCCATTTCACTTGACAAGCTTAGTGTCTGCGCTATTCTCCGGGCTGTATAAATAGAGCCACCTCTGCTAAGCTTGAATGAAGTTTTATAAACCGGGCTTTGTGGATATTGTGTTACTGTCGGCGATTGAGAAGTAATCTTTGAAAATGAGAAAAAATTAGTCAATTTCCGATTTGGAGTGGATCCAAATTTCGGCCAGTGGTGCTACCGGGGTGAAGCCCTGTCAGACAAGAAAATATACTTGTCCCAATCCTATTAACCCTATCCCCATCACTTGGAGCACACAGCACACGTGAAGAATTTTTTGTATAACTAAACTTTTTCATTTTTTGCATCTAAAGCATAGGTCGTGATCCCCATTCAAACGAGCGTCTCACGCTCGTTCAAATTAGGGTCGACAACCTATATTTTAGATACGAAAAATGAAAATCTGAAAAAACTGCATTGCACTATTCGAGAAAAGCGCTGATCGGTTTTGACCGTTACGTTGGGTAAAGGGTTAAATAATATTGTTGATGGGAATAGAACTGCGTTTCGATTTTTGTTAACGCTTTGAAATATAGGACGATGGGAAGAGAGAGAACGGTTCGAAACAGGGACCGTTGAGCGTAAATAAAAATGAGGGGCTGGGACACACAGGGTTCCGAAGGGCCCGAGTCCCTTAAGGGCTGGGGGGTCGGGGTATGCCCAACCTACCCCCCCCCCCCCCCCCCGGGAAATTTTTTGAAAATAAGAACGCATAAAACGCCATTTCCTGCAATCTGAGACATAGATTCTTTTCATAAAACAATTCTGAATTTCACCCTTTTTCGTACTATGCTATGTTGGAACTTCTTTTCAGCGATCCATAGACGGATAGGAACCATGTCGAAGAGTACATGTGTTCACATTACAGACTAGAGAGGTCGGTGCGAGATGTTTACGAGCGTGAAATGAAAAACAAATACAACTTTTTGAATTTTTATTTTGACAAATTAACTTGCCGCCCAACACTCAGAGCACATCGGGTTTTTCTGCCCAGCACTTAAGTGTTGGGTGGAAAAACCCGGTGTGCTCCAAGTGCTGGACGGCAATTCCCAGTGCCGGGTACGGCCGCCCGACCCCGACCACCATAGCGAGAACCCTGCTCTCTCTCTCTCTCCAAAAAAAAAAGAAAAAATGTGGAGGGGGGGGGAGGGGGGGGGCTGAAGCCCACCCAGCCCAGGCTCCGCGGCCCCAGCGAAATTTAGGTAGGGGCCTGTTCGCGCTTGTTTTACTAAGGGATTGGCCTATACTTCAAATAGAGTATTAAAATAGGCGCTTTGAAATTCGGGTAACAGATCTGTTGACACTCATCCCTTTAAGAGATTGCATTACTTTCTCATCATTACAGTATTGATTCTAATGTTAAAAAGTGATGGGTGTGGTGACGGGGGGGGGGGGGGGGGGGGGGGTCGAGCGGGCATGAGTGGCATATTCAGATTAAAAAATATGATGCTTTCACCCCATCCTATTATATGATATTGTTAAAGAATAATGGAACGCCCTTCCTATTTTCATTAACACTATAAAATAAAAGGGTGACGAGAAGCATAGTGCAGGTGTGTACTAATAGCTATGGCGGGAAGGGGTGGTGCTTCCCAAAACTCGCAAGGTCCCCAAACTGAAGTCAAGGGGAGGAGAGAGGGGCGAGCTCTGAACTACCAATTTCACCCAACTACTGGTCTACTTATTTGTGAGAATTGTAGGCACGTATTCGCAAATATGATTTGCAGTAGTCATGGTTAATTAAGTATAACCTGCTCCCAAACCGAGTTCACCAAGTCGAAAATGAGCCTATAGCCCCCAAGAGATGCCTTCGGTTCTCGGAGAACCCAAAACTGACTTGTGTGCAATCCCCCTCCCCCTCCCCAGCCCCTTTTTTGAAACCCAGCTAGGCACCTGGCATGGGGCACTTTCAACTAAAGGTAACGAGCCTGTTCACGCTCATTTTACTGAGTAAGGCTATGATTCAATTAAAAACTATCAATTATTATTCCTCATGTGGTAACGTCTTCAAAACATCGTCTACAGTCATGCGGTAAGTTCAATCGGATCATAGAAACTCTCACATGCAGGCTTTTTCCAATCCTCAAGAGTTTTCACTTGCTTAACTGTGTTCTGGTGACCAATTACCGATTTGCACATCAAGGGAGCTAATTCATTATCTCTGAAAATCACGCCTTTCTGGTCAATCGCTTGCACGACTGGTAATCGAATCATTTGCTCAGTACTGCTCAGTTTCAATGAATTGATTTCTCAGATTAGTGCAAGATGATCATAGGGGGATTGGCATTCCCACTCTTGCAGTCATTCAGAGTCTGAGGGTATCATTACAGGGGTCTTCAAATCGAAAAACAGAGTATGCTTTGATCACGCATTGATCATTAAAGTTACCTATTCTCGTGATAATTTACTGGAAACACCGTCGTAAGTCCATGCTTTTGGCGTTCAGTTCTCACTTTCGTCAGGCAATGTGTTTTTAAAGGAGTTAACAAGCCATGGAAATCCTGCAACCGTTTGAACACTGAGCACCAACCTGTCCAATGATGTCTAAGGATTTTATTTTTAGAGGATTTTCAATGTAACTTCTGGCAGGCACGTTTGAGTGTGAAAAACAGGGGATGGGGGGCGGCGGCAAGAATTGCCCAAAAAATCTGATGACTCCCGAAGCTTTGGCAAAGCTATAAATAAAAAAGAAATATAGTCTTGCCCCCCCCCCCTCCAAAATCGAAGTCACTCCCTGAAACCACATTTTTGGGGATGGGGAGCAACCGCTACCCATCTCATATGCCTACTAGTAGATGCTAGCATTTGCGCTTGTTAGTTCCGGGCCTTTCCTTTATGAATTGGCTTGGTAATTGCTTGATTTACCCCAGGTCAGTCGAGGATTTCCCTGCGTGATCAATTTTGAAGTTAGAACTAACTACTACCAGTAAATATACTAGTAGGTTATAAACCGAGTTGGCAATCTGTAAGTGAATTACAGTCCGAGTTCGAAGCACGAGTGACTGTCATTCACTTACAGATTGCCACGAGGTTAATAACATATTTATAACAGCCCAAGCGCCCCGAGTGAAGTAGTGAGCGCATGAGTGAATTAATCAACAATGAAGCAGTCGGTTTGTGCGTCGCTGATTTATTTATTATATTTTGTCATTCTTTCACTGAATGGATCCTCTTGATGAAAGTGATTTTTCTGCTATTGGGGACTTTTCTATTGAACATGACTTACAATCACTTGATGATATTGCAACACAAGACTTGGTGAATAAAAAAATGAAGTTAGTCGTAAAGGTAGTTACGTTTCACTAATAAGCTATAGAAACAATATTAAAACGAGTTATGGCTGCTATTCAGCAGCCACGACTCAATCTCAGTATTTTTCAAGATTTCCCCATTCAAGATAACTTTTCGTTGGGGGTAAATCTATTAAAAATTCAGTTATCTATATTATCTTTTATTAAAATAAAAAAAGATATAATGCATGACTTCATTAACTTGGGCTAGTTACGCACCTGTAGTGCCCATTTAGGTGATGCAATCTTCGACAGGAAGCAACATGGTATAAAAATTTCCCTAAACTTTACTTAAATCTGATTTGCTCACTCGATTATCAATTATGCGTAGATGTGGATGCATGGCCTTAAATAAATAAATAAATAAATGAATAATAAATAAATAAATAAATAAATAAATAAATAAATATTGCAATTTCTTTTGTTTCACATACCTACATTGCTATCATTTCCCAAACTGTGACGCTTAGAAGCACAATAACTAATTCATTAAGTACTGTAAACAAACAAGTCATTAACAGATCTGTAAATTCAGAATGAATTTATTTACAGAGCTGTAAATGGACAAACAGTTCGTTTACAGATCCATACGTAAATTAAAGTTCATGTAACGTGACTAAATCCAACGATGTCATTGGACGAGGGGCACTTGGGATGTTATAATTAGTGGTATGACCTAGCAGCTAAAACGACAATGAACTCAAAATAAACTAGACAGGCTTGTCATTGTCACACCAATAAGGAAGGTTGCTATGTACAAAGGTCACGCAAAACAGTTTATTTATTTGCGATCTAGGGTATTCTGGGTTGTATTTATCAAAGCATGTGCAATATTGTGTTAAAAATCTCCATAATATTGCACATGCAGTGATAAAGACATCTCCGTATACACACTGTAACATGCTATTGTTGGTTTCAAATGAGACGGTAATCAACATTGTTCCATAAAATATTTTTGTTGCGATGACTCATGAGTCTTATATCTTGAATTATCTGTCCTCCTCATTTCGGTCACTTGATGAAAAAAAATGGATTCTCGTACTAAGTAGCAATTCTCACCGCCGTCAACGGCAATTTTCGGGAAACCAAAATGCAAAATTGGTAATGTGTTTTGGTTGCATGAATTTTCAAAGATTCAAAGAAAACAACATATAACTCAAACATGAAAGTTATTTTTGCAGCCATCACGCTTATTGTGCACCAGCACTGTTATTTTGTTTTTGTGTAAATGTCAAGCCATCACTGTTATTCGGCCATCACTGTTATTTGGCACCTAAGAGTACATTAATGCTGGCCGTAGCCTGTAACAAATGTATAGGTAAAAAATTGTAAAGGTGGGCGACAGTTAGATGCTAAACTAACAAGAGGCCCCACAGGGCCTGAAGCGCTCATCTTGTACAGAACACAATTTAAACAGAGTCCAAGAATGAGTCTACATTAAGCAAGCCATCTCCATAGGCTACACTGTCAATCCTTGAGTCCCCCAAGAGTGACAAAAATAATCTGGGCATCATGCCTTTTCTTCACTTGATCATAAAGAAAAATGTAGAGTTCCCCTATGAAGCCCCTTGATACAACCTATGTGGATTAATCTTAGTACCTCTAGAGGGTACTGAATACAAAATTTTTAATTCTTCAGCAAAATGGCCAATTCCGGCTCCCATAGAGAGCCCAAATATTAACCCAGGCTCTTGATTTGAACATAGTTAAATCTGACTTCCCTAGAGATGTTGTGTACCGAATATGAAAACATTCTGACTGTTGGATCTGAAGAAGAGAAATTGTAAAGAAATTTCTTCGAATTGCACTAAGTTCAAATTTGGGCTACCACAGCGAGCCCAAATATTAACCTATGGATCCGATTTGAACAAACTTGAATCTGACCCCCTAGAGATGTTGTATACCAAATGTGAAAGCAATCTGACAAGTGAATCTGAAGAAGATTTTTGAAGAAATTCCCTCATATTGTACTAAGTTAAATTTCATGTTCCCATATGGAGCCCAAATATTAACCTAGGCACTCGAATTGAACAACCTGGAATCTGACCCCCCTACAGATGTTGTATACCAAATTTAAAAGCATTCCGACTGGTGGATCTGAAGAAGATTTTTAAAGAAATTTCCTCATATTGCACTATATTTATTTATTTATTGACGTTTAAGGTCACATATTTATGCACAATGGCTAATCATGACCGTGACAGCTTTACGGGTGGAGGAAGCCGGAGTACCCGGAGAGAACCACCGAGCAACGACGAGCAGCTGCCAGCTCCCCAACATCGTAACTCCGCACTGCAGCACAGGCAGGGTTAGATTGGTTGAAGACATGCGTACCATCGACGTGCAGTACGCCTTAGTACACGGCGTCATCGTGCCCCCACATGGGCAATGGGGGTGAAGTGTCTTGCCCAAGGACACAACGCGGTTGCCGCAGGTGGGATTCGAACCGAGGACCTCTCGGCTTGCAGCCTGCACCTCTACCTACTGAGCCACCGCGCCCCCATATTGCACTAAGTCAGGGTTTCCGCTAGACCGGCTGCGGGTCCGTCAACCGGACCCATTCCCCCCTGCCGATCATACTATGATCAGTCAGAAAAGCTGGTGGTTAAAATGTCGAGTACAATGCTGTATCGTAATGACACTCAGGATCCTTTGTTTCCAAGTAATATAGGAATAATTATGTTGTATACTATGCCTACTATTACTGGCGACAACCTGATACTTTATAACCCCCAGACGAGAGGGGGAAACAAAGTTCAAATCCTAAACGTCGCTTATAAAATTTCGAACTCAAATTGTCGTTTTTGGTCCAAAATCACTGGCGTTTATTATTTTGAGCGATAAATCATGTAATTGCACGTGCATGACGTCACAACATCCACATCATGGTTCTTTTCGAATATTACCGCAAGCGGTTGTAAACAAAGCTCAGTCACTGTCAGGATTTGTGGATTTTGTGTTGTTTTGGGTTTGTATTTTTATGAAACCTCCAACCAGATGTAGTATTGTGTGTCCCGTGAGAATTGTAGGAGAAAAAATACATATTTTCCACTTCAATTTTTCAGCATTTTAGCGACCAGAATGCCCCCAGAGAGCACCTAAAAATCAAAATTTTCCTGGGGGGAGAGCCCCCCCCCCCCCCCCCTCTATACGTACGTGTCTACAGACGACTTTTCACTTTCTTTAAACTACCGGACCCACAAATTTTCCCCTGGCGGAAACCCTAAGTAAAAATTTGGGCTACCATAGTGAGCCCAAATATATACCTAGGGATCTGATTTGAACAAACTTGAATCTGGGCCCCATAGAGATATTGCATACCAAATATCAAAGCATTCTGACTGGTGGATCTGAAGAAGATTTTTTTAAATTACCCTCCATATTGAACAAAGATCAAATTTGGGCTTCAGTAGGAAGCCCAAATATTAACCTAGGGACTTGGTTTGAACAATCTAGAATTTGACACTCATAACAATAATGTATACCAAATATTAAAAGATTCTGACTGGTGGTTCTGAAGAAGAAGATTTTTAAAGAATATTCCCCATATTACCCTATGTTAAAACTTCAGGCTCCTGTAGAGAGCCCAAATATGAACCAATGAGCTTTATTTCAACAAACTTTTATCTGACCCCCCTATGAATGCTGTATACCAAATATCAAAAGATTCTGATGAGTGGTTCTGGAGAAAAGATTTTTTTAAATTTTTGCAAATAAGCTGACTCAGCATTTTTTCGATGCCCATTACAGAACACCCTTACATAACCGATGGCAATTTTTTTTTACCATTCAATTCTACTGGTCATAAGGATACTTCATACCAAATAAAAGCTCTCTGTTTCGTGAGGTTTGGGAAATGCGGGAATTTTTTTTTTTGCATGGGTCAAGTACTTATGACCCAATACTACCACAAACCAAATTTGGTTCATACCGGACCATCAGTTCAGAAAATAGAAATTTTGGGCGGGGCCAAAAATCTTACCCCTCCTATTACAAAGCCAAATATTACTTCACGAACCTTGTTTGAACAAACCTGATTCTACACCTCATATGGAAGCTCCATAGCAAATATCAAGTCATTGTACACACTGGTTCTTGAGAAGATGATTTTATAAATATTTTGGAGCATTTTCCCCCACTCCCTCCCTATGGGGCTGGGCATGTTGAGTTGAACAATGAAAGTGTCAATGACACTGTAGCTCAATAGGCTCATTGTGGTTGTGCAACAGCTTATTAGCTTGAATGTACTCCATGGAGAATACCCAATTTTCTAGGCATTTAGAAGATGTTTGTGAAGCAAAACAATGAATGAAAGTGTCAATGACACTGTAGCTCAACTTGTCAAGACAAAGACATGTACATGTATAGTATGTGACACAGCAATGACAAACATCTAGGTAATGACCTGATAACAAAGGTACATATAAAGTATTGTAACGGCCTGTACATAAATACTGACCGTAGCCTGTAACAAATGTATAGGTAAAGTATTGTAAAGGTGGGTGACAGTCAGATGCTAAACTAGAAAAGAAATCTTTGAGTCCCAGAGTGGGTCTGACTGAACCCCAAAATATTTGTTCTCATAACACAGTGATAACAAAGGCACCCCAAAACACAATCATTCCTGTCCCAAGGTGAAAACAAAGGTATCCAAGAAGTTTCGTGAAGATCAGTTCACAAATACGAGCTGTATAGAAGTTGTGACAAAAAACTGATTGGACTTGATTTCAGTACAAAATGGCCACTGGCACCCATCTTGAATTTTGGACCGCACTCAGAAACACTCGTTCTTGTCCCAAGGTGATAACAAAGGTACCCAAGAAGTTTTGTGAAGATCGGTTGATAAATACAGCCTCTAGCCCGAGCAGTATTGACATGTGCACTTACAGTGTATAAGTAGCACTAAATAAATCAAAGTTCATCTAATTTGCATAATTTCTGCACGAGAAAAAAACCTATACTGTACGTGATGTATTCCATTTTACTAAACATTCATACAAAAACATTTATTCAAATCAGAACTTTCATACAGAAGTTCTGTACAAAAGACTGATTGCACTAATTTTGGTACAAAATGGCTGCTGGTGGCCATCTTGAATTTCGGACCACACCCCAACACACCCGTTCTCATCCCACAGTGATAACAAAGGTACCCAAGACGTTTCGTAAAGATCGGTTCATAAATACGGCCTCCAGCCTGAGCCGTATAGAAGTTGTGTACAAAAAACTTATTAGACCTAATTTCGGTACAAAATGGCCACTGGCAGCCATCTTGAATTTCGGACCGCACTCAGAAACACTCGTTCTCGTCCCAAGGTGATAGCAGAGGTACCCAAGAAGTTTCGTGAAGATCGGTTGATAAATACAGCCTCTAGCCCGAGCCGTATTGACATGTGTACTTTCTGTGTGTAAGTAGCACTGAAAAAATCAAAGTTCATCTAATTTGCATCATTTCTGCATGAGAAAAAAGCCCGTATTATATGTGATGTATCCCATGGTACTAAACATTCACACAAAAAATTATTCAAATCAGAGCTTTCATGTGGAAGTTCTGCGCAAAAATCTGATTGCCCTAATTTTGAACAAAATGGCTGCCAGCAGCCATCTTGAATTTTGGACCGCACCCAAAAACACTCGTTCTCGTCCCACGGTGATACCAAAGGTACCCAAGAAGTTTCGTAAAGATCGGTTCATAAATGCGGCCTCTAGCCCGAGCCATATTGGCATTTGCACTGACAGTGCTGCAAGTAATACTAAATACATCAAAGTTAGTCTAATTTGCATAATTTACGTACGAGAAAAAAACCTGTATTATATGTGATGTATCCCATGGTACTAAACATTCATACAAAAAATTATTCAAATCAGCACTTTCATATGGAAGTTCTGTGCAAACGCAGATTTCTGCACGGTCGGTATAAAATGGCGGCTGGCAGCAATCTTGAATTTCGGACCGGACCCCAAAACACTCGTTCTCGTTCCACGGTCATAACAAAGGTACCCAAGAAGTTTCGCAAAGATCGGTTCATAAATACGGCCTCTAGCCCAATCCGTATTGAATTGTTGACGGACAGATGGACGACGGACAACTGGATATGGCATAAGCTCAAATTTGGCTTCGCCAAAGTTGAGCTAAAAATGAAATGCCCCTTTGGGCCTATCACTTACACAAACTTTCACTTGAATTGGCCCAGTGGCTTTGGAGTAGAAGACCAAAACATGGTGTTGACGGACGACAGACGATGGACGGAGAGCGATGAGATTAGCTCAGCTTGACTTTGTCAAGATGAGCTAAAAAGGAAATCTTCACGGGGTTAATGCTACAATGGGGATACTTGTATGGCACACCATAAGCCAAATGTTAACTGTTTTGGCCTGTTTGATTCAAACCCCTCTAAAGGTGATTCATACTAAATAATAAATATTTGTCCAGTCCTCCTTAAAATATAGATATTTGAATTTTTTATCTTTAGCTCATTGTAAATAGAAAATCAGGTTGTGCTAATAATATTTACCCTCTCCAAACAACAAATATTAACTCAGGAACTTGGCTTCAACACATTTGAATATACACATCCTAGGGATGCTGAATTCAAGAAACATTATTTTGTCTGGTGTTTTTGGAAAAGATTTTTAATTATCCCCCATTTTGAGTCCCAGAGTGGGTCTGACTGAACCCAAAAATATTTGTTCTCAAAGTACAGTGATAACAAAGGCACCCAATAAATTTATAGCAAACATTACTGACATAAAAAATCTTTATTACAGGTTCGGTACAAAAAATGTAATACACAGAATTCCCGTAAATATGACTGCCAACAGGCATTTTGAATTTTTGGCTGAGCTCCAAAGCACTCACTTGTATTATAAGTGATGTATTCCATGTTACTAAACATTCAGACAAAAATCGCGACATCGACGCCGTAGCTGCGACGGGTGGTGCAATTTCACAAAATTCTAAGTTCATCAAGGGCCATAACTCCAAGAAAAATATTTGGAACAACACATGCTTTGAACAGTGGCTAGACATCAATAAGATACACTTACATGCCAAATATAAAGCCATTCCATCTAGTATTTCAAAAGTTATTGAGTTTTGAAACTCGTTGGTCACAGACCGACCGACATTCTAAGTTCATCAAGGGCCATAACTCCAAGAAAAATATTTGGAACAACACATGCACTGAACAGTGGCTAGACATCAATAAGATGCACTTACATGCCAAATATAAAGTCATTCCATCAAGTATTTCAAAAGTTATTGAGTTTTGAAACTCGTTGGTCACAGACCGACCGACCGACCGACAGACAGAGCGACAGACCGACATTGCCACTTATAGAGCTGCTAGTCGCAGCTAAAAATTTATTCAAATCAGAACTTTCATACAGAAGTTCTGTACAAAAAACTGATTGCACTAACTTAGGTACAAAATGGCTGCTGGTGGCCATCTTTAATTTTGGACCGCAGGTCAAAAACACTCATTTTTGTCCCACGGTGATAACAAAGGTACCCAAGAAGTTTCATAAAGATCGGTTCATAAATACGGCCTCTAGCCTGAGCCGTATTGAATTGTTGACAGATGGACGACGGACCATGGCATAACCTCAAATTTGACGTCAAAGTTTAGCTAAAAATTGAACCCAGTAACTATATTTGAACATACAAGCAGGCTTTGAAATAAGGAATAAGATTAAAGAGGTTGCGCCTAATTTAGTGGTTGTAACCTGTCATAACCTGTTATTTTGTCCTGTGATTTATATTTTATTTTTAACCACGATAATGTTGAATCCTGGAATGATAGTACAGTATATGGTACCGAAAATTCTCATGAAATACCCGCAAAAGTTTTGTTTCTCCCAATACTGTCCAGCCCCACTATGTAGGCTACAACAGCAAGATACAAGCCTGTATCAGGAAACAGTTCGCAGATTACGAGTTTTGGAATTGTCGTAACTTCCTGGTAAGGAATGATCATTAGCGACTTATTTCCAGGCTTGCACAATTATGGTGTATGCCAGATATGAGCGTTTGGTTTCTACCAGGTGAATCTGAAGAAAATTCCACTGAGTTAAGTTTGGGTTCTTATAACAAGGAGTCTAAAAATGAACCCAGGGAAAAACTGGAATCTGGCCCCATAAAGAAGCTGTATACCAACTACCAGAAGATTATGACTGGTGGATCTGAAAAAGAAGCGAAAGACTATTCCTTACATCACACTATGTTAAAATTATGGCTCCCATTAACCCATTGACTTAATTCAAGCAAACTTGAACAAACCTCTTCCCCACCCCCCAGCCAACATGCTGAAAACCAAATATGAAAAGATTTTGACCGGAAGATCTGAAGAAGAGTTTTTTTACCTATATCTCAGAGCCCTCTACATTGAATGTGGCTCTAAAAGTGGATCCAATTATAAACTCTTAGCCCCTATAGGGATGATTGTATACCAAATATCAGAGGATTCTGTGTTGAGTATTTCAATAAGCTTTTCAAATAATATTCCTCTTATTGCACAAGTTAAAATTCAGGCTCACATGAGATCCCAAATATGAACCATCAGACTTGATTTGAACAAACAGGCCTTTAGATTACCCCAATTTCACACTGTTTACAGGTTTGCTCAAATTAGAAAAGTTGTGAAGACATCAAGACAAATATATAAATTCTTTGTGCCTCTTCTACATTACTTAAACTGCCAGATGTCATAATATGATCATAGAAACACAAAGAAAGGCATGGCAATAACACATAACAGGATGAGACTTATTCCTGGTTTTATTAAATGTGCCCAAATTAGGGTAAGATGGTGTGCCCAAAATAAATGAATATAAAGGCCTGATAAACTTAAATCTGAGCTTCATAAGGATGCTGCATACTGTCAATGACACTGTAGCTTAACTGTGTGTTCTGTTTGATAAAAGGATAATGTTCAATGTTTATGAAAGGATTATGAAACAAGTGTTTGGCCACCGAGGTGGTATTAGTCCCCTACGGCGCTTTTGTGACATAAGGTGTTTTTGTCACAGAAGACACTAGAGTATATAAGCATCTTGGATTTTTTAAAAAAAATATTGAGTGTGCATAATCCCGTCACAACTCTTTATCCATGTACCATATATGAAAGGCGTAGCTTGAACCATGTTGGAGGGAAGGGTGGTAACATAAAATAGAGAAAAAAGCTTTAAAAAACACAACAAAAATGACTGCCATTCTGCCATCTTGAATTTTGAAAAATAAATATTGACTGTGCATCATCCCCTCAGAACCATTTATCCATGTACCAAATATGAAAGGTGTAGCTTGAAGCATATTAGAGGGAGAGGTGGTAAAAACAGACGGACGGACGGACGGACGGACGGATGGATGGACAGACAGACAGACAGACAGATGTTAGATTTTGAAAAAAAAAATATTGAGCGTGCTAATCCCCTCACAACATCCTTATTCTAAGTACCATATATGAAAAGTGCAGCTTGAACCATGTTGGAGGGAGTAGTGGTAACATAAAATAGAGAAAAAAGCTTAAAAAACACAACAGAAATGGTTGCCATGGCGCCATCTTGAATTTTGGAAAAAAAATATTGAACGTGCAACATCCCATTAGAACCCTCTATCCATGTGCAAGATATAAAAAGTGTATCTTGAACCATGTTGGAGTGAGGGGTGGTAACATAAAATAGAGAAAAAAAGCTTAAAAAACACAACAAAAATGGCCGCCATTCCGCCATCTTGGATTATGTTGGTGGGAGGGGTGGTAACATCAAAATAGAGAAAAAAAGCTTAAAAAACCCAACAAAAATGGCTGCCATTCCGCCATCTTGGATTATGTTGGTGGGAGGGGTGGTAACATCAAAATAGAGAAAAAAAGCTTTAAAAACCCAACAAAAATGGCTGCCATTATGCCATCTTGGATTTTGAAAAAAAAATTTTGAGCGTGCATCATCCTCTCAGAACCATTTATCCATGTACCAAATATGAAAGGTGTAGCTTGAACCATGTTGGTGGGAGGGGTGGTAACATGAAAATAGAGAAAAAAAGCTTAAAAAACACATAAAAAATGGCCGCCATTCTGCCATCTTGGATTTTGAAAAAAAAATTTTGAGCGTGCATCATCCCCTCAGAACCATTTATCCAGGTACCAAATATGAAAGTTGTAGCTAAAAGCAGACAGATGGATGGATGGACAGATAGACAGACGGACAACGGAGTGCAATCCTATAGTCCCCTTACGGTTCCCGTAGGGGACTAATAAGACAAGAAGTGTGATAATTGGGAATATGTTCATTTCTGTTCCCTGTATGCTATGTTTTTGATAAAAATAATATGAGGTGTACACTGTACTAAAGAGTTGAGGGGTGGGTTAATATGACCTCACAGTTAATGTATGTGGCCCTCACAGTTAACGTATATCAACGAAAGTTACCAAGTTGCAGTGAAATTATTCCAAAACGAGTCATCCTATCAAGTTACATTGAAATCCCTTCATAAATATGGCCTGTGTAGACTGTGCTAAAGGTTTTCGGGCCCCTGTAGCTGTCAGTTTCCCAATTTGCATCCAAAGGGGACGTTCTCATCTAGACATTATATGAAGTCAACCTACCAAGTTACAATGAAATCCCTTCATAAATATGACCTGTAGACTGTGCTCAAGGTTTTTGGGCTTCAGGCCCCTGAAGCCGTCGCAGTTGACCAATCATGACCAAAAGGGGATGTCATCATCTAGGCATTATATGGAGTCAAACTAACAGGTTACAATGAAATCCTTCCATAAATATGACCTGTAGACTATGCTAAAGATTTTGGGGTTTTGGGCTCAAGCAGCCATCAAGGTTGAATGATCGTGACAAAAAGGGGACGTTGTCATCTAGACATTATTTGGAGTAATCCTACCAAGGTACAATGAAATCCCTTCTTAAATATCACCTGTGGACTGTTCTAAAGGTTTTTGGGCTTCAGGCCCCTGTAGCCGTCACAGTTGCCTAATGGTGTCCAAAAGAGGCTGTTCTCATCTAGACATTATATGAAGTCAACCTACCAAGTTACAATGAAATCCCTTCATAAATATGACCTGAAGACTGTGCTAAAGGTTTTCGGGCTCTGGCAGCCATCATGGTTGAATGATCACAACCAAAAGGGGACATTCTCATCTGGGCATCATCTGGAGTGATCCTACGAAGTTACAATGAAATCCCATCATAAATATGACCTGCAGACTGTGCTCAAGATTTTTGGTCTTCGGCCACCTGTAGCCATCACAGTTGACCAATCACGACCAAAAGGTGATGTCATCATCTAGGCGTTTTTTGGAGTCAACCTAACAAGTTACAATAAAATCCCTTCATAAATACGACCTGTAGACTGTGCTAATGGTTTTCGGGTTTTGGGCTCGGGCAGCCATACCGGTTGACCGATCGCGACCAAAAGGGGACGTTCTCATCTAGACATGACCCCAAACCTGCATATGAAATTTTGTGATGATCAGACAAGAACTGCGGGGTGTAGCCCGTGCTGAAGGAAAATGTGGAACAGACTCACAGATTTCACAGACTTCCGCATGCGTGATGGCAATAGCTTATCTTGACTTTGTGAAATTAAACCTAAAAGTTAAAAAATTTATACTAATTTCTATATTTTTTATACTTACCAATGACCCAGACATAGCTGGTGCTAACTCTTAAAATATAGGGCCAAACACAAATTTTGCCCCCCAATCCCCAAAATTTGCATCTAAAACCAAAGAAAACATGTCCTGAAAGGCCCTCCACACTTCGCCTCTACTGCGCATGCGCAGTGTCAAGGACGTTCTGAAATTGGCGCCATTAATCATTCTAAAAACCAGTGCCTGGTAAGCGCTATGTACTCAGCGGGGAGGCAAGAGTTCCCAACTCCTGGGAGGGCCATCCCCGTCTGGGTCATTGGTAAGTATAAAAAATATAGAAATTACTATAAATTTTTTAACATTTTTATACTGTACCAATGACCCAGACATAGCTGAATAGTAAAAAGGCTGGAGGGCCTAGGACATAGAGCAAGTTGGAATACGCTCAATTATATAAAATAGAGTCATCCCCTCTAGGGAAAAAGAAGTATTAGGCCCTACATGTATCTTTCTTATTTATGTTAAATTAGAAAGATACAACACCTAGCAAAATTGAGCATCATACATCCATGAACTCTATTAATATCTAGTATAATCCTTATACTAATAATTTTTAAAGTAAGCCAATAAATAAAGTAAGTCTAGAGAATAGAGACTCTTATACTCCTAAAAGTGTCTGAGGATTGCATAATCATGTCCGTTGACATATGCAATAATCAAAAGCTATACTTTAAAAACTAAGACTTGAATGAATTTTAAAAACCTAAACTTCTCACTAAACAACCATCCCAATAACAGCTCAGAATTACTAACTCCGGAGGAGGTATCCCCTTGTTTTCATAGTAAAACAGGTGACCCAAGGAAACACCCTCCCCCCCTCCCCCTTTTTCTTGCCCTGGGTCAAATAGCCCCGAGCGAAGAGAGCAGCAGAACGGAGACACTGCCAAAACAGACAGCCTACCTAGCTATAGTAGCAACTGTTAAGTGAATGACATTCTGAGCAGTAGATAATAGACCTAACAATAGAGGCCTCCAGAAATGGACTCGATATTTCTGAGATAAAAATTCATGAATGTGGATGGCTGAGCGCAATGAGCAGCCTTCAAAAATCTATAATAGCGACACTATTAATGTAAGCCCAAGATGTAGAAGAACTCTTACTTCATGAGCCGAAATCTTAAGCACAACTGCTAAGTCAATGATATACCATAAGCAGTACCGATAGTTAATAGAATCCATTAACAATAGAATGGAGCGTAACGTCCTTCTACTAGGCATCAAAGACAGAAGAAGCTTACGCCCATAGTAATAAACATATATCTGTTTATAAATACATAAACTCTACCCGGAAAGAGTAAAGGCCTATGCCCGTACGAAGACGGAAGGACCTTAATAACAATAGGTTCCGGATATTAGGAGCCTAACTCTTATGCAAAAATCCAACCTAAATAGTAACGGAATAGTGATTCCGAAACTACGAAAGTGAAAATCATCCATCGATAGTGCATGAAACTCACTGACTCTACAGTAAAAGAGAAACCAACAGAATTACTGTCTAGAAGGTCAGAATTTGAAAACTACTGTTTCCAGAGGCTCAAATGATTACTTAGCTAAATAAGAACCGAAGTTAAAATCCATATAGGAATTTAATCTAAAGATTCTAAGTCTATATATCAAAAAGTTACTAACTGACTTAGATAAAGAGACATAAGACTCAATTGTAAACTATCGTAGAGTGCATAGGTATGAGGTAATATAAACCTATAACCTAACTAATAACAGGCTCCAGTAGATCTTGTGAAACAAGGATACTAAAAAATTGCAATGAGTAGTATGGAGGGATCAACAATATGAACATAATGATCCCTACACCAACGACGGAAGAGCCTCCACTTTAGCCGCATAGAATAGCGAAGAAGAGGACCTCCTATAGTAAGAAATCGCGTCCAAAGCTCGTCCAGTACAATGGTTACAATGCAATACGGACCATAACGGAATACATGAAGGTTGAGACCTTGCGGGTTGTGATAAAAATGACACGATTTACCCAGTGAAAAAAGATCCTCACATTGAGGAAGATTTCACGTTAAGACCCACAGTAGACAAGAGAGTAAATTACCCATGATCTCTGTGAAGATAGAGATGCTATCAACAGAAATGTATTGTGGTTGTTTATCTTAGCAATACCTGCTGAAACAACAGCGCCGGAGGATACGCGTATCCTATCATTCCGTCCTATAGATCAATAGAGCGTTAACAACATTAGCTCAGAGATCTGGACAAGCCAACACATACGTCTGCAATTGATTAGCAAGCTGTGTCGTAAATAAATCATCATTGGGCGCTCCCATAGATAGCAAAACTGATTGAATACTTGTTTGTTGAGAGTCCATTCTGACAGCAACAAGTGACCCGTAAGTGAACGGGAGTCCGGTAAAACAATCAGACGACCCGGAATATGACGGACCAAAACAGAACTTGGTGTGTTATAACCAACAGACGGATTCTTTCCATTAAATTGAATAACGGAAAAGAAAGAGTGCCTCCCTGGTTCCGGAGATACGCCACTACTGTCGAATTAACGGACAGGATTTGAGCATGCGTTTCTGAATAATGTTCATGCAATGACATAAAGCAAGCCTAAAAAACATTATTCCGCGGAAGAAAATTGGTTGCTAAGAGACTGCGGAACCCAAAGACCCTGGCACTTCGAATCCGTTGGGATCAGTATTATATCCCAATCTGTTTGACTGACAACCGTCATAACAGCCACACTCGGGTCCGGCAACTGCGGTGGCACTCTTGAGTCAACCACCGAATGTTTGCCCCAGACTGAATCTCTTGTAACACTAGATAGACAAGAGAACGTGTAATCGAGCAATTCATGGATTGCCGAAAAGTTGCCGTCGAAGAGAAGCTCCTCCGAGAACGAAGCGACTCTGAGAAAGTTCTTAACCTTACTATCTATGGATGTAGCTAGGGCTGCGTCACGTCAACCAACTCCAATCAGCCACTGAAGGGCGGAGTTATACGTGAACAAACTACTGCCCTCAAAAGAAATTACATTGAGAATAAAATCCCGTAAATCTTTTCTTGAAAACGTAATAACGCCTCAGTAAGGTGGATTACGTATGATAAAGCGTCTAAGTTAAGTCTACTATACATCATGTCGTTTCCAACATTGAAGTTGGAAAAGACATAAACGGCGAAAAAGAATATATCCAGTCTTTAACCACACCGTCTAGACGCATATGAACTCTCGGTATGCCCTGCTCTGCCAAAATAAACTATTCGTATAAATGATAAAATGGCAGAGATGAGCAACGCGGACAAGAAACTAAACTATCATGCTTGGTAGCAGGCTTGTATATATATATATATATATATAGCGTCGAAAATAAAACACATGTTGTAATGACAATATTGGACTGCGTCGGTAAGTCAGGGACAATGTCCCTGAACCGATCGAAAAATCCGAGTCCAATGACGCTATAAGTCTCTTATCCAAGATCGCAGCAATGAAGTCCGAAATAACAATCACTGGAAGATAATGCCAGAAGATATGAAAGGCAGCTTCCGATACTACTAAAGGGAAAACTCGAAATCTTTTGAATCCCTTTCGCCATCCTGTCGGACCCTATAAAGCGTTCGGTCGTCCGTACCTGATGCAACCGCGGACCGCACTGACCCAGCGCCGTTGGATAATTGCTGATTCGACCGAGAAATTGTCAATTGCTGGGATGCTGCGAAACAACTGTGCTAACTCGGATAGCACGTCCGTCACTGAGGCCTGAGGAGAAGCGGTCTTATGATGCATTGCCGCTGGAAGCTCCGTGATCATTACCCCGTGCATACTACCAATATGCGAGCGAACGGAGTGTATAGGCCTCGTGTCCCTTGGCTACCGGATGGCGCGACCTATTCGCCGTGGAATCACTGAATGACGAAACTGATCGGATACTCGAGGTCACGTAGCCAATGTGCGGTCGTGTGCCCTGCTGTGAGGATGAGGAAGCATTAAGGACAGTCTCTCGGACTGTCAATATAACGGAGCGTCCCGACCAACGGACATATGCTCCGAATGTAAAATATCTGAACCACAACATGCGGTCCCCTATGTTGTTGGACGAGAGAGGGAGACAAGCCAGGAACCGGACTAACAGGCTTCCTCCGATCTCTCCTCAATCTGCCGTCACTGGGTGAGTACTAAAGTAATTAAAGTGCTCGCATCACCCAAATCTCCTTCCTAGACCGCAACGGACGAACCCGGCAGCCGAACCATTCGATGAATGTACGCTAGACCGGGTGAGGTAGCGAATGTCACTCCGTAGGCGATAGACATATTCCATGAGCACTTATTGCCGCTAGCTCTTCATTAACTATGACGACAGAGGCACACTTTTGAAAGACATCTCCATAACTTTGCGAACAAGAAACCAGAAATGCTTGGTTATAGCAAGCATAAAATAATAATATATATAGCGTCGTTCAATAATTCGAAAGATTGTGTGACATTATTGGACTATGTCGGAACTGAGGGACGATGTCCCTGAACCGAACCAAAAATTTCTAAGTCCACCGACGCTATCAGTTTCTTATTCGGCATCGCAGCATTCTGGTCCGACGAAAGAAGCTGTAGAAGACCAAGTCAGATGACATACACAACAGCATATGTTGTTCCGAAAGGGAAGGCTCGAAATCCTCCAAATCCCTTTCGGAATCCCGTCGGACCGGATGAAACTTTCGGACGTCCGTACCCGCTTCCGCGGAGCGTCCCGACCCAGTATCGTCGGATAAAAAATATGCGACAGATTCAGTTGATGCTGGGATGCTACGATAAACTGTGCTATTTAGGAAAGCACGCCCGTTCCCGAGGCCTGTGCAGTAGCGGTCTTACGATGCATTGCCGCCGGAAGCTCCGTGTACGTTGACTCCCGCACACTTCCTATGCGAACGTCCGGAGTCTGCAGGCCTCGTGTCCCTGGCTACCGGATGGTGTGACCTGGTCGCCGAAGAATCCTTGATCGGCGAAGCTGGTAATATATCGGCGGTCACGCAGCCAAGGTGCGGTCGTGTGCGCTGACGAGAAGAGGAAGCCTTAGCAGTCTCCGCGGACTGCCTATACAACGGAGCGTCCCGAGCGACGGACGTATGCTCCGCTTGCGACACATTTTGTACCACAACATCTGGGGCCAGATGTTGTTGAACGAGAGAGGGGCCTCTCTCGCTTGCCGTCCGGATGGACCGGAACGAGCTATGAACCGGACTAAAAGGCTTCCTCCGTTCTCCCTCCGATCCGCCGTCACTGGGTGTGCAGTAGGTTGATTTATAGTGCTCGCATCACCCCAAAATTCCTTCTAGACCGCAACGGACGAACCTGGCTGCCAAACCATTCGGTGAATGGACGCTACACCGGGCGAGCTAGCGGACGTCAAAGGCCGTCGAACCTACTAGGGTCCTCTTAGGCAATTGGCGTATTTACATGAGCACTTTTCCGCTAGCCCTTCATTAATTGTGACGACGGAGGCACACTGTTGGAAGACATCACAGATACATCACCCTAATCTTGATCGTCTGAAATAGAAATTGATAAAGTAGAGTGACCCTGCGGGGAAAGGACCGGAGTGTCCAATTCCCCAATAACATACCGTGACATACGCTTCCCATATTGTCATCGAAATCATACGATACAGAACAGGAGTTAATGCGAGTACACTGACCACATATAGAATGATATAAAGTCAGAGGAAGACTTCCTCTTGATACAATTGATCAATATCTTTTCAATGTAAAAAGAAAACAAGTCCTGGTACTCGCACTAACCCCTGGCAATCAAAATACATAATAATAATATGATCCATTAATATAGAAAAAATAATTGAAATCAAAATATTTTTTCAGAACAGCCCAAGTTTCTGAAAAGTAACGTTGAGCCCCAATGGATCCCAAGCCTAAGTGTGGACAAAAATTTTAAAAATATTTTAAACAATTTATTCAACACTTACGAACAATAATAATGTATCTAGTTATGATTAAAATAACATCCAGATATTATTTTCCAGAAATCCCCCCCTCACACAGAGGGCTGTTGTAAATGTAAACAATGAGTGTAAAAACACTAAAATAAGACTCCAGGCACCCAGGCCCGAAATCAGTTACCAAAAATACACTATCTGATGCAAAACAGAGACTTCCAGGGAAGAAACTGCAGAACATCAGATGGTAGATGCAGAACACAACGCCTAACCACCCGTAGGTGAAGACGTAAACATGGGGAAAAGAACAGAATTCATTCTGTTATTCAGCTAAAACTCCCAAGAAAATTTAGTAATAATAATTACAAAAACTATGCCAAAAGCATGGGAGAATAGCAAGGAGGGACTTAAAGGACAGGGAGAGAGGAAAACACTTAAAAAACAGTGTAACTAAACAATCAGAATGACAACAAAATGGCTGCTGCCTCGAAAATAGGTAACTTAACATAATTTCATTAAAAAATTTTAAGTTACAGCCCTGATAATATTCTGTCACACATTTTTTTCCTCTCCTCCTTCTCTATCCTCCTTAGAATCACCATTTCACTAATATTTATGTGTCTGGCATCATTTAAACTGAGATTTACAAGCACAAAGATCAGTCAGATGTTAACTGATGAAGGGCCAAACTTAGAATGATTAATGGCGCCAATTTCGGAACGTCCTTGACACTGCGCATGCGCAGTAGAGGCGAAGTGTGGAGGGCCTTTCAGGACATGTTTTCTTAGGTTTTAGATGCAAATTTTGGGGATTGGGGGGCAAAATTTGTGTTTGGCCCTATATTTTAAGAGTTAGCACCAGCTATGTCTGGGTCATTGGTACAGTATAAAAATATGAAAATATACCTATTGGTAGGACTAGGGCTACGGCTGTGACATTATGCTTCCCTTATATATATCACATTTCAGTACACATGATGCAATATTTATTATGATTCACATGATCTCTCTTGGTATGTAACTACAGATGTTGGCTACTTTGGGGACTGCATGTATTCACTTCCAGCAGCTTAGTAAATTTTTTTAGGCTACTGTACATGTATATACTAAAACTGGAAAGATTCTGACTGGTGGAACTGAAGAAGATTTTTAAAGAATGGGGAAACTGCACAAAGTTAAAATTTAGGTTCCCATAAGGAGCCCAAATTTGAATAAACTTAAATCTGAGCCCCTTAAGAATGCTGTTTATCAAATGATTCTGACTGGTGGATCTGAAGAACATTTTCAAAGATTATTCCCATTTGACACCAAGATTAATTTGGAGTGCAAAAAGAACTCTGGGACTTGATTTGGACAAATCAGAATTAGATCCCCCTTAGGATGTTGTATACCAAATATTGAAAGATTCTGATTGAAAGTTGTGAAGGATAAATTTTTGTCATTTTTGAAAAAGTACTTGCGCGGTAGACCAAATAACAATTCAATGCCACATGCAGTTTAGGAAATATTGGTATTTTAACATTTTTCTATTTTTAGCTCCTGGAGATCCCACGGGGCAAAGAAAAATTTTCCGGGCATAAATGGAGTCCCCCAATACTACTGCATACAAAATTGTAGTTCAGGAAATAAAAAATTTCTGGCCGAGCCAAAAATATTACCACTCCCAACACAAGGTCAAATTTTGCCTAACAAACTTTCTTTGAACAAATTTTAATCTTGAGCATAAAAGGAAGATGTGCACCAAATTTCAAAGCATTGTCACTGGTGGTGTATAAAAAGATTTTTACTGGTGGTTTGTGAGAAGATTTTTGAAGAACTTCGCATTTTTCGGGTTCAGCTCCCAGCTCATTGGGCTTAGCTACTTCCACTGAACAAACTTGAAAGGTAATTCCTGAGATAATTTATGCCAAGTTTGGTAGAGTGGTTCCAAAGAGAGAAGACAGATATACAAAGTTAATAGATGATGGCAGACCTACATTTTAAAAAAATCCAGGCGCTATACAACGCGTGCCCAAGATGACCCAAAGGCGCCCGGTTTCTTTGGTGGCGTGCTGACTTGGGAAAATGCCTCTAAGTACACAAAAAAGACAAGAGGCCCCAGGGGGCCTGAGGGCACTCACCTGATAAGGTAGATTAAATATCAACCCAGGGAATTGATTTCAACAAGTTGCATCTGGCCCTCCTAAGAAAAGCTTATACCAAATATCCAAAGATTCTGACCAGTGGATCTAAAAAAAAAAATTTGTTCAAGAATATTCCTCGTACAAGAGGCTCCACGGGGCCTGAAGTGCTCATCTTGAACAGAACACAGTAATTCTACAGTAATAGAATATAAACAAGAGGCCCCCAGGGGGCCTTAGGCGCTCACTGAATGTTCCATACTGTTAAGACACAAATTTTATCAAAAGCTATGCTTAAGGTTCTATAGAGTAAATCTATACTCTCTGTGGAGCTAAAACATCAACAGGACTGAATGGGACAATGCTGCTGATCAAATATCAAAAGATTCTGCATGATGGTTCTGAAGAAGATTTTTAAAGAATTTTCCTTGAATTGCACAAAGTAAACATTCACGCCCCCATAGTAAGCCCCTAAATTGATCAAAAGACTCAATTTGAACGATGACGGATGACCGACGGCAAGTGATAAGTTGAGCTCCCTTCGGTGAGCTAAAAATTCCTCATATTGACCAAGTTATAATTCGGGCTCCCACAGGGAGCCCAAATGTGAACCCAGGGACTTGGCTTTAACAAACTTGAATCTCACCCCCCCTAAGGATGCTGCATACCAAATATCAAAACATTCCGACTGCTGGATCTGAGGAAGAAGATTTTTAAAGAAAATTCGTCATTTTGAACTATGTTATAATTCAGGCTCCCACAGTGAGCCCAAATATGAATCCAGGGACTTGACTTGGAACAAACTTGAATCTCACCCCCCTAAGCATGCTGCATACCAAATATTAAAAGATTTTGATTGGTAGATCTGAAGGAGAAGATTTTTAAAGAATATTCCTCATACTGCACTAATTTCAACACTTGGCCTCCCATAGAGAGCCCAAATATGGACCCAGGGATTTGATTTCAATAAACATGTGAAACAATCTTCCAAAGATGTTATATGTAAAATCTGAAAGCTTTTAGAGCAGTGGTTTGGGTTTGGGGCCATTACCCACAGTGTTAAAAAATGCTGACTCAGCACTTCTTCAAAGTCCCCAAAAAGTACCCCCATGATAAAACCGATAGCAATATTTTTTTTACCATTCCATTCTGCTGGTCCTAAGGAAGCTTCACACCAAATGAGAATTCTCAGTGCCATGTAGTTTTGGAGATGTGGACGTTATAATTTTTTCCGTTTTTAGCTCCTGCGGTTACCAAGGGACGACAGGAAAAACAAATTTGGGAATAAATTAAGTACTTATGATCCAATAAGCCCTCATATCAAATTTGGTTCAAATCTGCCTCTCGGTTTGGAAAATAGAAATTTTGGGTGGGACGAAAATTCTTGCCCCTCCCATAACGAAGGCAAATATAGCTCTTCGAACTTCTCTTGAACAAAATCTGAGTCTGCACCTCAAAAGAAGCTGCACACCAAATATCAAGTCTCTGCTACTGCTGGTTCAAGAGAAGAAGATTTTTTAAGATTTACGCATACTTTTAGGGCGTGGCCCTACCGAGGGGCGAGGCAACTTGATTTGAACAAAATCAAATTGCGATGTCTTAACAAACTATTATCTCAAATATCAATTAAATTGGTTCAGCGGTTTGGGAGGAGAAGATGCAAACACCATGTTCACGGACGACGACGGACGGTGAGTAATCACTATAGCTCTCCTGACTGAAAGTCAGGCGAGTTAAAAAGAAAATGCCCTCATTCAGGTGAAACTAGAGGTACTGTGAGCAAGCTCACAAAGTGATACCCCCCGCGGAATTATATTGCTTCATGCACATCTTCATATGGAGTTCTTCCATTGTAAAGTTTCATGAAAATTCTTCAAACGGTTTAGGAGTTGCGCTTATAAGGATGGAAAGACGGACGGACAGGGTGATTCCTATATACCCCCCCAAACTTTGTTTGCAGGGGGTATAATGAATAATTTGAAATAATAAAGCAAGAAATCACCAGAGAATCAAATCTGATGCAGTCGAGTGTCGCAATTTCTGCTACAGTGCAGAATTGTAACGTGCGATGAGATTGTTATTCAGTACATGTAACAGGCAATCAACAGTAACCAGGTCACACCAACAACTGACATAAGGTGGCAATTAAATATTAGAATGCAGATACTCAGAGGATGAGATAATGTTCATTCATCTGTTTTCCGCCCTTTTATCAATTAATTTTGCGACAATACAAGAAGTATTTAAAAGTGCATATTGCATGATTTTCGTTTTTGAAGATTGATGCAGGTTGATTCAAGACTGCTAAACATTGAGACAGCAGAAGTAAGGACGTTTTCATTTCGAGAATTTTTAGCTTACTATCAATCGCAGCTGTTCTTATGAAGGAACTATGGGAGAGGCAAGCATGGTTGGAAACAAAGAAAGCTCTCCACGGAATACCGAACTGACAGTGTATCGAAAGTGTTGCGAGCGAATTACAAATTTGGAATGCTCAGCTATTTATAAAGAAAGTTTCAGTTTCAAGAGATAGTTGGTGTTCTGTGAAAAAAAGATGCATTTGGGTGAAAGTTGAACAAGAAAGTAATTATTCACTGGGAATTTTGAAAATCAGATCAACAGAAAGCAACCCACGCTCCCCCACGCCCCCCTCCCCTCTGCAGAATCATCATAGAGGAAACCATGGGTAGCAAACTGCCAATTCCACAGACTCCACAGGGTTAAAAAAATTGAAAATTTGCAGGACCCATAAACGGGTCCAACCAATTTTTTTTGCGGGACCCTTTTTTTGGGCGGGACCCATTTTCACATTTACTCAAATTCATGTACAATACTACATGCATTATATTGTTACAGCCAGTGGATGTATTTTGATGTTTGAAATTGAATGCAGTAAAGTAGTAAAGAATGAAATAGTGTTTTCTTGTTGTTATTACTACAGTGGATCCCGCTTAATGAATATGGCTTTGGACACTCAGAAGAAAATATACAAATAACCGGTGTATACAAATAAGCGGGATCTATGAAGGGGCGAGTAATTCTGGCCAGGCTTGGCACAAAATCTGAATAATTATGATTCAGGGATTCACTTCAATGAGTTGCCATCATATGAAAAGGTGTGCTTTATCATGAAAGTTTATGTTTGACTTATAGATTGAAGTCATGAAATAAAAAAAATATCCCATTTGTGCATTGACGTTCGTGTTTTTATTACTCCATGTACCATAGTAAAATTTAAAAGGACAATCGTAATGTTGACAGACTAAAACTGTGAAGTGTTTCAACAGTTGTGGTAATTTGCCATCTTCAAACACGTTTCCATTGATAATTCCAACAAACGTGTTCACATTCAAAACTCCATGCACATGATAGTGGCTGTGCTGTGTACAAATCACACGTTTGACACAGCCTGCAACTCATGTTTTGGGTGAATACAGAATAGAAAGACAACTCGGGTGCTTCCAATCAATCTCACTTCATTTATTCGGGAATTATCAGACTTTACTTGTAGTCTGTTTTTTTTTCAAATGGATCGATGCCGATCTCGCACAAAGGGGGGTAACAATACTACAATTTGGATGGAGGCCTGCACTGAATTCGAGCATTATGAGGGACTGAGGGAGATTTATGCATGGTTTGGGAAATTCAAACTGTAGTAACTTGTGCTGTCCGAACCTAGACTGAAAAAAAAATTGTTTTTAAAGACTCCATTGATCCCAATCAGTTGGTAAATGGAACTTGATTAATGCATATAAATCGGATGTCAAGTGTTGGTTTCCATACTTCACGTTGCATTCACAAGCAATTTGGGTCAGGAATAATTATTTCCATTAAAAATACGAAATACGTGAATCGAAATCAAATCACCATTTCGTGACTCACTTTGAAAAAATAAACTATCTGGTATTTGAAGAATATATATTTTATTAAAATGGGTATTTTTGGCACTTTGTCTGACTATTCGAAACGGGAAAACACGTGGCGTGAAAGCGGGCCAATTCCCTGTCAATGGCATTGGTTTCTTAATTCATATCCCTCTAGGGACTATTCGAGCAAGACACATGCGCAGTTGCCAGCATTCTATTTGTGCTTGGGAATTTCCAGAATGCGCTCTGCATGTCAAATGGATCAAGTATATTTTGATTCCAGGGAATATTTATCTGCATGTCGAGTTAAATAACATTCAACTTTGCTGGGCCAGTAGACGGTGATGCCTCGGAACAAACCGCCCACCTCTCACTGTTATTAATTTAAGGATTTATGTGCTATGTCGTTTCCACGTCGTGCAGACAGATCGAATTTGTAAGTAAATGTACACGGACAGTGTTGCGAACTTGCGTATTTCGCCATTTTTGGAGAACTCCGATTTCCTTCTGAAAAGGCGAGCTGGAAATTTTTCAAAGCATATTGCATTGCATTTTATGAGTATATTGCTGTGTGGTGCCCCCCAAAATGACGAGAACGGTAAATCGGCCCCGCTAGAAACATTTTGTGGGAACGGCGCGGGAACGAAACGATAGTTCCCGCAATTTTTTTAAAACTGCTCCACAACCCTTCCTCCCCTCCGCTAGCTTCGTTTTTTTTAAGTAAAAGGTAAAAAGTATTATGAAGTTGTGTGGGTGGCGAATGCCATCTTCGGTCAATAAGGGTTAAACAGGGTTAACATTATTAGTTATAAAGGAACGTTTAATCAAAAACATCGATGGTAATTATTTTCATCCATCACGGGTGCCTGTGTGAGGGAAAATATATGTAAAAAATTTGCCCTCCCCCCACCCCCAACACAAGTGTCCGTTGACTCCATGGTTTGGTGGGCATGCTGTGTTAACAATTTATGATTGATAAGGGTGGGCCTACCCTTCAGAACACTTTTTCTGGGACCGACATTCCAACTCTTCCACATGTTGTCAGTTATATTTGGCCTATAATTCACAGTACGGAGTATTTAAATTTCTCTCCAATACGGGCAATAGCAATAGATTATTAAACAACCCTTGACATACATGTATTTTATTTTCTTTTAGAAAGATATCTATAAAACCTTTCCAACAGTCATTGTCAATGTTTAATGTGGTGTTCAAAAAGCAAAGACAACTGAAAATTGTCTTACATGCTCATGATAGAAATCAATTAAAAATCTGTTTTTCATTTTCTGCCCATGTGCGGCTTTTTGGGGTGAATTAATGTTCTGGTGCAGTACATTTGACAGGTTAATATGTTGTGGGGAGCATTTCCAAATGACTGAGAACAATCAAAAACGTGTAACAACTATTTATTCATGAAAAATATCTTAAAGAATGTATTAGAAAACTTAGTTTTTCGTGAAAGCATGAACATTGTGGACAACTTTCTCGTCCATATCATGACACGTTGTTTGAGAAGTTGCAACATCCTCTCTCAGTTTCGTACCGTAGGCGACTCGACCCACTGTTCAAGTGAATTCAACATTCTCAGACACTGTGAACGACTGCACTTTTGTGGATATCCTGTAACCTGTCTGAAATCCATCCACGGTACATGGTGAATGCTTTGGTACAGAAACACCAACAAAGTGGAATTTCCAGGCATACTGGATTGTTATGTGAAAGAAACATTCTCAACTTCAAGTGGGCTTCGAACCAATATAAAAAGCCCAATCCACTGAACCATACTGTGTGTTCCTTGTGCTTGCTTTGTCAAAGAAACAGAGTATATCATTTGGGTGGACATTCCACCCCTTGGGTAATTTCTCATATATGTATTGGTACGTCCAGCTAAACAGGCCTGGTATTCTGAAAAATGCAGGAGGGCAAAAAATCGCTCTCCTCAATCAGCTTAGGAGAGCAATTAGCTTTACACAGCATTTTAAGTATCCAATTGAACGAACTCATTGAAACTGAAACCAACAGACTACATCAGTGATTTTATTAACTTTACTAAGGTAAAGCGAAATCTCTTAGACATCTAGATGTCTCACTCAACAACCGAACACACACTTGACAAGACCTGTGTGTGTACCAAGACCTGTTGTCCAAGAAAGTCATACGCCTACCACTACCACCTTCAACTCCCCAAGGGGGTTGAAGGTGGTAGTGGTAGGCGTATGACTTTCTTGGACAACAGGTCTGCTTGAATCTACAGTCACATCCTGGTGCAAGTGCTTCAAGTGACAGGATAGTAGTAATGGTAGTATATTATAGTGTCAATATTCGTTGAATTACTCCTCAAACTGTGATGTCAGTTGTTGAACTTGAAACTGACAGAAAAAAAATATTGCTGTGACCCATTTTGCTTCAAATGATTGCAACTGTGTTTGGGTATGGTTGCAGCCATTACCTTTTACCACTAAACCACTTTCAAAATGAAATTACGTGATGTTATGTGACTTCGAAGTTAAATTACATTTTTGCTTTACAACAAAAATTGAATGTGAGCATAATACATGTAATCTCAATCATCCCAGACCAAAATATTTAGGAGGGCAATTTTTCGCTCTCCTTAATTCTTTCAGGAGGGTAGCGAGGAGAGCTAAAAAATCGCTCTCCTGAAATTGCCAAGCCTGGCTAAATTATTCATCTCAAAGTGTATAAAAATGAAAGTGTCAATGACACTGTAGCTCAACTTGTCAAGACATGTACATGTATAGTATGTGACACAGCAATGACAAACATCTAGGTAATGACCTGATAACAAAGGTACATATAAAGTATTGTAAAGGTCTGTACATAAATACTGATCGTAGCCTGTAACAAATGTATAGGTAAAGTATTGTAAAGGTGGGTGACAGTCAGATGCTAAACTAGAAAATAAATCTTTGAATCCCAGAGAGGGTCTGACTGAACCCCAAAATATTTGTTCTCATAGCACAGTGATAACAAAGGCACCCCAAAACACACTCTTTCCTGTCCCAAGGTGAAAACAAAGGTACTCAAGAAGTTTCGTGAAGATCAGTTCATAAATACGAGCTGTATAGAATGTGACAAAAAACTGATTGGACCTAATTTCGGTACAAAATGGCCACTGGCAGACATCTTGAATTTTGGACCGCACCCAGGAACACTCGTTCTCGTCGCAAGGTGATAACAAAGGTACCCAAGACGGTTCGTGAAGATCGGTTCATAAATACAGACTCTAGCCCGAGCCGTATTGACATGTGTACTTACTGTGTGTAAGTAGCACTGAAAAAATCAAAGTTCATCTAATTTGCATAATTTCTGCACGAGAAAAAAACCCGTATTATATGTGATGTATCCCATGGTACTAAACATTCACACACAAAACAAGAGGCCCCAGGGGTCCTGAGGGCACTCACCTGACATGGTAGCCTAACTATCAACCCAGAGAATTGATTTCCACAAGTTGCATCTGCTCCTCCTAAGAAAAGCTGAAACCAAATATCCAAATATTCTGACCAGTGGATCTAAAAAAAAAGATTTTTAAAGAATATTCCTCATATTGAACTAAGTCATAATTCAGGCTCCCACAGGGAGCCCATATATGAACCCAGGGACTTGGCTTTAACAAACCTGAATCTCACACCCCTAAGGATTCTGCACACCAAATATCAAAACATTCCGACTGCTGGATCTGAAGAAGAAGATTTTTAAAGAAAATTCCTCATTTTGAACCAAGTTACAATTCGAGCTCCCACAATCAGCCCAAATATGGACCTAG
Source organism: Pictodentalium vernedei (assembly GCA_031216915.1). Taxonomy (NCBI): domain Eukaryota; kingdom Metazoa; phylum Mollusca; class Scaphopoda; order Dentaliida; family Dentaliidae; genus Pictodentalium; species Pictodentalium vernedei. The sequence continues at coordinate 378,900,255 of CM062297.1, forward strand.
GGACATAGCTTGAACAAACTTGAATCTTACCCCCCTAAGGATGCTGCATAAAAAATATCAAAAGCATTCATCTGCTGGATCTGAAGATTTTAAAGAAAATTCCTCATTTTGAACTAAGTTGTCATTCAGGCTCCCATAGTGAGCCCAAATATGAACCAAGGGACTTGGCTTGAACAAACTTGAATCTCAGCCCCCTAAGGTTGCTCCATGCCAAATATCAAAACATTCCAACTGCTGAATCTGAAGAAGAAGATTTTTAAAGAAAAATTCCTCATATTGACCAAGTTATAATTTGGGCTCCCACAGGGAGCCCAAATATGGACCCATGGACTTGGCTTTAACACACTTGAATCCCCCCCTCCCCCCCCCCCCCCCTCCCCCCAAGGATGCTACTCACCACATATCAAACCATTCCTACTGCTGGATCTGAAGAAGAAGATTTTTTAAGAAAATTCCTCATTTCGAACAAAGTTACAATTCAAGCTCCCACAGTGAGCCCAAATATGGACCTAGGGACATGGCTTGAACAAACTTGAATCTCACCCCCCTAAGGATGCTGCATACCAAATATCACAAGATTCTGCCTGCTGGATCTTGAGAAGAAGATTTTCAAAGAAATTTGCCTGAAATGCACTAAGTTCGAATTTGGGCTTCTATAGTGAGCCCAAATATGAATCCAGGTGGCCGATTTGAACAAACTGGAATCAGATCCACCCCACAATGTTGCATACCAAATATCAAAAGATTCTGCCTGCAGGATCTGGAGAAGAAGATTTTTGAAGAAATTTGCCTGAAATGCACTAAGTTTGAATTCGAGCTTCTATAGTGAGCCCAAATATGAATCTAGGGAGCCGAATTGAACAAAACAGAATCAGATCCACCCCACAATGTTGCATACCCAATATCAAAAGATTCTGCCTGCTGGATCTTGAGAAGAAGATTTTCAAAGAAATTTGCCTGAAATGCACTAAGTTCAAATTTGGGCTCCTATACTGAGCCCAAATATAAACCCAAGGGGCCAATTTGAACAAACTTGAATCAGATCCACCCCACAATGTTGCATACCAAATATTAAAAGATTCTGCCTGCTGGATCTGGAGAAGAAGATTTTCAAAGAAATTTGCCTGAAATGCAATAAGTTCAAATTTGGGCTCCTATACTGAGCCCAAATATAAACCCAGGGGGTCGATTTGAACAAACTTGAATCAGATCCACCCCACAATGTTGCATACCAAATATCAAAACATTCTGCCTGCTGGATCTGGAGAAGAAGATTTTTTAAGAAATTTGCCTGAAATGCACTAAGTTCGAAATCGGGCTCCTATACTGAGCCCAAATATGAACCCAGGGGGCCGATTTGAACAAACTTGAATCAGATCCACCCTCCAATGTTGCATACCAAATATCAAAAGATTCTGCCTGCTGGATCTGGAGAAAAAGATTTTTTAATGTTTTTCCCATTGTCTACAGTGTTAAAAAGTGCTGACTCAGCACTTTTTCAAAGTCCCGAAACTGTACCCTATGATAAAACCGATGGCAATTTTTTTTTACCAATTCTTTCTGTTGGTCCTAAGGAAGCTTCACACCAAATAAAAATTCTCGGTGCCGTGCAGTTTTGGAGATATGGGCGTTTTTAATTTTTTTTCTATTTTTAGCTCCTGCGATTCCCATGGGGCTACGGGGAAAAAAAAATCAGCATAAATTAGGTACTTATGACCCAATAAGCCCTCACATAAAATTTGGTTCAAATCAGCCTCTCGGTTTGGAAAATAGAAATTTTGGGCGGGGCCAAAAATTTTGCCCCTCCCATAACGACGCCAAGTATAGCCCCACAAACTTCTCTTGAACAAATCTGAGTCTACACCTCAAAAGGAAGCTGCACACCAAATATCAAGTCTCTGCTACTGCTGGTTCATGAGAAGAAGATTTTTTAAGATTTCAGCACACTTTTTGGGTGTGGCCCTACCCACGGGCGAGGCAACTTGATTTGAACAAAATCAAATTGCGATGTCATAACAAACTATTATCTCAAATATCAATTAAATTGGTTCAGCGGTTTGGGAGGCGAAGATGCAAACACCATGTTCACGGACGGCGGACGCAGGACGACGGACGGTGAGTGATCACTATAGCTCTCCTGACTGAAAGTCAGGTGAGCTAATTATTCAAATCAGCGCTTTCATATGGAAGTTCTGTGCAAAAATCTGATTGCACCAAATTTTGTACAAAATGGCTGCCATTGGCCATCTTGTATTTTGGACCGGACCCAAAAACACTCGTTCTCGTCCCACGGTGATAACAAAGGTACCCAAGGAGTTTCGTAAATATCGGTTCATAAATACGGCCTCTAGCCCGAGCCGTATTGGCATTTGCACTTACAGTGCTGAAAGTAACACCAAAAAACATCAAAGTTAGTCTAATTTGCATAATTTACGCACGAGAAAAAACCCTGTATTATATGTGATGTATCCCATGGTACTAAACATTCATACAAAAAAATTTTCAAATCAGAGCTTTCATATGGAAGTTCTGTACAAAAAACAGATTTCTGTATCGTCGGTACAAAATGGAGGCTGGCAGCCACCTTAAATTTAGGACCACACCCAAAAACACTCGTTCTCGTCCCACGGTCATAACAAAGGTACCCAAGAAGTTTCATAAAGATCGGTTCTTAAATACTGCCTCTAGCCCGAGCCGTATCCAATTGTTGACGGACAGACGGGCCATGGCATAAGCTCAAATTTGGCATTGCCAAAGTTGAGCTAAAAATGACCTGTAGACTGTGCTCAAGATTTGCGGGCTTCAGGCACCTGTAGCCATCACAGTTGACCACCCATGACCAAAAGGGGATGTCATCTTCTAGGCATTATTTGGAGTCAACCTAACAAGTTACAATGAAATCCTTCCATAAATAAGACCTACAGACATGCTAAAGGGTTTTGGGCTCAGGCAGCCATCAAGGCTGAATGATCGTGACCAAAAGGGGACGTTCTCATCTGGACACTATTTGGAGTCATCCTACCAAGCTACAATGAAATCCCTTCATAATTATGACCAGTAGACTGTTCTAAAGGTTTTCGGGCTTTGGGCCCCTGAAGCCGTCACAGTTGCCCAATTGTGTCCAAAAGGGGACGTTCTCATCTAGACATTATATGAAGTCAACCTACCAAGTTACAATGAAATCCCTTCATAAATATGACCTGTAGACTGTGCTAAAGGTTTTCGGGCTTCAGACTCGAGCAGCTATCATGGTTGAATGATCGCAACCAAAGGGGACAATCTCATCTGGGCATCATCTGGAGTGATCCTGCGAAGTTACAATGAAATCCCTTCATAAATATGACCTGTAGACTGTGCTCAAGGTTTTCGGGCTTCAGGCACTTGTAGCCATCACAGCTGACCAATCACGACCAAAAGGGGATGTCATCATCTAGGCATTATATGGAGTCAACCTAACAGGTTACAATGAAATCCTTCCATAAATATGACCTTTTGCCTACGCTAAAGATTTTTGGGCTCGGGCACCCATCAAGGCGGCATGATCGCGATCAAAGTGGGACGTTCTCATCTAGACATTATTTGGAGTCATCCTACCAAGTTACAATGAAATTCCTACATAAATATGACCTCTAGACTGTGCTAAAGGTTTTCGGGCTTCGGGCCCCTGTAGCCGTCACAGTTGCCCAATCACTTCCAATAATAGGTTACAATGAAATCCCCTCATAAACATGACCTGTAGACTGTGCTAAAGGTTTTCGGCCTTCGGGCACCTTTAGCCGTCACAGTTGCCCAATCATGTCCAAAAGGGGACGTTCTCATCTAGACATTATATGAAGTTAACCTACCAAGTTACAATGAAATCCCTTCATAAATATGACCTGTAGGCTGTGCTAAAGGTTTTCGGGCTTCGGGCTCGGGTAGCCATCATGGCTGAATGATCGCAACCATAGGGGACAATCTCATCTGGGCATCATCTGGCGTGATCCTAAGAAGTTACAATGAAATCCCTTCATAAATATAACCTGTAGACTGTGCTCAAGGTTTTCGGGCTTCGAGCACCTGTAGCCATCACAACTGACCAATCACGACCAAAAGGGGATGCCATCATCTAGGCATTATATGGAGTCAACCTAACAGGTTACAATGAAATCCTTCCATAAATATGACCTTTTGCCTACTCTAAAGGTTTTTGGGCTCGGGCACCCATCAAGGCGGCATGATCGCGATCAAAATGGGACGTTCTCATCTGGACATTATTTGGAGTCATCCTACCAAGTTACAATGAAATTCCTACATAAATATGACCTCCAGACTGTGCTAAAGGTTTTCGGGCTTCGGGCCCCTGTAGCCGTCACAGTTGCCCAATCACTTCCAAAAGGGGACTTTCTCATCTAGACATTGTATGAAGTCAACCCACTAAGTTACAATAAAATTCCTCAATAAATATGACCTGTAGACTGTGCTAAAGGTTTTCGGGTTTTGGGCTCGGGCAGTCGTCACAGTTGGCAGATCATGCCCAAATGGGGAAATTCTCATCTAGACATCATAAGGAGTCATCCTACCAAGTTACAATGAAATCCCTCCACATAAAACATGACCTGCAGACTGTGCTAAAAGTTTTTAGGTTTTGGGCAGCCATCACGGTTGATAGATCATGCCCAAAAGGGGACGTTCTCATCTAGGCATTATACAGAGGCATCCTACCAAGTTACAATGAAATCCCTTCATAAATACCACCTGTAGACTGTGCTAATGGTTTTCGGGTTTTGGGCTCGGGCAGCCATACCGGTTGCCCGATCGCTACCAAAAAGGGACATTCTCATCTAGACATGACCCCAAACCTGCATATGAAATTTCGTGACGATCAGACAAGAACTGCAGGGTGTAGCCCGTGCTAAAGGAAAATGTGAACAGATGTCACAGACTTCCGCACGCGTGATGGCAATAGCTTATCTTGACTATGTCAAGTTAAGCTAAAAAATTATTCAAATCAGAGCTTTCATGTGGAAGTTCTGTGCAAAAATCTGATTGCCCCAAATTTTGAACAAAATGGCTGCCAGTGGCCATCTTGAATTTCGGACAGAACCCCAAAACACTCGTTCTCGTCCCACAGTCATAACAAAGGTACCCAAGAAAGTTCGTAAAGATCGGTTCATAAATACGGCCTCTAGCCCGAGCCGTATCCAATTGTTGACGTACGGACAGACGGATGACAGGCCATGACAAAAGCTCAAATTTAGCTTTGCCAAAGTTGAGCTAAAAATTAAGCCTACCTTCTGGCCCAGTTTTTTTCTGTCAAGTAACCCAAACCACAACATTAATTTTTGTCTTTGGCCAAAGTTAAAACTTCAGGTTCCTGTATTGAGCCCAAATATGAACCAAGGGGATTCATTTTAACAAACTAGTATCTGCGGCCCCCCACACCCCACCCCCCCTCCCCCTCGTCATGGATGCTGTATACAAAATATCAAAAAGATTCTGACCATTGGTTCTGGAGAAATTTAAATTTTTGCAAATTTGTTGACTCAGCATTTTTTCGATGAATCCCTCCTCCCCCAGCAGAACACCCTGACATAAACAATAGCAATTTTTTTTTTACCGTTCAATTCTACTGGTCCTAAGGATGCTTCATACCAAATAACAGTTCTCTCTGTTCTGTGCAGTTTGGAAATATGGGGGGGGGGGGGGGTGGGGGGGGGGGGGGGGGGCGGGGGGGGGGGGGGCGGTTGAAAATATTTCTATTTTTTGCTCCTGGGGTGGGGGGGGTCCCTCATTGGTACAGAAATTATTTTTTTTTTGCGTAAGTCAAGTACTTATGACCAAATTTGGTTCAAATCGGACCATCGGTTTACAAAATCGAAATTTTGGGCAGGGTGAAAAATTTTGTCCATCCCATTACAAAGGCAAATATTGCTTCATGAACTTTGAGCAAATTGATTCTACACCTCAAAAGGAAGCTCCATGCCAAATATCAAGGCATTATACCCACTAGTTCATGAGAAGTAGATTTTAAAAATATTTTGGAGCATTTTCCGCCACCCCTCCCTATTGGGCTGGGCATGTTGAGATGAACAATAAACAGCTGTGCCATGAGCGCATGATACGCCCGTTATTAATTACAAGAGGGAACCACACAATATGAGTATACATGTGTACTTGTCAGGTTACATATACTTGCCACCAAAAAATCATGAAAATTGCTCAAAGTCCAACATGTGGAAAATTGCCTATATTTCAATGAATAAAGTCCCATAACTCTGGAATGACAAATCGGACAGCGACACAAATCGAAAGGGAGATTCCTTCCATCAACATATACTTGCAACCAAAAAATCATGAAAATTGCTCTTAGCACTTTCAAGTTATGGTTCGACATGTGAAAAATAAAGTCCCATAACTCTGGAATGACTAATTGAACGGCGACACCAACCGAAAGGGAGCTTCCTTCCATCAACATAAACCACCTACCAAAAAATTGTGAAAATCTCTCGAAGCGTTCTCGAGTTATCGTACGACGTGTAAAAAATCCATAATTTTCGAAGTAATCAAGTCCCATAGCACTGGAATGACTAATCGAACGGTGACACTAAATGAAAGGGAGCTTCCCTCCATCGATATACACCACCTACCCAAAAATCACGAAAATCTCTCAAAGCGTTCTCGAGTTATCGTACGACGTGTAAAAAATCAATAATTTTCTAAGTAATAAAGTCCCATAACTCTGGAATGACTAATCGAACGGCGACACTAAACGAAAGGGAGCTTCCCCCCATCGATATACACCACATACCCAAAAATCACGAAAATCTCTCAAAGCGTTCTTGAGTTATCGTACGACATATGACCGGACGGACAGACGGACAGCGGTATACCATAATATGACCCGTTTTTTTTCAAAACGGGCGCATAAAAATGCAATGCACCTTCGGGACCATCAGTCATACAAACTTTCACTTGAATTGGCCCAGTGGTTTTGGAGAAGACCAAAGCATGGTGTTGACGGACGACAGACAGAGAGCAATTAGATTTGCTCAGCTTGACTTCGTTGAGGTGAGGTAAAAATAATTTTATTGGTTGTTGGTGCAATGTGACAAAAAATGATGGTAATGTCTAATCGGGTAGCCCTAATACCATATTGGAAGTAACAGGTTACATTCTATTTGACATGTTACTGCACTGCACACCTTGATTAGTAAAACTCTAATACTAAAACCAATCACAACAGTATAGTAGAAATAAAATATGTATTTTAACAATGAAATATTTACTGGTGGAAACACATTCAGTTTCCCTCTGGTCATCATCGTGCATTCTTGTTACAAATACAGTGTTTCTAAACGATTAATTGTGTGACTTTGTGTCTTGGTCCTTAGAAAACATGTTTGCGATCGGAAAAGATCACGTTGCAAAAAACAAGAACTGTTTAATTTAAGCTTTATTATTTGTATGCCTATATTTTTCAAAATCGAAGGAATGATTCCAGAGTATAATTCAAAATTTCAGAAATTATTTATATGTAATTTACAGTAAAATAAAAATTTTGCTTCTGTGCACTCAAATGATGTCAGAGGAATAAATCTCACTGCAAAAGTAAGTCAGTTGTGTTAGTTCCTTAACCCTTTACCCAATGTAATGGCCAAAACCGGCCAGAGCTATTCACAAAAATCGCCAATTAATTTTCATTATTCTTTTCATTTTTTGTCTCAAAAACATAGGTTATGACCCCTTGTTGGAACGAGCTTATTAGTTATTCCAAGAATTTTTTTTGCAAGTGTTGTCTGCTTTTCATGTTAGGTAAAGGGTTAAAAAAATCACTTATATTCTGCTTTATGCCTATCAAATTACTTACCTGCATACAATGTATAGAAAGACCTGGACCTGTGTATAATTTCTTGTGACATATATGACATTTGAAATGTTTTGCTTTCTGGTGTTGTATCAAAATTTTCTCATCATCAAATTCCCTATTGCAGTACCTTGTGATATGTCAAGAAAAAATTGTGGTAAATTAATGTTGTAAAATATAATCATTTCACCTAAACTATAATCTTCAGGTCCTAAAATGAGGATGAAAAGCAGTAGTGATGAGCCAGTAAGATAAATGACCAGTCATCCGAACACCAATGTTTTGGATACGAAATTGGGCAATTGTCAATGCCAATGTCAGATGGTCAGTGTTTTATGTTTAACTGATGGCAATCGCCAGGTAATGCACCATAGCAACCCCTAATCCTGCCAATGCTTTTAGCGGTGTTTGTTATCAAAATGAGGGCTTTAATTAACGATTTAATTATTGATGAATGAAGAGGAGCACATCTGTTTTATTAATGAGTGCTGCTATCTTGCATACATAATATTTGATAAACTGGAATCACAGCAAAATACAACAAAACAAACATAGGCTAAAAAAAACCCCAAAAAATTGATTCTCAGGCATCGCCGGACTGAAAAAAATGACCTGTGTTTGATGTTTTTATTCATACTGAAGTTGGTAGTAACTTGGTACCTGCAGTCATTTAGTAGCTGACCACACATTTCCCATCACACGAAACTAGAGGCAACCAAAAAGTCGATTCGAAATTAAAAAATCATTCCACTGATGAATATAGGTTATAACTCTTCCTATAAACCCATGATGTGCTTTAAATAAAGGGTCTCTCAAATAGCAGTGTGCCTTTATGATAAAAAACAGTCAATGACCACTTGCTTTTACAAATCTATTTTCACCGGAAAAGGAAGCAATAATAAATTTACCTGGTCATTTCAAAAGTTGGAACGAATGGTAAAAATCGCGACATCGACGCCGTAGCTGCGACGGGTGGTGCAATCTCAAAAAATTTTAAGATCATCAAGGACCATAACTCCAAGAAAAATATTTGGAACAACACCTGCATTGAACAGTGGCTAGACATCAATAAGATACACTTACATGCCAAATATAAAGTCATTCCATCAAGTATTTCAAAAGTTATTGAGTTTTGAAACTAGTTGGTCACAGACAGACTGACAGACGGGCCATAACTCCAAGAAAAATCACGACATCGACGCCGTAGCTGCTATGGGTGGTGCAATCTCAAAAAATTCTAAGTTCATCAAGGGCCATAACTCCAAGAAAAATATTTGGAACAACACATGCATTGAACATTGGCTAGACTTCAATAAGATACACTTACATGCCAAATATAAAGTCATTCCATCAAGTATTTCAAAAGTTATTGAGTTTTGAAATTCGTTGGTCACAGACAAACTCGTTGGTCACAGACAGACCGACCGACAGACAGACCGACATTGCCAATGACACTGTAGCTGGTTAGTGTGTTGTGTTTGATGAAAAGGATAATTTTCAATGTTTATGAAAGGATTATGAAATAAGACAAGAATTGTGATAATTGGGAATATGTTAATTTCTGTTCCCTGTATGTTTTTAATAAAAATAATATGAGGTGTACACTGTACTAAAGAGCTGAGGGGGTGGGTTAATGTGAACCTAACAGTTAATGTATGTGGCCCTCACAGTTAACGTATGTCAACGAAAGTTACCAAGATACAGTGAAATTATTCCAAAACGAGTCATCCTATCAAGTTACATTGAAATCCCTTCATAAATATAGCTTGAAGACTGTGCTCAAGGTTTTCGGGCTTCATGCCTGTGAATGATGGTTGACCGATTGCAACTAAAAGGGGACGTCCTCATCTCGACATTATACCGAGTCATTCTACTAAGTTACAATGAAATCCCTTCACAAATACGATCTGTAGTCTGTACTACTACTGAAGTTTTTCGAGTTTTGGGCTCGGGAAGCCATCATGATGGAATGATCGCGACCAAAAGGGGACGTTGTCATCTGGGCATCATCTGGAGTGATCCTACGAAGTTACAAGTTCCCTTCATAAATTTTGTGACAATCAGATAAGAACTACGGGGTGTAGCCTGTGCTAAAGAAAAATGTGAACAGACTCACAGATTTACAGACTAACAGACTTACGCACGCATGATGGCAATAGGTTATCTTGCCTTTGTCAAGTTAAGCTAACAAACTGAAAACTAAAGCAGTTTTAATGGCTGCTAATGCGACCTTGGATATATCACAACTCTGCCAAACATACTATAGGTTTTCAGAAAAGCTGATAGATGATTGTAAGAGGATAAATTCTAAATTCGTTAGAAAATCTTCCACTTTGTTTCGCTCAATTATCAGCTATTAGGGCAGGTATCAGGCGAGTTCGTCGCAATACAAGTTTGGCTTAGGCGACTTCCAAATCTGTGAGTTCTGTATCTATTTGTATCTGTATTTTTACATCCAAATAACCAGTCTTTTTACAATTCTGGGGCATGAATCTTGCATTCCTTCTGAAAAAGCCGAATGTGGATTTAGCTTTCTTTGAGATCTTGTTGATGTGGATTGTCCATTTTAGGTCATTTGAAATTCCCAAGCCAAGGTTGAGGTTGTTTTCCACCTGTCCAAGTGTCTCATTATCCAGTGTGTATAATTTACTGTACTTCCTCCATATGCTGACCACATAGCACCTCTTTGAGTTGAACTTTATTCCCCAGTTGTTTGCTCTTTCTTCTAAGTTTATCAGATCCTGCTGTAGTTTTAACTGGTCTTTGGTGTTGTTGATTTGTCAGTAAAGTGGAATGTCGTCCACAAACAATCTCACTGTAGATGTTAAACAGTCTGGTTTGTTGTTGATATGACACAGAAGCAGCAGAGGTCCAAGGACAGTCATACGGGGTCGATTTAATTTTTAAAAATTATAAATTTATAGTAATTTGTATATTTTTATACTTACCAATGGCCCAGACTAGCTCATGCTCAACTCAAAGTTATCAAGGGCCAAACACAAATTTTGACCCCCCCCCCCCCCCCAAAATTTGCTTGCAAAACCAATGAAAGTGTCAATGACACTGTAGCTTAACTTGTGTGTTGTATTTGATGAAAAGGATAATGTTCAATGTTTATGAAAGGATTATGAAATAAGACAAGAATTGTGATAATTGGGAATATGTTCATTTCTGATCCCTGTATGCTATGTTTTTGATAAAAATAATATGAGGTGTACACTGTACTAAAGAGCTGAGGGGTGGGTTAATATGACCTCACAGTTAATGTATGTGGCCCTCACAGTTAACGTATATTAACGAAAGTTACCAAGTTACAGTGAAAATATTCCAAAATGAGTCATCCTATCAAGTTACATTGAAATCCCTTCATAAATATGGCCTGTAGACTGTGCTAGGTTTTCGGGCTTCAGGCCCCTGTAGCCATCAGTTTCCCAATTGCGACCAAAGGGGATGTTCTCATCTAGACATTATATGAAGTCAACCTACCAAGTTACAATGAAATCCCTTCATAAATATGACCTGTAGACTGTGCTCAAGGTTTTTGGGCTTCGGGCCCCTGAAGCCGTCACAGTTGACCAATCACCACCAAAAGAGGATGTCATCATCTGGGTATAATATGGAGTCAAATTAACAGGTTACAATGGAATCCTTCCATAAATATGACCTATAGACTATGCTAAATGTTTTGGGGTCTTCGGCTTGGGCAGCCATCAAGGCTGAATGATCGTGATCAAAAGGGGACGTTCTCATCTAGACATTATTTGGAGTCATCCTACCAAGCTACAATGAAATCCCTTCATAATTATGACCAGTAGACTGTTCTAAAGGTTTTCGGACTTCGGGCCCTTGAGCCGTCACAGTTACCCAATCGTGTCCAAAAGGGAACGTTCTCATCTAGACATTATATGAAGTCAACCCACCAAGTTACAATGAAATCCTTTCATAAATATGACATGTAGACTGTGCTAAAGGTATTAGGCTTCGGGCTCGGGCAGCCATAATGGTTGAATGATCGCAACCAAAAGGGGACATTCTCATCTGGGCATCATCTGGAGTGATCCTACAAAGTTACAATGAAATCCCTTCACAAATATGACCTGTAGACGGTGCTCAAGATTTTCGGGCTTCGGGCACCTGTAGCCATCACAGTTGGCCAATCACGACCAAAAGGGGATGTCATCATGTAGGCATTCTATGGAGTCAACCTAACAGGTTACAATGAAATCCTTCCATAAATATGACCTATAGACCATGCTAAAGGTCTTTGGGCTCGGGCAGCCATAAAGGCTGAATGATCAAGACCAAAAGGGGACGTTCTCATCTAGGCATTATTTGGAGTCATCCTACCAAGCTACAATGAAATCCCTTCATAATTATGACCTGTAGAATGTTCTAAAGGTTTTTGGGCTTCAGGCCCCTGTAGCCGTCACAGTTGCCCAATCGTGTCCAAAAGAGGACGTTCTCATCTATAGTGATGAACCTATTATAGGCATCAGCTGATAATGGGGTAATCGGTGAATCATCGGCATCGGCAAAAAGGGCATCATTTGCCGATAGGGGAGCGCCGATTGTTACAAGGTAAAAATAAACGGTTGTTTTTTTTTTTTACTCACGGCCATATCGTCGAAAACAGTGTTTACACCTGAAACGTCCGGGGAACGTGTCAACACTAATGATTCGAAAATTTTGTGCATTTTAAAATTCTATGAATAATTTAAAGCTAAGCCGCAATTTCAATTTGTCACACGGTCATGTATGATTCTTATTACATGGAAATCTCGGCCCTGTTTCTTAAGTTGTGACATCATTGTTTAAAATTTAGCCTTCCTATATTACTCCATTTTGGAAATCACACAATTCTTAATAAAACAAATAGTGTCAGACTGTCGGTGCCGGTTTCATTTTTCACTTATTCATATGTACTGCATTACGAAAAAAAATCTGGTAGAAGACAAGTGAAGTAAATTATACAAGGCAGCTTCTTTGAAAATAATACACCATGCGCATTCCATGGAGGATTAGTGTCGTTTCGTTCACAGGCATTTCGTAGGGAATGGGACAACCCACCCGAAACCAGCTGGGACAACCCGCCCTGGGACAACTCGCCCCAAGTTTTTCATGCGCCACAGTTATGAGCTATTTGACTATGGTATTGGACTATGATTGGATTATAAGTAATAACAAATGAACTATTCAGCTGTTATTACTTATAATATGATCATTATTAATTAGCGGACAATAGATTTGTTTATTGGACTTAATTATGATGATATTAAAAAAAGTAATATCAGGAATAATTCCGAATGAATTATTATTATCAGAAGTATCTGTGGTAATGGTATCTGAGATTATCCCCAAGTCTCATTGATGGATGTTTCAGTGGCTTGACTGTTTGTTGTCTCCGACGTGTCCATGGCTTCATCTAAGTCAATGATTGTTGACAGCTTAGAAAGCACATTTATTGTCTTATTAGTTTTAGATAAAGGAAAAGCGATCAATGCTGTGATGAATCCATATCACGCTGAAATGACATGTCTGTTCATTTGAATTTTTCTCATCAAACAAATATCATTCCCTTAAGAGGGTACCCGACTGAAACAACATGACTAAAACAACACACCACTTCTGACTCGTCTCTACATGCAACAAATTCAGTATAGAACTATTATTAGTTTAATTCAGTCATTCTGAGATGTTTTAATAGGATCACTGTGGATAATTTTCGATAAAATTGGATAATTTTTCGATAAAAGAGTGAGTAAAAATTTGTTTTATATATTACTACATGTATTCCCAAAAACTTTTTCTTCAAAAATCAGAAAAAAATCGGGACAACCCGCCCCAAAAAGTGGGACAACCCGCCCCAAAAATAGGCCTCAGGCAGTTTGTCCCTGGGGCGGGTTGTCCCTGATCCCATTTCGTATACTGACTTTTGTAAACAAAAGAAGACATTTCGTACATATATCATCACTAGTACACAGGCAAGTTTGGGGGTTTTTTAAGTGTTTTTTTTATGAAATAATAGACTGTAAGGTATTATAATCCAGTATAAATTATTTTTACATACGGGGTTGTTATCTTTACTTGGCTCAAGGAAGTCATAAACCTGTGTACGAAACGTCGTAGCTTGTGCACGAAACGTCCTACAAGTGTACAAAACGTCCAGCCCCATTCCATGGTGGGGCAGAATCACTAAATTTTCAAAATGGAGAGATGTATTCTGAACGTACATATTGAATATTGGGCTTATGACTGGCATGAGAAGAAAGGAATAAGTCGGATTTATCCAGAGTCAGGACAGTGTCTGGCGGTCTGTGTACGAGTTCCCACAGGATTGCTATGAGTTTTAAATACATGTATACAGGATTTAATCTTATTGGGAGAATATGTAGTATTCCATGCAGGGAGAGTCAATCTGACATGGGTGATTCCGTTCTTCCCACTGAGGAATGGACTGCACGAAACGATCGGATAAATTGTCTGGGGATTTGATTTGGTGGCGAGTTGACCAAGAACCAAGAAACACAACCCCGCATTGACATTCTAATTGCAACTTTGCAGGGTTCGATCACGCATTTTCATGGAATTTAAAACATCGGAATCGGCCGATTATTAAATTTTTAACATCGGAATCGGCCGATGGTTTGCTTACCATATCGGTTCATCACTACTCATCTAGACATTATATGAAGTCAACCTACCAAGTTACAATGAAATCCCTTCATAAATATGACCTGTAGACTGTGCTTAAGGTTTTCGGGCTTCGGGCTCGGGCAGCCCTCCTGGTTGAATGATCGCAACCAAAGGGGTCAATCTCATCTGGAGTGAACCTACGAAGTTACAATGAAATCCCTTCATAAATATGACCTTTAGACTGTGCTCAAGGTTTTCGGGCTTCGGGCACCTGTATCCATCACAGATGACCAATCGCGACCAAAAGGGGATGTCATCATCTAGGCATTATATGGAGTCAACCTAACAGGTTACAATGAAATCCTTCCATAAATATGACCTTTTGCCTATGCTAAAGGTTTTGGGGCTCAGGCACCCATCAAGACTGAATGATCGCGATCAAAATGGGACGTTCTCATCTAGACATTATTAGGAGTCATCCTACCAAGTTACAATGAAATTCCTTCATAAATATGACCTCTAGACTGTGCTAAAGGTTTTCGAGCTTCGGGACCCTGTAACCGTCACAGTTGCCCAATCATGTCCAAAAGGGGACCTTCTCATCCAGACAATATATGAAGTCAACCGACAAGTTACAATGAAATTCCTCAATAAATATGACCTGTAGACTGTACTAAAGGTTTTCGGATTTTGGGCTCGGGCAGTCGTCACGGTTGGCAGATCATGCCCAAATGGGGAAATTCTCATCTAGACATCATAAGGAGTCATCCTACCAAGTTACAATGAAATCCCACCATATTAAACATGACCTGCAGACTGTGCTAAAAGTTTTTGGGTTTCGGGCTTGGGCAGCCATCACGGTTGATGGATCATATCCGAAAGGGGACGTTCTCATCTAGGCATTATACAGAGGCATCCTACCAAGTTACAATGAAATCCCTTCATAAATACCACCTGTAGACTGTGCTAATGGTTTTCAGGTTTTGGGCTCGGGCAGCCATACCGGTTGCCCGATCGAGACCAAAAGGGGACGTTCTCATCTAGACATGACCCCAAACCTGCATATGAAATTTCGTGACGATCAGACAAGAACTGCGGGGTGTAGCCCATGCTAAAGGAAAATGTGAAACAGACTCACAGACGATGAAATCCCTTCATAAATTTTGTGACAATCAGATAAGAATTACGGGGTGTAGCCTGTGCTAAAGAAAAATGTGAACAGACTCACAGATTCACAGACTAACAGACTTCCGCATGCGTGATGGCAATAGCTTATCTTGACTATGTCAAGTTAAGCTAAAAATTAAAAGCCCTATCTGGCCCTCCATACATTTACTCTCCGCGTATGCGCAGACGTCAAGAAGTGACCAGAATTGGCGACATCATCATTCTTTGTAGAAGAGAGTACTACATAAACATTCAGCAAGGAGGAATGAGTGCCCACTCATGGGAGGGCCATCTCCGTCTGGATCATTGGTAAGTATAAAAATATACAAATTACTATAAATTTATAATATTTTTACACTGTACACCAATGGCCCAGACTAGCTGAATCGTAAAAAGGCGGAGGGCCTTGGACTTCAGAATTAGTAGATCAACATAGTTCGAATCCTGTAATCCAAGGTGAAAGGAAATTAAAATTATTAGGAATTACATGTAGGTCTCTCTATACAGTAATAGAGAAGACGTATCATAAAAAAGGAGCCCAGTTCAGGTAATTCCTTAAATTTAGCATGAAGACTATGCTAACTGGATGTAACAAGATCCCAATTTTTAAGGCTAGCCCAGACTAAGCCTCAAAAATAAGGATGGCATATTTGAGAATGAGAGAATATCCCCCACAAACATACGCCATATACAATAAGAGACCCCAGGGAGCCTGATGGCTCTCATGTCATCATGATAGTCTAAATATCAAACCAGGGACTTGACTTGAATAAGCTGAAAAACACCCCTCCTAAGAAAAGCATATACCAACTAGATGAAGCGATTGTGCCCACACAATACACAGGATTTTCCTTCTATTTTCAGTTCCTGCACTTTCATGTCCCAAAATTGAGATAAACGCATAAAAAACAGATTTTTTTTCCCAAACAAAATATTTTCAGCCTAAATTTTTTTTTTCTTCTTAAAACGCATAAAAAAAACAAACAAGAGGCCCCAGGGGGCCTGAGGGAGCTCACCTGACATGGTAGTCTAAATATCAAACCAGGGACTTGACTTGAATAAGCTGCATACGCCCCCTCCTAAGAAAAGCATATACCAACTGGATGAAGCAGTTGTGCTCACACAATACACAGGATTTTTCCTTCTATTTTCAGTTCCTGCACTTTTATGTCCCAAAATTGAGATAAACATATAAAAACAGATTTTTTTTATTTTTGTTTGGAAATTTTCGAAGTCCCCCAAAAAATATTTTGAGCCTAAATTTATTTTTCTTCTCAAAATGGACCAAAATGCATAAAAAAACAATTTCTGGATTTTGGTCCAAGATTTTCGAAGTCCCACCCGGATCCCAAATTTTCAGTGTAAAAAAAATAAAAAAATTTGTCTTAAAATTGACCGAAACACATAAAGACAAAAAAATTCAGGATTTTGGTCAAAAATTTTCGAGGTACCACCCGGACCCCAAATTTTCAGTGTAAAAAAATAATTTTTTTTGTCTTAAAATTGACCAAAACACAAAAAAAACAAAACAAAAATTTCCGGATTTTGGTCCAAAGTTTTCCAAGCTCCACCCGGCCCCCAAATTTTCAGTGCAAAAAAAAACCCCCAAAATTTCCGGATTTTGGTCCAAAGTTTTCAATATCTCACCTGGACCCCAAATTTTCAGTATAAAAAAAATAAATTTTTTTGGTCTTCAAATTTATCGAAACACATAAAAAACAAACAAAAATTTCCGGATTTTGGTCCAAAATTTTCGAGGTCCCACCCAGAACCAAAATTTTGAGTGTAAAAATTTTTTTTTTTTTGTCTCAAAATTGACCGAAACGCATAAAATCAAAAATTTCCAGATTTTGGTCCAAAATTTAAAAAAGATTTTTTTGTCTTAAAATTGATCAAAACATATAAACAAAAAACAAAAATTTCTGGATTTTCGTACAAAATTTTACAAGTCCCACCCGGCCCCCAAATTTTCCGCATAAAATTTTTTTTTGTCTTAAAAAATGACCGAAACACATAAAAAACAAAGAGAATTTCTGGATTTTGGTCGAAAATTTTCCAAGGTCCCACACGGTCCCCAAATTTTCAGTGAAAAAAAAAAGGTTTTTTGTCTTAAAATTGACTGAAATGCATAAAAAACAACAACAACAAAAATTTAAGGATTTTGGTCCAAAATTTTCGAAGTCCCACCCAGCCCCCAAATTTTCAGCGTAAAAAAAAAATTAAAAAAAAATTTGTCTTAAAACTGACCAAAACGCATAAAAAACAAAAAAAAAATTCCGGATTTTGGTCCAAAATTTTCCAAGTCCCACCCGGACGCCAAGTTACAATGAAATCCCTTCATAAATATGACCTGTAGACTGTGCTCAAAGTTTTTGGGCTTCGGGCCCCTGAAGCCGTCACAGTTGACCAATCACAACCACAAGGGGATGTCATCATCTAGGCATTATATGGAGACAAACTAATAGGTTACAATGAAGTCCTTCCATAAATATGACCTATAGACTATGCTAAAGGTTTTGGGGTTTGGGCAGCCATATCAAGGCTGAATGATCGTGATCAAAAGGGGACGTTCTCATCTAGACATTATTTGGAGTCATCCTACCAGGGTACAATGAAATCTCTTCATAAATATCACCTGTAGACTGTGCTAAAGGTTTTCGGGCTTCAGGCCCCTGTAGCCGTCACAGTTGCCTAATGGCGTCCAAAAGGGGCTGTTCTCATCTAAACATTATATATGTATGATTAACAGGCTCGATACGGACCGCTCCCGAAATAATTCATAATTTCTAAGGTCCATAACATATAATAATGCATCTGTTTATGCGCTCGTATATGACATATAGACGAACAATCATAGGAAACCAACCAATTAAAAAGTGGATGTGCCCATGAGGTTGCCATAGAACACGACCCAGCCGCCAATAGAAAATTCCTGAAATGCATGTATGTATTTAAACCCATACGAGACTTGCAAGAAGAACACTATGTCTTGTCCGGTAATCGCCTCTTAACACATTGGTGGTGGAAGGGGGGGGGGGGGGGGATTCAAAGTCATATCGAACCCTCCTCACCCGCATTACTTTAATCGTTCTTGTGTTAGTCGTAAAATAATATAGGAACCGCAATGGTTCCCTCACGTCTGACTCCATTATGCCACTATGGGCAAAGGATGTCAGGAACAAAAACTTCCCCTGATAAAGAAGGTCCTCTCGTGGAGGAAGCTTCCGGGGAACGTCCCATAACAAGACACTTGAGAAGACTGATCCAAGGCTTCTGTGACGACAGAGGTGCTACTAGTAGGATTCACAATGAGACTGTTTGATCTTAAACATAATCTAGTGAATCAACTGAATTGGAGGATACACATAGCCTATCATTCATCCACATGAGATCGACAGAGTGTCTACTGCATACGCTCAATGATGAAATTTCAACATAACAGCATTGTGTGTGCACAACGTCAGAGAAATCCATGCATTTTTAAATGTAAACTGTAAGATTGGCTAAAGAAAGAATGTTGATACACAAATGCAGTATGTTCAAAGGTTATTGTAAATGGCAACTTTTTTCACAGAAATGAATTCTTATCAATAGCTCTTATCTAAAGTTCTTGTCTAATGAGCACACCAAGTTCAAAAACAATCCTATGATAAATGTGGCCTGTAGGCCATGTCAAAGAGTGTTGCTGCACAAATGCAATAAATTCAAAGATTGTTGCTAACTTGCTAAGGCCATAAAAAAGAACCTCTGTTTCTCAGGCCCATGCGCATGGTCATTTTTGGTGCTCATGCAACCTTTTTATGACATCAAAAAATCTTTAAAAAAAATTTGAGATATTGTGCTCATTTAGGTAAATCGATATCGATGCGTTCACAAATTTTAAATTAACATGCTTCCAGCTTTTTCTACATCATACTTTAATAAAGTGGATGGGTTTTGCAATATTCACGACAGAAAGTGTTTTATTCTGTAAAAGGTAAGTCATAATGACAGCAAGAAGGAAGGTGTCTTTCAGTCGGACAACAAACAGTCACAAAGGGGAATGGCCGATTCGCACCTCGTTTGATTTGTACCAACCCTCAGAAAGTCTGCAAAGTCAGGTGCTATGTTGAATGGAACACAATCTCCTGCCATTTATTTTTAGTAACATTTGTATTGTAAATGGCCGTCATTAGGAATTTGTGTACTGTTATTTGAAAACGTTAAGAGTTTCCCAGTTAATTTAAATAAATGCATTTGAGATGCAGGATAATTGGATAACTAAAAGTAACTGTTGCTTGATATAAAAGTAACAGTCATAGTTGAAACTAAATCGCATATAGGCAGGTATGTGCGGTCGAATTGGTTAATAAAAACACGCAAACATTCGTTTTGTATTTCATTTTCAGATTTCCGAAAAATATGATTTATGGATGAACTGCCCGTTCAAATGGGTTGTGATAATTTTGAATATAATGGGGAAAGATTGCGATTCACGATTTTATTAGGCTGGTTGTGAAAGGATTTTTTGGGGGGGTCAAATAAATCTGTGAAAGTTGGCACTTTGACATTTGATTTGTCCCAGAGATGTTCCATCACACAAACATTCAAACCCCACTTCATTTATGACCCAACACCCCTACGGTGAATAACCAATATATTTGCGAAATTTTGCATGGTCCACCAGGCATTTGGGTGGGGGTCGAATTACCACAAACAACCTCTCAGGGAGAAAAGAAAAAGAAAAAAAAAAGCCGGCCACCCGCCCACCCACATGCTTTTTTTTTGGAAAAAATGGACTGAGAAACAGACAATCAACTTTGTATGGCCTAACAGAAACAGTTTTTGATTGAAATGAAAAGAAAATCAATAGCTCCTACCTTTGTCACCCTGCATAAGCATACAAAGTTTCAAAACCTGATAAGGCGGGGGAAAAATAATTAATTTGTTCAGGTAACCCGACCGACCCTATTTTTGCCGCCAACCCTAAATATTTTTTACCTTGCACAGAAAAAAAATTTTAAGAAAAAGAAAAAATAATGAAATCGCTATCGCCTAACGAAATAATAGCACCAACTTTGCGTGGTACGACTGTCCCTGGAACGTTTCTCATGTTAAAGGGCGCGTGCACGTTGACCGATGACGCTCACATCAACAAGTTTCAGAATGCGTGTTTATATCAAAATGTCGGCTACAAGCGTTGTCAGGATTGCGTTTTTATGAAATAAAAGGCCCACATCGGGGCAACATATGCCTATATGTAGTCTGCTTTGTGTTTTGCGTCATTTGGGAGGGATAATTGTCTGGAGTTTCTAAACATTCATCCTTTCCAATCGACACAAAACCGGGCGTATAAATGGCGTTACCCGATGAAACGACTCACAACTCGGCGAAAAGAGTCCAATGTGAACATAAACTATATCCTCACATAGCATTCTACTTAATTCCATATTGGACCGATGTCGGTATGACAGGATTTCTGTTGCACCGACATCGGCCCGATATAGAATCAACTAGCACGCTGGCAGGGTCGTTTGTCAAACCATGCAGTTTTTTACAGTACGCAAGTGACCTCCCTCTTCCCCTGACTCGCAATATAGCCCATTTTCCCCAAGAACTGCAATATAGCTTGACCGACATGTTTGTTCGGCTATGAAAGGGCGTGGAATTTTATTTTCACACCTAAATTCTCTCCATCTTCCACACCTAAAACATGACCGCAAAGTGTGATCACGTTCTTGACCTGACAAAGAAACAATGGAACAATCGTACGTAGCTGCGATCTTCGAATTCTGGAGTCTCGTTACAGGTTTCAATTCAAGAAATGAAAACGCATAGAAAAATGGTTTATAGTTTTTAATATTTACTGATGCAAATCGTATAAAATAACCAAACAAATAGGACATGAGGGATATATAGGGATATGCAGGTTGATTTCTGAGACACTTGAAAGGCATTCATTGTAAAAAATAATTGTGAAAAAAAAAAAATCCCGACCGACCGACCCTATTTTTTTTCAGCATGTTACCTGAACAAATTAATTATTTTTTCCCGGCCTAATGAATGTGTCCTCTGAGGCATGCCAAAGGAAGATGTTAATGCACAAATGCACTAAGTAGAAGGTCATTGACTGTGGCAATGGGTTTTTTATGGAAATTCATAAATATACCCTGCAGAGAGTGAAAAAGGGATAAGCTGATGCACAAATGCAGTAAGTTCAAAGGTTGGTAATAACAACAATTTTTTATGGAAATGAAAAAAAGCAATAGCTCACATCTAGAAGTCACACGGAACACACATACCAAGTTTCAAAGTGATCCGGTCATAAATGTGCACTGAAGGCCGTGTTAAAGGGAAATATTGAGGTCTGATTATACTAAGTTCAAAGATCAACATTTTTTGACAGAAATGGAAGAAAATCGACAGCTCCCATATAGATGTCACCCCACACAAGCTCACCAAGTTTGCAAGTGATCCAATCATAAATGTGCCCTGCAGGGTGTGTCAAAGGGAAATATTGATGCTTAACTGCACTAAGTTTTTACTAAGTTCATTGAAGGTCATTGCCAGTGGCAACATTTTTTGACGGAAATCAAAGAAAATCAATAGCTCCCATCTAGAGGTAACCCCAAACAAGCATGCCAGTTTTCAAAGCAATCTGATCATAAATGTGCCCTGTTGGGTGTGCCAAAGGGAAATATTGAGGTTGGACTAAACTAAGTTCTAAGAACGTTGGCCCAGCAATATTTTTTGACGGAAATGGAAGAAAATCGATAGCTCCCATCTAGAGGTCTTCCCAAACAAGCATGCCAGGTTTCAAAGCAATCCGATCATAAATGTGCCCTGTAGGATGTGCCAAAGGGAAATATTGAGGTCTGACTAAACTAAGTTCTAAGAACGTTGGCAGTGGCAACATTTTTTGATGGAAATGGAAGAAAGTCGATAGCTCCCATCTAGAGGCCACCCCAAACAAGCATGCCAGGTTTCAAAGCAATCCGATCATTAATGTGCCCTATAGGGTGTGCCAAAGGGAAATATTGAGGTCTGACTAAATTTAGTTCTAAGAACGTTGGCCGCGGCAACATTTTTTGACGGAAATGGAAGAAAATCGATAGCTCCCATCTAGAGGTCACCCCAAACAAGCATACCAGGTTTCAAAGCAATCCAATCATAAATGTCCCTGGAGGGTGTGCCAAAGAGAAATATTGAGGTCCAGGTTTCAAAGCAATCTGATCATAAATGTGCCTGTAGGGTGTGCCAAAGGGAAATATTGAGGTCTGGCTAAACTAAGTTCTAAGAACGTTGGCAGTGGCATTTTTTGACGGAAATCGAAGAAAATCGATAGCTCCCATCTAGAGGTCACCCCAAACAAGCATGCAAGGTTTCAAAGCAATCCGATCATAAATGTGCCCTGTAGGGTGTGTCAAAGGGAAATACTGGGTCTTCTGACTAAACTAAGTTCTAAGAACGTTGGCCGCGGCAACATTTTTTGACGGAAATGGAAGAAAATCGATAGCTCCCATCTAGAGGTCTCCCCAAACAAGCATACCCGGTTTCAAAGCAATCCGATCATTAGTGTTGAAACGATTAGTCGACGTCGACTAGGGTTCTGCTGATAATCGATTAGCAATTTCCTAGTCGACTAGCTGCCGTTTTCCAATATACATATCTTTTGTAGATTACCGTATATGTCAGTGTATAAGTCACCCCCGTGTATAAGTCGCACCCCAAACTCACACTTGGAATTCCTCCCTTTTGCCTAAAGCCCATGTATAAGTCGCACCCCCATTTTTAAATATATGCAGTGAAAAAGAATTAGTTGCAAGTTACGTTTTGTTAATTTGGGGCAGTTTGGAATGCAACGGAAACAGGTAAGTTTTCACGGGTTACCACGTGGTGAATAAGATAAAAGAATGAAGGAAAATTATTATTAAAGATTTAAAAAATACTCGCATTTATTTGTTTTTCGTTGTTTGTTTATCACCCCAATGTCTTCATCCCTGTGAAGAAAATCCAACACTCGTTTGTGACTGAAACTTCATAGTTTCAGAATCAGAGCGCCATTTGCGCCGTAACCTGCGCAGTTGTTGTGATTAAGTTGGTTTTTCCAGAATGTTCCGGAAAAACCAATAAAAATACAACAAATGCGCAGGTTACAATACCCTTCGCACTGAAACAATTCACACTGAGAATCCCACTGCCAAATATTCGGTCCTTGTCACTTGAAAATAATCAACTGGTCACACAGAAATGAATTCCCAACTACAGTGAATTGGTAATTTTGGGGAGCAAATTGGGGAAAAAAGTGACTATTTTCGATTGGGAATGTGGTTGATATTCGGCCTCTCTCGTCGGTCCAACACGCCCCCCTCCCCCCCACCCCCGTGTTCTAACCTTATATTAGGTGCCTAGTCGACTACGAAATACCCTAGTCGTTTCAACACTACTGATCATAAATGTGCCCTGTAGGGTGTGCCAAAGGGAAATATTGAGGTCTGACTAAACTTAGTTCTAAGAACGATGGCCGTGGCAACATTTTTTGACGGAAATTGAAGAAAATCGATACCTCCCATCTAGAGGTCACCCTAAACAAGCATACCAGGTTTCAAAGCAATCCAATCATAAATGTGCCCTGTAGGGTGTGCCAAAGGGAAAAACTGCCACTTTCAAGCGTGCACAACTCATTGTGAAAAACAGGTGTTCAGAAATTAATGAGAAAGTGGTAATTAAAAATAAAAAATAATTACAACTCTGGTATTTGAGAATTATATATAACAATATAACCAGGGATATGATTTATGACTTATTGGTTCAATAAAACATGCTCATTTATCAGTTCATCATGCCCGGCAACATGTGAAGTTATGACTTTCAGTGTAAAATCAATTTTTCGAAAGTTGCCAAGGGAGGCAAATATTTTGTTATTCACATTTCGCTGTGTAAATTTTATCGGGTCTTCATATTATGAATTTTTTTATTGAGTTTGTGTGAAGCTATATTTTGTTTTATTCGTAAAAAAATGTACATATTTAAAAAACAGCTATTTTTAAACAGACTATCTTTGTCTGTTTTCAAGGGGATGGTTTGCAGTGCTGATTAACATACTTACAAAGCACCCCCTGGGCTTCTACACGAGTCAGTACAGTAATTGCATGTGCATGACGTCACAAGTCCGCATCATGGTTCTTTTCGAATATTACTGCGAGCGGTTGTAAACAAAGCTCAGTCACTATTAGGATTCATGGATTTTGTGTTGTTTTGGGTTTGTATTTTTATGAAACCTCCGACCAGATCTGTAGAATTGTGTGTCCCGTGGGAATTTAGAGAATTGTAGGAGGAAAAAATACATATTTTCCACATTAATTATTCAGCATTTTAGTGACCAGAATGCCCCCAGAGAGTACCTAAAAATCAAAATTTTCTTGGGGGGAGAATCCCCCCCAAACCCCCCTCTATACACACGTGCGGCAGATGCCTTCGGCATCTGAGTTTCACTTTCTTTAAAACTACCGGACCCACAAATTTTCCCCTAGCGGAAACCCTGAACCTGTCACTGCAATAAACCATCTAATGTACTTAAAAGTACATTGTTATTCAAAACACATCAAACCAACCTTACATAACTATTATTGCATGTAGTTTCCCCAAGGAGGCTTATTGGCATATTAAGATCAGAAGGGCACATCCAGAGGGTCTCACATATTTTTTTCAAGAACGCAGTACACAAAGCAATCCCCAAAAGGTGACAAGTGAGCTCCATTTGACACAAAAAATTTCCTGGGGGGAGAGGGGGTCTCTTCCTTGTATGACTCGACCTCCATCACTTAAGGCATATGCCTTTTTCTCAAAGTTTAACTCTTTTTTCTTTTTGAAGATCCTGGCCACACATGTTCAAAACACTATCAGACAGGTAACCCTCCAAATAAGTGTATCTGCAAAAATTATGTTACATTGCAAAACATTCTTTTTAGACTAAGTTCTGGACCTTTCATGCTTCTTACTTCCAACTATAACACTTAATTTATCGATTAATGGGTGAATAGAAAAGTCCTGCCATAATCAACATTCTGAGTTCCATAAGCCTTCATAACAGCTCCGATAAAAGTGTCAAACATCAGATTGGTGGCTTTATACAGAATATTCATTAGGTTGTTGCTTGATAAGTAAAAGGAACAAAATCTTCACCAGAAATATTTTGTAGCAATACATTTGAGGGTATCAGCAGGCACTTTCCAACAAATTGTAACAAATCAACAAGGTATAAACAAAATGTTCTAACTCAAAAGAGTGAAAAAGTACAACTCTGAAAAAATGTGGGAAGAAACACATGCTACAGGAGCTACACAGTCATCGTTTCCCTGTGATGCTCAATCACAACACCAAATATCCTTCAAATTGGAGTAGCGGTGGTTGAGATACAAGGGAGAATGTTGGTGCATGTAATGATGTGTGGGTAAGAGGACAGAGGTCACCACAGCACGGCCCTAGATGCACCTTTGATTTTACAACTTCCAGGTCTGGGGCATAATAATCGCAACACACCCACCCTATCAATTCATAATTTCAGTAAAATAAAAGGAATTATCAATTTTAATTAATTTATAGATGATGGGAAATATCTGGCTTCTTTCGCTTTCTCATACTATTAATTACCACAAACAATATATTATCAGTTTGATGCCGACAAACGAAACTGAACGCATGTGGTCTGGTTAAAAAGTAACTCGGCATGGAAAATGAAGAAATTGCAAATATTTCGTGTATTTCATTTGTTTAAAAGCCAACTGCAGCAATTTTCACCGTGGATTCGATAATTCGTTTCGGTTTTGACCACACGGTCACACTGACAGCGGTTATGTTTATTGTGATATGCAAATTGGCATATAGTTTCCGGTGAAGGAGATTTGTCACATTTGTCAGTGTAAAACGATGACAAGAGACACTGATCGAAGTTTGTGTTAGTTTTGTTGGTTGCAAGAAAAAACTAAATTCTCAGCATCGTCCAAATGCACCATATTTAAAAGCGCGAATGCATCATTTTGAACCCATCTTGAATCGGCCCTTTGCCGACATCAACACAGTCCGTGGCTAACATCCATGGTAACTGTGAAGTAAATAACTTCACAACTTCGGGGGAAATCAACACGCTCAATATAGTTCCAGGTCACTTAGAATATACTTCGTGAAAAAGTGATTTCTGAAGCATTCTGCTTACTTTGTTATGAATATTGCCTTATTTTATGTGTATCGTCCCAATTTTATACTCGGTAATTTTTTTTACAAGTGGTTCATGTTGTCTTTCTAGTGCACAATAATTCAGATTTTTTGTCAACAAAAATGTTCAGACAGCCTGTAAACACGAGAAGGAATTTCGTACCATATTTTGCAGATATGACATTAACAGCTCATTTGCTGTCACCTGTTTGCAAATCCGCTCATACATTGTCTCGAACAAATAAAGGGCGTGATCACGTCCTTGCATTCTTACGATTGCCCAAATTGAGAATTTCTGCAAGAACCACATCGTAATCACATGATCGGAATAAACATCACTGAAACATGGCCACATCTGAAACATCCAAAATTTGTGTTGGTGTTATTGCATTCAAACATCAAAACCCACCAGAGAGTGTGTCAAAAAAATGCTTTCTCCGAGTCTGTAGTATGTTATCATTATATTGAGGACAAGGCTTTCGAATTACCGATTATTTTGTAGTTTTACCGGTTCGTTACTTATGCCATTGGCAAATTAATCTTCAAAATCATAAACTTCACTTTTTTTCCTGAAAAAAATTATATGTACCTTTTCTATGCACTTTACTCATTATTTTGATATATAATTAGCCTTTGCTTCCTTCTCTTATCTGTTTCTGAGGCATTGGGAAAAATGTCAACAAACTGACCAAAGTTAGGTTGGACGAACCCTTAAGGGGCTATATAAGTAACGGC
Organism: Pictodentalium vernedei; assembly: GCA_031216915.1. Taxonomy (NCBI): domain Eukaryota; kingdom Metazoa; phylum Mollusca; class Scaphopoda; order Dentaliida; family Dentaliidae; genus Pictodentalium; species Pictodentalium vernedei. Next base: position 378,927,829 of record CM062297.1, read on the forward strand.
ATTTTGTTTATTTTGAAATTCTCACCTCTCATATTCCTTAAATTCAGATTAAATATACACAAATTATACATCAAAATGAAGGTTGGGATGTATAGAACACGCAAAACATATGTAATCAACTCATAGAGTTGACAGCAGGCACCACTGGTTCCTGGAAGTCTGCTATCGTATTCGCACCAGAACTGACAATAAAATAATATTTCGCAAGAACTCATGGCCGATTGTGCTTCAGATGTTCAATAACAAAGCTAGGCATTCAAAACGCTTTTGAGTGCAGCGATAGGACTGCATTTTGGAAAAGGACAACACTGTCTGCATTTTTTATTGGAGATGGTTTCCATGCTCGACAAACATGCGTAAATCATTCGATACCACGAATGTCCATCGAAAAACAAAATCGTAATTCTAAGAAATTTCAATGGGTATCATGATACCCTGCACTGAATATGGCAACTGTACAATCTCTATCTAATAACAGTATACTGTATGAAGGCGATCTTTTTCATTATTTGATTTTAGACGGCGTTGTTTTTACATGCCTTATCCATCCGATGACGTCGACCGGAAATCGAAAGTATATTGAAACGTAAACAAAAGCAAAGGCTTTGGAATTTACCCCCATGCAGCTCTGTTGACATGTTTTGAAGAATTTTGATCCCCTTGCTTTGTTCTTGGATATGTGAAGCACATTTGGCCACAAGTTGTTTTTGTGAAATATTATTAAATTATCAGTTCTGCTGCAAATACGGCAGCAGACTTCCAGGAACCAGTGGTGCCTACAGGCTACAGTGGACAGTAATCCTTTACAATACCGGGTTTTGAGTTTTTTGCGAAATTAGGCAATTTTTTCTCACTTCTTTTGGGCTTTTTCCATTTTAAAACACTTTTCCAACAAATTAATAGAAAAATATTTGATTCCGGGGCAAGAAATTTATTAAATGAAAGTGTCAATGACACTGTAGCTCAACTTGTCAAGACAAAGACATGCACATGTATAGTATGTGACACAGCAATGACAAACATCTAGGTAATGACCTGATAACAAAGGTACATATAAAGTATTGTAATGGTCTGTACATAAATACTGACCGTTGCCTGTAACAAATGTATAGGTAAAGTATTGTAAAGGTGGGTGACAGTCAGATTCTAAACTAGAAAAGAAATCTTTGAGTCCCAGAGTGGGTCTGACTGAACCCCAAAATATTTGTTCTCATAGCACAGTGATAACAAAGGCACCCCAAAACACACTCGTTCCTGTCCCAAGGTGAAAACAAAGGTACCCAAGAAGTTTTGTGAAGATCAATTCATAAATACAAGCTGTATAGAACTTGTGACAAAAAACTGATTGGACCTAATTTTGGTACAAAATGGCCACTGGCAGCCATCTTGAATTTTGGACCGTACCCAGAAACACTCATTCTCGTCCCAAGGTGATAACAAAGGTACCCAAGAAGTTTTGTGAAGATCGGTTCATAAATACAGCCTCTACCCTGAGCCGTATTGACATGTGTGCTCACATTGTGCAAGTAGCACTGAATAAGTCAAAGTTCATCTAATTTGCATAATTTCTGCACGAAAAAAACCCCTTAGAATATGTGATGTATTCCATGTTACTAAACATTCATACAAAAATTTATTCAAATCAGAACTTTCATACAGAAGTTCTGTACAAAAGACTGATTGCACTAATTTTGGTACAAAATGGCTGCTGGTGGCCATCTTGAATTTCGGACCACACCCAAAAACACTCGCTCTCATCCACGGTGATAACAAAGGTACCCCAACAAGGTTCGTAAAGATTGGTTCATAAATATGGCCTCTAGTCTGAGCTGTATAGAAGTTGTGTACAAAAAACTGATTAGACCTAATTTCGGTACAAAATGGCCACTGGCAGCCATCTTGAATTTTAGGCGCACCCAGAAACACTCGTTCTCAACCCCAGGTGATAACAAAGGTAGCCAAGACATTTCGTGAAGATCAGTTCATAAATACAGACTCAAGTCTGAGCCGTATTGACATGGTGTACTTAATGTGTGTAAGTCGCACTGAAATATCAAAGTTCATCTAATTTGCATAATTTCTGCACGAGAAAAAAACCTGTATTATATGTGATGTATCCCATGGTACTAACATTCACACAAAAAATATTCAAATCAGCGCTTCATATGGAAGTTCTGTGCAAAAATCTGATTGCACCTAATTTTGTACAAAATGGCTGTCATCGGCCATCTTGAATTTCGGACCGGACCCCAAAACACTCGTTCTCAGTCCCACGGTGATACAAAGGTACCCAAGAAGTTTCGTAAAGATCGGTTCATAAATACGGCCTCTAGCCCGAGCCGTATTGGCATTTGCACTTGCAGTGCTGAAATTAACACCAAAAAACATCAAAAATTAGTCTAATTTGCACAATTTACGCACGAGAAAAAAACCCGTATTATATGTGATGTACCCCATGGTACTAAACATTCATACAAAAAATTATTCAAATCAGAGCTTTCATATGGAAGTTCTGTACAAAAAACAGATTTCTGCATCATCGGTACAAAATGGCGGCTGCAGCCATCTTGAATTTCGGACCACACCCAAATACACTCGTTCTCGTCCACAGTCATAACAAAGGTAACCCAGAAGTTTCGTAAAGATCGGTTCATAAATACGACTCTAGCCCGAGCCATAGCCAATTGTTGACGTACGGACAGACGGACGACGGGCCATGACAATAGCTCAAATTTGACTTCGTCAAAGTTGAGCTAAAAATGCATTTTAATAACACACCGAGTGCAGCCACTAGCATTTTCGCATGGAGTCGTCGGCTCAATTTCGTTTCAGCATCAGTGCCCTCTGTCTTCTTCAAAGCGAGGGAGGCATCAATGCACGTGTAACAAGATTTGAGGCGACATCAAAATATGGTCAGTAGCAGCGGGGCAGGGCTAGGATACCCTAACCTGGCCCCAGCTACTAGTACTACTGACCCTAAATGAATTAGGGTACCCTAACCCTGGCCCTGGCTACTACTGATCCTAGTGATACTAGATTGATATAAAAGTTATTCACTAATTTTCGCTTGCCTGAAAAATGAATCTTTCTCTGATTTCTCCCCGTATTCCATCCAGGGTGCATATTACAACTTTCATACGAGCACACCCACTTACTCCCGACCAGTGAGAAAGAACAAGCCAACCGCATTGGCGACTTCGAGTCAACTGATTTTCAATGGCGCAATAAAATAGTGTAATTCTTAATAAAATATGAATATTTTCATCAAAAAAGTATGCTCTTTTGTTGAAAAGTGTTTAAAATGGAAAAAAACAGTCCTTCGCGTGAGACGGGTGCTATTGCGCTCGCAAGTGCCCGTAATTTAAAAAAGACGAGCGCAAAAAATTGCACCCGTCATCGAACAGTTCAACTTCACTTAAATTGCACTCAACTCACAAGCATTGCCACGCTTCAAGTCAGAATGGACATCTATTTTGTTATTGTCCATTGGTTATGGTAAAACAAAAACAAAATTAAAACTGCTGTTATATGCCCCCCCCCCCCCCCCCCACCTTCATATCACCATCCGCTCCGCAAGAGGTTGGAATCGATATTGTCAGTGAAAACTGAAACATTTCCAGTTTCCTTTGTTCACTGCGCATGTCATTATACATCCCCATTCATCCAGTAAATGAAACCGAAAGTACAGTGCTAATTTAATCAGAATTTGCTTTAAAAATTCTCATAATTATCTTGTACATACCGTTTCATTTCAGATTTCGGGTTTTAATTCTGAATTTAATGAATAAAACAAACAGAAACCATACGGTGTTGTTTCATTTTTTGTACAGGTTACTCTCGAAGCTAGAAATGGGACGTAAGTTAAGTATGTCAATCAACACTGCAAACCACCCCTTGAAAACTGGCAAACATAGTCTGTTTAAAAATAGCTGTTTTTTTTTTTAAATATGTACATTTATTACGAAATAAACAAAATATAGCTTCACCCAAAATCAATAAAAAAAAAAAATCATAATATGAAAACCAGATAAAATTTACACAGTGGAATATGAATAACAAAATAGTTGCCTCCCTTGGCAAAATTCAAAAAATTGATTTTACACTGAAAGTCATAATTTCACATGTTGCAGAGCATGATGGAATGATAAATGAGCATGTTTTATTAAACCAATAAGTCATACATCATATCGCTGGTTAAATTGTTATATAATTCTCAAATACCAGAGTTGTAATTATTTTTTATTTTTAATTACCACTTTCTCATTAATTCTGAACACCCGTTTTCACAGTGAGTTGTGCATGCTCGAACGTGGCAGTGTTCTTTCACAATGGGTGGTGCACCGTTCGACAGTGGCAGTGTTCAATCAGTATCTTTGTGATGATGTTCGACCACTGTGAAAACTATATGTTATGGGCGTGTTTCAGACAACTATTGACAGCAGTCTGCACACTTATTTTGAAACAAGTCACAGATTCCGAAACGAGGTCGACAAAAATAAGTCAATTTTGCTTGGGATATATAATTTTTAATAAAGACTTATTACACTGAACACAGGCATAATGTATTACACAAAGGACAAATTTAACAACACAAAAACCCCAACTCCCAATATGGCTTCCACGTTTACACGTGTAAACGTGAACGTTTCGTTTATGGGCATTAAACGTTTACAGTTCTGGTAAACGTGTACACGGAATGAAGTTTTATAGAGTAATTTCAAAATGCAGATTAATGCAGAAAGTCAAAGAAACAAAAAAAAAAATTTCCAACTTTGCAATGCAATATTTTGGTAATGCTTCAGAAAATTGTGTACTGGTTCCGACTGGCGCCGCCGCCACAGTAACCGAACAAAATCATCTTCAAATCATGTGATATCATATGTGACACAGTCACGTGAGCCACATGGCACGTGCTTATCTTTGGTGTTTCCTTTGAAACATGTGTGGGATGTTTTAGTTTATTCGGATTTACATGTATATTCCCAAAGTGATACACAATTGTTCTCGATGATTTCGTTCACCTGACATGGATTATTAATTTAATTATTCACACATGGGAAGATCTTAGGTTCAATTTATGGAGTTTGACAGACAGACTGGCACTTGCAGTGTTTGAAAATTTGGATTCCCCTGCATGGTTTGTAGACTTTGTTTATTTTTGCGACATTGCATTCCACTCTCAAGTCCGGTATTGTCACTATTGTGTGCCATGGCAACTCCCTCCAACATTACTGTTTGAAAAACACAAGTAATTTCACCCCGAACCCACCAGAATGAGCTCAGAGACCTCCATAAATTTCAAATTTACCTGGGGGAGAATCCCCCCCCCCCCCCCCCCATTAGACCGAGCAACTTTGCCTTTGGCATCTGCATGCTGTGATCGTTCGTCTACGTCGTTTTTGGACGAACTGTAAATCGGCTGTCTCAATAACATAAATTGTATGCCCTGTACGCAAAGATATGATGAACTTACTGTGTATTATTACACACTTCTAGTCAAATATTGACTACTTGCATTGTTAGTACGTGTAAACGTTCCGTTTCGTTTACAGACAGTCGTTTAAACGTTTACAATTTTGTCTAAACGTGGAAGCCTTAAACTCCCAAAAATATACATAATACAGTATTACAGTTCTATTTGATACCGGGGTAAGTACAGTGTTGCAACAAGTTCACTCTGTTTTTTCCATTTGATGCCTGTATTAAATTTGACGTCTCAAACAACTTTTGTCCAATTTGAAACTTGGGGGGGGGGGGGGCGGGGGGGGGGGGGGGGGGGGGGGGGGGGGGGGGGAGGGGGGGAGGGGGGGTTGACTCGAGTAGGGCACTCTGGTTCATAAATCTGAAAAGGCGAGGGTGGGCCTAATCACGAATATGGGCTTCGAACACGGGTGAGTACAGTAGCTGTGTTTAAACACATCTGTCTCAAACATGCACAGTTGTGAAACTTTGGGGAATTTTGCGAGAGCGATCACACTCGCAACACAATTTGCGAGTGTACTTTTTTGCACCCGTAAATTTACTCACACGAAGGACTGAAAAACCAAAAAGAATCGAGAAAATTGCCTAATTTCGCAAAAAAAAAAACAAAACCCGCTATTGTATTACCCAGTGGACTCTATGAGTTTTAGTTCAGTGATCTGAACGTAGTGGCTACCCCTCTACGTTCAGATTCTTCCCATTCAATCCTATAGAAAAAGTTCCCATCAAGTTTTTATGGGAACTCAAAACTCGAAATTAGGAATATATATCAAGCTTTCGCCTTTATTACCGGCTGCAATCGATAGTACCAAACGTATTTCCTTACATTTGGGCAGAGTTTATTAATCCAAACTAGGTTTTATCCTTTGTCGTCATTTGTGTACTCGTGTGGCGGCGACGGAGATTTCAAAACCGGCCATGTTTTTGTTTAAATATAAAACAGTAAAAACAATAACCCGGTAATGGCGCCGAAACGAATAGACCTTTTCATCGATGCGGAATAGGAAATTCGATCGCAATTGCGCACAATGGGTTTGATAATCTGCTCTGTGCGAATGCGACCGAGTTTGATGACCTCCTCTGCGCAAATGAGATCGAGATTCCGATTCTGCACCGATGAAAAGGTCTATTCGTTTTGCCGCCATTACCGGGTTATTGTTTTACTGTTTTATATTTAAACAAAATCATGGCCGATTTTGAAATCTCCGTCGCCACCCTCACGAGTACACAAATGACGACAATTAAAGGATAAAACCTAGTTTGGATTTAGTGCTGGGCGATATCGGTCCAAATAAAAACCGCGATATTTTCGTAACAATATCGCGGTTCACGATATTATCGCGATATTTTGGGGGAAGGCGCCGATCGTGTCATTTTAGCAAATGACAAACTTGAAGTTAAAGGATTGCCCCAACAAGGGACATTCTTGATAAGAAACCAATGGCATTCCTAAAACGTGTACTGATGCGCGATTCTGATCGGTGATCCAAAGGTGCCTAAACTGGCGTGCAGAAATACACTGACTACCCAGCAGAAACGTTCTACTGAGGGCTTTTGAATTACCAATATTCCGTTGCCTTCATCTGCGACTGTTGTTTCAAAGTTTCATCATCTTAACTTTTGTTTATTTTAATCAATCAATTACCTGACAGCCACTTTCCAATCCAACTTTCCGTCATTGGATAGAAACCTTTTTTCCGCTATTCATTATGCCAATCGACAACCTAACCTTGTACCTCAAAAACATAACATTTTTACCCATGGGGCATCAGTCGAATAATCATTATCGGTGATTCGTGTTCAGTCAACGAGAAAGCATAAACACACGTGGTCAACGAATGTTATCTTAGAGGGAAACACCAAATGAATTGAATTGCAAATCACCCGAAGTCTTCTGGCAGTGAAACGTCTCATTACAAAGTCACACTTAACAATGGAAGGACCTTTAAAATTTTATAAACAATTGAGGATGATTTTCATTAATTCCCATGTCTTTTTAATTACTTAATTCTTTTCACCCAACATAACTTCACAAGTTCCAAAGCATTCAAGCGTTGAACGCAAGTGCTGAATGTAAATTGCAAACACGAGTTTGACGTCATATGCAAAGGCGTAGACATTATTTGATTGACAGCAATTGTCGGGCCATTTGCGGTTCGCCCATACCCTCATACTGTTCCAAATAAATCAAGCTGAACACAAAAAAGCGTGTAGGAGTGGGGGTGGGTGGGCGGCAGGGGGGGGGGGGGGGGAGACAGCGAATAAATCAACACGATGGTAACACTGAGTGCAATTTAGATTAATGCGTTCATATTTTACATTCTTTCACTGTGATGTCTGCAATCGTGGGGAAGGAAGGTTATGGGCATACTGTCTGTCGACGAGATCGTTGGCCTGCCGCATAGCCTACAGGCTACCCGAAAAAGGCTGATAGGCTAATCAGTGTTTTGACCGAGGACAACAGCATCTCAAGCAGTTGGCGAGACCGCTAATGACTTGGGACATTCCTGACAAGTAAGCTGATTGACAAGAACTTGAGAATAAGGATGAAGCCCCCCCCCCCCCCCCCCCCCCCACCGGCTACACCAATTCTACAAGCTGGGCTGCCTCAAAGAAATGATTTACTTCAATAAGTAGCCCAGCATGTAGTAAGTAGTGGTATGGCCTGGAGGGGGGGGGGGGGGGGGGTGTAAGAAATTTATTGTCTCTCAGCGAGACCGCTGGCATGCCGTGTACTGACGACCCCAGAAAGGGTGGTAAAGCAATCAGTGTTTTGACTAGAAACAACAGAATCTCAAGCTGTTGGCGAGACCGCTAACGACTTGGGCAATAGAGACAATCTCACATTCCAGACAAGTAAGATGACCGACAAGAACAGGTCGGGATCCAGACCCCCCCCCCCCCCCCCACACCACTTCCACAATGTTAGCTACTTCAGTGAAGTACACGTGCATGTAAGTTACTTCAATAAGTACCTTAGCGTGTGGTAGTTGCGTGGGGGGTGGGGGGGGGGGGGGGGGGGGTGTAGAGATGTAAGAAGTTCTCCTATAATCAATTACCTGCCAAATTTGCTCCCATTGTCGAAGTCACCCACATTAAGTTGCATTGATCCATTTTATGGTACTGTTAAAACTGCTAATTCAGTCTTGGTATCACGAAGTCAATTATTCCGAATCTATAGTATCTGAAGATGATTCTGACGCTGAGTCTCTGACTCGCGTACCTTTGATATTAGGTCTGTTGCCCCCCCCCCCCCCAACACACACACACCCCAAGATGGAAGGAATAGTTGGAAGAGTAGCTTAGTGACGGTAGTGTCGTCTCACTGCATTAGCCCCCCCCCCCCCCCACCACACACACGCATACTCCAAACTCTCTATGCCCCCCCCCCCCCACCAACCCACCAAGTTCCCACTCCTTCATGACACTATGACTATGCTCTTGCACCCCCAAACTACGCTCCTCGCCTCTTCCTTCCATCACGGGATTGTGACGTGGTGCCATAAACGAATTCATTTGGGAATGGTGGGAGGTGAGGACTGAGAAAGTAGAGGGCGAGTGGGGGGTTAGTTGGGTCGTAACTGGAAAGGTGTGTGATGTGGTTTTCTCTTTGGAAAACTGTGGCTGGTTTGTGCACTTTGTGGGTGACCAAAGTGTATGTCCTCATTCATGATTGAGGCAAGTATACATGTATGTTTACCCTGAACAGTCAAGTGTTACGAACTTTATAATACTACCGCCCAGCCTCCAGAGTGCATACATCCATTTAGTGCCAGTGGAGTACCATTCTGAATACTGACTCGTCACTCAACAGTCAATACAATAGTCTCTAGTCAGCAATCAGTACAGTAGTACAGCACCAAAAATACAAATTATTCAATTTTATGTGTACACTGACTACTGGCATATTTCCCGCCCGGGGACTGTCGGGAGCAACAACAATGTGGTGGCTCCCACCTCCCAGTCGGAGAATATGCCGGTAGTCATGCAGTGTACACAAACTACACATAAAACTTAAGTCATGTTTAGTACCGAAGTGAGTGCTGACTAGTGACAACTGTGACCACATATGGTGATAGGATTTTGCAAGTCCTAAATCAAAAATGTGTGAACTTTAATCATAATTTTAATCTGTAAAGAATTTCATTCGGAGAATAAAGGTTTGGAAAACTACATTGGAAGTTTCGATCTCCTGGAACGCCGTTCTAGGTAACTGATTATTGTCAGTCTGTCAATTTACTGATTACGACTTGAATATTTGATACGGCCATGGTGCAATGGGTATTTTCAATCAGTCAATGTCAAATTGTCAATGATTCCCTCGGAAGGCTGCGATACACAACAACAATCTGCAGACTAAGAACAGATCCAATGGATTGATCATTGATGAGTTACTGAGTTATTGGAGATTTTTGGCCAAAAACACCAACATGTTCACTTTGTCCGGATTCAGACACGTTCGTCTGTTTGTCACCACGTTTCCTGCTGCACTGAACACACGCTCAGATGCTGAACTAGTTGCTGGAATACACAGGTATTTCTTTGCAACAGGCGACAACATTGGGAATAGGCGTTGGTTTGATTTCCACCACAACAAGGGGTTGTCTTCCTGGTCTAGTGCGGGGAAAAGCAAATAGTTCTCAATCTCCTTTTTAAGAGCGCATTCGCGGTCCTTTTGGCTGTCAGCATGAGATTTTGAATTTGATGCACTGGGTTTTGAGTCAGACTTAAAGAAGTCGCTAAGAGACTTTTTTTTCTTTTTTGGTGGCTGCACTTCGCCATCACCGCTGCAACCAGGTTTGTCAGCAGATAGAATTGAGTTAAAGGAATTAACGCAAATGTTATTCTGTGAGCTTATCTTGAGTGCGTCCTTTTCAATTTCCAACTTCACTGTTGGCAAATCATCCACGAACTTACTCTTAAAGCGTGGGTCCATAAAGGTGGCTTTCTCGATGGTTCCAAGAATGTTCGTATCTGAGTATTTTGATTTCAAATAAGCAATGGCTTTTGATTTTATGTCTGAAGTTAGCTGACTATCCGTCTCTTCCACCTTAAGGATGTCATGTTCCAGTAGATGTAGCACAGGTTTTATGTAGGAAATGGTAATATGCTTCTCACCCGAAAGTATGTCAGTAAAATCGGCTAAGGGGCTCAATGCTGCGTTTACAGACTCTAATACATCAATGTCCTGCCACTTTGGAATAAGATGGAGGGCTTTGCGGTCAGAACTAAGGACTTTTGTAATTGCCTTTTCCTGTTCAAGAATTCGTTCAATCATCTTTTGCTTTGAACCCCAATGGGTGTCGCAGTCTGTTACCAAGGAATGAATTGGCAGTCCAATTTCTTCTTGGGCCGTATGAAGGTCACGCTTCTTCTTCCAAGAGTGGTTAAAATGGGCTATGATACATTTAGCCACACTGGTAGCCCTGTCAAGTCTCTTGTCGTTAGCCAGCCCTTTTCCCACTGCCAAATGTAACCGATGGCCAAAACAAGACATCCGTTGCCAACCATTAAGCTCAACTGCCTTTATTATATTACTGCCATTGTCCGATGTAATTGCGACCAACTTATTTTCTTCTAAACCCCACGAGGTCAGGACGTCTTTGAGACCATCAGCCAGAATTTCTCCTGTGTGGTCCTCAGGTGTAAATAATGTTTCCAAACACCTGTTCTGTAATATCCAGTCAGAGTCGATGTAATGGACCGTGAAACTCATGTATGGCTCTGATGTGTTGCTGGACCACATGTCTGTTGTACCCGCAAAAAACATTGCATCAGATATACTGGCAGTTACCTGTTCTCTGGTTTTATTATATAACTTGGGAATGGATTCTCCAGAAAAGTACTTTCGACTGGGTAATTCATATCGACTATCAAATTCAGAGAGCATCGCTTTAAACCCCTGTTTTTCGACCGTGTATATTGGCAGCATATCTCGAGCAATACATTGCGTTACTGCATTTGTCAGCTGGTTCCAGCGTTTGCCATTCCTTTCGTATGAACGCCCTTTCAAAAAGCTTCCTGAGATTGTCTGTTGCGTGTGTGTCTGTGTCGTTTCTTTGTCACCTCCCCCTTGCCCCACTGAAGATATGGGTCCTTTCTTGTCCATTTTTGACGCAACTTCTGCGTATTCAACCGGGTGGTGATTTTTCAGGTGGTTGTACAGATTGGATGTATTCCCACCTTTGGCGCCGACTTGCTTCCTGCAAATCTTACAGGTCGGGACATCAAAGTTCACCGCACCCTCCTTATCATGATCATCACGGCTCTTAAACCCAAAAAATGTCCAAACTGCTGACTTTATCTTCTTTTTATCAATAAAGTTCACTTTGTTTGTGTCACTGTCAGCCATGATTATTGCCAGATAGGTGCAAGTCACAAAAATTTAAATGGAATTTGAAAATCGCGCATAAACAACTTTGGAAATTGGAACAGACAAGGACTGTGAAATGGATAATGGGTTTCAATACAAATTTTAGACACATCAGTAATGAGCAACAACGGAATGGTCGGACAGTGCGTATTCCTTCACTCCGACCTGAGTCACCTGATCAGTTTCAAATTTGTGTTCAAACCAGTTATCCATTGCACTGTCCTTGATTATTTCTGACCAATTTGGCTGCGTACGGCGATATATTAACGGAATCAAAAAATCGGTACAAAACTGGTCGGTGACGAAATTTAGGTACCGGTCATGGGTAGTTTTGCTTGAGACTAAGTTGAGAGCAGCGCATTTTGTCACTTTGGACAGTTTGACCCACACACAGCGAGTCGTTTAGTTATCATTGCTGCACATCAAGGGAGCTAATTTTAACACCGACATCCAGGAGACCACCGTCAAAACGTTTTCAAAACAACAAGTGAATTACATCGTACGGAAACATTCGCAATCACATCGTGAAGCTCACTGCCAAACATTCGGTCCTTGTCACTTGAAAATAAGCGACTGGTCAGTGGTCACACAGAAATGAATTCCAAACCAGAGATAATTGGGAATGTTTGGGAGCAAATTGGGGGGGAAAGTGACTATTTTTGATTGGGAATGGCCTATGGGGCCGGATTCAACCTCTCTCATCGCCGTCACCGGTAAAAAAAACCTGAGTGAAGTAATTTTCGACTTTCTCACAAACAGCTTGCCATTATATGGCAATACAGAGACGTATTCACAAAGTTTTTCACCTTTTCATCAAATGATGGGTGGTTGCCAATGACGTTCGCGATATTTCGGTTTTTTGAAAACAAGACGATATCACTAACGGTATTGCTTTTCAAACCGGCTAAGTCGGTATATCGGCAAACCGCCCAGCACTATTTGGATTAATAAACTCTGCCCAAATGTAAGGAAATACATGTACTATCGATTGCAGCCGGTAATAAGGGCGAAAGCTTGATATATATTCCTAATTTCGAGTTTTGAGTTCCCATAAAAACTTGATGGGAACTTTTTCTATAGGATTGAATGGGAAGAATCTGAACGTAGAGGGGTAGCCACTACGTTCAGATCGCTGAACTATATGAGTTTATAACACGTGTTTCGTGTTCTATACATCTCAATCTTCATTTTGATGTACATTTTGTGTATATTTATTAATTTGAATTGAAGGAATATCAGAGGTGAGAATTTTCAAAATAAACAAAATTTCATTACTTATAATAGGCCCTTAAATTAATCCTTATTATGCCTATTTATGGCCTTAGTTTGAAACAGGGTCGATCGGGTTTTGTGGAAACAAACATATATTTTTTTAGGCCCAATAGTAGCGATCGTTTTGACCCTAAAAATCGGACGTTTCTTCCAGAAAACCGGATATTGTGTCCATACCCCTCCACTGTCGGCACTGAACAGTGAACTGCATTCTGAATTTCTGTAGCGTTGAAGTGCAGGCCACTACTGGCACTAGGCCTACCAGCGAAAGCCTCTTGAATGTAATTGTAATGGTCAGAAGTCTTCAAGTTATCAGTAAAAAGGATACCAGCACCACGGTTTAAGGGACTTCTTTTTCTTTCGACCCATGCGTATTTTAAAAGTGTTCTGGATAAATTACAAGTAGAACGGCAGACGACCAATAAAGTACGATCACAACTGCTTGATAAAATGGCGAAAACGGACTCCGACAAACGTAGAATGATGACGTCACATGCAATACACCGGTCAAACTAAAATACGTTCGGAGACGCACTTCTGCGCCCAGAAACTCGTGGAAATAATAATAATAATAATAATAATAATAATAATAATAACTCTTTATTTCAGACTCAATGGTCCATAGAAAAGAAAAAAAAATTATATCTATACATATACATTGAAAGTGGTTACAAAGATGACACAACAAAAATACTGTATTGACTATGAGGGTAAATTCACGAAGGTACCAGGACGAAACGGCTCAGATTGATTTTGGCCAGAACGACCCAAATTTTGAGACGGAACGGCCCAGATTTCGAGACAGAACGGCCCAGATTTTTGCGGCCCTTATTAAAAAAGGTATTTCTTATTTCTTATGCCCCCATTATTTTCTTTTTTTACAAAAGTTATTTGGATTTAGCAAGAAGACCTTATCATTACAACGGGGTCGGAGTTGTATATTATTTAAAAAAAAAAAGATTTTTTTTTAATAAGGGCCGCCCTGTCCAAAAATGTGGACCGTTCTGTCTCGAAATCTGGGCCGTTCCGTCTCAAAGTATGGGCCGTTCCGTCTCAAAATCTGGGCCATTCTAAAAACAATCCGGGCCATTACGTCCATGTGCTGTTTCGTCCAGCATTCCTTGATCCATATGCCAGCTATGTATAACCGTACAACAAAGACAGTTGTGCCTTTAACCCTTTCCGACTACGGTTATCGTGGCGTTTTAACGTCACGTAGAATCAGGTTTTGGCGACGTCAAACGCAATCGTTAGCCCTTTGAATTCTGGTGGTATCTTCCGTATCAATTCAATGACATCAACAGGAAGAGTCCATATTCATTATTTGGGGGTAGACCAATTAATATTTGCAACGTGCAGCCTTGTGGCTGCACGTTGAAAATATTGATTGGTCTACCCACACACATGCATTTAGCATCCATCACATTTAATGAAATTATGAAGTAACATGTTTCTGAACGAAAAAGCGGCCGCTCGGGTTCAAAGTCGGAGTACGTATTATTACGTACCGTAGTCGCAACGCACGGCAATTTCGTACGTAATATTACGTACCGTAGTCGCAAAGGGTTAACCTGAACTCCAAATAATGGGAGAAAAGCTTTAGCGGGTGGTAGGTGTGAAAACTGATTCGGTTAGTAGTACAGTAAGGGCATCCAAACATTGACTAAAGTTGATGAGTACGCAAGGTCTTAATGTAACAAGCATTGCGTGGTTTTGTTTTCCTGAGAGAAAATCCATTCACGGAAACTAAACGCGAATCTCCTTCTTGGGGGTCAGAAGTGGCGGAAGTCTTTCAGACACCAACATATTACTGGCGCTACAGAATTTGTCGTATCTGAGAAGTAGTCTGTACGCATTTTTGTAGCAGACAGTACGTCGCATGCTATTATGACTGTGGTGTGCCCAATGATGACAGCAATAGAGGGGGGATATATATTTCTCGGTATTCGCCCCCCCCCCAGGACAAACCCCCTCGGACAAACCCCCCTCAGACAAACCCCCTCAGGACATAACCCCTCAGGACAAAACACCCTCACTTAGTATGCTGGCTGCCTCACTAAAAAGATGGAGAATGATGAAAACACATTTGTGATTTTTTTCTTTACTTTATTCATATTTACTCCAAGTTATAAAACAGAACATCAAGCACAGTAACATGAGAAAATAAAACAAAGAAGAAATGAATATAGGCACAGATAAGCACATGACTAATAGGTGGTATATTTGACAAATGTCATCAGCTGTAACACTTAATATAGTCCTACGTGTAACACACAATGGTGACAATTTTTCTACACATATAGCCATTTAGCATAAGCTTCACTCATCCCTTATGATTTTTCACAATTTCCATAATCCTGCACTCATGTGGGCTGTTCAGAATAATTTCAAATACTGACCAATCTTGCTGATTGGATCGGACACACATTGCTCGATATTATCTTTCAATGTCTGGGTCGTCTTTCAAAGATTTATGTATTATGAGACCTAGATATTTAAATTGATCAACAAAGGTAAGTTTAGAGCAATTGAGAAGGACTTTCGGAAATTATTTTTTTTTAGAAGGACCGGGGGATGAATGACATGCACACTGACATTTTGCTGTTGTAGATAATATCTAGACTCTCTGCCTCCTGTTCACAAATTCTTAACAGAAAATGGAGACATTTAATTGTTGGAGCTACGAGGCAAATATCGTCAACATAACACAGGTGATTAACTGTAACTTTGCCGATACTACATCCTACTTTGGCCTTCCAATTACTTATTCGCTTACTAATGTCATCAATGTAAATATTAAAACATTCTAGACCTGTAGAAATGTTTGGCAACCAACTCTCCATACATGAGAAGAAATGGGAGCGGGATGCGGGACAGACCGAACCGCCAGTGATGGTCCGGTCCAGGGGAGAGGTGGTCCAGTCTGGTCCGGTCCAACCCAAGGTTGTCCGATATTATTGTCTGGACCGGTTCCGGACCGGACCAATCATTATAAAATACCTTAAATGAGGTGAAATGTGATAAAATCTTATTTTTGATAATACCACATTAAGATTTTAACACATTTGCTTTATTTAAGATATTTTATAATGATTGAATTGGTATACGCATTTGTGTTAAAGAAAGCATCTAGTTACTGCCATCTGACGGGCAAGCTTGGTACCCCTGGGCATGTTATATAATACATGTATGCATATTATGGAAATGTGTAGTGTATGTTGAATATTTTCTTATATCCATTATTATAAGAAGTTAGAGAGCGAATAAACGTGCTTACAACTTGTGACTGTGACTCACTATGGAGTCTGTAGTTCACGTTTCCCGCTATCCTGCACATGCTGTATGTCATATAGTATGTGGGGGATAGTGGAAACGTGAACTACAGACTAAATGTTATTAGTGCTGAAAGACTTGGAACATTTGCACTATCTATCTTTAAGTTTTTAACCTAATCGTATACTATATGGAGTGTCTTCCATAATGAGAGAAGGGGAATAACTCCCCATTTACAGTGAGCAACTGGTGAACAGGTTAATGAACTCGGGATGGGATTGGGATGTTTCGGCCTCAGGACGTTTCGGCCTCGAGACTTTTCGACCTCGAGACATTTCGGCCCTGGACGTTTCGGCCTCCTATATTAACAGTCAATAGTGAAGGGGATTATATCATCCGCCTGTACAGATAATAGAGGATATTAAGAGGTGTTAATTGAACATTATTTTTCAATTTAACAACCTAATAACCTCGATTATCTAACCTGCCGATTGAGATAATTTCCATCAATATTGACTGTTAATATGGATTAGAAAATTAATTGATTGACAGCACACAGTTCGAATAGAATAGAAAGACTTCTTTATTACTGTCTCTAAGTACCAGTCTAAAAGAATAAGATTCACTGGGAGTATAATATGACCACGGGGAACTGGTCATGGATAAATTCTGAACTGGGGAATTCGCTTTATGAAATACTGAAACTAAATGTCTTTACACTTGAACAAATTTAATAATATATAGTACAAAGATTGACAAGGGTTGGTGGCCAAACCTTCGTCATAAGTTTCCTAACCGGCTATCCGTGTCTCTCTACACAAGAATACAACATACTTATATAGGTACAGTAACTTATCAACATTAAACAATTATAGAAAGTTGTTATGACAAAACCTGTATAAACTTGCTTTAATCAACTGGTCATTGTTAATAATTTTTCTCATGGACTGTCCAATAGAAAATACCTTTATCGGGATTAACACTCTGTTCATAATCTAATTCTATTGACAATTAATACCAAATTTTTAGCTTGGCTATATTACCTCTCGCCTTCCGAAGAATGATGCCATCATTCTGGCATTGTAATGGATACACATTTATTTCAATAAGGATTAACCTTTTAGCACTATAATATGTAAACTCTTACACATGCAATATGCAAAAACAAACAAACAGTAAATTTATACACAACAATTTGTTGAGAACAAATCGTTTTATTTACAGAACCAACTTGACCAGTGTGGATCAAACCGGTCCCTTAATGCGGATGGCACTTCTTCGATTGGTATTTCCTCAACATCACCATCGTGGTACTCAACACATTACATTTTCAAACCCTGAGGTGATATATATCCAGATAAAATGTCAACCAATTCATTGGAATTTCGGAATCGTTTGGTACATGAGTTCAGCATGTCGTCACGAGAATTAATGTTCTGACGTTTTGGCAAATCTGTGTGAACCAGATTGCTATTATGAGTTTTCAGTTCATTCGACGAATTTAATTTCAAGCTCATGCATGATTCGTCATTCTTGCCTCGAATGTTTCTGAGCCGAAAGATTTGGTTAAAAGTTTTGTTGTTCGCTGAATGCATTTTCTTTTTTGTAAAAGGGTCCTTTTCCAAATGTTTAACCTTTTTAACCGACACCTCCTTTGACTTGATTGTGCACAATTTCATAGGCTCTCGTTTCTAAACCCCGGTATTCTCATGGCCATTGTATGTTTCTGACACAGAGCATGACGTAACAGATGCCACTTGTTTGGGAGAGGTGCCAGTGGGGTTAACTGACACATCCGAGCTAGCTTTCAATAAAAGAAAAGTTTTCGTACTTACGTCAGGTTTTTCCTCCATTATAGAAATATGATCAGTTTGTTCCTTATGAACAGTTTCTTCGGTATTATGCACATACTTTTCTCTTTGTTTCCGTATAATGAACTCTTCCTGACGTTTTCTGTCTCTGGCAAGTCTTGCTGCTGACTTTGGCTTCTTGAAACAAGATGAAGGCTTCCTCCATTTTAGTAAAAGACGGGTCTCGTTTGTTTCAACTTGGAGATCCCAAAACACTTCTAATTTCTCGACGCTGAAGCTCCGTAATAGGTTCACTATATTCTGGGGAATCACGCTACACATTTTTGATTCGGAAATGTCTTCCAATACCTCAAAGTGAGCTAAAGAGTCACTTGTATGCCCGGATTCTCTCACCATATATGACCACGGGGAACTGGTCATGGATAAATTCTGAACTGGGGAATTCGCTCTATGAAATACTGAAACTAAATGTCTTTACACTTGAACAAATTTAATAACATATAGTACGAAGATCGACAAGGGTTGGTGGCCAAACCTTCGTCATAAGTTTCCTAACCGGCTATCTGTGTCTCTCTACACAAGAATACAACATACTTATATAGGTACAGTAACTTATCAACATTAAACAATTATAGAAAGTTGTTATGACAAAACCTGTATAAACTTGCATTAATCAACTGGTCATTGTTAATAATTTTTCTCATGGACTGTCCAATAGAAAATACCTTTATCGGGATTAACACTCTGTTCATAATCTAATTCTAATGACAATTAATACCAAATGTTTAGCTTGGCTATAATAATGGGGAAGTGGGGTGGGAGAATGAAGGACATGTGTTTAGTGGGAGACTCAAAGGAGAGGGTTAATATGCTAATCGCAGAGATTGGGAAGAATGGTGCGAGGGATGTCATCAAGCAGTTCGTCTCCGAGTGTTGGGAGGAGAGAAGAAGTGTGGGAATAGGGAGGCTGTTGGGGGTACAGGAAACTATATCCGTATGGTTCAAGACAACCACTTACTGTAGCAGGTAGTTTTACTACTGTAATTGCATATGCAAATAAAACTGTCGAGGCCGAGTTTTATGTCATCGAAGAAAATGGTAGAGCATTACTTGGTAAAGAGACGGCTATTCAATTAGGTGTTTTAAATTTAATTTTGGATCAGACTCAGTCATGTGTTTCAGGATTAAGTGAAAATAAAATGAAAGACTTAATGTTACAAAAATTTCCACAATGTTTCATGGGAGTTGGACAATTGAAAGACTTTAAATTAAAACTGGCTATTGATGAAGGCATAAAACCTGTTACAAAACCAATGAGGCGAGTGCCCTGTCATATAAGAAATCGTTTGGAACAGAAACTATAAGAATTAGAAAATCTTGATATAACTGAGAAAGTAAATGAACCAAGTAATTCGGTGTCTCCTGTTGTTGTTGTCTCAAAACCTTCTGGAGAAATCAGACTATGTATGGACATGAGACAAGCAAATATGGCTATAGTGCGTGAAAGGTATCCCATACCTACAGTCGATGAAATTTTGCATGATTTCGATAATAGCACTGTGTATAACAAACTTCACATTAAAATGGCCTACCATCAAATAGAATTAGCAGAGGAACAAATAGAATTAGCAGAGGAATTTTGTTACATTACTATTTTTATGACACACAAAGGTTTATACCATTACAAAAGACTTATGTTTGGAGTTAATTGTACACCTGAGTATTCAACAAAATAATTGGGCAAACCTTAGAAGCCTGTGAAGGGGTTCAAAGTATTTTTGACGACATGGTAGTTCATGGTGATACAAAACAAGAACATGATTCTCACCTTGAAAAAGTACTTCAAGTTTTAGAAAATAAGATTTTGACACTTAATTTAGATAAATGTTAATTTGACATGCCCAAGACTGAATTCATGGGACATATTTGTCTAAACATTGTATTGGTCTTTCAGAAACCAAAGTTCAAGCTGTACTCAATACGCGGGAACCTGAAAATGCAACCGAAGTGCGAAGTTTTCTCGGTTTAGTTAATTTTTGTGGTCGATTCATACCTGATCTAGCAACTAGTGCTGAACCATTACAGAAACTAATTAGGAAAAGTCAAAATTCTGTATGGCAAAAAAAGAACAGTTTGCTGCTTTCGAAAAACTTAAAAATAAAATAGCAAACGCTTCAAAACTTGGATATTTTCAGATCCAAGCTAAAACTAAAATTGTTACTGATGCAAGTCCTGTAGGACTGGGTGCAGTTCTTGTGCAAGAACAACGCGGAGAGAACCGAATTATTTGTTTCGCAAGTAGAAGTTTGTCAGATGTTGAAAAGCGATATTCACAAACTGAAAAAGAAGCTTTAGGTGTTGTGTGGGCTTGCGAGCGTTTTCACATGTGGCTATATGGTATTGAACAATTTGAAATTTATACTGATCACAAAGCTTTGACTTATATGTTTACTCCAAGATCAAAAACATTTCCACGAATAGAACGCTGGATTTCGAGATTGCAGCCATATAACAATGTTGTGAAACACATTTCAGGTCATCAAAATATTGCTGATTCATTATCTAGACTGTTACATCCAAATAAATCATCAATAACTGAAAATAATTTGTCTACTCAAACTGAAGAATACATTAAATTGATAACACAAGAGTCAACACCTGTTGCTTTAACTTCTACGGAAACAGAAAGATGTTCTGAAAATGACAGCGAACTTATTCAGTTAAGAGAGTGTTTTATAAACAATCAGTGGCATAAGTTAAAATTTAAACAGCATTTACAAGTACGTAATGAACTCTGTGCTATTGGAGGAATAATGTTAAGAGGAACTAGAATTGTGATACCAGATGAACTTAGAACTCGTGTTTTAGATTTGGCACATGAAGGTCATCCAGGTATGGTTTTCATGAAACAAAGACTTCGTTCAAAAGTATGGTAGCCTCACATGGATGCTCAAATTGAAAAAAATATTGTAAAAGCTGTTATGGGTATCAACTTGTGTCTGCACCGGATAAACCTGAACCATTGAAAGATTGGAGGAGGTGATTTAGAAGAGTTTTTTGGGAGAGATCCAGAATGGCTTCAGGAAGGGAAGGAAAGTCACTCACCATCTTTTCACGCTATCCCAAATGATAGAATCCGCGAAAGCAAAAAAGAAAATGATGTTTATGGCTTTTTTGGATGTTAAAAGGGCATACGATAGACGATGGGGGGAGGGTATGTGGCGCAAGCTTGAGGCTCTGGGCTTGGGAGGCGAGTTTGTTGGAACTATGAAAGCATTATATAAAGATATACAGAGTGAACTTAGCCTGGGAAACATAACAACAAAACGTGTGCCTATGGAGACTGGTCTTAAACAGGGGTGAGGGGTGTATCCTTTCCCGAATTCTTTTTGCATTGAACTCCTGCATAGCGACGAGGGGATAGCAGTTGGGGACTTGAAGATCCCAGGGCTATCTTTGCAAATGATATGGTGCTAGTGTCAGAAAATGAAGAGGGGGTAGTGAAAATGCTGGGAATTGTTGGGAAATATGGGAGCAAATGGACACTCGAACTTAATGAAAGCAAGTGCAAAGTTATACCTCTGCATGGGTCGCAAAGTGGACCCCACTCGAAGGTGGAGAGGAGGGGGGGGGGGGGGGTTCTGTATTCCGGAAGGTAGCAGCAAACTTCTTAGTGTAGGAGAGACAGGTGACTACAAGTATCTGGGGGTAAATATAAAGAGGCATCTACCGAAACCACACAAATAAATTGATTTTGAAGGGAGGCGAATCCTTAACCAAATGAAAACTTATAGGGAGAAACAGTTTCAATAAGGTTTTCGTGGGGAAAAACATTTTGGAAATGGTGGGTCTGCCAAGTATAACATACGGTACGGAAGTGGTACCCCTAAACCAGACGGCTTTAAAGAGCTCGGAAATCCTGCAGAACGATGCAGGCCGATGGATAACGGGGTCGAGTAATGCCGCAGCACTAGAGGCAATCAGGGGTTAGCTTGGGTGGATGAGGATCAAGGACAGGATAGACTTATTGAAGCTCGGTTACCTTAATTATTTGGTAAATCTCCCCGATAGCCGATGGTGTAAAGTAATGTTCCTGAGAATTTTTAACTCAAATATCAAAACAGGGTCGATGGTGAGGGAGCTAGTAGAGAACTACTCATTGGAGGTCGCGGACCCAGACGTTGGGGCAAACCGGGGTAAAAAATTCGTAAGAGAAAGGGTCATGGAGAATGGTAACCATAATTGGCGAGATGGGGTCAAATCGAAGGGGTCTTTGGGTGGCCTGCGTGATAAAGAGAAGCCTGGTTTTGAAGATAGTTCAGCGATCCGAACGTAGTGGCTACGGGGTAGCCACTACGTTCGGATCGCTGAACTAGTTTTGAAGAGTACCTTGATGGCACCTTTGGGTCACTGTTGTTCAAGCTAAGGTCGCGGTCCCTGGAGCTGAGGGGAAAATTGGGAAAAACAGTGAAAAGGAGTGCCAGATGTGTAATTTGGGCGTGGTGGAGACCCTGGAACACTTTCTACTAGAATGCCCAAAATACCAGTCTAAAAGAATAAGACTCACTGGGAGTATAATGGGGAAGTGGGGTGGGAGAATAAAGGACATGTGGTTAGTGGTACACCCAAAGGAGAGGGTTAATATGCTAATCGGAGAGATTGGGAAGAATGGGGAAAGTGATGTCATCAAGCAGTTCGTCACAGAGTGTTGGGAGGGGAGAAGAAGAGTGGGAATAGGGAGGCAGTTGGGAGTACAGGGGTAACCAGGGCCTTCTCATCCGAGAATCGCGACAAATCAGCAGCCAGCCAAAGTGTTATTATTTTTATTATGTCGCCCCGTATATTGCCAATAAGGTCCCTCCAATCATCTCATCATCAAATTTATAGCAATATCTCCGGTCATGTAACAACCACAGAATTCCTTTCTGCCGGACACACTTTTATCAGTTTTCCTTCATCCCCAGCGTCACGCTGGAACAGCCTGCCCATGTCTGTATGGTGTACCGTTTGGGTCAAAAGTCTAAATACACGTCCGACGTGTATATTTTTTATCGTTGCTCTTGTATTTTTCAGTTGCAACGCTATTTCTCAATACAGGTGCACCTATAAAATTTAGCGGTGCACCTATAATTTATACGTCCAGCGTATATTGAATTACATGTCCATCGTATATTTTATACGTTCAACGTATAAATACACGTTGGACGTGCGCTTTTGGAGAAAAATAGCGATGCACCTAAATTTTTTCCAGGTGCACCTACATTTCAAAATACCGTTGCAACTGTAAATTCCGGGTTCATCGATAAAATTTACACGTCCAACGTATATTTCTGACAAAATACACGTCCATCGTATATTTTTTCGGTCAGAATACAAGTTCAACGTATATTTCCCCTGAAAAACACGTCCGACGTATGTCAGGGCAAAGTCAGCCTAAATATAGGGGCAAGGGGCCTCATATATAAAGATATTGTAAGTTCAAAAGATATTCCGCATCAAGGCGAAAAACCCTACGTGAATTTCACTTCTCTGTGAAGATGAACATGGAAAAAACACACGTGGTGTATATCCAGCTTCAGCGCAGGGGCCCAGGGGAGAAACGGTATGTTAAGATAAGGTCTAATCTCATTTAATTTATATAGTATTCGCGGGTCTTACGAGACGTAATCGGTTGGTGGCAGGATATCGTCACGGCCAATTGAGAAACGAAATTCTAAAAGATAGAAATGTCATGTCATCGTTAGTTTTGCAATGAGATGGCAGGAACGAATCGGTTTTCTCGACAAGTGAAATCACCGTTAAGTCACGCGCGAGATGATTCGTATTGATTCTGCCTCGATATATGTCATCTCCCACCGTTTTGACAGATGGACAAATGAGCGTCCGTCCACCTGACAGTTTAGGGTAAAAAGTATATATACCTTGAAGAGCAGAGCATTAGACACACACTTGGGGTCACACACACGTTGGTGAAGTCCAGGACAGGCGGACTCTGTTTCCTGGCATAGGGGTACCTTCGATCACAGGACCCTGAAACGGCTGGAATCGCCAGAGAGGGCATTCCACGATTGATTTAGCGTAAGGTTGATAGGCGGCAAATTCGTTGAGAAGGAACGCCCCAGGTAAAACGTTAAAGTTTAGATTGTCGAGTAGCAGGTATCAGCCTGCAACAGTCAGAAGTGTAGGTTAATTGTATTGTGCATATTAACCCTTTGAAGCGTCAGACTGATTGCGTTCTGAGTAGTTTGTTTTGCTGTCGAAGCGTCGTAATACCGACTGCAGATCGGTGTGAGTGACAATTTCGCCCTAGCACAAAAAGGAGCATTTGTGAATCGTGAATTCAACCAGGAACAGTGAATATTTCAATAGGACTTTCACGGAGGACTTTCAAAAGGCACATAAGGTATGAGTAGACAATATCTGACCCAAATCAGAAGTATGGTGGCTTTATAGATGACGAACATTGCTGGTCGGAACCCTCTGACAGCCAGAGGTACAGTTACGCGCAGACGTTGACATTTGAGCCTAAGCGGGTGAAGCTCTTATGGCGAGCTCACAGTAATAACATTTCAGATTTGTGAAGCTCTTATGGCGAGCTCACGGTAGTAACATTTCCAGTGTATGGACTATAGTGCCAGTACAGGGCTATAGAATGACTATATGATTGTTGAGAATTATTTAACCCTAGCAACCAAATTTCTGTGAAAAGAATCGCATTGTTGATT
Organism: Pictodentalium vernedei; assembly: GCA_031216915.1. Lineage (NCBI taxonomy): Eukaryota > Metazoa > Mollusca > Scaphopoda > Dentaliida > Dentaliidae > Pictodentalium > Pictodentalium vernedei. The sequence continues at coordinate 378,952,764 of CM062297.1, forward strand.
GTTGAAATATTGAAACGGCTTTATTTTTATGTGTAAATAAAAGAATCGTTGTTACTTTAAATCATTCTTTCTATTACGCAGCCTGAAGTGATTAGGAATCACACCTAACGGAAATTGAACCTATTTCAGGCCAATTTGGCAGAGAAGGGATCACGGCGTCGGTCTAACTCAGCTCCCTGCGCCGAGTTCGCGACACTTGGATTCCGACCCTCCACGTTGGTCTAATTTTCCCGCAACTTCATCAGCGGGACTAAGGCCTTAAGGGGTCTCAGGTGTACCTGACATTGATTGGCGAGCGCTAACCAGGATATTTCTAAAAGGTAAAAAATGGCTATATGGAAATTTTGTTTTATTTTAACAACGGTTCTGTTTATGTTTTGACGCGTTCGGTCAGCTGATGCCGTTCAAGGGTTTAATATCGCAATACAGTAGTCCCCAAGAGGATACTTAGTAGCCACTATAACTGCGGTAGGTTTCAGAATATTTGGGGCGTTTAATTACGTTAAATCACACAGGTAAATTAAGATTAATTACCATATTTTTTTTTCTTTCTTTCTTTTCCTTCTTCATTCTTTCTGACGAGTGTTGAAGATAGAAAGAAAAAATCAAAATGGATGTTGTTACACCCCTCGCCCAACTGGTATCATTAGGCAAGGAAATGGGCCTTGAGGGGGCCGAACTTCAGAAGTTCGTTAAAGATGAGCAGAAACGTGAGGCCAAGGAGATTACCTTACGTAATGACGTAAGGGAGAGAGAAGCCCAATTAGAACGAGAGCGAGAGAAAGACGCAAGGGAGGCGAAAGAGAGAGAGAGAGATTCAATTAGCAAACGAGGCGAGAGTGAGAGAAGCCCAATTAGAACGAGAGCGTGAGAAAGACGCAAGAGAGGCGAGGGAGAGAGAAGCCCAATTAGATAGGGAGGCAAAAGAGCGAGAGATTCAGTTAGAAAGGGAGAGAGAGAAAGATGCGAGGGAGGCGAGAGAGAGGGAAGCCCAATTAGCAAGGGATGCAAGGGAGGCAAGGGAGGCAGAACGAGAGCTCGAACAACAGAGGCACGAAAGATAATTAGAGCTCCTCAGAGCAAGGGCCGATGTGGAGAATGAAAGTCGGTGCTCAGGGGATGGGAGTGCAGGGGTAGCAATTCATGCCCCACGCCCCCATCTCGCTCATTTTAATGAAAACACAGATGACTTGGACTCATACTTAGAGAGGTTCGAGCGTTTTGCCTCCAGTCAAATGTGGCCAGAAGACACATGGGCTATGTGCTTGAGCCCTTTGTTGTCAGGTAAAGCCCTCGAGGCTTATACCAGTATGCCCCCTGCACTTCTTAACGACTACAGTGAGCTGAAGAATGCCATCCTTCGGAGATACCAGCTCACTGAAGAAGGATTCCGGACCAAGTTCCGAGAAATTAAGCAGGAGAAGGGAGAAACAGTACCTCAGTATTTTGCCCGGGCTAGGCGGTACTTTGACCGCTGGACTGATCTCGCAGAAGTGAATGAGTTATATGGAGCCCTGCGAGATCTATTTCTCCGGGAGCAGTTTTTAACTACATGCTCCAAGGAGTTGGGCCTGTTCATCAAGGAAAGGGGTCCGACCACCTATGATGAGATGGCAACTGTGGCAGAACGCTACATCGAGGCCCACGGTGGGAGTGTAGACGCACCCAAATCGGCTAGGGGTGGGGCAAACGGGTTGGCAATGGCACCCGTAAGGCAACACCACCCGAATCCGCCTGCGTCGCAGACCAGCCGGAAGGGGAGCACTCCCAAGGACACCACTTGTTTTGTCTGCAACAAGCGGGGTCATATTGCCAGGGACTGCTGGCAGAAGCAGGTAAGGACCACTGGGAACATCAGACGACCTCAGCAGGGGGCCGGGAACGCAGCACCAAGGGGTTGGAAGCAAGGTGACCGCGTAGATCCAGGGCCCACTGGACAGACGGCAGCGTTCTGTCAAACTATCGGTCCAGAACACAGTCCCCTCCGGGAATGTATACAAGAGGGAGAATTAAGGCTGGAAGACGGGCAGGTTGTCCCGATAATAAGTGGCATGTGTGAGAGGCTCACAACTTCGCAGGAGAAGGTTAATATGCCAGCGTACCCGGGGTATGTGGGGCAAAGGGAGATTCGTCTGCTCCGGGATTCTGGGTGCTCCTCTGCAGCGGTTAGAAGGCAACTGGTTGACGACAAGCAATTGTTGGGGCGCGAGCATTTGTGCATTTTGATAGATGGGACCGTTAGAAGGTTCCCCATCGCGAGGATAACGGTGGATACCCCATTTTATTGTGGCGAAGTGGAAGCCATGTGCATTGAATCACCTGTGAATGACCTGGTCATAGGTAATATCCCAGGGGTGAGGGCAAGCCCTGATGAGTTATGGTCCAGGGGTAGGGGCCAAGTGAGGGCCCAACGAGGGCAAAGAAGCTCAAGTCGGTGGGCAAGGACCCCCATCGGTTGCACTCGGTAACGTACCGAGTAAGGAAGGGAAGGTTCCCAGGGGGAACCAATCCGATGGTCCAGGGGATGGCCCCTACACGACGAAATGTCGGAAAGTTTCAGGAGGGACGACTCCGGTCCAATTAGGGAGAAGGGGCCGCAGACGGTCAAGGCTAAACGCCAAACAGCGAGGGAACCCAGTGGGGCCATTGGGGAAAGACCCTCAAGCAAATGTATGTGGGGGAGTTGAGCGCCCCCAGAAGTCGGTGTCACCTGTGTGGAGGGGGGAGGCCAGACCCACGCAAATGGCTGGGCAAACTTCCCCAGAATTGAAAGGGCACGGGTCAACACAAGTTGAGGGTGTTAAAGTGGATGGGACCGCTAAGATGGGCGCCCAGGGGGCCGAGGAAAGGGTCCACAAATCAAAGGAGAAGCATCCTAGGTGGCGGAGACCACGCAGTGAGTGCCGGGGGCACGCAGCGCCCAAGGTGCGCAAGAAGTCGTCGCAATGGACCGGGGGGTCGACGGCACAAGGGCCAAGGGCGGCCGGTGTCGTTCGAACGAAGGTAATCGCCGGGACGAGTAAGCCTGGGGGATATAGCGCCAAGGGAAGCTCTTGGGAATGCGACAATGACAGGGTATGGGGACCCTGGTGGAATACCCGTAGAAGTAACGGGGCGAGAAGTAGGGGTGTGTCAAGGGTTACCCAAGGGGATGCTGGGAACCGGGCCCCTACCAATGGTCGGTGGTTATAAAGAAGCAATAGTTGGGTGGCTGTGGGCCTGGTGTCTGGGACGGGGGCTCCAGTCGCGAATATTTTTGTGGGTGAGGTGATGAGTTTCGTAAACCCTGCTAAGGCCCGGAATAAATTTTCTTATTTTAGTATTATTATTGCTCTGACTGCTGACTAGAGTTGATTGTGAGTGCGAATGTGAGATACACTGCCCCGTCTGTCTCGTGTGCGTGGACGGGGAGCCTGTGTGTCGACTTTTGTAAGCGTGGGACGCACAAACCCGGTGTTAAGGCCCGGGGAAACTGTGTTTGTTTTTATTAACGAGAGTTTGTTGTGAATGTGAGGCACACTAACCTCGTCTGTCGCAAAGGCGCGGTCGGGAAATCTGTGTGTTGAATGTGTGAGTGTGTGAGGCACAATTTTAATCCCCTGGGTGAGCTTTGCGAGGGTGAGGCTCAACATAATGCAGGCGTTGTTTGCCCCTTCACAAGACATAGGGGAATGGGAGGTGAAGTTACACTCCGCTGGAATTAACCCATCTGACGCAAAGGCGCGGACGGTGTTACTCGTCGGAGTGAGTGCCAAGTGAACTGTTTGCAAAATGGGCGAATGTGTATAAAAACGTGTATGTTTAGGTGTAAATATATAGTATTAGAGAGAGAGAGAGTGCTGCAAATCTAAGGATAAGGCTACTCTCCATATGTAAACCCGCAAGACGGGAGCATGTGGTAGCGTGTGTGTCGTGGGAATCGATATGGCCGACGCATGAGCCTGGTCATGAGCCCCACGACCAATAGGGTACAGTTTTGTAGTCTTGAACATGATGGTAGATTGTAAAAAAATGTGAGAGGCGAGCGTGCGTGGCTTTGCCCCTTGTGTTTTTAGAGATACACAGGGTGTTTCTCTCGGGAAGGGAGTTGTCAGGGCAAAGCCAGCCTAAATATAGGGGCAAGGGGCCTCATATATAAAGATATTGTAAGTTCAAAAGATATTCCGCATCAAGGCGAAAAACCCTACGTGAATTTCACTTCTCTGTGAAGATGGACATGGAAAAAACGCACGTGGTGTATATCCAGCTTCAGCGCAGGGACCCAGGGGAGAAACGGTATGTTAGATAAGGTCTAATCTCATTTAATTTATACAGTATTCGCGAGTCTTACGAGACGTAATCGGTTGGTGGCAGGATATCGTCACGGGCAATTGAGAAACGAAATTCTAAAAGATAGAAATGTCGTGTCATCATTAGTTTTGCAATGAGATGGCAGGAACGAATCGGTTTTCTCGACAAGTGAAATCACCGTTAAGTCACGCGCGAGATGATTCGTATTGATTCTGCCTCGATATACGTCATCTCCCAACGTTTTGACAGATGGACAAATGAGCGTCCGTCCACCTGATAGTTTAGGGTAAAAAGTATATATACGTTGAAGAGCAGAGCATTAGGCACACACTTGGGGTCACACACACGTTGGTGAAGTCCAGGACAGGCGGACTCTGTTTCCTGGCATAGGGGTACCTTCGATCACAGGACCCTGAAACGACTGGAATCGCCAGAGAGGGCATTCCACGATTGATTTAGCGTAAGGTTGATAGGCGGCAAATTCGTTGAGAAGGAACGCCCCAGGTGAAACGTTAAAGTTTAGATTGTCGAGTAGCAGGTATCAGCCTGCAATAGTCAGAAGTGTAGGTTAATTGTATTGTGCGTATTAACCCTTTGAAGCGTCAGACTGATTGCGTTCTGAGTAGTTTGTTTTGCTGTCGAAGCGTCGTAATACCGACTGGAGATCGGTGTGAGTGACAATTTCGCCCTAGCACAAAAAGGGGCATTTGTGAATCGTGAATTCAACCAGGAACAGTGAATATTTCAATAAGACTTTCACGGAGGACTTTCAAAAGGCACATAAGGTATGAGTAGACAATATCTGACCCAAATCAGAAGTATGGTGGCTTTATAGATGACGAACATTGCTGGTCGGAACCCTCCGACAGCCAGAGGTACAGTTACGCGCAGACGTTGACATTTGAGCCTAAGCGGGTGAAGCTCTTATGGCGAGCTCACAGTAATAACATTTCAGATTTGTGAAGCTCTTATGGCGAGCTCACGGTAGTAACATTTCCAGTGTGTAGGCTTTAGTGCCAGGACAGGGCTATAGAATGACTATATGATTGTTGAGAATTATTTAACCCTAGCAACCAAATTTCTGTGAAAAGAATCGCATTGTTGATTGTTGAAATATTGAAACGGCTTTATTTTTATGTGTAAATAAAAGAATCGTTGTTACTTTAAATCATTCTTTCCATTACGCAGCCTGAAGTGATTAGGAATCACACCTAACGGAAATCGAACCTATTTCAGGCCAATTTGGCAGAGAAGGGATCACGGCGTCGGTCTAACTCAGCTCCCTGCGCCGAGTTCGCGACACTTGGATTCCGACCCTCCAAGTTGGTCTAATTTTCCCGCAACTTCATCAGCGGGACTAAATAACCCCGCGTCAGCCCAGGCCTTACGGGGCCTCAGGTGTACCTGACAACGTATAATTATTTATCGTTGCAACTGGATTTTACAGATGCAACGCTATTTTCTGTATACAGGTGCACCTGTAAAATTTAGCGGTGCACCTATAAATTATACGTCCATCCTATATTAAAATCCACGTCCAACTTATATTTATACGTCCGATGTATAAGTATACGTTGGACGTGTATTGTTCGTAGAAATAAGTGGTGCATATGTAATTTTTTATAGTTTTACCTCCATTTCAAAATACCGCTCCAACTATAAAATCCGGGTGCATCGATAAAAATTACACGTCCAACGTATATTTTAGAAGAAAATGTACGTCCATCGTATATTTTCCCCGTCAAAATATAAGTTCAACGTATAATGTTCTGAAAATACACGTCCGATGTATATTTTTTATCGTTGCACCTGGATATTACCGGTGCAACGCTATTTTCGAATACCGGTGCACCTATAAACTTTAGCGGTGCACCTATAAATTATACGTCCATCTTATATTAAATTACACATCCATCGCATAATTTATACGTCCGACGTATAGATATACGTTGGACGTGTATTTTTATCAAAAAATAGCGATGCACCTACATTTTTTTCAGGTGCACCTACATTTCAAAATACCGTTGCAACTGTAAATTCCAGGTGTATCAATAAAATTTACACGTCCAACGTATATTTCTGACAAAATACCGTTGCACCTATAAAATACAGGTGCATCGTTAAAAATTATACGTCCAACGTATAATTCTATAAAAGGAAACAAGGTGACCTGATTACCTAAAATGGAGATATAAGTTCAACGCGCGTTTTGTTTCTAGCCAATCAGAAGATTACCGTTGCACTCAGTTACTATAAATAGCAGCTAATCAGAAAATACCTTTAAAACTTGTAAATCCTGGCTCGACATTCGACATGCGAGATAGGATATACGACATACAACATATGCCATAAAATATCCGTGATCATTGCGACCAATCAAGTAATTCGTGTTTTGTTTGGCCAATCCCACTGATGCTTTTATTCTGACTTGTTCATGATCGGGACCGTGGGAGCACAGAGGTTCGTTTCAAACAATGATCCAGGAATAAAATAATATTGTAAAATAAGTATAACTGGATTTTATAATATTATTTTATTCCTGAATCATTGTTTGAAATGGCATTGGAGTAGGCTCAATTTTTTCACCAACGTTCGTTGTATCTGGGCACAGGTACTCGGCACAAGCTGGGAAATCGAAAGAAAAATGATATTTGATACCATTTTTGAATCTATGCTGACGTGCCCCTGTAATAGTATATAAATATTAACAAGGTTCACAACTCGCTTTCCGAAAACGATAGCACTTATCTTCGTTATATCCCCCTCAAATTTGATTCACACAACGTACCCAACAATACCCAGTATCAATGGAAAGGGGAACGAATAAGTTTTACAGTGGTGTATTACATGACCGTTGGGTGTTCTTGGGTTGTTCATGATAACTGGGAGAAGTCACAGAAAAGACCGAAAAACATTTAGTCGGACATGATAGGGCCTAGTGAACAGTGGAATGTGGTTTACGAGCGACAATTATCCGATTCAGTTTTAATAATTCGAGGTCCCATTGTCTATGGAGGGCAGATTCAAATATTAACCGTATATCTTTATCAATTACTAATCTCGGATCCACATTTATTCATTTCTGAAGTTCCCATTTAACGTTTATACACTTTGACATAATTTTGACATCCTTTCCCAAGTTGACGGCGTTTGGGTATTAATTGGGTGTTAATTGGGTGTTAATTGGGTGTTAATTGGGTTTAATTGGGTGTAATTGGGCGTAATTGGGTGAAACGACGGACCGGCTTCTATGGATGCCGTTAGCTTGTTTAGTGTCCAAGGGGAGGTTAAAAAAATGTATAAACGGTAAATGTGATCTCCAGAAATGAATGAATGATAAAGGTATACAGTTAATATTTGAATCTGCCCTCCATAGACAATGGGACCTCGAATTATTTATAATAAATCGGATAATTGTCGCTCGTAAACCTCATTCCACTGTGCACTATCTTGTCCGACTAAATGTTTTTCGGCCTTTTCTGCGACTTCTCCCAGTTATCATGAACAACCCAAGAACACCCAACGGTCATATAATATACCACTGTAAAGCTTATTCATTCCCCTTTCCATTGATACTGGGTATTGTTGGATACGTTGTGTGAATAAAATTTGAGGGGGGGGGGGGGTGTATAACGAAGATGAGTGCTATCGTTTTCGAAAAGCGAGTTGTGAACCTTGTTAATATTTATACCATTACAGGGGCACGACAGCATAGATTCAAAAATGGTATCAAATATCTTTTTTTCTTTCGATTTCCCAGCATGTGCTGAGTACCTGTGTATCTGGGCCCATGGAAGTCGCCAAGATAATTGATGTTTCAAAAGGGCCCGACTTTGATGAAACAGGTACACTAAGGGTTTGGCAAGTGCCCAAGGGTATCCGGCTTATTCGAACCTTGGTTATTTCGGGCCTTGGTTTGTTCGTACCCTGGCTTTTTTGGCCCTCCGGCTCATTGGGACTTGGCTTTTTCGCCCCTCAGCGAAGGAATTTGTCATGATTGCCGAAGGTGCGAGACATTTTCCCATTTTAAATTTAGTATTAAAAGGAGCTCTCTGGTGGACTTTTGGTGATTTATTAACATTCTTCGTTTTAGAAAAAAAAACGTAAAAGGGGGTTCGTTCTCAGCCTGACTCCTCCACAATCTCCTATCCCACCCGGCGACACCTATGAGGCCCCACGTCTTAACACCCGAAACAATGCCGTGATGGCCAACAACCATAAGGACAAGTCCATGATTGTTTTGTTTGTTTTTGTTTTTTTAGGGGGGGGGGGGGGGATTTTATAATTTATGAACAGAGGCCAACAATTCTAATTTTATCAACTACTTAATGGGGCTGATTGAAGCCAATTTCCCTTGTGACTTTCGTTCTTTTGGATGGGCTATTTACTTAATCACCACTTGTGCAGTTTATAAGACAGCTACACTGCTTTTTCATATCTATTACCATTTGGCCTATGTTGGCAACCTTTCTCGGGTTTCGCCTTTATCTTTAAGCGATTGTGCAATGCTATTGCATTTACGTGAAATGCGCTTTCGACTCGCAACACGACATGGGTCCCTTCACCTACACGAAACGGTGCGAAGACAACGACGTGGCTCAAAGGTTCATGGAGGAGTTAGAATCGAAAATTCAAATTTTATACGACAAATTCAAAACTCCGGCGAAAATGATCATCACGCAAGAGCAGCAGGATGAAAATAACAGAGCCACCGAATGTCACATATGCAGACAATCGTTCGACGAGAATTGAAAGGAAAATAAGAAGGTCAGAGACCACAATCATTACATGGGTCTGTATCGCGGTCCGGCTCACAGCAAGTGTAATTTAAAATATCGTGACTCCTTTTTCTATCCGGTGATATTTCACAATCTCTCGGGTTACGACAGTCATCTGTTCGTGAAAATTCGTGAAGTAAACTGCATCGCGAACAATGAAGAAAGATACATTTCCTTCACAAAATGGAAGCTCGTGGAAAAGAAAAGAGTAATCGACGGAGAGAAGTTGGAAGAAAAAACAAAATTCATTTGTAGAGGCATACGTTTCATCGATAGTTTTAAATTCATGTCGACTGGTCTGGAAAAATTAGTCGATAACATGAGCAAGGATAAATTTAAAATCACAACAAGCAAACACTTCGGAGAACGAGTAGACATCATGTTGAGGAAAGGAGTCTATCCTTATGATTACATGAACAATGTAAAGAGATTCGATGACACCGCGCTACCTTCGAAAGAAGATTTTTATTTGAAATTATATGAATCCGACATTTCCGACGAGAATTACGAACACGCCAAAAACGTGTGGAAATCGTTCGATATGAAAACCATGAGAGATTATCATGATCTCTATCTGAAGGCCGACGTTCTGCTCCTGGCAGACGTGTTTGAAAATTTTCGAGATGTCTGTTGTCGAAATTACAATCTGGATCCGGCTTGGTATTTCACTGCACCTGGTCTGGCGTGGGGCACTCTGTTTAAGACCACCGAAATCCAATTGGAATTATTATCCGACGTGGACATGTTGCTCATGTTGGAAAAGGCCACGAGAGGTGACGTCTCGATGATCTCTCACAGATATTCTAAAGCTAACAATCCCTACATGAAAGAAGGTTTCGATTCAGAACGATCGAATAAATACATACAGTATTGGGATGCTAATATCTATACGGTTGGGCCATGAGTCGTCCTTTACTGATTGGAAATTTCGAATGGGTGATGGAACCGGAAGAGATGCAAAATGGAGAGACTGTCCTTGTATTTTAGAAGTCGATTTGAACTATCCGGAAGAATTACACGATCTACACAACGATTATCCGCTGGCTCCCGAACGAATGGAACAAGGAAAAACTCATTCCCAATTTATTTAACAAACGTAAGTACGTCGTCTACAGCGAGAATTTGAAACTATACGTCGATTACGGGATGAAATTAGTCAACAGACATTGCATCATTCAATTCGATGAAGAGCCTTGAATGAACAAATACATCGATCTCAACACGAATCTCAGAATTCGAGCCGAGAACTATTTCGAAAAAAATTTCTTCAAACTCATGAACAACTGCATGTACGGTAAATCGATGGAAAACATCAGGAAGAGAACGGAAGTTCGACTCGTCATGTCTGAGAAAAAAGCTAAAAAATTAGTGGCGAAACCCAATTACAAACACCGAACCATATTCGACGAAAATCTAGTGGCCATTCACATGCAAAAGACGCACCTGAAGTTCGACAAACCTTATTATCTCAGACCGATCATCTTAGATATCAGCAAGCAATTGATGTATGAGTTTCACTATGATTACGTCAAACGGAAATTTGGTGAGAAAGCCAAACTACTGGACAGTTTAGTTTACGAGATGGAGACGAAAGACGTCTACCGAGATATATCTCCAAACGTGATCGCGTGGTTTGACATGAGCAATTATCCCGTCGATCACCTCTCCAACATTCAATCGAACGACAACAAGAAGGTGTTGGGTAAATTTAAGGACGAGAGCGGCAGTAAACAAATCGTCGAACTCGTGGGTTAGAGACCCAAACTGTATGCTTATCGTCTAGAAGGTGAAGAGATCAAGAAGTGCAAAGGAGTTAAAGTGTGTGTGGTGAAGAAAAACATCTCTTTTCAAGAGTATAAAGATTGTCTGTTCGGAAGTGGTCCAGTGTATAAGACTATGAAATTGATTCGAAGCGACAATCATGACTTGTATACCGAAATAGTCAACAAGATTTCGCTGACGGCCGACGACGATAAGAGATTCATGTTAGACGATAAAATAAGTACTTTGGCACTCGGACATTGGACTTTGAATATGATTATGGATGATAGGATTCCAGATAGGATTCCAGATATGATTAAGGATGATAGGATTCTAGAAAATCAAGAGAATTAGACAGATTCAAGATTATGGAAGTCGATAGAGACATCGAGAGAGTTAGTTTGAAAAAGAAAAAGAAAAAAATATAAAAAATAACATCATTTTAGTGAATTATAATAAAATAAATAAAATTAAAAACAAAATATACACATTTATGAATAAGAAAATAGAGATATCCGTAGAAGGTGTCATCTTACCTAACGAACCCCTATCCAACATCGATCTGTCGAATGTGGTGAAGGATTTGAAAATCAAAGATTTTCTAGGCGTGTTTTCCAGAGATGTCTTGCCGAAGTGAAGACCTCGACAATCGGAATGCGGAACTTTAAATCTAGATGATTTATTGGGTGAAGGCACTCACTGGGTGGCCTGTTTCAATAACGGGAAGAAGAAGAATTATTATTTCGACAGCTACGGAATCTCGCCGCCGAAAGAAATAAAGAACTATTTTGACGAATAGATGGTTCATTACAACACGGAACAAGTGCAATTGCCAGATCAAGTGTTTTGTGGTCACCTGTGTCTCTACGTTCTCAAGAGATGGTCAGAAGGAGATAGGTTTCAAGACATTCTCAATGATTTACATTAGAGAGAGATTTTTTTTGTATATATAAAGGTAAAAAATTATTTTAAAAAATTTAATCGAATAAAATAAGTGAAATAATTCATTTTTAATAAACTGTGTTTGAAATATATTTTTTAAAACCAAAAAACCTCAAAACAACACGCCAGTCGATAAATTGGGTAGAAGTGACGATGAAAGTCAACCCAAAAAGAAGAGGAACACGCTCGAAGTTGGGGATGGTTACGACGTTGCCAACTTGGACGAACGTTACGTTCGGAGATATGAACCTCGAAAGGAACCTTTGAACATGAACGATAAGAAGTTCTACAATCTTCCCGAGCCGATAGATCTCGCAGATGCGGCAAAAAAAAAAAAAACGTCGACAGGGGGAACGCGGATTTCGAACGAATCATGCTAGATAATTACGTGGATAAAGCCATGACTGATGTTCTCGATCTGAAATCCAAATGTTTGGTGAACATTGCGAATCCCATAGATTCCACCGATGCCTCGACCAAGAAATAAGTGGACGACTCTCACGCGCGATTCAATGAACATCTGAGAAGTAGATATGTTCAAAAAATGATGCAATCGGAATTGAACGTCAATTCGCTTTAACAAGATAACGAACGTGGCCACTCCCATGAGTCCCAAGGACATGCCGAACAAACACTACGTAGATCTGGAACAGTGAAAGTCTGACAGACGAGAAATGAAATTGGATCTGAATGCGGGATTCAACAAGATATTGAATCTGTCGAAGATCAATGGCGCGGATGCAGACTCCACCACGGTCAACAAGGGCTATGTGGATTCCACTGTGATACGATCTCAAGAATACGTAGAATCGCAAGTGGATGATCTCTACCTGAACAAACAATCTGGCGGAACCATGGATGGTGGCATCAACATGAACGGTCAGAATTTATTCGGTCTCGATCAAGATCCTGAATTCGATTCCAGCGCGGTCAGCAGGAAGTACGTGGATGACAACTCAGTCTGGAGAAAGGGCGACATCATGGAAGGTAAACTAGACATGGGCGGACACGCGCTCACGAATCTACCGGATCCCATGCACATATCGGACGCCTGCACCCTGATTTCGGTGGTGGAGAAAATCAAATACGCCAGGCAATTGATCACCATGTGGGCCGAGTGGTCTTTCAGAAATGGAGGTAGCGGATCGCAACATGGTCAGGTGGGATATCCCATGCTGTTGGGAGGCAAAATCTTTCGAATGAGTCTGGCTTCCACGGATTTGAATAACAGAGCCGTCATCAATCTCATGGTGAATGGAGTAGAGAGCGATAAGAGATACAGCGTCGAAAAGACCGAGAATCAACACTCGAATGTTAGCACGTTCGGCACGCCTCTTAAAGTGAACGCCGGGGACAGGATTAATTTTGTTACGAAAACCAATAATCCCGAAGCCGCCACTTCCGTGGTGAGCATACTGATCGAACTAGATCCTCTGAACAAACAGTGAATGCATGGAAATAATTAATTAAAAATAATGAGTGATTATTAAAAACAAAAAAAAAGTAATGAGATTTAGAAAGATGTTCAATCTCTCTAGATCTCATTACTTTTTATTTTTTTTGTTTGTTTTGTTTTAATACATTATTTCTCATAATGTTTCATCTCGTGAAATTGGATCACCTATCTCGAAACACACATCGACATCTATTTTAGCATTTCAAAGAGCTTTTAGAAATTCTCAAAAAGCAGTCAGTCCTCTACGTCCACGTGTCTAAACATTTTCTGGTCTTATATTCTATCAAGATTTCACTTTCGATTTCACATCTCATATAATCGGTCAATATCAAAGGTTCTGTTTTGACTAAAGTGTCTAGAATTATTGCTAGAGAATCTTGTGAAATATTTTTAATCAAAACACGTCTGTTTCTTCTCAAGTATTCTCTTTCTTTATCATTCATTTTGATAATTTTTATTTATATATTTTTTTTCTTTTTTTTTCACACACACGTCTCTCATCGAATGATCGACATCTTATTTCCATCTGATTTGAATTGTAATTCTCTATCCGACAGGACCAGGGCGAAGGCTTCAGTTTTTCTCGGCACGTTCCTATCGAATTGCATCTTGATTTGAATGTCTAAGACGCTACTCTTGAGCCATTCATTCTGTTTACTGACATTGAGTATGAACATAGGAAACATCGACTTGTATTCACCGGGAGATATATTAGGGTTGCTCATCAATTCATCTAGACTGTGATACTTCCTTCTAAAATCGGCGGCGTCTCCGTAAAGTCTGCTGTTCTTGTTGAACGATGCATTGTAATCGGTTGCTGGATATCTCATGGCATTCAGAAACACTTGTATGTTTCTCAAATTGCAGTGATCAAATAGCGATGCATTCTTTTCCTGAGACCCGTCCCTATCGGTCTGAAATGCGACCACGATGAAAGAAGTGGATTTCAAGTCAATCTCCAATTGAAGTGATTCGAGGAGAGTGGAATGCTAGCCGTATCACACTGTCTCATTCTAAATCCCACGGGTAATTTACTCTTGGATTCTATGATCTTGTAGAGACGCGTTTTTTCCACGATCGAAGGCTGCACATGTGGAACGAACCACGATATCTTGTGTAGAGTTAACTTACCCACATCTGTCGCGGGGAGTCTCACTATCACGTCATCGTTTCCCTTTCAAATCAATGTCAGATTGTGTTTGAATCCGTACATGATCTTGTTGTAATCGTCTGTGAAAACATTCCTTTAGGTCTGGACATCTTGACAACATAGTTGAATATCGCGGAAGTGCTGGCACTAGCAGGGCCGATGGTGTCTTTCATCACAACTGATTAAGTCCTCTGGATTTCGAATAATCATCCGGATATGTCAAGAGTCCGAACATCGTGGTGGCCTGACCGGGATGAAACACAGATTCTATCTCTTGTCCGGATAGCAAGTATTTTATATTACTGAATAGATGCATGATGCCATTATTGGCTAAAGTAACCGTGTCGTCGGCGGCGTATTCGGTCCCATTTTCTTTGGTGAGACGTCCCTGCACCACTATGTAACTCTGGATGAACGAATAGATCTTGGGTTTCGACATTGATTCTTATCTCTCCTGCATTGTTCAAACTCGTTCTGGTCATCGGTTCGTATTCGTGAACCTCGTATTCTTGAATACTTTCATCTTTCACTACGCTTTGTGTGATATCTAGTATATTTTGAAATTTGTGCCATTTTTGAAGGTTTTTTTTCGTTTTTTTGTTTATTAATTAGCTTGCTTTTTTTTATCTAAAAATAGTTTTAATTATTTTTTATTATTATTATTTTTTCTCTCCTTTATTTATATATGTGTAAACAAGAAAATGTTAAAGAGAGTAAATAAAAAAAAAATTGTTTTCTTTATTAAAACTTCGTCTTCTGCAATTGTTGTTCGTAAAACTTTCCGATGATCTCTTCGCCATCTAAAGCTTCGATTTCATAAGTCACCGGATCGGTGTGAAATATTCTGATTATCATGAAGATTTCCGAAGGCCATCGAGGAGTGTAACCCTTTTCGAAGTGCTTCTTATAAGTGTAGATTCTCACTCGATCGCCGACAGCAAATTTCGGCGGTCTAGATTTCTTCCTGAACTTTGATCTCTCGGGATATAGATTCCCGTAGACTCGTTTTTCATTTTGAGGATCGTTAGCTTCCACGGGAGTCATCTTGATTAATCTGTGTCACGTGTTGTTGTAATCTTCAACCAGACCATTCAGAGCGTATATGTATTTCTTGGTCGAATTTGCCGTGAAGTATCTGTGCATCTTTTCCTTCATCGTTCGATTCCAACGTTCCACGACACTGGCTTTCTCTTCGTTTTCGATTAAGTGGAGGTCGACCAATCGACGAACATCCTTGTTCTAGAATTCCTTCCCCTTATCCAACCACAATTTATTCGGTTTTTGAGAAGACGAGTTGAACACGCTCTTCATAGCTTCGGTGACACAAGGTCCCGATTTATTCTTCAAAGCTCTGATCCAATCATATTTGGAAAACACTCGATGACCGTCAATAGATATTTAACACCCTCGTTCCACCTCGAAAACAAGCTCATGTCGACCAAGTCGGCAGACCAAATGTCATCCAAACCCTTCATGAACACCCTTCTCTTTTGAAATTTACTCATGATGGGTTTGTGTAACTCCTCGACCAATTTGCTCATAAATAATCGTTTCTTCTTTTCCGAAGCGCTTTTTTTTTGGAACGCCCCATCCAAATCGACGTTTCGCACCGATCAGATTGCCGACCAGCGAACATTCTATCTTCTCTCTCCTGGTCGGATTCGATATGCCTCTCAATTTCGCCAACATGTTTTTATCGCAGACATCGTTGTGAGTCTTGGTGTCGGGATGTCCGGCGTAGCACAGATCGTGATCATACTTCACGGGTTTGCTTCAAGATTTAGGAGTCAGATTGGCATTGAGTCTCTTGTTCAATTTCATTCCGGGTCCCATGAAACTGTGACCCGGCAGATGCATTTCGAAAGGTAGACTATTGATCATTTTATTCACGACACCTTTGCCTTTGCTCATTTTTTTTTTTTGATGAATCGAGTCTTGATCGAACCACACACATTGCAAATTCCGCAAAGCATCTGTCTTTCATTTTTAGTTCGTACTTCTCGACAATTACCCGTGTCGGTAACTCTCCTACACTTTACGCAATACATTTTTTTGAGAGTTATTTAAATTAATTTTGTATTTATTTTTTATTTTTTGTATAAATTTAAAATTTTCTTTTTTAAAAATTCTGTTCTTATTATATATATATATATATATATATATATATATATATATATATATATATATATATATATATATATATATATATTTTCAATCGCTGCTCTTGAGTTCTATCAATTTACCAAATTCCTCCCTGGCCTCTTTCCTCCCCTTTTCCATGAGAGAATCCTTCATCTCTTCCTTGATGATCTGACGAGTCTTGATTTGCACGGCTTTCATAGCATCGTATTTCGTTTTCTCACCCAATATCGTGAAGTATTCTCCGTCCGATATCCTACCGTCTTTCAATGCCATCGAGGTCATTTCAGGTATCATGTCGATCTTGGAGTCGGCCAAGACGCGAATCTTTTCATATTTCCTAGCCTTCAGATATAATTTCCTACTCAAAAAAGTTTCCGAGCGGGTTAAACAATCCGGCGGCGAGAGCCACATCTTCTATTGTCAACACGATCAGAACGCCGACCGCAGTCGACAACAATCTGATGCCGGTCGCATGTAAACCCATGGAAATCATGATGAGTGTCGTGTTGACCGCATTGACGAATTTCACGAGACGCAAATACTTCTTCTTGAGAGAATGACGAGAATCTCTCCCTCGAGTGAGATACAGTTGGATTCAACTGATTTGATCGACGTGATACCTCTCTCCTCTTTCTTTTTCTTCTGGCGATGGCGCCATTGGCAAAACTCCGTTCGGCTTCTCATCCTCGTCGTCATCTAACGTCGGATACAATTTATTTCTGGTTCTCATTTTTTATGTTTTTTTCTTTCGAATATTAGATAAAAATTTATGTGTGTATTTATTTTTTTATTTTCTATTCTCCTTATTTATATCAACGAGAAAACTTAGACGTATGCTTCCTCCAGCAATAATTTCAAGATGCATCCCTTGTCTTCTAAAGTCAGACTTCTACGCGCCAATTTCATTTCTTCCGAATGGATGGGCTTGTCTCGCCCCTTACAGAAGACTAATCTCCTCCAAAACTGATCACGTCGTCTATTTGAACGCATTCGAACGCCGGTTCGAAATACTTCAGGACCATATCTTCATTTTCCATCGTCAGACACGAATGATCCTCGTGATCGAAGTCTAAATGATCCCGACACCCGACGCATCATTCTAATAAGAGGCAACCTAGTTGATCGTTCGTGCAGAATGCGTAGGCTCTCATCAGCATTTATAAAAGAAACCTTGCTCTCATAATCTGGGAATCGTTCATGATTTATGTATATTCTATTATTTTTTTTTCACTGATCGGATTGCACCCTCGACCGTCCGGAATGTGATCGTGAATGTGGTGGTGGTCCAGAACCTGCAAACTGCATTTTTTCGATGTACCGGAAGCCAAAATTGGTTTTTAAAAAAAAAACCAAATCCTCGACGAGTAACTGCGCTTTACACCCACTTCTCGCCATTGGCAAACATCGAGAAAACGTTTTGAGATCGATTTTTCCTGGTCTAGAATCGGCAAATAGGTTTCACCAATCAGATCGCACCCTCGACCGTTCGAACAACCGTTGGCGAACGTAGGTGGTCCAGAATTGGCAAACTGCTTTTTTTTATGCTGGTCTAGAATCGGCAAAATGTTTTTTGCTTGCGTTCACCAACGATAGATTGAAGGTCTGATCCGCGATGGGAACGTCAAGAAAAAATTTTTAAATTTACATTTTCTTCAAATTTCATGCATTTTTTCACTTCTGAGAAATGTGTCGAATGTACTCGTTCGCCAACGGATGTTTGAACGGTCAAAAGTGCGATCTGAGAGCCTCAAAAACAATTGCCAACTCTGGACCACCATGCAAAAACAACATTTTTTACACTCTGTACATGATTTAACACTGAACCCCTATGGCGGTACATGTACATGTACGTGTACGTGTATAGTTTTTTGGAAAAGTGGTCTAGAATCGGCCTTTTACACCTACTTCTATATACTACTCAAAATTTGCTAAGCACCAAATATTTGACACATCATTGTGAAATTTGCTGGTGACATATTTGCGATATATTTGGTGGATATGATTGAGGAATGTATTAAGATGGTCCCCAGTGTTTACATTAGCTCTCTTGACAGGCACACTTTTCGTGACAGACATGGAAAGCATGTACCCCTTGATTTTCATAATGTTTTCGTGTACTGTCTATATGTACATGTCACGTGTAGGGTATTCAATCTTCATTTCAACACAAACCCTTGTGGGTTAATGATTGAATATGGCATATGCAAATGCAAGAAGACATTTGTCTGAATCAGAAATGTGGCGAGCTGTTGGGAAGGTGGAACAAGGGGCTACCCATCGCCAGGCTGGTGAAGCCCTTGATGTGCACCATACAGTGATCACCAGAGCCTGTGCAAGATTTCAGCAGTCTGGCATATCAGTAAGACGGCATGGTAGTGGCAGAGACAGGGCAACATCTGCAGCTGAAGACCGGTTTTGGGTCATTCAGGCCCGTAGGAACCGCTTTGCCACAGCAACCCAGCTTTGCAGTGACCTTCAGGATGCATCCGGGGTAAGTGTTTCGATGCAGACTATCTGGTGGGCAAGGTTGCACGAAGGTGATCTCCGATCGAGAAGACAATGTATTCGCATTCCGCTGTTACAGAACCACCGTCAAGCGCGATATGAATGGGCCATGGACCACGTTGGATTGACCAGAGAAGATTGGCGACCTGTCCTTTTTACAGATGAGTCAAGGTACTGCCTAGACCACACAGATAGACGTTCAAGGGTATGGAGAAGGCCAGGAGAGCGATTCCATGCAGCCAACATTGTTGGACATGACCGCTATGGCGGAGGGTCAATAATAATCCGGGGCGATATCAGCTGGGATGGGCATACAGAGCTCTGTGTCCTTGAACGTGGTACATTGGCTGCATAACGGTATATTGATGAGATCCTGGATGTCCACGTCAGATTGTGTGCAGGTGCAGCGGGTGATAGATTCATTCTGACGGACGATAATTCCCGTCCTCATGTTGCCCATGCTGTCGGGGAGTACCGACAGATGGAGGGGATTGAGCGTATGGACTGGCCAGCAAGATCCCCTGACCCCAATCCAACTGAACATGTCTGGAATGAGTTGCAGTTTGCAATTTAAGCCAATCCAGTCCAGCCAAGAAGTGTCCAGGAGCTTGGTGCCATGCTGGTCCAAGAATGGAGCAACATCCCACAAAGGACCACCAGGAACCTGATGGGAGCATGAGAAGGCGTTGTCAAGCTGTAATTAACAGTAATGGGTCTCATACTCGATATTGAACCCATACCAGCTCGCTCCGTCAACTTTTTGGCACATTGAAAAATTTCCTCTTTTACCTGCTTTTACCAATAATATCCATTTTCCATGGTAATCGTATTAAGAAGCTAAAAAATAAAGTCAAACACAAATGAAATATTAAATTTTGTACTGAAATCATTAAAGATATAATTAAATAAAAAATATATACACTTTTCAATACAATATTTCAACTAAAACGTAAAACAGGTAGTTGGATATTGGCCTACTTGGTGCTTAGCAAACTTTGAGTAGTATATATTCTAGACCTAATAATCACTAGCGATTCTCTCAGAAACCACGTCGATGACCACTGGGTCGGTGATGATGACTTAGGCAGCGACCACCTCCCAGACCATACCTCAATCAAAATAGGTAATGACCCCCAATGATAACCCACCCCCTCCCCACCCACCCACCCACCCACCCACCCACCCACCCACTCACCCACCTTCCGTAGGCATTATACAAAAATAAACTGGGATCTTTACCGCGATATCATCGATGTTAAACTCCCCCACACCTCCTCCTCAAACGCCACAGAACTCGAAGCCCAATCATGAATGCGCGGGCCTACCAAAACTAATCAACTCAACCTTAAATGAAATATGTCCAAAAGAAGAGGTGCACCCCTGGAGAAGGACTATCTCAGGAGAACACTCTCACTAATTAAAACCAAACGAAAAGCCCTCCGCGCACTAAAACAGAAAGTGACCCATATAAAAAAGCAGACCTTAAAAAAAACTTACAACCACCTTCATGGCGAGATTAGAAAAGCCCTGCAGGCCGAACAACAAGCCAACTGGGAAAAAGCCACAGCCGTCCTCAACGAGGCCAGGGAAGCCAAATCTTTCTGGAACACCTTCAAAACATTAACAGGCCTGAAACGTCGAGACAAAAAAAAAAACAAAAACACACACACAAAAAAACCCAACAACAACCAAGCTCCTTAAAAAGGAAGATGGCTCCTTCGTGTGTACTGACAAGGATAAGGCCGACACCTTCTCCGCCCTCCTCCGAAAAATTCACCGCCCACATGAAGGCCCTGAAAACAGTGACGCAATCAACAACGCGATTGACAACTTCATCAATGAACACACCGATATCTACCGCGACCCTAAATTCGACACTAACCCTGAAGTAGGGGACGACGATGACCTCGTCGCTCCCGTCACTAATGACGAAATCATTAATGTCATTAAAAGCACAAAAACTCTTCCTCACCCGGCGAGGACGAGGTTAGCTTCAAAATCCTAAAACAATTCCCAAATTCTCTAATAACCACGCTTACAACCCTCTACAACGCATGCCTCACCCATGACTACTTTCCAAATTGTTGGAAATCAGCCATTGGTGCCATGATACCAAAACCAAATAAAGACACCTCCAATCCGACCAATTACCGCCCAATCAATCTTCTCGGTTGCATTGGCAAGGTTTTCGAAAGAGTCCTTACCAATCGACTGGTGGAATACCTTGAAGATACCGACTTCTTCAACAAATGGTAAAGAGCCTACAGGTACCGTAAAAGAGGAATGGAGCACGTCCACCGCCTTGTGGAACAAAAGAAAACTGTCATCAATAATCAACAAATAGGCGCAACAATCCTACTAGATGTAGAAAAGGCGTTCGATTTCGTTTGGCACAATGGGATACGCCTTTAGCTATCCAGAATGAATCTCCCAATGAAACTGTTAAGACTACTCTAGTCCTTCCTTAACAACCGTGAAATAAAAATCAGAGTCAATATCGAAATGTCCGAGAATGTTTCCTTCGAAGCAGGCACCCCTCAAGACCATAATCGCAAGAAGCGCAAGTGGGAACAAAACCACGGAAGTAAGGAGCAGTAACCACCTTCGGGTGTGGCATATGAGGAGTCATAGACTGCTCTCCTCTCATAATCTAAACCTCAACTTACTTAATCAAGACGACCCCAATAAACACAGATAGAAATCGAACCGCAGAGGTAACGAGCAGTAAACACCCTCGGGTGTGGCATATGAGCGTCACAGTCTGCTCTCCTCACATAATCTCAATCTCAATCTCAACTTACTTAATCAAGAGGACCCCTAAAAATACAAGTACGAATCAAACCGCAGAGGAAACGAGCAATAAACACCCACCGGTGTGGTTTATGAACGTCATAGACTGCTCTCCTCCCATAATCTTAATCACAACTAACTTAATCAAGATGCCCCCTACAAACCCAAGTAGGAATCAAACCGCGGAGGTAACGAACAGTTAACACCCTCGGGTGTGACATATTATCGCCATAGACTGCTCCCCTCTCTTAGAAACCTCCCCTACCACCCAATCTCAACTAAACCTCAACCCATAAACTCTTCAAAACTATATAGATTGGGCCATACGCTGCCTTCAACGTTCGTCAGATCATAACCAGCAATGTTCTGGCAAGCAACTATATTAATAACATATTTACTTTATTGTATACAACCTACTAATTCTGTTCTTTCTATTTTAAGCAGGTACCCACAGATGTTTTTGATCCTCCACTCCCCAATAACCGATATGGATTAACTCTAACCGCTATGGATCTTAGTAGCCGCTATGAACTTTGGACATCCTTCACTCCATCCCTAGAAGTGGTCTTCCATCTCCGGGGAGGCGAGCGTTGGTCCTGCGTCCCATCTCTAGTCCTTTTTTGTAAACGCCAGTAGTGCGGGTTCGGGTCCCTGCCAAATAGGTTACCATACAGGACGGCCCAGAACCAAGGAAGTTCGGGTCTTTCTTTCGCTGTTGTTTTTTCTTCTCGATTAGATCCAGTCCTGTGAGCAGAAGTCCACACAGAAGCCAGCTCATCCTCCACCACTTGCCTGAGGCAGACTATAATTGCCTGAAAACACCGACACATAACCCTCGGGGAGAGGTAGCACCTTTGTCGAGAGGACCCCCTCTTACACTGATCCTCATCCGAAGGATTACACAAAAGAACCCCACGAAACTTCCCTATGTACAACCAACCGTCAACGAGGGTCGAAAGGGGCTTGCCCCCACACCGTCCCTGTGCGAGTTCGGCGCGCGAAACCATTTGATCTCCTCGGGCCAAATCTATGGGGTGCGTGATTTTAAATGATAACCCAAAAGGCGGGAAATTTGGGACACACTAAAATGTGTACCCCGGCTCCGGCCCCGGCCCCGGCTCCGCCTCCGGAAAAGGTGTGCCTGGGGAATATAAAGCTGCATTTCTTTTTTATTCGTATGTACAATGTGATCATTTTTGGTATGTAGCATCCTTTAGGGATACTTTAACGGTTTATGGAGATATATTTAGAATTATTTTATTTTTGTGAGTTTTATCGACGTTTTCCCTTCAGAAACACATTAAAAAGTGTACCCCGGCCGGGTCGTTAATTAATTAGCTCGCACTTTAATCCGATGACAATGGAGGTGTTGTACAAGTTGAGTGTATAAAAACTTGATTGAATTGCCCTACCAGCCGCCGCCCATTTCCTCGATTCGCACCTTTGATTCGATTCGCACCTTGGACTCCGAGGTGTAAACATCTAGAGAACAATGGAGCTACCATTAGTCATTCAAGAAACACTGATCAAAGTGAAGGCCGCCCTTGCTACCATCTGGAGTATCCAGGTGCGCAAGGGAATAATTCACTTGACAGTGGATTTTGATACTAATACAGAACCGACGTCCTTGGAGAGGTGTAGCACCTTTCGTGGGGGGATTTCCTCCCACACTGGTCACCCTCCTTGCGGCTCGGACAAGCTGGACAAAGACCGCCGGAGCAGTACAGCCACCGCCAAGAAGAAGAAGAAGAGAAAGAAGGGAACATCCGCCAGACGACGAGATGCCCGCCGAATGACGGAGTTTCTGGAGAAGAAGAAGAAGGAGAAGGTATAGTAAAGGGGTTATCAAGCAGTTACGTTCAGAAGGCAACAATAAATAAATAAATAATTAATAAAAATGTATTGATAATTTATTAGGAATAAGGAAATTGAAATTTACATCAGCTAAACGTAAACTATGCAGGACCGCTGAGTGAGATTAGCACTGCATTGTGTTCAACCTGTAAGGCATGTTTGACACAATGGAGGATTAACAGGTTACCTTCACTCAATGCCTTCTTGATTAGCTGAGTACACGGCGCCCTGTTGTTCTGACTCGCAATTAAATAAATAAATAAATAAAGGGGAGATCATATTGACGGTCAACCGTATATTGACTTCTATTCACCGTGTATAGTTTACACGAGGCTTGCATGCACCGTTTTAGTAAACCTAATGAAATTCTCAGGAATTTGTAGGACGAAGATGTTGTCAAAACTTCGGAAACACTGAAATGCTGCGTAGAATGCGCTAATTCGTGGTTAATATGGAACAAAGGACATCTAATCTGTCACAACGAAATACTACTACATAACAACGAAATACTATTTTTTATTATATGCTAGCCTGTGAATTATAGCGAATTATCTAAAAGATATTTCTCGATATCCATCGACTCGATGGGTATCGAAGAATATCCCCCAGCAGCTTCCTAAATGATGTAACGCTACGCCGCACAACGTCGTCTTGAAGGAACGATCAGTAGCTTTTTGTTATTGTCTTGAAACTGTTTGCAGTCGAATTGGGGGCTGAATATTGCGCAGTCAAATGTCACATAGCATATGATAAAAAGAATATACAGCTGTAATTATTTATTTAACAAATAACACACAGTGGTCAAACTACACAATGCCATTTTGAATACAGATATAAAGACTAATTTTACAAAGTGTCCCTTAGGGATCTGTGTCTTGTACCCTCGGGGATAACCTAACATTTTCTATACATTTTGGTAGTCTAACAATTATGGCAACATTATAACATCGAGATAAGAGCAGCCATCCCTAACCTAGGGACGGCCAGCACACTGGTGATTAAGACAGCTTGAACACGTGCGGCGAATTCTACAACTGAACGAACACAAATTTGTTGTTGCATACTTAAATTACTCATGTCAGCTTGCCCTAGAACCAAGTACCATTTTGGACATAAACGATAAGGATTAAAACATGTTGCCTTGTTTTCAAGCGAATGAAGTAAATAGGGCCAAAGGTCCCCTTTACTTCACTTGCTTGCAAAACAAGACTAGATGAGTTTTCTTCTTTTACATCTGTAAGCTCTTTGAGCCAATGTATTCAGATTGTTTCCAAGCAAACTAAGGAAATAGAGCCGTGGCAGGCTCCCCTTGCTACGTCAGCTGGGGAAACAATACTTAAAATACAATTATAAAAATGGCAATTTCAAAAGCTAAAGCCCACATAAAAAGTGACCATAAACACCAATAAATAACTTAATGTTCATTCGGTTATATCTCATGATTTCCAGTTCATAACCACCGGTTCATTCGGTTATACCTCGACTGACAGAACGCCCGGAGCTCCCTCAGTTGAGATATAACAGAACAACGGTACCCTATGACTGGTTAGCCCCTAGTACATAAATACAGGTTTATTTGGTTATATCTCGACTGACAGAGCTCAGGGAGCTCCTTCAGTTGAGATATAACAGAATAAAGATTTCCTAGAAATAGGCTACAGAATTCCGGTCATCTTTAACCTATTTGATATTTTAGTTACATGCAAGGGTTGATATTTAATTACCATGTTTTTGATTAGCAATAGTTATTATTCTTGTGGTCTCCTTGGTTACGAATCGAAATTAAGTATTTTTATTGTTTACTAATCATATATATTTCATTTTCAGGTTATTTTATTCAACTTTGTGGGGAGTTAGTTTAGTATAGTAACTGGGACAAAGTTAGGAGGGCTTAAATAAAACTGTGAGCGCTAAGTTGTCGAACGGTTCGTCGTGTTGCCTTTTGTCGCGTGTTTACAATTTTCCCTGTCCGATCGCGTAATTTTGTCTTGATGATGGCGAGCAAGTCTGTTCAGACGGAGGTAAGTATGGAGGTAAATACGTGTAATATCGCGGTCCAGGTCAACGGTGCCAACGGAGTAAGTATTGGTGTGCAGACAGAGGTCACTGGGGGTGTCGGTCAGAGCCGGGTTGGTGGGGCCACCGATGGCGATATTGGGCTTGAAGTTTGTAAACAGTGTTCTATGATGTATGGGGACTGTCGCTCGATGGGATATGGAGAGGTATGTGCAAACTGTCAGGAAATCCTCCGCCTACTTGAGACAATTGTTAAGTTTGAGGGGGAGATTGCTGAGCTGAAGGGAAAACTTGGTAGGGCGGGGCTGTCTGGAGTTACGCCTGTGAAAGTGGCTTTCCGAGAAGGATGGAAGGTTGTCGGTGGTTCCAAGAGGAAACATGGGGGTAGAACCTTTGATGTGAATGAGGTAGGTGATGAGGTGGGGGCTGCTAGAAAAGTACGTAGGACAGATGAGGGGGGGCCCAGGCCGGAGCAATGCTGTAAAGCGTTTGGCGTGGACTACCAAAAGTGGTAGGAAAGGGGGGCCAGAGAAGCAGGTAGATAGGGGTGTAAAGTCCAAAGGCAGTGGGGAGTGCAGCACCAGAATCAGATTTGATGTGCTCGATTCGGAAGAGACAGAGGAGGAGATGGAGGTAGTTGCAACAGATAGTAGCTTGGGGTCTAGGCCAGGAAAAAGGAGGAGGGATCCGGGGGAAGACCAGGGGAGTAGTCCAGGTAGCTCAGGGCCTGGAAAGAGACGGAGGGACAAGGATAGGAGTAATCCTAGGTCAAAGATACCGATACCGATATTGATTCCGAGTGGGGCTGTTGGAGAGGAAGAGGACGCTGTAAACAATAGGAGACTAGAGGAGATAAATAGGGCGAGGTCCAAAAGTAAGTTGGTGGTTGCGGGAAGTAGCATAGTTCGGGGGATCGACAAGGTTGTCTGTGGTCCGGACAGTAAAAATAGAACAGTTCTGTGCTTTCCGGGGGCTAAAGTGGAGGACCTGAGGGATAGAGTGGACGGTATTGTAGCTGGGTCGGGGCCTGATCCGGTAGTGGTATTACATGTGGGGTCCAATAACATCAGGGAGAGGAAATCAGTTCGTTTGGTGGACACATACAAGGACCTAATTAGTAAGCTACTTAGCAGGAATGCTCGGATCATCGTTTCAGGGGTGCTCCCCGTTATGGGTGGTGGGAATGAGAGGAACTCGCGGATTATGGCACTAAACGAGGAGCTGGAAGAGCACTGCAAAGACTTGGGAGTACATTTCATTGACCACTGGGATTCATTCTGGGGACAAGGAGAGTTGTATGGGCGAGACGGATTGCATTTAAGTAGGATGGGTACAGACCTGTTGGGCCAAAAAATCTTACAGGTGGCTGGGCCTTTTTTGGAGAAAAGGGGGGTAGGGGACCACAGCCGGTAACCCAGAGTGGCACAAATGCTGGGAACATAGGAAGAACAACAAACATGCACAATACAGGGACATACCAGGGTTATAATAATGTGCCAGTGATGACAAAAAAACAAAGATTCATTAAGTTTGGGTACTGCAACATCCAGGGTCTGCACAAGAAAGTAAGCGAAATATCAACAATGATGGACGAAGGAGACTTCGATATAATGGGTCTAAGTGAGACGTGGATACGACGGGATGAGCGGGTTGATCAGATGAAGGGTTGCGTGTGGATAGGAGCTGGGCGAACTGAGGGTCAGAAACGGGGTGGGGGTGTTGGCATCTACGCTAAAGAGGAATTACAGCCCTCATTGATTACAGATCTCACAGAAGCAAGGACTCAGATTCCAGTATCCAACGAAATAGTCTGGGCAAAAATCAAGTTAGGAAGCAGGAGTTTTGCCGTTGGTGTTGTGTACTTAGCAGTGGAGGGAAGTAAGCCCGAGTGGAATGATTCAATATATACAACTCTTAGATCGAATATCACGGAGCTTGGGAGCAGAGGGTTCAGTATTGTCCTAATGGGGGACTTCAATGGGCACATCGGGGATAAGGAGGAGGGCATACAGGGAGGTGATAGGAAAATTAACACGAATGGGAGGAAGATGTTGGACCTATCAAAAGAGCTTGGTTTAAAGATCCTGAACAGGGATGCGAAATGTAAGGGTAAATGGACCTGGGAGAGGAACGATAAGAAAACAATAATTGATTATATATTCACTGACATTAGCGTATGGAGGGAGGTTATAGATGTAGAAATAGATGACGAGGGAAAAAATGACTTGGGTAGTGATCACAACCTGATAACAGTTAAGATTATGGGCAAAAAGACGAATAGAGACAGAAATACCTTCAAGGAAGTTTGGGGACTAAAACAAGGAGCCGACTGGAAGCAGTTTCGGGAAAAACTAAAACCAAATGTTGAATGTATACCTAGGGATGCAAATGTCCAGAGTATTTCAGATGGCATAGTAAATAGCCTAACAGAGGCAGGGAAGGAGTGTATAGGAAGGGTGAGGGTCCCAACGAGAGAGCTTGGATACAGGGTTAACGAGGGACTGAAAAAGGCTATAAAAGAAAGGAAGGTAAAATGCGCTGCTTACAGAAGAAGTAGGAAGCTTAAAGGGGTGGATAACAATGACACGAGACTAATATGAACTGGCACGGAAAAAGGTGAATGAGATAAAGAATAATAATAGGAAGGAGCGCAATTGCAGTCTTGCCAGAACAATAAAGAAAACGGGGGGTTCCAGCTCAAACGTATTTTGGAACTGGGTAAATAAACGGGGGAAAAGTAGTGTGCAGAGTATCAAAGTGGATGGGGAAAGTACAGAAGATAAAGGCCGTATCGCTTCAGAGTTAGTCAAGCACTGGGAAAAGATAAACGATAGGCGATGGGGCAGTGGGTCCCCACCAAAAAGAAATACACTGGTGGAGGAGAACCTATCCAATCGTGTATGTAGCGAAATAACGGCAGAAGAAGTGCGGAACGTGGTCTCGAAATTAAAAAATGGTAAAGCGGGAGGGACTGATGAAATTCCGAACGAATTCCTCAAAAATGGAGGGGAGGCACTTATTGAAGTCCTGACAAACCTTTTCAACCTGGCTCTGCGAAAGCAAGAGGTCCCCAGAGAGTGGAGGGAAAGTAAGGTGTCGTTCATACACAAAAAGGGGGATAAGGAAGTTCTAGATAACTATAGGGGGATATCAGTTAGTAGTAACATCGGAAAAGTATTCTGTAAGGTCATATACGGTAGACTAGAGGAAGTTATTGAAGAGAAAGGTTTTTTAGGAGAAATTCAAAATGGTTTCAGGAAAGGACGAAGAGTCACTGATCACCTATTTACACTCACCCAACTGATAGAATCAACAAAGGCTGAAAAGAAAAAGATGTTTCTGGCATTTCTAGATGTGAAAAAAGCGTACGACCGAGTGTGGAGGGAAGGTATGTGGCGAAAGCTCGAGGGCATCGGACTGGGGGGTGACTTTGTGGGAATCATGAAAGCACTGTATACAGATGTGCAAAGCCAACTCAGTCTAGGGAGTATCACTACAAAACGAATCCCTATGGATATAGGCCTCAAGCAGGGGTGTATCTTTTCACCGATTTTGTTTGCATTGTATGTTAAAGATTTAGGAGACGAACTAATTCAGAGTGCGGAGGGGGTAAATGTTGGAGACATAAAGATACCAGGCTTATTCTTTGCGGACGACATGGTGTTAATGTCTAGAACTGAACAGGGGCTAGAGAAACTGCTGGAAATTGTTGGTAGATTTGGGAACACTTGGCGGCTCGAACTAAATGAAAATAAAAGCAAGGTAATACCCGTTGGACGCAAGGTAGATATGACGAAGAGATGGAGAGTGGGGGAGTTCTCAATCCCCGAAGGGGAAAGCAAACAAATCACTGTAGGAGAAACGGGAGAGTATGAGTATCTAGGGGTAAGCATAAATATAACGGGAAGAGGGGTGTACAGAAATTACTCAGCCAAACTGATTCTGAAGGGGAAAAGAATTCTGAACCAACTAAAACTTTTAGGGAAAAATAGTTTCAACAAGGTCTTTGTGGGGAAAACACTGTGGGAGAGGGTGGGTTTACCAAGTATAACGTATGGCACGGACGTGATTCCATTAAACCAAACCGTTATTAAGAAGTTGGAAAATACTCAAAATGATGCCGGCAGATGGATAACAGGGTCGAGTAATGCTGCAGCTTTGGAAGCAGTAAGGGGGGAGCTTGGGTGGATGAAAATCAAGGACAGGGTAGATTTGGGAAAACTGTGTTACTTTAACTACCTGAGAAACCTGCCTGACAACCGGTGGTGCAAATTGATGCTCGATACCATTTGGAATTCTAATATAGAAACGGGGTGGTCAAAACATGTGAGGGAACTGATGGACAATTACTCTATAGAGGTCACAAACATAGAAGTAGGAATGAAAGAAGGCAAAAGGTTTGTCAAAGAGAGAGTCATGGAAGATTGCAATCGAAACTGGCGAGCAGGGGTTAGCGTGAAAAGATCACTGCAGGGGTTACAATATAAAGAAAAGCCAGCTTTTGAGAAGTACCTAGATGGCACCTTTGGAGGGTCACTGTTGTTCAAACTGAGATCAAGATCACTGGAGCTTCGGGGAAAAATTGGGAGAGATGGGGAAAAGGGATGCCAAATGTGCCACTCTGAAGTAGTGGAGACCCTGGAACATTTTCTCTTGGAATGCCCACAGTATATACCTCATAGAATAAAATTTACTGGAAGAATAATGCAGAAGTGGGGTGAAGAAACAAAGGATAGATGGCTGAAGGGGGACACGAGGGAGAGGGTAGGAATGCTTATTGAAGAAATTGAAAAAGAGGAAGTGAGGGACACTATTAAGCAGTTTATATCTGAATGCTGGGAGGAGAGGAGGGGAAGAGGGGGTGGGGTGCAGGGGGAATGATGGCCTTCTCTTATGAGGACCGCGACAAATCAGCGGCTGGCCAAAGAGTTATTATTATTATTATGATGTGACCATACACGTTTTCTACTGGAACCTATCGTACGATTGGAAAAAAAATATATATATAAACACACAAACAAACATTTGTCTACACACAAATCTGGATACTGGAGTTTCAAACAGTTACGTTTTTTTTTAATTCTAGAACCATAGAAGAAAATGCTTGTTCCTGAGCGAGCCAAGGAAACTGGGCCACAGGCCAAATTTACTTCACTTGCTCCGAAACAAGGTTAATTGCATCCTATGCATACATAACATTTTTTTAATTTCGTCTCAACACTTCTCCTCGAGCACAATATTACACACAATTCGAATCAATCGGTCACCAATAATTTCAGATGAATAATACACTTTCTACATAACAAAAACGTTTCTGAACTACTCTACTTGTTTCTCCATTTAATTCCTAACACTTCTCTATCCTTATTTATAATTTACGCAATTTATGTGCCGAGTATAAAAGGACCTAATTTATCCTCTGAAACCTGATAAGCATTTGAATAAAATGCTTAGCATGTTTCAAAGCAATAAACTTTTTCTGTTACTATTTAGGACATTCGCAACAAACTATAAGTAAAATATTAAGTAAACTGGACTTACCTTCAAAGAAAAGAATATACAGCTGTAATTATTTATTTAACAAATAACACACAGTGGTCAAACTACACAATGCAATTTGCCCACTGTCCACAGCCTTATGTATACTCTCTTCCTGAAGTAAGCAGTGTTACCAAGAGAACTGTGGCTTCTATAACAACATGTGTTTTTCACACTTGCTTGGCAATTAATGAACAGACATTTCCTACTCTGGGCTAATTCCTTTATTAGAGGGATTCTTCCCACCGAACTCCAGGTGGTAGCCTCTGAGGGACCTGTCCCTGAGAAGCCATCAGCTGGTCGGGGGGACACATGCCCCACTAAGGAAACTTCCAAAGATCTAGCAGATCCCTGTGCACTGGATACCATCTGCCCGGACAAAAACCTAGAAACTATGCTTGCCACACCGTTGGACAGTATACCTAGCACAACAGCGACCCCGTCTCGAAATAACAGTAAAAGAAAGAAATCACTAGATCTTGAGAGTGAGTTGGTGGAGGTGGTGGATAGTCAGGGCTTTCATCACACCGTTTACCGGCAGGTCAAGAAAGTGAGGAACTGCCCTCCACCCACCCCCTCACCCAAACCACTCTCTCATCCGGTAACCAATGATGAGCCTCAAACAAATCTGCCAGGGCCTCTTCCACTCATGGAGACACCCGGGTCAACTGTCGTCTCCAGAAAGAAGGGTAAAAACGTGACACCCAACAGCCAAAATCAAGCTAGCAGCCAAAACCAGAAAGGGGGCAAAATCCAGGCAGTCTCCCCAATAATAATAATAATAATAAAAAGAAAACCAACGGCATTAGGGAGGGCAGGGATAACAACCCCCCCCCCCCAACCACACCGCGGTACTAACTAGGGTTCATCCCGACACACCCAGTGGAGCCATAAACCTTAGCCTAAATAATTGCAAGTGGGAGAGATTCCACTCCAAAGCCACGGGCAAGGTCACGTGGAAAATTAAAGTTACCTGCCCCGACAAGGAAACTAAGATAAAAATAATCAGAGATGGGATCCACATCAATGGCAGGTGGCACGCTGGGGAGGAATACAATACCTCCCCAGCACCCACACAGTGCCACAAATGCCAAAAGTTCGGGCATATGGCCAACAAATGCAGAGGGAATTTAACCTGCATGAATTGCGGAGAATCACACCTCACCAAATCATGCAGGCTAAAGTCCCCCTCTTGCCCCAACTGCAAAGGAAGCCATCCTAGCAGCTATCGGGGGTGTCCTCATTTTAAAAAAGTAAAAACCGCCATCCAGCTGAAAAACCTAAATCTCATCAAGCCTGACAACGCGTCATCTCCTCATACTGTCAGCTCCCTTATCGCCGGATCCCTTTACTCAGCACTAAGTAAACACGTCAAAACCAATCTGTCTGACATCTGCCAAGATGTCAGCCGATCGGCGTCCAGACTTTTCAAGACGCATATTTCGGAATCACTAATAAAAGCCGCTATCAGCTCAGACTAAAGCACCTGTCTAACCAACTTCTAAAGCACTGCTACTAATCCCCGACCCTCATCATGAATAAGCTACAAATAGCCGTGTGGAACGCTAGAAGCGTTAATAACAAAAAACTCCAAATGGGACGATACTTCGCAGATACAGACATTATCTGCATCTGCGAAAGTTGGCTTCAACCCAGCAAAAACTTCTCAGTAAGCGGGTTCAGCACTATTAGCTACCCAATCATCGATCCGCAAGTATACAGAAGAAGTCTCCTTGGTTACGAATCGAAATTAAGTATTTTTATTGTTTACTAATCATATATATTTCATTTTCAGGTTATTTTATTCAACTTTGTGGGGAGTTAGTTTAGTATAGTAACTGGGACAAAGTTAGGAGGTCTTAAATAAAACTGTGAGCGCTAAGTTGTCGAACGGTTCGTCGTGTTGCCTTTTGTCGCGTGTTACAGTTTTCCCTGTCCGATCGCGTAATTTTGTCTTGATGATGGCGAGCAAGTCTGTTCAGACGGAGGTAAGTATGGAGGCAAATACGTGTAATATCACGGTCCAGGTCAACGGTGCCAACGGGGTAAGTATTGGTGTGCAGACAGAGGTCACTGGGGGTGTCGGTCAGAGCCGGGTTGGTGGGGCCACCGATGGCGATATTGGGCTTGAAGTTTGTAAACAGTGTTCTATGATGTATGGGGACTGTCGCTCGATGGGATATGGAGAGGTATGTGCAAACTGTCAGGAAATCCTCCGCCTACTTGAGACAATTGTTAAGTTTGAGGGGGAGATTGCTGAGCTGAAGGGAAAACTTGGTAGGGCGGGGCTGTCTGGAGTTACGCCTGTGAAAGTAGCTTTCCGAGAAGGATGGAAGGTTGTCGATGGTTCCAAGAGGAAACATGGGGGTAGAACCTTTGATGTGAATGAGGTAGGTGATGAGGTGGGGGCTGCTAGAAAACTACGTAGGACAGATGAGGGGGGCCCAGGCCGGAGCAATGCTGTAAAGCGTTTGGCGTGAACTATCAAAAGTGGTAG
Source organism: Pictodentalium vernedei (assembly GCA_031216915.1). Lineage (NCBI taxonomy): Eukaryota > Metazoa > Mollusca > Scaphopoda > Dentaliida > Dentaliidae > Pictodentalium > Pictodentalium vernedei. The sequence goes on from CM062297.1 coordinate 378,986,483, forward strand.
GAAAGGGGGGCCAGAGAAGCAGGTAGATAGGGGTGTAAAGTCCAAAGGCAGTGGGGAGTGCAGCACCAGAAACAGATTTGATGTGCTCGATTCGGAAGAGACAGAAGGGGAGATGGAGGTAGTTGCAACAGATAGTAGCTTGGGGTCTAGGCCAGGAAAAAGGAGGAGGGATCCAGAGGAAGACCAGGGGAGTAGTCCAGGTAGTTCAGGGCCTGGAAAGAGACGGAGGGACAAGGATAGGAGTAATCCTAGGTCAAAGATACCGATACCGATATTGATTCCGAGTGGGGCTGTTGGAGAGGAAGAGGACGCTGTAAACAATAGGAGACTAGAGGAGATAAATAGGGCGAGGGCCAAAAGTAAGTTGGTGGTTGCGGGAAGTAGCATAGTTCGGGGGATCGACAAGGTTGTCTGTGGGCCGGACAGTAAAAATAGAACAGTTCTGTGCTTTCCGGGGGCTAAAGTGGAGGACCTGAGGGATAGAGTGGACGGTATTGTAGCTGGGTCGGGGCCTGATCCGGTAGTGGTATTACATGTGGGGTCCAATAACATCAGGGAGAGGAAATCAGTTCGTTTGGTGGACACATACAAGGACCTAATTAGTAAGCTACTTAGCAGGAATGCTCGGATCATCGTTCAGGGGTGCTCCCCGTTATGGGTGGTGGGAATGAGAGGAACTCGCGGATTATGGCACTAAACGAGGAGCTGGAAGAGCACTGCAAAGACTTGGGAATACATTTCATTGACCACTGGGATTCATTTTGGGGACAAGGAGAGTTGTATGGGCGAGACGGATTGCATTTAAGTAGGATGGGTACAGACCTGTTGGGCCAAAAATTTTTACAGGTGACTGGGCCTTTTTTGGAGAAAAGGGGGGTAGGGGACAACAGCCGATAACCCAGAGGGGCACAAATGCTGGGAACATAGGAAGAACAACAAACATGCACAATACAGGGGCATTCCAGGGTTATAATAATGTGCCAGTGATGACAAAAAAACAAAGATTCATTAAGTTTGGGTACTGCAACATCCAGGGTCTGCACAAGAAAGTAAGCGAAATATCAACAATGATGGACGAAGGAGACTTCGATATAATGGGTCTAAGTGAGACGTGGATACGACGGGATGAGCGGGTTGATCAGATGAAGGGTTGCGTGTGGATAGGAGCTGGGCGAACTGAGGGTCAGAAACGGGGTGGGGGTGTTGGCATCTACGCTAAAGAGGAATTACAGCCCTCATTGATGACAGATCTCACAGAAGCAAGGACTCAGATTCCAGTATCCAACGAAATAGTCTGGGCAAAAATCCAGTTAGGGAGCAGGAGTGTTGCCGTTGGTGTTGTATACTTAGCAGTGGAGGGAAGTAAGCCCGAGTGGAATGATTCAATATATACAACTCGTAGATCGAATATCACAGAGCTTGGAAGCAGAGGGTTCAGTATTGTCCTAATGGGGGACTTCAATGGGCACATCGGGGATAAGGAGGAGGGCATACAGGGAGGTGATAGGAAAATTAACACGAATGGGAGGAAGATGTTGGACCTATCAAAAAAGCTTGGTTTAAAGATCCTGAACAGGGATGCGAAATGTAAGGGTAAATGGACCTGGGAGAGGAACGATAAGAAAACAATAATTGATTATATACTCACTGACATTAGCGTATGGAGGGAGGTTATAGATGTAGAAATAGATGACGAGGAAAAAAATGATTTGGGTAGTGATCACAACCTGATAACAGTTAAGATTATGGGCAAAAAGACGAATAGAGACAGAAATACCTTCAAGGAAGTTTGGGGACTAAAACAAGGAGCCGACTGGAAGCAGTTTCGGGAAAAACTAAAACCAAATCTTGAATGTATACCTAGGGATGCAAATGTACAGAGTATTTCAGATGGCATAGTAAATAGCCTAACAGAGGCAGGGAAGGATTGTATAGGAAGGGTGAGGGTCCCAACGAGAGAGCTTGGATACAGGGTTAACGAGGGACTGAAAAAGGCTATAAAAGAAAGGAAGGTAAAATGCGCTGCTTACAGAAGAAGTAGGAAGCTTAAAGGGGTGGATAACAATGACACGAGACTAATGAAAGGAGAATATGAACTGGCACGGAGAAAGGTGAATGAGATAAAGAATAATAATAGGAAGGAGCGCAATTGCAGTCTTGCCAGAACAATAAAGAAAACGGGGGGTTCGAGCTCAAACGTATTTTGGAACTGGGTAAATAAACGGGGGAAAAGTAGTGTGCAGAGTATCAAAGTGGATGGGGAAAGTACAGAAGATAAAGGCCGTATCGCTTCAGAGTTAGTCAAGCACTGGGAAAAGATAAACGATAGGCGATGGGGCAGTGGGTCCCCACCAAAAAGAAATACACTGGTGGAGGAGAACCTATCCAATCGTGTATGTAGCGAAATAACGGCAGAAGAAGTGCGGAACGTGGTCTCGAAATTAAAAAATGGTAAAGCGGGAGGGACTGATGAAATTCCGAACGAATTCCTCAAAAATGGAGGGGAGGCACTTATTGAAGTCCTGACAAACCTTTTCAACCTGGCTCTGCGAAAGCAAGAGGTCCCCAGAGAGTGGAGGGAAAGTAAGGTGTCGTTCATACACAAAAAGGGGGATAAGGAAGTTCTAGATAACTATAGGGGGATATCAGTTAGTAGTAACATCGGAAAAGTATTTTGTAAGGTCATCTACGGTAGACTAGAGGAAGTTATTGAAGAGAAAGGTTTTTTAGGAGAAATTCAAAATGGTTTCAGGAAAGGACGAAGAGTCACTGATCACCTATTTACACTCACCCAACTGATAGAATCAACAAAGGCTGAAAAGAAAAAGATGTTTCTGGCATTTCTAGATGTGAAAAAAGCGTACGACCGAGTGTGGAGGGAAGGTATGTGGCGAAAGCTCGAGGGCATCGGACTGGGGGGTGACTTTGTGGGAATCATGAAAGCACTGTATACAGATGTGCAAAGCCAACTCAGTCTAGGGAGTATCACTACAAAACGAGTCCCTATGGATATAGGCCTCAAGCAGGGGTGTATCTTTTCACCGATTTTGTTTGCATTGTATGTTAAAGATTTAGGGGACGAACTAATTCAGAGTGCGGAGGGGGTAAATGTTGGAGACATAAAGATACCAGGCTTATTCTTTGCGGACGACATGGTGTTAATGTCTAGAACTGAACAGGGGCAAGAGAAACTGTTGGAAATTGTTGGTAGATATGGGAACACTTGGCGGCTCGAACTAAATGAAAATAAAAGCAAGGTAATACCCGTTGGACGCAAGGTTGATATGACGAAGAGATGGAGAGTGGGGGAGTTCTCAATCCCCGAAGGGGAAAGCAAACAAATCACTGTAGGAAAAACGGGAGAGTATGAGTATCTAGGGGTAAGCATAAATATAACGGGAAGAGGGGTGTACAGAAATTACTCAGCCAAACTGATTCTGAAGGGGAAAAGAATTCTGAACCAACTAAAACTTTTAGGGAAAAATAGTTTCAATAAGGTCTTTGTGGGGAAAACACTGTGGGAGAGGGTGGGTTTACCAAGTATAACGTATGGCACGGACGTGATTCCATTAAACCAAACCGTTATTAAGAAGTTGGAAAGTACTCAGAATGATGCCGGCAGATGGATAACAGGGTCGAGTAATACTGCAGCTTTGGAAGCAGTAAGGGGGGAGCTTGGGTGGATGAAAATCAAGGACAGGGTAGATTTGGGAAAACTGTGTTACTTTAACTACTTGAGAAACCTGCCTGACAACCGGTGGTGCAAACTGATGCTCGATACCATTTGGAATTCTAATATAGAAACGGGGTGGTCAAAACATGTGAGGGAACTAATGGACAATTACTCTATAGAGATCACAAACATAGAAGTAGGAATGAAAGAAGGCAAAAGGTTTGTCAAAGAGAGAGTCATGGAAGATTGCAATCGAAACTGGCGAGCAGGGGTTAGCGTGAAAAGATCACTGCAGGGGTTGCAATATAAAGAAAAGCCAGCTTTTGAGAAGTACCTAGATGGCACCTTTGGAGGGTCACTGCTGTTCAAACTGAGATCAAGATCACTGGAGCTTCGGGGAAAAATTGGGAGAGATGGGGAAAAGGGATGCCAAATGTGCCACTCTGGAGTAGTGGAGACCCTGGAACATTGTCTCTTGGAATGCCCACAGTATATACCTCATAGAATAAAATTTACTGGAAGAATAATGCAGAAGTGGGGTGAAGAAACAAAGGATAGATGGCTGAAGGGGGACACGAGGGAGAGGGTAGGAATGCTTATTGAAGAAATTGAAAAAGAGGAAGTGAGGGACACTATTAAGCAGTTTATATCTGAATGCTGGGAGGAGAGGAGGGGAAGAGGGGGTGGGGTGCAGGGGGAATGATGGCCTTCTCTTATGAGGACCGCGACAAATCAGCGGCTGGCCAAAGAGTTATTATTATTAGAAGAGACCGACTAATCACCACAGGTGGCGGCGTCGCTCTTCTAATAAAGCAGAACATCAAAACTAAAACCATAAAAAACTAATCACCTCGATGCAGAGGTGATTGCTACTGAAATCACTGTTGACAATAAAAACATCGCGATTGTTTGTTATTATAACGACCCAAGCAAAATTGTTTCTGACACTGTCTTTGAATTTTTTACGAGGAAATACAAACACTGCATTTTCCTCGGCGACTTCAATGCCAAACACCTGTACTTTGGCTGTAACAAAACCACCCCTAACGGTGAAGCCCTCCTTGAAATCACAAAAAAGCATAACCTTCATGTGGTTATGAATGACAGCTCTGCAACTTATATCAGTAATAACCCATTATTCGCATCTGAAATCCTCGATCTAATTATCGCCAGTGACTCCCTGATAAATCACATCGATGACCACTGGGTCGGCGATGACGACTTAGGCAGCGATCACCTCCCGGTCCATGCCTCACTGCAGCTAGGAAATGGCCCACTCAGGTACCCCCAACTCTCCGCAGAAATTTTAGAAAAATTAATTGGAACCTCTATCGTGACATCATCGATGTCAAACTCACAAACACCCCCCCCCCCCCCCCCCCCCCCCCATCCAATGCAGGGGAACTCGAAACCCAATGCGTGGGCATAGAAAAAATCATTAACTCAACCCTAAACGAAATATGCCCAAAAGAAGAAGTACGCCCCTGGAGAAATACTATCTCGGGCGACACACTCTCACTAATCAAAACTAAACGGAAAGCTCTTCGCGCTCTTAAAACCGAAACTGACCCCGGTAAGAAAGCTGACCTCAAAAAAACATACAACCGCCTTCATGGCGAGGTCAAAAAAGCCCTCCAAGCTGAAAAACAAGCCAACTGGGAAAAGGCAACAGCCGATCTAAACGGAGTCCAGGATGCGAAAAAATTCTGGGACTCTTTCAAAACCCTAACTGGGCAAAAAAACAAAAGCCGCAAAGCCGCAGGAAAACCTCTTAAGAAGGAAGACGGTTCCTTCACGCGCACTGACAAAGACAAGGCCGACACCTTTGCCGATCTCCTAAGAAAAACCCATCGCCCGCATCAAGGTGCGGGCAACGATGACACCGCCATAAACGCCATTGATGACTACATCAATGCACACCCTGATATCTACCGTGACCCCAAATTCGATAACGAGCCAGAAGACGGGGATGACGAAGACCTCGTCATCCCCATCACTAATGACGAAATCATCAGCGTCATAAAAAAATGCAAAAATTCTTCCTCACCCGGCGAAGACGAAGTAAGCTACAAAATTCTAAAACAAAGCCCATACTCCCTAATCGAAAAACTAAAAAAACTGTTCAACGCATGCCTCACCCATGGCTATTTTTCAAAATGTTGGAAAAAAGCCATCGGTGTCATGATACCAAAACCGGACAAGGACCCCTCCGATCCAGCCAGCTACCGCCCAATCAGCCTACTCAGCTGCATTGGTAAAACATTCGAACGAATCCTTACCAATCGGCTCAGGGGGCACCTTGAAGACAACGATTTTTTTAATAAATGGCAAAGAGCCTATAGAAACCGCAAAGAAGGCATCGAACATGTCTACCGACTAGTTACCCAAATGAAGGCCGCTATCAATAATTAGCAAATAGGCGCGGCAGTCCTGTTAGACGTCGAAAAAGCATTTGACTCCGTCTGGCACAATGGAATGCGCTACAAATTATCAGAAATGAAACTCCCCAAGAAACTGCTCAGATTACTATCCTCGTTCTTAAATGATCGCGAAATTAAAGTCAGAGTGAACAATGAAATGTCTGACAGTGTCCCCCTTGAAGCAGGCACCCCCCCCCCCAAGGATCCGTCCTGAGCCCCCTCCTTTACATCCTCTATGTAAATGACCTTAACTTCTCCGAAGATCGTGTACAAGTCTCCCAATTCGCGGATGACAAGGGCCTTTGGGACTCTAACAATACGGCGAATCTGCTCCAAAAACCCCTGCAACGCGCTCTCGCTGACCTAGAACAATGGTGTGCCAAATGGAGAATAAAGCTAAATGCCAATAAAACCCAACGAATCACCTTTACTCGCAAGAAAAATAAACGAGATTTTGACCTAAAACTTATGGATAACACCCTCCCAGAATGCAAAGAAGCGAAATTCCTGGGCATCACCATTGATCAGAAACTGTCCTTCAACAAACATACCGACGACATGGCAAAAAAAGCTACTAAACGAATTAACTTACTGAAAATGCTCAAGGGAACTTCATGGGGGGGGGGGGGGGGGGGCAACCAGTCCACCCTACTCAAACTATACAAATCCTTTGTGCGCCCAGTACTCGAATACGGTGCAATAATACTAACCGACCTCAACCAAACTAACATGGGAAAACTCCAGAGGGTCCAAAATCACGCGCTTAGAGTTGCCCTCCGCGCCCCATGGGACACACCCATAAAAACACTCCACGACTGGGCCGATATCCCCACCATTAAAGACCGCCTAGCCACCCTGGCCGCGAAAAATCATGACCGGTTAGCCGACAGCGAACTAATCTCCGATCTAGGAGTAATTTGCGAAAGCCGACAAAAGCCCAAAAATTGCAACCAAAACTAAGACCGCTCGATTTAAAAACTAGGAATGACAAGATGCCCGGCACCTTAAAACTAAATAATAAATAGGGAACGACTGGGGTCCCAAGCACGAGAGGATGTTACTGCCCTTACGAATGTAAAGATTCGTGTATTTCATACTCTCCCCCATAGCGACAAGCACACACACAGCACAATACCACACGAGAGTATGTTACTGCCCTTACGAATGTAAAGATTCGTGCATTCCATACTCTCCACACACACACAGCAGACACCACAAGGACACGCAACGATTGGGGTCCCAAGCACGAGAGAATGTTACTGCCCTTACGAATGTAAAAATTCGTGCATTTCATACTCTCCCCCATAGCGACAAGCACACACACAGCACAATACCACACGAGAGTATGTTACTGCCCTTACGAATGTAAAGATTCGTGCATTCCATACTCTCCACACACACACAGCAGACACCACAAGGACACGCAACTAAAGAGGTGCTACTTTTATCTTTACAGTTTACATATTCTAACGAAAACTAATTCTACCTTCTTCTTTTAAGCAGGTACACAGAAGATGTTTTTTTTTTTTTTTAACCGCTACAGACAGTCTAACCGTTATGGAAACAGTCACCCCCACGGTTCCTGAACATCCTCCGCTCCATCCCTAAAAGTGGTGGTCAACCACTTTAAGGGAGGCGAGCGTTGGTCCTGCGTCCCGCCTCTGCCCCTTTTTGTAAGCGCATTGCGCATCTTTTTGTCCCAACCCAATAGGATTACAATGCAGGCCTGCCCCCGAACCAGGGAAGTTCGGGTCTTCTTGGTGGTCCCCGAAAGGGGTCGTTGTTGTTTCCTTCCAAAGACATCCTATCTAACTGAGACAGCCTGAGGCAGATTATACTTGCCAGTGATGGCCATCACTCAATATCATCTCCGAAGTGGCAGACTATACTTGCCTGAAAACCCAGACCGACTGCACCCTCGGGGAGAGGTAGTACCTTTGTGAGAGGACCCAACCCCTCACACTGGTCCTCACCCGAGGGTTCAACCGACATCAGTCAAAGAGACCATCACGACGGTGACTCCTGCCGAGTACCTGAACCTGTTCCTCCTTCAACACGAGTAGACATGTGGAAATTAGTCACCTACAGTCAACGAGGGTCGAAAGGGGCTTGTTCCCCATATCGTCCATGCGCGCCTTCGGCGCGTTAAACCATTCCATTCGACTCTGGGCTAATTGCGAGTCAGAACAACAGGGCGCCGTGTACTCAGCTAATCAAGAAGGCATTGAGTGAAAGTAACCTGTTAATCCTCCATTGTGTCAAACATGCCTTACAGGTTGAACACAATGCAGTGCTAATCTCACTCAGCGGTCCTGCATAGTTTACGTTTAGCTGATGTAAATTTCAATTTCCTTATTCCTAATAAATTATCAATACATTTTTATTATTTATTTATTTATTGTTGCCTTCTGAACGTAACTGCTTGATAACCCCTTTACTATATTACCCCGCGTTTATGAAAAGATGACTCCGGCATCTTTTAGATCTTACAAATTGCAAAAAAACATACACAAACACAAAAAGAAATAATTATAACAAATCAAGCAATATTTGGATACAAAGATGGAGCAGTGGCATCTTCTTTATGTTTAAATGGAACGGGTTGAATGTAATTGCCTCGGTTAATATGAAAGTTTAAGAAGTACTGTTTTCTAATAATCATATGTATTTTCCACGCAGAAATAGGGGAGAGATATATCTTTGTTGGTGGGCTAAGTTCTTTTATGGATGTCTCTGAAGAAATTTTGAAGTTGCCCCACTGAACCGAGAGATAAGGGATAGGCCAGAAACATATAGAGAGATTTTCAACGGAATTTTCTCCCCAAAACTCACATAGATGCAGTAACGATTTTCTTGTGCTAACAGTGGGCAGATTGAATAATGTGATACATTAGTGTGGTTAAGGGTGTGAGGAGAAACATGATGTTGTTTAGTATGTTGAACCCTACAAAGAAAGGAAAATAGAAGAATGAGTAACTGAAAGCAGCTCGCATGCAGAGTGATCAGGTCTGCATGGATTGCGAAAGTGACTCAAGTAAGAGAAAGTCAAGTAAAAGAATGAAAAAGAGAAGATGTAGGCGCACCATGTTTCGCACAATACGAATTGAAGAAAATCCTTTCGGATCAATCACACATACTAGTTGTAATTGCATTTAAGGACCACAAACTGATGAGCCAAATTTGCAGAAACTGAATAACAACGAGTGCTGATGACCATTTAGTCAGTCAAACATCTGAGAGTTTGATGATTGTACCAACAACATCGTTTGAGAATGCCTCGAAACTACCAATGACTGTGTAATATAATAATAACACTTTGGCCAGCCGCTGATTTGTCGCGGTTCTCGGACGAGAAGGCCATGGTTACCCCTGTACTCCCAACTGCCTCCCTATTCCCACGCTTCTCCTCTCCTCCCAATATTCGGAGACGAACTGCTTGATGATATCCCTTGTCCCATTCTTCCCAATCTCTCCGATTAGCATATTAACCCTCTCCTTTGAGTCTCCCCCTAACCACATGTCCTTCATTTTCCCATCCCACTTCCCCATTATACTCCCAGTGAATCTCATTCTTTTAGGCTGATACTTTGGGCATTCTAGAAGAAAGTGTTCCAGGGTCTCCACCATGTCCAAGTTACACATCTGGCACTCCCTTTCACCGTCTTTCCCAATTTTTCCCCTCAGCTCCAGGGATCGCGACCTAAGCTTGAACAACAGTGACCCCCCAAAGGTGCCATCAAGGTACTCTTCAAAACCTGGCTTCTCTTTATCACGCAGGCCACCCAAAGACCTCTTTGATTTGACCCCCTCTCGCCAATTACGGTTACAATCCTCCATGACCCTTTCTCTGACGATTTTTTACCCTGGTTTGCCCCAACGTCCAGGTCCGAGATCTCCAATGAGTAGTTCTCTACTAGCTCCCTCACTTGGACCATCCACCCCGTTTTGATATTTGAGTTGAAAATTCTCAGGAACATTGCTTTACACCATCGGCTGTCGGGGAGATTTACCAAATAATTAAGATAACCGAGCTTCAACAGGTCTATCCTGTCCTTGATCCTCATCCATCCAAGCTCACCCCTGATTGCTTCTAGCGCTGCGGCATTACTCGACCCCGTTATCCATCGGCCTGCATCGTTCTGCAGGATTTCCAAGCTCTTTACGGTCGTCTGGTTTAGGGGTACCACTTCCGTACCGTATGTTATACTTGGCAGCCCCACCATTTCCCAAATGGTTTTCCCCACGAAAACCTTATCGAAACTGTTTCTCCCTATAAGTTTCATTTGGTTGAGGATTCGCTTCCCCTTCAGAATCAATTTATTTGTGTGGTCCCGGTAGATGCCTCTTCCTGTAATGTTTATATTTACCCCCAAATACTTGTAATCACCTGTCTCTCCCAGACTGATAAGTTTGCTGCTCTCTTCCGGAATGCAGAACTCACCCACTCTCCACCTTCGAGTGGGGTCCACTTTGCGGCCCACAGGTATAATTTTGCTCTTGCTTTCATTAAGTTCGAGTCTCCATTTGCTCCCATATTTCCCAACAATTCCCAGCATTTTCGTTAGCCCCTCTTCGCTTTCTGACACTAGAACCATATCGTCTGCAAAAAATAGCCCTGGGATTTTCAAGTCCCCAACTGCTACCCCCTCCTCGCTACGCAGGAGTTCATCTCCTAAACCTTTGATGTACAATGCAAACAGGATCGGTGAAAGGATACACCCCTGTTTTAGGCCTATCTCCATAGGCACACGTTTCGTTGTAATGTTTCCCAGGCTAAGTTCACTCTGTACATCCTTGTATAATGCTTTCATAATTCCAACAAACTCGCCTCCTAAGCCCATAGCCTCCAGTTTGCGCCACATACCTTCCCTCCATACTGTATCGTATGCCTTTTTGATATCCAAAAAGGCCATAAACAGCTTTTTCTTTTTTGCTTTCGCGAATTCTATCATTTGGGATAGTGTGAAAAGATGGTCTATGCCTTCTTCATCCTTACCTATGTGGCCATTAAAGTCACCCATCAGAATTATACCGAGCCCTTTGTTTTGTAATTCGGTGATATTGGACCTCAGTGTTGAGTATATCGAATCATTCCATTCGGGTTTGCTTCCCTCCACCGCACAATACACAACCCCAAGGGCAATACTTTTGTTTTTCAGACTGATCCTTACCCATCCAATTTCTTTCGATATCTCAGCCGGGGTGCAGATGTTTTCCAGGTCTGTGATCAGCGATGGTTTTAAATCCTCTTTAATGTACATACCTACTCCTCCCCCTTTTTTCTGGCCTTCCGTTCGCCCTGCACCTATCCATACGTACCCCCTTACTTGGTCTACCCGTTCCTCGTGTCTTACCCACGTTTCGCTTAAGCCCATCACGTCAAACTCCTCTGCCTCAATCAATGTAGCAATTTCACTTACTTTCCGGTGGAGACCCTGGATGTTGCTATAACCCACTTTCAGGGTGTCAAGGTTCATTGGCTTCCGCCTACTGGTCCCTTTATTATCTAGTCCCTGTATGTTTGTATATCCCACTTTGTGTACCTGTTCTTTCCTTGGGAAGCTATTCCTATTGATTTAGATTTTTGGTCCCTTTTCCTTATCCCCCTTGTCCCATTTTTTTACACCTATGGTTCGTGACACATTTTCTGTGATCATTTCCCCATTCACTGACCCCCCTCCCCTCCCTATACCAAAAAAGGCTCCACCACCTGCAACATATTTCTTCCTAAAACCTCTGTAATCAACAAGTCGCGGACTGTGTTGAGTCAGACCATTGATATATATGGAACGGTGTTCCACTAGCGAACTACTATAACCTGTGCAGCGAAGAATACCTTGCAACAATAACAGCCAACGTGCTGTGTAAATACAACGTCCATTGTAAGCAACACGTGACTGCTGGACCGTGGGTCCGAACAGAAGAATATGAATAAACACCTAACACGAACTACAGATTCGACATTTTGCTCAACACTTTGCAATACCCTAATGCATTACAGTCACGGTATTGGTTACTTCTGGTGATACCATGAACCAATGTTTAAAAAAAACAATGTAGATGTGAAGCAGAGCCCAAAGTAGCGACACTATGGCCTTTAATCGTATAGAAACTGGGTTGGCATTGTCAGAAGTTTTCGCCTTCTTCAATCTGTCATTCTGCTTGCTAGTGTGAAATACAGCACACCTAGGATAATATCGTATATTCAGCACGGAAAGTAGATAAAAAGATTAACCTTGAAACGTGAACGTGAGATTGTCAATAGATGTCTTGGAAGATACGACGTTCTAAACAACGTAGCAGTAGGTGTCCAGATTTACACAGTGGTTAAAATAGCATCAATGGAGTTTTCAACTTTGAAATAAGGATACTTGTTTTGAGTAAGCCCATCTTTCAATCGGAAAGTGTTATCACAGACGGCATACTTGAATCCTTGTTCTTGTGACTGGAGTTGCATGTTCTCTATGTGATAAAAACTGCCTCGTGTCTGAACTTCTCGCTAAGGTAGAACTATCACGCGGAAACAGACAGTCGTAGGAAAATATTATCTGATAAATACTTTCAAGCACTAGAGTCCAAGTTCTCGCAACACTCTCCGCTGGCTACATGGTAGCCAGTCCCAACCGAATTTACCATTTGGCGACTCCCATAATGTCTGTAGTGTCTGTCTATTCAGTACGTCCGTGCCATCTTGTGTTGAGACTAGGTGCGGGAATCGATCCCTTCTTCTCCACCACGATGGGAGGGCGCTTTTTCTCTCACTCTAATCTGGGGAATTAGCTAATTGTTCGTAGTTTGTTAATCTGTTGTGTAATTTATATGTATATAAACGCAGTTCTTGTGTTATTTGAAAAACTATTCTGTAAGGGAGACGCCTCAGAAGGTTCATTCTTCACTTTCCAGTCGGAGGCTCCCGATTGTTCGTGAACCTTTGTTACTTCTGTATCTGGAGTTCCAGTACTGTCGCTGTAAATAAACGCTAATTCCCCAAGAACTCGTTTTCGACTTCTATTTCAACGATCCAGCTCTACCATCCCACTAGTTCGTAATTTTCACGTTCTCATACTGGGGTTAGAATCCGAGGCAAAGATCCTGGTGGAGAAAAGAAACAATGGCCATCACTATACCAGAGAATATCCAGGCTCTCCTCTCCACTGTCGACATCGGCCATCACCATTTGAACTGGAACATCAACATAGAGGATGGAGATGTCAGTTTAACGCTGAAATGGCAAAAACAAACAACGAAAAACAAATCTTTTTCTGATCGCCTTAGAGACGAGATTCGAAAGCGAGAGTTCTTCGAGAGAAAGGAGCAGGCAAAGAAATTTGTATCGCCATTGTCCGCAAAACCAGAGGAGTTACATGTAGAAACTGTGAGTACCGCTGTGCAAGTCTCAGCTCAGCCGCCATTTTCCATTGACGCTGGCGTTACAGCAACACCCTCAACCACTCATTCATCTATTCAGACGACTCCTGTTTCCAAAACTACACAGGACCAAGCCGTGCAAGTGGTGGACGCCATGCCAGTGTATTCTAAATTCAAGGAAACGGAAAAGATTTCTTCTACCCATTTACAAGAAAGACCTGCACGAGATGTTTGTGCGAATCCCCCACTTGCAGAGAAAATCGTACGACAACGTATGGGTCGCTCAGGCAAACCACAATACTTGATCAAATGGGTTGGGCGACCCGCTACTCGACATACGTGGGTTGACGAAGCTGACCTCAGCTCCCAAGCTCGACAACTCATCTCCGAACAGAAGAACATTCGCGGGAACGTCAACACAGTTTCCGTTAAAAGTATACCGGAAAGTGTTGAAAACGAGCAATATACAGTTGTGGCACAAAGATTACCACCGATGCAACCACCAGAGACAATTCGTCGCCTGAGTGCTAGAATGTCCTATCTCCCCTATGGGACATAGGACGTTCTAGCACTCAGGCGACGAATTACTGTTGTGAAGAAGTATACACGTTCATTCAAGGAATTTAACGGCATGTGTGAAATTTATCTGGACACCAAAAGTGAAAAACTTTTCATCGAAGAACACACAGTGGATTATCCGAAACCCATAGCCTTTGAGGTACCACCTGACAAGATGGACGATGTCTCTCGCCTCATCAGTACTCTTCTAGTGGAACATACACATTTTTCAAAATGGTATCCAGAGACGCGCCTTTGCGAAATTCTCACTTCTTGACAGTTTCAAATTGGAATTTTTATTTTGGTATGTAATTAGTGGTTATTCATTTGCTGTTTTAGAAAGATTTTATTTCCTATTCACTGACTATAACAATTGCTCTATTTAAAAATTATTCGACCTGCGCATATTGTAAAATTTTGGCCGTTTCTTTAATCTTTGATTTTAAAAATATCTTGCTGTGGAAATTCTAATTTTCTGTCACCGTTATCTATATTTTTTTCCTCAAAAGATGCCGTAGTCATCTTTCACTAACAAGGGGGTAATATCGTAGCGATGATTTATAAATGTTATTAGATTCATTTCAAAGACTATTTCCTCCATTTCTGTATTTCATTATGTTCTAATTCTATCAAATGTCACATTACAAAGAGTTAAGTTAATTTCATGAGAACTTTATTTATGACAAGTCTGACCGACCGAAATGATGATTTCGCGCGCCGAAGGCGCGCAGGGACGGTATGGGGGACAAGCCCCTTTCGACCCTCTGTGACTGTATAGGATGGCTCTCACATGTCAAGGCGTGTTGAAGGAGGAAAAGGATCCGGTACTCGGCAGGTGTCTCCAGTAGTGTCCAGTTGTGGATGGGTAGTATCATTGGCAGATGTCGGTTGAACCCTCGAGTGAGGACCAGTGTGGGAGCTTGGGTCCTCTCACAAAGGTACTACCTCTCCCCGAGGGTGCAGTTGTTCTGGATTTTCGGGCAAGTATAGTCTGCCGCTTCGAGGATGATAATGAGTGATGGCCATCACTGGCAAGTATAATCTGCCTCAGGCTGTCTCTGTTATAGTTGGACTCTTTGGAGGAAAACAACAACGATCCCTTTCGGGGACCACCAAGAAGAAGACCCGAACTTCCCTGGTTCGGGGGCAGGCCTGCATTGTAATCCTATTGGGTTGGGACAAAAGATGCGCATTGCGCTTATAAAAAGGGGCAGAGGCGGGACGCAGGACCAACGCTCGCCTCCCTTAAAGTGGTTGACCACTTTTAGGGATGGAGCGGAGGACGTTCAGGAACCGTGGGGTGACTGTTTCCATAACGGTTAGACTGTTTGTAGCGGTTATTGGGGTGCTGGTCAAAAAAACATCTTCTGTGTACCTGCTTAAAAGAAGAAGGCAGAATTAGTTTTCATTAGAATATGTAAACTGTAAAGATAAAAGTAGCACCTCTTTAGTTGCGTGTCCTTGTGGTATCTGCTGTGTGTGTGTGGAGAGTATGGAATGCACGAATCTTTACATTCGAAAGAGCAGTAACATACTCTCGTGTGGTATTGTGCTGTGTGTGTGCTTGTCGCTATGGGTGAGAGTTGAAATGCACGAATCTTTACATTCGTAAGAGCAGTAACACACTCTCGTGCTTGGGGCCCCAATCGTTCCCTATTTATTATTTAGTTTTAAGGTGCAGGGGATCGCGAGTGTTTTAAGTGGGCTGAACTTCCTAGTTTGCAGCGGGACAGTAACAAGTCTAGCACACTTGACCACACCCGAGGGTGTTTCTTTCATGTTGTGTCCTTCGCTGGAAGTGGCCTTATTTAGGTTAGTTTAAGTTTATTTGAAGTTGAGGGTGCCGGGGATCGCGATCGTTTAATGCGGGTTGAGCTTCCGAGGCTGTCAGCGGGAGGGCAACAGGTCTAGCACACTAGACCACACCCGAGGGTGTTTCTTTCCTGTTGTACTCTTCGCTGGTTGCGGACTTATTTATTTTAATTTAGTTTAGGGGTATTCGGGGGCGTCGGGGATCGCATTCACCTTGTCATTCCCTAGTTTTTATTCGAGCGGTCTTAGTTTTGATTGCAATTTTTGGGCTTTTGTCGGCTTTCGCAAATTACTCCAAGTTCGGAGATTAGTTCGCTGTCGGCTAACCGGTCATGATTTTTCGCGGCCAGGGTGGCTAGGCGGTCTTTAATGGTGGGGATATCGGCCCTGTCGTGGAGTGTTTTGATGGGTGTGTCCCATGGGGCGCGGAGGACAACTCTACGCGCGTGATTTTGGACCCTCTGGAGTTTACCCATATTAGTTTGGTTGAGATCAGTTAGTATGATTGCACTGTATTCGAGTACTGGGCGCACAAAGGATTTGTATAGTTTGAGTAGGGTGGACTGGTTGGCCCCCCCATGAAGTTCCCTTAAGCATTTTCAGTAAGTTAATTCGTTTAGTAGCTTTTTTCGCCATGTCATCGGTATGTTTGTTGAAGGACAGTTTTTGATCAATGGTGATGCCCAGGAATTTCGCTTCTTTGCATACCGGGAGGGTGTTATCCATAAGTTTTAGGTCAAAATCGCGTTTATTTTTCTTGCGAGTAAAGGTGATTCGTTGGGTTTTATTGGCGTTTAGCTTAATTCTCCATTTGGCACACCATTGTTCTAGGTCATCGAGAGCGCGTTGCAGGGGTTTTTGGAGCAGATTGGCCGTATTGTTAGAGTCCCAGAGGCCCTTATCATCCGCGAATTGGGAGACTTGAACACGATCCTCAGAGAAGTTAAGGTCATTTACGTAGAAGATGTAAAGGAGGGGGCTTAGGACGGATTCTTGGGGGTGCCTGCTTCAAGGGGGACACTGTCAGACATTTCATTGTTCACTCTGACTTTAATTTTGCTATCATTTAAGAAAGAGGATAGTAATCTGAGCAATTTCTTGGGGAGTCTCATTTTTGATAATTTGTAGCGCATTCCATTGTGCCAAACGGAGTCAAATGTTTTTTCGACGTCTAACAGGTCTGCCGCGCCTATTTGCTGATTGTTGATAGCAGTTTTCATTTGGGTGACTAGTCGGTGGACATGTTCGATGCCTTCTTTACGGTTTCTATAGGCTCTTTGCCATTTATTGAAAAAATCGTTGTCTTCAAGGTGCCCCCTGAACCGATTGGTAAGGATTCGTTCGAATGTCTTACCAATGCAGCTGAGTAGGCTGATAGGGCGGTAGCTGGCTGGATCGGAGGGGTCCTTGTCTGGTTTTGGTATCATGACACCAATGGCTTTTTTCCAACATTTGGGAAAGTAGCCATGGGTGAGGCATGCGTTGAACAGTTTGTTTAGTTTTTCGATTAGGGAGAATGGGCTTTGTTTTAGAATTTTGTAGCTTACTTCGTCTTCGCCGGGTGAGGAGGAATTTTTGCATTTTTTTATGACGTTGATGATTTCCTCATTAGTGATGGGGGTGACGAGGTCATCGTCATCCCCGTCTTCTGGCTCGTTATCGAATTTGGGGTCACGGAAGATATCCGGGTGTTCATTGATGTAGTCATCAATGGCGTTTATGGCGGCGTCATCGTTGCCCGCGCCTTGATGCGGGCGATGCGTTTTTCTTAGGAGCTCGGCAAAGGTGTCGGCCTTGTCTTTGTCGGTGCGCGTGAAGGAACCGTCTTCCTTCTTAAGAGGTTTGCCTGCGGCTTTGCGGCTTTTGTTTTTTTGCCCAGTTAGGGTTTTGAAGGAGTCCCAGAATTTTTTGGCATCCTGGACTCCGTTTAGATCGGCTGTTGCCTTTTCCCAGTTTGCTTGTTTTTCAGCTTGGAGGGCTTTCTTGACCTCCTCATGAAGGCGGTTGTATGTTTTTTTGAGGTCAGCTTTCTTACCGGGGTCAGTTTCGGTTTTAAGAGCGCGAAGAGCTTTCCGTTTAGTTTTGATTAGTGAGAGTGTGTCGCCCGAGACAGTATTTCTCCAGGGGCGTACTTTTTCTTTTGGGCATATTTCGTTTAGGGTTGAGTTAATGATTTTCTCTATGCCCTCGCATTGAGTTTCGAGTTCCGTTGCATTGGATGGGGTGGGGGGGGGGTGGGGGGGCGGGGGGGGGGGGGTGTTGTGAGTTTGACTTCGATGATGTCACGATAGAGGTTCCAATTAATTTTTCTAAAATTTCTGCGGAGAGTGGGGGGGGGGGGGGGGGGGGGGTACCTGAGTGGGCCATTTCCTAGCAGCAGTGAGGCATGGACCGGGAGGTGATCGCTGCCTAAGTCGTCATCGCCGACCCAGTGGTCATCTATGTGATTTATCAGAGAGTCACTGGCGATAATTAGATCTCGGATCTCGGATGAGAATAATGGGTTATTACTGATATAAGTTGCAGAGCTGTTATTCATAACCACATGAAGGTTATGCTTTTTAGTGATTTCAAGGAGGGCTTCACCGTTAGGGGAGGTTTTTTTACAGCCAAAGTACAAGTGTTTGGCATTGAAGTTGTCGAGGAAAATGCAGTGTTTGTATTTCCTCGTAAAGAATTCAAAGACAGTGTCAGAAACAATTTTGCTTGGGTCGTTATAATAACAAACAATCGCGATGTTTTTGTTGTCGACAGTGATTTCAGTTGCAATCACCTCTGCATCGAGGTGATTGGTTTTTATTGTTTTAGTTTTCATGTTCTGCTTTATTAGAAGAGCGACGCCGCCACCTTTGGTGGTTTGTCGGTCTCTTCTTATAGTGCTGAACCCGCTGACTGAAAAATTCTTGCTGGGTTGAAGCCAACTTTCGCAGATACAGACAATGTCTGTATCTTCGAAGTATCGGCTCATTAACGCTTCTAGCGTTCCACACGGCTATTTGTAACTTATTCATGGTGGGGTTGATATTTAGTTACGGTGTTCCGATACGGATAGTCGGTGGTTTTAATTAGTGTTGATAGCAGCTTTTACTAAGGATTCGGAGATTTGGGTCTTGAAGAGTCTGGACGCGGATCGGCTGACATCTTGGCAGATGTCACCCAAATTGGTGTTGACATGTTTTTGTAAAACTGAGTAGAGTGCGCCCGCGATAAGGGAGCAGACGGCATGAGGGGATGAGGCGTTTTCAGGCTTGGTTAGGTGTAGGTTTTTTAGTTCTATGCTTGTTTTAACCTTCTTATAATGGGGACATCCTCGGTAGCTGCTTGGGTGGTTTCCTTTACAATTGGGGCAGGAGGGGGATTCTAATCTGCATGATTTGCTGAGGTGATTACCTCCACATTTCATGCAGGTTAGGATCCCTCTGCATTTGTTGGCCATGTGTCCGAACTTCTGACATTTATGGCACTGAATCGGGGGAGGAGTATATCTGTATTCTTCCACAACGTGCCGTCTATTATTAATGATTATTCCGTTGGCTAGCATTCCTGATTTGGTTTCCTGATTGGGGCATACGGCTTTTATTTTCCACGTCGTCTTGCCTGTGGCCTTTGAAGTAAATCTTTCCCATTTGCAATTCTGCAGCCCCTGATTAATGAGTTCCCTGGGCGTGTCGGGGTGAACCCTGGTGACTACAACTACAAATCTAGGGGACCTGTGATCTTTGTTGTCTCTTTGGTTTTCCTACCTCCGTTTTTGCTTACGGCACTGGTGGAAGCGGGTAGAGTCCGTTTCCCCCTATTGATGTTAGAGTTTTGATTAAGATTGATTGTATTACTGGCTACAACTTTATTCCAGGGTCTCTCCATGAGCGGTGGTATATTAGGAGCGGTTAATAACTTTGAGGCTGAGATTGGATCAAATCCTTAACCGGAGGTGGAGGCAGAGGAGTCAGAGGGGGAGGAGGGGCTGTTCCTCACTTTTTTCGGCTGTCTATCAACAGTGTGAATGAACCCCTCCTCATCCGCTACCTCCTGTGTTTCCACCTCAGGCTCTAGACTTATTTTCTTTCTTTTGTTGGGTGTTTTAGTAGTCGTGGAGGTGCTGGCCGAGTGGTCTGAAGACTGGGGCAGGCTATCACCCAGACCTGTCGGCGTGGCCAACATTTCCGCTATATCCTTGTCAGGGCAGAAGGCCTTGCTGTTCAGTGGATCAGTGGGATCCAGTAAATCAGAGTCTGCCGAGACTACTGGGGTCTCGGCACTCAGTGTGCTCATTGCAGACACCTCATGTGCTGCTTTGACACCCCCGCCGCCTCAGCGTAAGTTTTGTGCACAGAGGCATCTTTAACCTGAATGTCTGACTCTTTCTGCTCAGTTTGTTCTGTAGGTGTGATCAGAGTTTCAGGGACTTTATGAACCTCTGCCACTACCTGGATCTCCGTGATGGGAGAGACAGGAGAGACAGGTGAGACAGGAGAAGCTATGGACTGGGTAAGGTTTCCCTTAAACAAATCCCTAATAAAGGCCTCATTTTCCTCAATTTTGGCCTCCTTCTCTTCTAGTTTTTTAGTCAGATGGGCAATCTGTTCTTTAAGGCCTCTGAGTTCCTCCAAGAACTGAGCTGGAATATACCCCCCACAGTCTGGACTTGCCCTATCATCACCCCCAACACTAGAATTGGTAGAAAGACTCTGACTTACCTTGTTTCCCCTTCTAGTTGCGTTCTCTCTGTCCTTTCTCTCTTGTTTCCTTTTTTTGTTCTCCTCCCGTCTCCTCTCTTGTATATTGAAGGTGCATTTTTTCATATAAGCTGCCATGATGAATTCAGTATAAGAAGTGTTAAATAAGGTTTATACTCTTTTAATATTAAGAATATGATAAAAATCACTTTTCTTAATTGTCTTGATGGCGTACAGTAACTGCGAGGTTCAATGAATGATGTGACAAAGAATGCACAAGTCTGAACAACTCACGGTAGCTTTTCAGCTTTTCACCAAGCGTCCCTTAATCAGCCATTGTTTAATCTAAGCTAATTGTTCGTAGTTTGTTAATCTGTTGTGTAATTTATATGTATATAAACGCAGTTCTTGTGTTATTTGAAAAACTATTCTGTATGGGAGACGCCTCAGAAGGTTCATTCTTCACTTTCCAGTCGGAGGCTCCCGATTGTTCGTGAACCTTTGTTACTTCTGTATCTGGAGTTCCAGTACTGTCGCTGTAAATAAACGCTAATTCCCCAAGAACTCGTTTTCCACTTCTATTTCAACGATCCAGCTCTACCATCCCACTAGTTCGTAATTTTCACGTTCTCATAAAGGAAGAGAAGGAGGCAAGTGAGGGCGTCATAGGGTCAACACCCGCCACCCCTGACCAACCCTTGTCCAGCTCGACACCCCTCTCCCAGCAAGAGGGTCCGGAGGACTATGGGTCGTCAGGTGACAGATCGATCTCCAACTCATCTGATTCTTCAACCGAAGAGGAGATGGAGGAAGATGATCTGTCTATGGTACAGGAAGTTGTCACAGACGACGCACCTTCCACCCCTCCAGCTCTTGCTTCTCCGGCTTCTTCGGACCAGGAGTCTGACCAGGAGGAGAGCATCCCGGATTCCGTGGAGGCATTCCTCGGGGAGGAGATCCTGTGCGACTCTTTCCGTGCCACACTCCAGGAGACGGACAACATCCAACTAGAAGCAGGTACCACATCCCAAATGATCAGGACAATACTCAAAATGATTATCGGACATTCCAACAGTTCTCAAGAAACAGCAGCAAGGATCAGGCCGTACACCGCCATAGAAGAGCCTACTCTTCCCCCTGATCCGACAACACCACCTACAACTATCTCACCGACGCATCCTCCTCCTCCCAAGAAACACCGCAGGAGACACAGACGCCGCTGACTACCTTAACTCCTTTCCTCCTTTTCCACATCCAGACAAGCCAAAAACTTATACAGTTAAAGAGGGTCGAAAGGGGCTTGTCCCCCAAACCGTCCCTGCGCGCCTTCGGCGCGTGAAACCATTTCGTTCCTACCAGTTCGCTAAGTGGATTATAATTCTTATTCATCTTATTCAGTTATTAGGACATTCTTGGTTGGAGTAAAATGAGGATGGTTTCCGTACAGACAAAATTCTCACGAAACTATCAAGATGTTTCGGCGAAATAAAATCGGGGACTTTCCGGCGGGAAGAAAATGGGGATGGTGAAAGACAAAGAATATGAATATTTGTAATATTTTTTATTTTAACCATTTTCAGTCAAAGTAATCAGACAGTAAAGTGGATATTCAATGTGTTACTTGTACAATATCTTACATTATCAAATGAAAAAAAAACGCTTTTTTGTTAAGTTCAATAGTTCATCACATTGCACACACAATATGATTGTGTCTTGACATCCATATTTGCGTAGTTTTATTATAAATTATTGAACAATTGCGGTGGGCCATAATAGATATATAAGGAAAATACACAAACAGAATGCCATTCAAACATCAAAAATTATTAAGTACGTAGTGTATAAACTTACCTCCTGGTTTCTGTTGTGAACATTGTGTCCATGAATTTGATGAATGAAATGTTTCTACGCGCCGAAGGCGCACAGGGACGATGTGGGACTGAAATCCCTTGCGACACTAGTAACTTTATTTGCTTTATAGCTTTATTTGCTTATAATTCCACATGAGTCGGGAGCGAGAGCCAATAATCTTATTAAGTTTGAGTGTGCGACTGGCAGTAGGATGGTGGGTTGAGATCTCCGAAAACCTCGAGCTGGAAAATGGCGAGGAATTTGCATAATTACAAGAGTTCTGCTCCGTGTTTGCTAACAGAAGTGGACAAATTTATGGTGATACTGAAACCGCAATTTGGTGGTTATTTTAGAAAAAAAAGAACCCAAACAGTCGCTGGTTTGGAGCAGCCCCAGCATATTATCCATAACGGTTACAAAACGGAAAAAAAACACCAATATGTGTTTTTGAAAGCTGGGAGTCATCCATCAGCCGATAAGGGAGAGTGGATGCTGGGTATTGGCCATCTGGTCTGCCTTCAGGGGGAACAGATGACGGGGTATTGTGTCCGAAAGGAAATGGTTTTTGCGCGCCGAAGGCGCGCAGGGACGCTGTGGGGTCCCTTTCGACCCTCAGTGACTGTTTGTGATCTGGTAGCTTCATGTCAAGGGATGTTGAAGGAGGAAAAGGTTCGGATACTCGGTAGTTGTCCCTGGCAGGGGTTTCAGCTGTGTTGGGTTAATTTCGTTGACTGCCCCCCTCGGGTTAGGACCAGTTTGAGAGGTTGGGTCCTCTCACAAAGGTATACTCCCTCTTCCCGAGGGTCCTGTGGTGTTTTGTTTTTCGGGCAAGTATAGTATTGTGTCCGAATGAATGAAAGGTTTTAGCGCGCCGAAGGCGCGCAGGGACGATGTGGGATTTACAAATCCCTTGTGACCCGGTTAACCTTATTTTATTTCACTTGGATCACACAGGCCTAGCTTTCCTATTGCCCAAAATGGAGTCTGAGGGGGTTATGCACGCGGTTAGAATACCCGGCAGTTTACGTTGGAGTTTTAGATGGTCAATACTCAATCCCTCAACGCCTTTAAAACTATTAGAGAGCGAGCTCTATTCGGTTCCAGTTCGGCGATGGTAGAGGTTTGAGTCCCACCATGGTGGCGAGCCAGAATGTAATGTTGTGCAATGGCAAGTTTAAAGGAAGAAGAGAAAAGAAAACCAAACAGCAACGCCGGTTTGGTAGCGGCCCCGGTATATGACCATAGCGGTTACAAAAAAGAAGTGGAGAAAGCTCCAACAGTTTAGTTTTGAAAAACCGGGAGTCATCCATCAAGCCTTCTGGGAGATAGGATGCCGTATGTGATTTTGAGGTATCTGGTTATCCTTCGGGAATTCCAAATGACCTTCTCCACCCCCCCCCCCCAAAAAAAAAAAAAAAAAAAAAAACTTCACACAGACACACACTCTCAAGCCCTTAAAAGGGCTGTTAAATCTTTATTCAAATGTTTATTTATATCAAATGTACACTCGTCCCCAGCTAGACAAGCTTGTTTCAATCCTTGCCTAGCGTTTGGTGGTTTCTTGTATATGTTGCAGAAAGGTAGGTTGCACCAATTCCTCCTACGCTTTGTCTACCATTTCCATGCGTCTTCTTGATAAGAGTGTTGCAAGAAAATTTGAGAATGTTCAGTTAGAAAAGTTATAGGTAGAGAGAAAGATAGGTATCCGCTATTGTAATTGTGCCTGCTGTGTGATTGTTGCTATGGATGGGGTAAGGGGTGTGTTTCTTCGGAGCCCACTCCCCACACGCAGAGTTGCGAGGCAATCCTCACAGACTCAATCCTAAAGATCTCAATGAGTAGCGAGGCAATCCTCACTGACTCCACGCAGTTTAATTCTATTGAGTAATTTTAATTTACTGTGGATTATTTTGTTTTTCTGTTTAGGGTTCGGTGTTCGTTCAGCTTCACCATTGATTCACTATCCTGGAGTATGTGGAGGGTTTTGTTATATAGATCTTATTAAACGTTTCAATCGCGCTTCAGCAGAGTTGCGAGGCAGTCCTCACAGACTCTACCCTAAGGTTCCCAATGAGTAGCGAGGCAATCCTCACTGACTCCACGCGATTTAGTTATATTGTATAATTTTTATTTTATTTTATTTTATTTATTTTTTTTTTTTCTGGAAACTTATTTTGTTTTTCTGTTAAGGGATCGGTGTTCGTTCAGCTCAACCATTAATACACTATCTTGGAGTCTGTTGAGGGTTTTGTTTTGTAGGTCATTTAATCGCGTATCAATAGTTTCTATTTTTGCTAGCTCGTGAAGTTCCTTTATCGGTGTCCATTTCGGTTTGCATAGTGCCACTCGCAGGGCATAATTTTGAACCCTCTGTAGCTTCTGAATGTTGGTTTTGCTTAGGTCGCTTGTTATTATGGCACCGTATTCTAGTACCGGACGTATAAATGTTTTGTAGAGCTTGAGAAGCACATCTTTGTTTGCTCCCCAATTTCTACCTCTGATCATCTTCAGAAAATTGATACGTTTAGTAGCTCTAACCGTAGTGGAGTTTACGTGACTGTTTAGACTGAGATTGCTATCTAGGATAAATCCCAAAAATTTGGCCTCTTTGTTTGCTTCTAGTTTGTGATCGTATAACTGGAGATCGATACTCGAGACTGGTTTTTTCCTTTACTTTTTGAAGAACTTAACTTTTTGAGTTTTGGCGGCATTGAGTTTGATGCGCCACAGGGCACACCAGCTCTCAAGATCGCGAATGGTATCCTGTAGACGATTTTTAATTATGTTTCTGGACTTGCTGGCTGTCCAAATGCCTTTGTCGTCTGAGAACTGCGATAGTTCAACAAAGTTTTTCCCTACTTTTTCTATATCATTCACATATATTATGAAAAGAAGCGGACTTAGAACCGACCTTTGTGGTGTTCCCGCTTCGAGTATTACTTCCTCTGACACCTCGCGATTAACCCTCACCTTGATTTTTCGGTCAGTTAGAAATGATCATATGATCCTTAGAATTTTAGTGGGTAATCCCATTTGCGCTAGTTTATATCTCACGCCATTGTGCCATACCGAGTCGAACACTTTTTCTACATCCAAGAAAAGCGCGGTTCCGATTTCGTTTTGACTAAATGCTGTTTTCATATAATCGACCAGTCTATATACGTGTTCGATTCCCTCTTTCTGACTCCTATACGCTCTTTGCCGTTTGTTGAAAAAGTTGATTGATTCGAGATAGCTGCGAAGTCTCGTAGTGAGAATCCGCTCAAATATTTTCCCAACACAGCTAAGCAAGCTGATTAGGCGGTAGTTAGAAGGGTTGGTAAGGTCTTTGTCGGGTTTAGGTATCATGACTCCTGTGGCCACTTTCCAGCATTTTGGGAAGTACCCACAGGAGAGACAGCAGTTTAAGAGTTTGGTAAGTCTGCAGTAGAAGATGTTGGGGCACTGTTTCATTATTTTGTAAGAGACTTCGTCTTCTCCTGGGGACGACGATGACCTGCATTTTCTGATTATACCCATGACCTCTTCTACGCTTATTGGTTCGGTTAATTCATGGTCGCCCCCGCCTTCATGCCTTTGGTCGAAGTTCGGTTCATTGAAGATTGAGTTGTTATCTTGGACAAATTTATTTACTCGTACCTTAAAATCGTTGTCATATCTGTTCCCTTCTTGTGGACGATGCGCCTTCTTTAGAAGTTCGGCAAAAGCACTGGCCTTTGCCTTGTCGTCTATGGCCATAGATCCGTCGCTAGTCTTTAGCGCATTATTATTGGTAATTTTGCTCTTTTGGCCAGTAAGAGTTTTAAATGTATCCCAGAACCTCTTAGGTTCACTCAGCCCATTTAGGTTTTCGGTTGCTTTTTCCCATCTCACGCGATTGTCGTTAGCTATGGCCTTTTTTACTTCCCCATGAAGGCGATTATACGCGGTTTTAAGTTCTGCTCTTTTCATTTGATCATTCTCTGATTGGTAAGCCCGGAAGGCTTTTCTTTTTTGTTTGATTATTTGAAGAGTTGTTTGGGTTATTCTGTTTATCCGCGTCTTCACTGTTTGCTTGGGACAGATTTCATCTAGTGTACTGTTGATAACCTCGTTAAGGTGGGTGCAGGCTTTTTCTAGTTCATGAACATTTGAGGGGTCATTTGCCTTTATTTTTACTTCGATGATGTTTCTGAAGAGGTTCCAGTCAATTTTTGATAGGTTCCTCCTATTCACGGGAGGATACCTTGCGGGAACAGTATTACATTTCAGAGTGGCGTGAACCGGCGGGTGATCACTGCCTAGATCATCATCTCCTACAAATATGTCTTGCATTTGGCTGGTTAGTGATTTGCTGGTGATAATCAAGTCTAGGATGTCTGATTGATGGAGTGGGTTGTTGCTTATGTATGTTACGTCTTGATCGTTATTTACCACGAATAGATCGAGTTCTTCAGTGATGTGAAAAAGGGCGTCACCATTAGGACCAGTCTTATGACAACCGAATACCTGGTGTTTGGAATTGAAATCACCCAAGAATATGCAGTGCTTGTACTTGTTGGTTAAAAATTCAAATACTTTACTGTCTACTGTTGCTTGCGGCTTGTTATAATATGATATGATGGCCACGTGTTTGTGGTCAAGTTCAATTTCAGCTGCAATCACTTCAGCATTGAGGTGGTCGCATGGTATTGATTTGTATTTAATCTCCTGCCTTATTAGCAGAGCGACACCACCGCCTTTTTGGGCGGGGCGATCTCTTCTAATAATATCAAAACCACATAACGAGAATTGTTTGTTTGGTTTAAGCCAGGTTTCGCTAATTCCAATTACGTCCCCATTTTGTAAATAATGTGACATTTGCAAATTTTTCTGATTAACGCTTCGAGCGTTCCACTGGACTATTTTTAGTGTATCCATGAATGGTTTAGGAATAACTGTACTAAGTTTATTTAAGTTTAATTACTATTTGTAATATTGGTACATAATTATATTCTGTTGACGGCCGCTTCTAATAGCGTGTGAGATATTTGAGTATTATATAACTTAGAGGCTGTTTTACTAATCTCTTTGCAAACGTCCGAAAGACTGGTGTCCAAGTGTTTCTTCATTATGCTGAAAATAGAGCCAGCCATTACAGTATACGTGGAATAAGGGGAAGATGAGTTCTCGACATTACTTACATTTAGAGCTTTAAGCTGGATGTTTGTTTTAACTTTTTTGAAGTGGCTACAACCCCAGTAGTTGCTGGGGTGTTGACCACCGCAATTCGGGCATTTCAGAGTTTTAGCACTACATGCCTTCGCGATGTGTTTGTCACCGCATTTCATACATCGTTGCTCCACGTTGCATTTGTGTGACAAGTGCCCAAATTTCTGACACTTGTGACACTGAACGGGTTGCGGAAGAACACGATATTCCTCGGTTTCGTATTTTTTGCCATTAATAATTACCCCTTTGCTTATCAGATTTAATTTCGTTGCTCTATTAGGGCATTTTACTTTTATTTTCCAAGTATGGTTACCCGTGGCTTTGGAGATTAGTCTCTCCCACGAGCATCCTGGAAGGG
This sequence comes from Pictodentalium vernedei, assembly GCA_031216915.1. Taxonomy (NCBI): domain Eukaryota; kingdom Metazoa; phylum Mollusca; class Scaphopoda; order Dentaliida; family Dentaliidae; genus Pictodentalium; species Pictodentalium vernedei. The sequence goes on from CM062297.1 coordinate 379,014,389, forward strand.
CTTTATCAATCGAGTTTTTTTCCGTTTTGGGGTGGACGCGTGTGATTACGACACAGGGGTTTGGTTGTGGGTGGCCCTATGTCTTGTTGGTTTTATTGGTCACCTTAGGGGGCGTTTGGACTTTTACTTTATCGGCGTACGTCGCTCTATCGGTTGGGCTAGCTGTCGCATTCACTATTTCCGGTGATGTAGACTGTGTTGCGTTAACAGAGTCCCCATTTCTTGGTGTGACCACCGAGTCCTTTTCAGTAGCGGTGCTCTGTGAATTTTTCTTGATGATTTTTGTCTTCTTGACATGCCGATCAATAGTCATACAGAAACCATTTTCGTCTTCGACGTCCACGGTTTCATCATTTTCACGGAACTCATTGGAGAGTTTCCTAATTGCAAAGAAAGAAAACATTAACTAATAAGCGATGTTATTTATTGCCAACGAAATGCTGTCTGGAAGCAGTTGTATTTTTAAACAAGTAGACTAACATGTAATCTCATGAACAATACACATAAAAAAGATGACAAATTCATACAACATATATGCAACAAAGACATTATATACATGTACACACTCATGCTATTAATTCTCATGCATTTTACATGCCGGAAATTTGAAAGCCATGTAAACTGAGAAACCAATGATATAAGAATGGAGAATGAAGGGTGAACAACCATGCAAGGACTATTACCTCCCACCAATCAGCCCACATAGCTGATTGGTGAGGGACAATAGCCCCTAATGATTACTCTTAATAAGGAACCTTAACTAAGTAGGAAGTAAACAATGCAATATTATGCACCATGACGAATCCCAACAAGAATAATAAAAAAAAAAAAAAAAAAAAAAAAAAAATAAATTTCAAATTGGCATAGGAATAATTTCCGAAAAAAGGATTAGGATAAATTGGGTGGGAGGCTGGGAGAAATATTTCAAGATCTGCTTCCCTCAAACAACATTTCAAAACTGAAGAGTTTTATCAAAATTATCCCCCCTTACATTAAACGCCACCAGGGAACATATTAATTCAAATCGGTCTACCTTAATAGTATCGACTGTAATATTTTACTTCCCCTGCAATTAACCAATTTGACTAACGCCAAATATATAAAATTGCAAAGAAAGAAAACATTAACTAATAAGCGATGTTATTTATTGCCAACGAAATGCTGTCTGGAAGCAGTTGTATTTTTAAACAAGTAGACTAACATGTAATCTCATGAACAATACACATAAAAAAGATGACAAATTCATACAACATATATGCAACAAAGACATTATATACATGTACACACTCATGCTATTAATTCTCATGCATTTTACATGCCGGAAATTTGAAAGCCATGTAAACTGAGAAACCAATGATATAAGAATGGAGAATGAAGGGTGAACAACCATGCAAGGACTATTACCTCCCACCAATCAGCCCACATAGCTGATTGGTGAGGGACAATAGCCCCTAATGATTACTCTTAATAAGGAACCTTAACTAAGTAGGAAGTAAACAATGCAATATTATGCACCAAGCCAAAGGCCGCCAGGAGTAAGATATGACTAATGGACCCAAGTAATGTTGACATGAATAGCTTTAATATAGCTAAAAATTACCCTGAGATATTTGGAGATAAATTGTGGTAAGCTAATACAATCTACAACCCCGATCCCACCGTGAAGAGAAGGCGAAAGGAGGTGCATATTCGAACCTCACAAACCTCGCCTCTACAACCCTGGGGTACAATGATCCCAGAGGAAGCGAACAACACAATGGAATCGGAGTCCAGGAAACACCAGCAAACCCAAACCAATATAGGTTAAGTTATTGTGCAATTATGCAACACTCTAGAAAAGTCTGTTGACCACCTGAATAAATATATGCCTAAAGCGTCTTGTACCCTCCGAGTTCGGGTGAAGGCCATCCTTTTCAGCAAAAAGTTCTTGTTTTGGTTTACCCCCAGAGACAAAGGATTTATAGGATTTGATAAAGGTTAGCTTCCTATCCTTACATAATTTTTGTAGCCTGGAATTAACCTCATGAACCTTTTTGCCTAAGCTTTCGTGATCCATCGGACGGGGTAGGATGGAAGACAACAAAACTTTAGCACCAGGATGAGTAGCTTGAGTCGTAGTTATAAGGTTATTATATGCAGCAATCATTGCATTGACTGGTTTATATCCTATATCATTGGTTCCAAAATGAAGGATTACATGCGTAAACTGTTCCATACTAGCCTTGGTTTTACTAAGTTCATAGGTCATTCTACCCACAGTGTATCCTGAATAAAATCTCACTTCAAGATCGTAAATGTCCTTAACGTACTTGCAAATAGAGTCACTTAACAAAAGGGCTCTGCGATGTCTTTTGGCTGAAAAGAGAAAGGCAATTATTGAAGTGTGGATTCAATCAATTCTTTCATTTTAGAAAAAACTATCAATTTGTCTTTCAATGTGAAATGCAAGTACTCTTTATATGCGTCACTTGCCCAATCCCCAGCCAACTGAATTAGCTCCGAAGGGACACTCGATTGGAAGGCCCAGGAAGCTCCACCTCTTCGAAAACTATGCGAAGAGTACAAGGATGGATCCCTGCCAGCTCCAAGCAACCTGTCCCTCAGGAACGAATGCAGATGACTGTAAGTGAGTGGAACACGTTTACCATTAACAATATGCATGAAGGCTGGATCGCTATCCTCGCCAGGAATTAATTTTATCATGTCTTTATATGCTGTTACTGGACAAAGAGGGGAATTTGGTATTGCTGTTAAAGGAAATTTTAACACCTTTTGTCCAAATTGTAGAGTTTTTGTCCACTTAATTAATACCAGGAGTATATTGCCCTCCAGAAAAAAATCCCCTCTAGTTAGCTGTTTCTGAGAATCAAATTGCTTCACAGAAACTGGAACCAAATTTGACTTCCTCACCATAAGAAAAAAGGCCAGTAGAAACAGAGCCCAAAAGGAGACATGAGTGGAGTTCTTTAAACTCAACTGTGCATGTATCTCAAGCAAAATTTGAGGTGTAATTGGGAAGGCCTGTCTAGGGCAATGTTGTTTTTGTCGCGATAATCCACGCATTAACAATTTTAATTCAAAATTTTCAAAAACATCACATTCTAATTCCAGTATGTGGTGTAATGTCTTGACTCCACTCAAGTAACCCCTTATGGACTGCGGTGACTTGAATGATCTGCTTAAAAACTGAACATAAAGCTTAATCGTGTTCAAAGATGCAGGAAGGTCCCGCAATTTAAAATATTCACAAAAGAGGAAGTAAGAAGTCCATTGTGTTTGAAAGTTTTTATAAGTCCCTAAAGCAAAGGCATTACGGACCGACTGTTGAGCTTCCTTTTTCAGCGAAATCAACTGTGAGCCTGAAAGGAAAATACTGTACATAAATTACCAGTTATTTTCAAAAACAAATTTACAATCAGACAATTTAACTTCAGTGAAGTTTCCATTTGTGTCTAGAAAAAATTTTTCCTGTATGCTAACCCCTTGATTCCATCTGGACAAAAGGTCTGGTAGGCGGTTATCACAGCCTTCAATGTGAGTAGCTTTGATTTCAAATTCATTTATGGCCGCAATGAAGACAATTTCTCTTAAACATTTCTGCATAAATTCATTTTTTGACGAGCCGTTATTAATAACTGAGACTGAGGAAGAATTGTCACAGTGAACGACCACCTTCCTGCCCCTCAGTTTCTTTGCCCAAAGTTTCAGGGAGACCAAGATTGTCAACAGCTCCAATAAATTAATGTGTAAGTTTTGAGTTTGTATGAATTCAGGGTATTCACTGTGAAAATATTCATTTTCACATATACCTCCACATCCAGATAAACAGGCATCAGTAGCCAAAAGCTGATCTGGCATGGACCACTCCTCGAAGGACATCATTGAAACACCATTGTAAAGATGCAGGAAGGTATTCCACCATGACAAGTCTTTTTTGACATATACAGGAATTTTGATGGAAATTTTTCGGTTATTTTTGAAAGATCTTAACCATTTCAAAATTCTAGAGATAAAAATCCTACCCGGCCGAATACAAGCACAAATAAATTGCAATTTGCCCAAAAGTGATTGCACCTGTTTCAATTTCCCTTTTTTCATCTGAAGCCAATCTGTAATTAATTTGGAAATTTCCCTAATTCTTTCTTCTGTGATATGTAAAGTGAGGGTTCTTGTGTTGAACAGAACACCGAGAAAGACCATTTCTGTGGAAGGGGGACAAGCCTTTTCCACAGACTCTTCCAAACCGCAACTGTTCAACAAGGAACCCAATTTAAAGTAAGCATTGGTACTGTTTTCTTGAATTTCGGCACCGGCAAGATCATCTAAATAATTTATAATAGTAAGATTTTCTTTTGCGGCCATGTATGCTACTGCGTCGGTAACTCTCTGACAAATCTGTGCAGCAGATTTTAGTCCCATTGTCAAGACTTTGTCAAAGTATATTTTTCCCTTCCACATGTACCCGAGAAGATGTATGTCACCAGGATCTAACGGTATTTGGCGATATGCTCTTTTCAAATCTCTTTTGAATAACAGACACCCCTGGCCCTTACATTTAACCATATTGACCAAATCATCCACTTTCGGATATTTTAAATTGATAAATTCACCCAAATAAAAGTCTGATAAAATTCCTTCATTTACAGAAGAGTTGAGGGGAAAACTAAGGTCAAGTATCACTCTACGCTCATCTGAGCTTTTCTTTGGAACAGAGTTAATAGGACTTAGTTTAATATTAGTGTTGAAAGGATTCATGTGGAAAGGACCAATTATGGCATTCTTGAGCAGTTCATTCTGTATATATGCATCTATCTCAACTTCAAATTCAGTAGCACCTTTATGATTTTTTACCTGGTGTGAAGTAGGTATTTCCCCTAAATGGCCCACCGGGAAGCCAAATTCCAGTAGGTCACATATGATAGCATCGCCAAACTGACTTAAATTCTCTCGAAAGAAGGGGATGTTAATGTTAGAAGTAACCGGAACACGACAACCCAGATAATTTGGTTTTCCAGACTTTACTATTTCATCGTGCAACTTTACATAATCTAGGGTGTCTGATAACATAGCACTTTGATCTCCATTCTTCAAAACCTCACCCAAATTATTTTGATAAGGCTTCAAACCATGTAGATCAAAGTCATGAGAAGAATATAATGTACCATTATCATGCGTAAGTTTGTTCGCATCTGTCTGTTTTACATGTATACTTGAATCCTCTGATGGTAAGATTGATTCGTCCACACAACGATATTTATGTTGGGGGTTTAAAACACCAAGATTATCCGCTGTATTTTCAACTAAGATTTTGATTTCTTCCTGTTGCTCAGGGTTTTTCCTGTGAAAGAACTGATTTGAAACATCCAAGGCAGTCTTTTCACCGGACAAGTATGACCCGCCGCCTTTTAATAAATATTGTGGATAAAAAATGTCTGCCATTGGATTGAGTGAAGAATCAATGTGACCGTGGCCTAGTCATTTTTGAAAAACACAGGCGGATGAGCACTCAGGATGAGCCAATTTCTCTTTATTTTTCTGCCAGCATGTGGCGCATATATGCTCTACAAATCTTGGCTGGCCTTTAATAAAACCCTTGTGTGCCCCCTTATATAAGCATTTGTTTTTTTGATAATTGGTACAGAACCATGTCATTGTACTATCTGTCTTGTCTGTCTTGTCTGTCTTGTCGATAAATGTTTTGGAGCTAGAATAAGATTGTGAATTATAATTTTTCGCCCTAACATGCTTAGCTAAAATTGGCAGTTCTATAATACTAGAATCCTCATCCCAAGAGTTGGATCCCAATTCTATACGGCGCACCCAATCCGAGTAAAAGTTCAACAGAGCCTTCCAGTCGTAAATGTTATAATAATAGGCAAGCTTTTTTAGAAGCTTCAATCTTCCATCTCTTTCAGCTTTAGATATGCCTATTCTAGTGATTGTCTCCAGTTCACCTGCCATGAATTGCTGAAAGCTGAGATCTTTGAGTTCTAAATTAGAGTTAACAAATTCATATTGTAAAGACGACTGTGGAAAGATCTGCGGAAACCTCACTCGGTCAGTTGATTTGCCTGTCAATCCTGACTTTAATTTGTGTTTCCTTTTTTGTTGTGTAACACTTTCCCCCATATCTAAGTAGTATTCACCTTCTGAGTCCGATGTGGAAGAGGACACAAATCTGGACTCAGGACCAAATTCGTGTGCTGTTCCAAATCTTACTCTGGGTTTTATATATTTTTTGTGAGTACCCATTTTTATACGTTTGACTTTAGTAATAGTAGGGTTTCTTTGGTTGTCAGTGTCAACGTCTGAATCAGAGCAGTCATTATCGGCATCTGATTTTAACCCTAACTTCCATAATTTACTACTAACTCTTGCATTTAAAGATTCCATCGCTCTTAAATCGTTTATGTCAAGATTTTTGGACTCCTCGTCCTTCAAAATACCCATACTTTCGCCCCCAGCTGTCATTGATTGCTTCTTAGTAGGTTTTAATTTGGATTTAACACTAGTGCTACGACGAGATTCACTACCTTTCAGTCTTTCTAAATCTTTCTTGGCTTGGGAAATTTCATCTCTCAATCTCTGCTTCTTCAGAAGTTTTTGTTCCTCACGCTTTTTTTGACGCAAACAAAAAAGTTCTACCTGAAGTTCTCTGGTTTCCTCGTCCGACTCAGACTCCGAAACTTCCGGTGACTTGTCAGCTTGATCGGCGACGGTGTCGTTATTGTTAGTTGAATTTCCCGAACTGATACCATGAAGAATATCTTCGTCACTGGTGGAATGTACAGACGACAGTTCCGTGTTAGCAGGGTTGTTTTGTTGTCCGATGTGCGAACCAAGGTGTAAACTTTTATAATCGACTCTGGCGACATCACGTTTATCGCGTTCCGCCATGACAACAATGTAAACAAATGACTGTCACTGACCGATCAACAATTTTCAGCTAGAATTCACTAGTGGAGCAAAGTTCATCAACAATCGACGATGTCATGATAAAACAAGACTTCCAATTTCAAAATTCATTTTTGGCGATATTTCAACAGTGGGAATTCAAAAGGATTTCAAAGAAATTTTTTCAGAAATATTTCAAGATCTGCTTCCCTCAAACAACATTTCAAAACTGAAGAGTTTTATCAAAATTATCCCCCCTTACATTAAACGCCACCAGGGAACATATTAATTCAAATCGGTCTACCTTAATAGTATCGACTGTAATATTTTACTTCCCCTGCAATTAACCAATTTGACTAACGCCAAATATATAATTTCGATCGATTTTGGTTTGGTGATTTTTTAGGTCGCTGCGATTTGGGGACTTTAGCTGAATTTTTATCCAAAGCGATTTGGGGACTTTAGCTGAAATGTGTCCATTTTTTTGGATGACGGTTATATACTGTAGAGACATTCGTACCAAGTTGTTTTAGAGCAAAATCGCCGAAAGTTTGTGTTCCTTCTACCGTTAGAAATTGTTAACATCAAAAGATACAAATTTCAAAAGACGAAAACAATTCTATCACGTTAACTGTGAATGCACTCCCACAACACTTCCATTGTTTCCATGAAGGTGTGATCAGATTATATTATATAATCATTAGATAAACCAATTAATTAACTACCCGGCCGGGGTACATTTTTTAGTGTGTTCCTGAAGGGAAAACTTCGATAAAACTCCCAAAAATAAAATAATTCTAAATATTTATCCATAAACCTTTAAAGTACCCATAAAAGATGCTACATACCAAAAATGATCACATTATACATACGAATGAGAAAGAAATGCAACTTTATATTTCCAAGGCACACCTTTTCATAGCCGGGCTGGAGCCGAGGTACACACTTTCGTGTGTCACGGAAATTTTCTGATGACGTCGGGGAAATCCCAACCTGTTTTGATTTCACGGTGCTTGAGATTCAAGGCCCCATAAAGTAATTAACTGAGGTGAATCGTCTAAAATCATTATGCGTTTACGGAGAATATTATTCTGAATGCATTATGGATTAAGTGTCAGAACAACAATGACGTTTTCAATGTGCCGATAAACCGCATTAATGTATAATGATTGTTTACCGCTATTACTTTCCACTTCCGGGTTGCGACACTTCAGAACTTACAGGTCAGTGAGAGTGTCGGAGATCGGTTTCTAATGATCACGGTTGAATTTTTTTACCACCTTGACTTCATTTATCAGTTGGCGACGAGAGAAGACATTTTTTCAGCTCTTATCAATACACTGTCACTGGTTCATCTAGTCTTTGTAAGACTGTGACTTAGGGCCTCACCCCCCCCCCCCCCCACCATCGGCCGATGGTAGGGGGAGGGGTGGTGAGGCCCTAGGTCACAGTCTTACAAAGACTATGGTTCATCTTGAAATGAGTGGCGGAAAAAAACACCCCTCTCACTAAGTAAGGACGGTTGCAATGCAAATTGCAATGAGAAGACTTCGGCTGTGAAGCAGACTGGACTGGACATCCCCAGTCTCTAGGGTTGATGATTTTTTTTTTAAAATGGATTTTTTTTTTTATTTAAATCAGATTTTGTGAATTTAAATCGATTTATTTGATTTTTATTTTCGTACCATAAATTATTCACCAGAAGATACAGAAGAAATTTTTTTTTTTTTTCCTGATGATTCCCTAAGATGGAGAAACAGTGTATTGGCAGCAGGTTGTGTCAAAAGCTACCCAAAGAATGGACACAAATAACTGATACTAAAACATTCACCTGTGTTACTCATTGGGCCATTTCAGTGTTTGAGGTGGTGTGAGGGGAAGAATTTCAGATTACTTTTGGCATAGAATAGACAACATAGATGGAAATATATAGTAATCATTGAAATATTGTTTTCTCATTGTCACAGCATTGCTTGAAGGAAGATGTCTTCTTGAAAATCATTTTTGATACTTGCAGCATTCTTAAATCACTGCATCTTGTTCTCTGGTTTAATTTAGTATTTTTGATGGGTTCATTGAAAGATTATCAAAGATATGGTTTAAAATCTATGTTCACTTTAATATGATTTCCTAGAAGTTGAAAATTATATAAACTTATTAAGGAGCGTTTAATCTACAGCACATTCCAGTAGTCAAAACACAATGACAGTGGAATGTACATTCCCACTCTGCAAATTAGTTTTAACTGTCATGAACACTGTCTAATTACTCTATTTCAATAGTTAATATGAGTTCCATCATGTTTGAGCTTGTTTGAGTTTGAAAATATTCCTGACAATATGTAAATTTTTGATTTAAATCAATGTTTTTTTAAAAAAAAATCTTTGATATAAATCATGATTTAAATCGATTGAAATCTGCTAGCCTCCATGACTGAGGTCTGAATTTGAGAGGGATTTCCTTCGCCGAATCTCTCTCATCCCAGGCATAATATTTAATGACAAAAAACCCATTAGAAAGTTATTCAAATTTTAGACAAAATGTGGATCAAAACTCAGTGGGAGAGGGCAACATAGCTTTGACAAATCTGATTTTACCCCCCCACTCCCCCATCGGTTGTCCTCCTCACAATACCCCTATAGGGCTGAAACAGTTGGCTCATTTTTGTAACCAACTAACCGAGAGGTATAACCAGATAATATCCGGTTATCTGTGGCCATTATTTTACCGATTATGGGATCAAAACTATAGGAATTGGAAAGCAGTATTCTCAAACTATTCGGTAGTGTATATACAAACAAACTTGGTCGAGTACTCGACAATGTTCGTTTCTATACAGACAACGGAATAGTTTCTACAATTACTCATTACTCATGGAAACTGCCGATCATTAACAAAGTCTTGAATGCCAAAGTCGATTATTTCTCAATACACACAATGCGGTTTCGATGTGTAATCTATCACAAAAGAGAAGCAGCAGATTTACTACGTTTTAAACATGGAATAACGATCACTATCAATATTTCGGATAACCGGTTGATGCTCTTTTTAATCGGTTAGGTAGCTAACTAGTTTCAAACCGATTATCCGGTTAACCATTTCAGTACTATACCCCTAATGAGACCATAAAAGGAGAAAAACTCAATCCTCATTCTATATCATCCCTTGACTGGAATAACGTGCCATAATAATAATACAAACATTTTGGCCGTCCGCTGATTTGTCGCAATTCTCGGATGAGAAGGCCTTGGTTACCCCTGTCCTCCCAACTGCCTCCCTATTCCTACGCTTCTTCTCTCCTCCCAACACTCGGAGACGAACTGCTTGATGGTATCCCTTGCCCCATGCTTCCCAATCTCTCCGATTAGCATATTAACCCTCTCCTTTGAGTCTCTCACTAACACATGTCCTTCATTCTTCCATCCCACTTCCCCATTATATACTCCCAGTGAATCTTATTCTTTTAGACTGGTATTTTGGCCATTCCAGAAGAAAGTGTTCCAGGGGCTCCACCATGCCCAAATTAGACATCTGACACTCCTTTTCACTGTTATTCCCAATTTTTCCTTGCAGCTCCAAGGACTGTGACCTCAGCTTGAACAACAGTGACCCTCCAAAGATGCCATCAAGGTACTCTTCAAAACCAGGCTTCTCTTTATCACGCAGACCACCCAAAGACCTGTTTGATTTGACCACCTCTCACCAATTAAAGTTACCATCCCCCATGTCCCTTTCTCTGGCGATTTTTTTAGCTCAACTTGACAAAGTCAAGCTGAGCTATTGCCATCACTTCTCGTCCGTCGGCGTACGTACATAAAACGTACGTATGTACGTACGTTAGTACGTACGTCCACAATTTCCTTTGGCACACCTCACAGGTCGCATTTATGATCAGATTTCTTTGAAACTTTGTATGCTTGTTTGGGGTGACCTCTAGATGGGAGCTATCGATTTTCTTCAATTTCCGTCAAAAAATGTTGCCGCGGCCAACGTTCTTAGAACTTAGTTTAGTCAAACCACAATATTTCCCTTTGGCACACCCTACAGGGCACATTTATGATTTGATTGCTTTGAAACCTTGTATGCTTATTTAGGGTGACCTCTAGATGGGAGCTATCGATTTTCTTCAATTTCCGGCAAAAAATGTTGCCACGGCCAACGTTCGTAGAACTTAGTTTAGTCAAACCTCAATATTTCCCTTTGGCACACCCTACAGGGCACATTTATGATCAGATTGCTTTGAAACCTGGTATGCTTGTTTGGGGAGACCTCTAGATAGGAGCTATCAATTTTCGTCAATTTCTGTCAAAAAATGTTGCCGCGGCCAACGTTCTTAGAACTTAGTTTAGTCAGAAGACTCAATATTTCCCTTTGGCACACACTACAGGGTACATTTATGATCGGATTGCTTTGAAACCTGGCATGCTTGTTTGGAGTGACCTCTAGATGGGAGCTATCGATTTTCTTCAATTTCCGTCAAAAAATGTTGCCGCTGCCAACGTTCTTAGAACTTAGTTTAGTCAAACCACAATATTTCCCTTTGGCACACCCTATAGGGCACATTTATGATTTGATTGCTTTGAAACCTGGTATGCTTATTTAGGGTGACTTCTAGATGGGAGCTATTGATTTTCTTCAATTTCCGGCAAAAAATGTTGCCAAGGCCAACGTTCGTAGAACTTAGTTTAGTCAGACCTCAATATTTCCCTTTGGCACACCCTACAGGGCCCATTTATGATCAGATTGCTTTGAAACCTGGTATGGTTGTTTGGGGAGACCTCTAGATGGGAGCTATCGATTTTCTTCAATTTCTGTTAAAAAATGTTGCCGCGGCCAACGTTCTTAGAACTTAGTTTAGTCAGAAGACTCAATATTTCCCTTTGGCACACCCTACAGGGTACATTTATGATCGGATTGCTTTGAAACCTGGCATGCTTGTTTGGGGTGACCTCTAGATGGGAGCTATCGATTTTCTTCAATTTCCGTCAAAAAATGTTGGTGCGGCCAACGTTTTTAGAACTCAGTTTAGTCAGACCACAATATTTCCCTTTGGCACACCCTACAGGTCACATTTATGATTTGTTTACTTTGAAACCTGGTATGCTTGTTTGGGGAGACCTCCAGATGGGAGGTATCGATTTTCTTCAATTTCCATCAAAAAATGTTGCCGCGGACAACGTTCTTAGAACTTAGTTTAGTCAGAAGACTCAATATTTCCCTCCCTTTGGCACACCCTACAGGGCACATTTATGATCGGATTGCTTTGAAACCTGGCATGCTTGTTTGGGGTGACCTCTAGATGGGAGCTATTGATTTTCTTCAATTTCCATCAAAAAATGTTGCTGCAGCCAACATTCTTAGAACTTAGTTTAGTCAGACCACAATATTTCCCTTTGGCTCACCCTACAGGGCACATTTATGATTAGATTGCTTTGAAACCTGGTATGCTTATTTAGGGTGACCTCTAGATGGGAGCTATCGATTTTCTTCCATTTCCGTCAAAAAATGTTGCCACGGCCAATGTTCTTAGAATTCAGTCTAGTCAGACCACAATATTTCCCTTTTGTACACCCTACAGGGCACATTTATGATCGGATTGCTTTGAAACCTGGCATGCTTGTTTGGGGAGGCCTCTAGATGGGAGCTATCGATTTTCTTCAGTTTCTGTCCAAAAATGTTGCCACTGGCAAAAAAAATGACATTGGTACCAATGATCTTCAATTTTGCCATTTCATTTATAACTTACCAAGTTCAAGTTTGTCAAGTTGAGCTACAGTGTCATTGACACTTTCATTACCCTGGTCTTCCCCAACATCTAGGTCCAGGATCTCCAATGAGTAGTTCTCTATTAGCTCCCTCACTTGGACCATCTACCCTGTCTTGATATTTGAGTTGAAAATTCTCTGAAACATTACTTTACACCATCGGTTGTCGGGGAGATTTACCGAATAATTAAGATAACTGAGTTTCAATAAGTCTATCCTGTCCTTGATCCTCATCCAATCAAGCTCACACCTGATTGCTTCTAGTGCTGCGGCATTACTCAACACCGTTATCCACCGGCTTGCATCGTTCTGCAGGGTTTCCAAGCTCTTCACAGCCGTCTGGTTTAGGGGTACCACTTCCGTACCATATGTTATTCTTGGCAGACCCACCATTTCCCAAATGGTTTTCCCCATGAAAACTTTAGTGAAACAGTTTCTCCCTATAAGTTTCATTTGGTTAAGGATTCGCCTCCCCTTCAGAATTAATTTATTTGTGTGGTTTTGGTAGGTGCCTCTTCCTGTGATGTTTATATTTACCCTCAGATACTCGTAGTCACCTCTGTCTCTCCTACACTAAGAAGTTTGCTGCAACCTACTGGAATACAGAACTCCCCCACTCTCCACCTTCGAGTGGGGTCCACTTTGCAGCCCACAGGTGTAACTGTGTTCTTGCTTTCATTAAGTTTGAGTCTCCTTTTGCTCCCATATTTCGCAACAATTCCCAGCATTTTCGCCAGCCCCTCTTTGCTTTCTGACACTAGCGCCATATCGTCTGCAAAAAATAGCCCCCAACTGCTACCCCCTCATTGCTATGTAGGAGTTCATCTCCTAAACCTTTGGTGTACAATGCAAACAGAATTGGTGAAAGGATACACCCCTGTTTTAGGCCTATCTCCATAGGCACATGTTTTGTTGTTATGTTTCCCAGGCTAAGTTCAGTCTGTACATCTTTATATAATGCTTTCAGAATTCCAACAAACTCGCCTTCCAAGCCCAGGGCCTCAAGTTTGCACCACGTACCCTCCCTCAATACTCTATCATATGCCTTTTTAACATCCAAAAGGGCCATAAACATCTTCTTCTTTTTTGCTTTCGCGGATTCTGTCATTTGGGATAGCGTGAAAAGATGGTCATTGACTCTCCTTCCCTTCCTGAAACTATTCTGGATCTCTCCCAAAAAAGCTTCTCCTCAATCACCTCCTCTAATCTCCCATACAGGACTTTACAGAAAACTTTTCCAATGTTGCTACTGACAGAGATCCCTCGATAATTATCCAAAACGTCTTTTTCCCCCTTTTTGTGAATAAGTGTCACTTTGCTTTCTCGCCACCCATTTGGGACCTCATGTTTTTCTACGGCTAAATTGAATAGGGCAGTTGAGTTTTCCAAGAGTTCCTCTCCCCCTTTTTTGATAAACTCGTTAGGATTTTGGTCCACCCCTCCCACTTTTCCATTCCTTAATTTTGAGATCACCTTTCGCACATCCTCCATTTTAATTTCACTGCACACGAAGTTCGATAGGTTTTCCTTGACCGGGTTTGGGCACTCCGGTGGGTTCCCCATGCCCCATCGCTTATCGTTTACCTTTTCCCAGTGCTTGACAAGTTCAATTTGATCTTGATCATCTGTAACTCTGCCATCTACTTTAATACTCTGTGGGTTACTTTGATTATTCACCCAATTCCAAAAACTCCCCCCCCCCCCCCCCCCCCCCCCCCCCCCCCCCCGTCATCCTTATCATCCTAATAAGACTGCTATTTCGCACTCTCCATTTATCACCTTTAATCTTATTTACTTTATTTCATGCTTGTTGGAATTCTTCCTTTGCTACCGTGGCCTCGTTGCTTTCTGTCCCCTTGAGTTTTCTACTTCTGTATGCAGCACATTTAGCTTTTCCACCCTTTATGGCTCATTTGAGTTCTTCATTCACTCTGTACCCAAGTTCCCGTGTTGGCACCCTAATCTTTCCTACGCTTTCCTAAGTTTCCTTCCCAGCCTCCACTAGGCTCGCAACTATGGCATCAGCCATCTTCTGGACACTGGCCCCCTCGTGCACGGTTGCAAGCTTTGGATTCAATTTTTCTTCGAACTTTACCCAGTCAGCGTCCTTTTTCAGAGTTCCCAATTCCCCTTGAATCTTCCTTTGCTTTTTACTAGGTTTTTGGCCATGATCGTCACTGTAATCAAGTTGTGATCGTTATTCACCTCCATTTAACCCTCATCATCCACTTCTACCCCTATCATCTCTCTCCATAAGGTAGTGTCTGTGAGAATATAGTCTAGTATTGATTTTCTGTTGTTCCTCTCTCAGGTCCATTTCCCCTTACACCTCGCGTCCCTGTTTAGAATCTTCAGACCGAGCTCATTTGTGAAGTTCAACAGCTTCCTTCCATTCCTGTTGACTTTCTTGTCCCCACCGTCTATGCCTTCTTCCTTATTACCTATGTGTCCATTAAAGTCACCCATCAGAATTATATTGAGCCCCCTGTTTTCTAGTTCTGTGATATTGAATCTTAATGTTGAATATATTGAGTCATTCCACTCAGGTTTGCTTCCCTCCACTGCACAGTACACAATCCCAAGGGCAGTACTTTTGTTTCTTAGACTGATCTTTACCAATCCAATTTCTTTCGATACCTCAACCGAGGTGCTGACATCTTCCAGGGCTGTGATCAGCGACAGTTTTAAATCCTTTTTAATGTACATGCGTACCCCTTCCCTCTTTTTCTGGCCTTCCATTCATCCTACACCTATCAAAATGCACCCCTTACTTGGTCTACCCGTTCCTCGTGTCTTACCCACATCTTGCTCATGACATCAAAGTCCTCTGCCTCAATCAATGTAGCAATTTCACTTACTTTCCGGTGGATACCCTGGATGTTGCTATAACCCACTTTCAGTGTTCCCCGTGGGAACCCCGGGAAGTAAGCAGCACTTGTTTACTGTGGTAAACCAGTTCCGCTTTACTAGAAAAATAGGACCCAGTCACCAATGCTTGGGGTGAAAGTCCTCTAAAATGGGCAACATGTTGATCACCAATTGACTAAACTTGACTTCATCTCCATGTTGTGTCACGATTAGCCATGGTGCATAAATATGTGACGTTAACCACCAACAAACAAACAAACAAACTTTCAGTGTACCGAGATTCATTGTCTTCCACCTACTCGACCTATTGTTTTCTGGCGGTAGCCTCGGTAAACTTGTTCTCTCCCCCTCGCTCTTGTTCACCCCACCTGTGTCCACTCTTGTTATACTTGCCTCTGGCCTCCCACCCCGCTCCTCTCCAAAAAAGGCTCCGCTACCCATAGAATTGTATCCCCCAATACCTGTTTCCCCCTTCTGCTAAGATGCAACCCGTCACGCCTGTGCATGCTCGCGTTGCCCCAAAACGTGTCCCAATGGTTGATAAAGGGTATTCCCAGGTCAACACAGTAGTCCTCCAACTGCTCATTCAGTGCCAAAATCCTCAAGTTCCGTTCGGCCCCACCTCCAAGGACAGGGAGGACCCTGAATACAACTACCCTTGCATTCCTACTTTGTAGTTTGCTGACTAAACCTGTGGACGACTCCACCAAACTTACTGACCTTCTCTCCCTGTCCCTGATATTGTTGGTCCCCACATGGACCACCACTACCGGATCCGATCCTGACCCTGCCACAATACCATCTACTCGGTCCCACAGATCCTCCACCTTCGCCCCCGGAAAGCACCAGACTGTTCAATTAGAACTATCAGGACCGCAAACCACACTGTCAATCCCATGTACAATGCTACTCCCCACCACAACTAACTTTCTTCTTCCCCCAGTTCCTATATCATCTGCAACTTGCCTCGCTTTGCATGCCTCTGGCCCGATCTTTCTCTTCACTGCCCTCCTTACCCCATCTGGCCTATCAACATCAGCAGCCACCTCTCCCCCTGAATGTTCCCCTCACTCTCATCAGAGTATCAGAATCTAAAACACTGAACCTGTTCTCTAAACACTGCCTAGCAACCTTGGCAGCCTTATGCCGGATCTGGCCTGACTCTACGCAGACCTGTCCTGACGCCACTTTCCAAATTTTCCTACTAGATCCCCCTTCCTTGGTTACACCCCCAACATCAAGTATTCTTTCCCCACATTTCCTGCCTCCCTTTTTCCTCCTTGAGTCCACAACAACCTTCCACCCTCCTTCCACCTCCCCATCATAGGTAACCTTCATTGGCGTGACTCCGGATATACCAGCCCTCCACAACCTCCCCTCAGCTCTACAATTTCCCGCTCGAACCCAACACACTTCTCTAACAACTGTAAAATATCCCTGCAGTTGGCACATACCCCACTACTATCCATTGGCCGACCCGCACCATACCTCACATCACACTGCCTGCACACATGTGTATCCTCAATCTCCCTCACCTGCACCCCTCGACTCACCTCCCCCTGACCCCCTTTAATAACCATACTTACCTCTGTATGGACACCTGTCAAGCACTTACCAGTCATGTTTACAAGTATAATATATGTGGGGGCCTAAAGACCGAGATGGACAAAAAACAAAACACGCAAAAAAGGGCAACTAACGTAAACAAATTCAAACTTAGGAAAACCTGTTACCTAAACTTCCTTATTTCACCCTATAATCCTCCCCTAACGCACATACAAACTAAATATAAAATTACACTTTTCTGAAAATAAACTAATAAAAAGAAATATAAACGGCTCCAGAAAACAATCTCGACTTCTCTTCGTGATTAGTATTCACTATTGTGCAATGAGTTGCATAGCCATCTTCAACCAGTGCTAACTCTACTTGTGTGGAGTTAGAATGTTGGGGAGTTTGACAGTTGCATGATGGTTCTCTCCAGGTACTCTGGCTTCCTCCACCCATAAAACTGTCCGACATGAGGTGACCCTGGCTGGCAAAAGTGTTGTCAATTCCCTCCCCCCCCCCAAATAAATACATTTTGGGAGATCAGAATCAGAGATCTACTATTACCCTTGTTTTCTTAAAATGTACTGGAGAGTACTTGGACATTCACCAAAACTCCGAGAAAACAAACCTACAGGCTTATATACTAAGTATATTATTTAGGACTGAAATGGTTGGCTCATTTACACAACTGACTAACTGAGAGCTATAACCTGATAATATCCGGTCAGTCGTAGCCATTATTTCATCGAATCTGGGATCAAAACTATAGGAATTGGAAAGCAGTATTCTCAGAAACTATTCCGTAGTGTGTTTTTAAACGAACGTTGTCGAGTACTGGAAAACGTTCGTTTGTATACATACTACGGAATAGTTTCTGCGGTTACTCAGTACACACGGAAAATGCCGATCATTAAAGAAGTTTTGAAAGCCAAAGTCGATTATTTCTCAATATATACAGTGCAGCTTCGAGATGTAATCTATCTCAAAGAAGAAGTGGCAGATTTACTACATTTTAACCATGGAATGACAATCACTATCGATATTTCGGATAACTGGTTGACATTTTTTTTAAATCTGTTAGGTAGGTAACCGGTTTCAAACTGATTATCCAGTTAATCACTTCGGTACTAATATTATTTGATTAACTTAAAGTAAAAGCACAAGATAAGAATGTGAGAATTTTTTTGTGGCACCTATATTGTTTAACCATTAGCACTCTGGTAGCGCAAGAGAATTTTCTCCTATCAGTCTATTTTTCTCTTGTTTAACTTTGAATTCTCTTTAATCAATTATACCTTGATGGACAGGGCTCACTTAGCTCTGTTGAACAAGGCATATTTAGTTTAAAAAATATTTATTTAGCAAAAACTGATATACATATTATACATACAACAGTGAAGGTCGAATACAAAAATCAAAATGACTGTACATTATGGCATTAGTAAAGTATGTATTATTATCAAGATAAATGAACGAAACGACAGATATATAGTCAGGATTCGGCAGGAAGCTAATAGCTTATTTTGAGCCATCTCCCTAGGTAAACAGAGTGCATGAGCAATTGAATGATTTTGTCATATGCTGCATCTAATATTGTTAAAACTTTAGTCAGAATCTTTTGATATTTGGCATACATGTAGCATCCTTAGTAGGGTGAGATTCAATATTGTTTGAATCAAGTTCCTGTGTTCATATTTGGGAATCCAAATTTTAACTTGATCCAATATGAAGAAAGGTTTTTAAAATCTTCTTCTTCAGATCCACCAGACAGAATCTGATGATTGGCATAGAGCATCCTTGTGGGGGAGGGCAGGGGGGGGGGGGGGGGGTTCAAGATTTTTCAAATCAAGTCCCCAGGGTCATATATGGGCTTCCATAACTTTAATTGCAATATGAATATTCTTTAAAAAATCCTCTTCTTCAGATGCATCAGAGAGTCAGAATCTTTTGATATTTGGTTTGCAAAATCCTTCATGGATTGGCGTCAAATGCCAGTGTGTTCAAATCAAGTCCCTGGGTTCAAATTTTGTAATGTGTGGAAATTCCTTTAAAAATCTTCTTCTTTACATCCACCCATGAGAATGTGTTGATATGCCGCAGCATCAACAATAGAAGGTACAGATTGCATTTTGTTCAATTCAAGTCCCTTGGGTCATATTTGGGCTCCCTGTGGGGTCCCAAATTTCAATGTGATGCAATATAAGCACTTTTCTTGAAAAAATCTTCTTCTTCTCATCCTTGGGTCAGATTCTGGCAGAGGTAATTTTGTAAACTGTAGTTAGATGTTAATGTGGGTACATAAGATTAACGTTTGCTCAAATCGGGACACCAGGCCACCTGAAGGGGGGAGGGGTGGGCAGGGGTCAGAGGACCCATTATGCAAAATTATATTTTTTTATGCCAGATTTGGCAGGGACATTAAGTGTTAACCTTGTCTGTCCGTATGTATGTATGTACTTACGTACGTCCATCCATCTGAATGTCCATCCCAAATATGGTTTCCACACAATACCTTTAGTTTGACTGAACGAAGTAGAACAAAATTATATACGTAGGTTTATAACTACATAATACAGTTCGGGATTGCTAGTGGGCTTTGACTGATATTGTTTGGCAGAGTTATGGCCCTTTTCTGACTTTGAAAACATATTGATATTGGTTTCAGGACGATGACTTTGGTTTGACTGAATGAAATGAATCAAAATTTTATACGTAGGTTTATAACCACATAATACAGGTTGAGATTGATAGAGGGCTTGGCCCCAGATCTTTTGGCAGAGTTATGGCACTTTTCCGACTTAGAAGACTTGTTGGTATTGGTTTCCAGATGGTAACTTGAGTTATAGGTGTCAGATTTCAATCAAACTTGGAATATAGCTTACTGTAGACAATATACCAGACAGGTTTGATTTTGATTATGGTGCAAAAAGTTTTATCTGAGTTATGTCCCCTTTTTGGACTTTGTTAACCACTAAATATAGTTTATCAAAAAGCAGGGGCATTAGTGTCCCATGAACACATTTGGTGGCCTGCTGTATTGGTGCTATGGTTTAATGGAGATAAGATTATTTATTTATTTATTGGTGTTTAAGGTCATATACTTATGCACAATGGCTAATTGTGACCGCAACAGTTTTATGGGTGGAGGAAACTGGAGTACCCAGAGAGAACTACAGAGCAACGACGAGCAGCTGCCAGCTCCCCAACATCATAGGTCTGCACTACAGCACAGGCAGGGTTAGATTACCATCGACGTGTAGTACACCCTAGTGCACGGCATCATCATGCCCCCAGGACAATCAGGGTTAAGTGCTTTGGCCCAGAACTCGACGCGGAGTCCAAATTGATCGCACAGGCGGTCACCCATCCAATGATTAACCAGGCGTAACTTTGGTGATCTGACAAGAATCGGTTACCGCACAATGGAGATAAGATAAGACATTTATTATTGCAACATCAACAAAGATAAATGACTAGAAACTCCTACTTGGCAGTTGGGGGGTGGCATAGCCACTTTTGGCATTGCACTTGTTTGCTTAAGAACAATATTGGAAGGGTTTTGAGTGATTTTATGAAAAAAATAAACTTTCACCTTGGAGGGGGGGGGGGGGAGGGGGGAGGGGAGGGGTGTCACTGGGTGATTTATTTTCTCTGCTTCAAAATGGTGTTTTGAAGGGGGTTGAGTGTTTTACATAAAAAAAAATCACCCAACAGACCCTAGCTAAATTAGATTAACTATATTAGCATGTAGATGCTGAATGTGACCTTAAATCCTTCTTTGAACAGTTTTATAAAGTGAGTGATTAAGGCCCCTTGGGGCCTCTTGTTTTTTAGTTCATGTGTCTTTGCCTCATTACAATTTATGGGAGAGTGGGTATAGGCACTCCTGGGTGGTTTTTGACCCGCAAAAACTTTTTTCAGGGGACTATTATGTACAATAGCTGGTGCCCGTCCGTGCATCCATCCCACTTTTTTTGTCAGAATTATGCCCCCTATTCGACATAGAAAATTCTTTTTTTTTTGTTTTTCGATGATATTTATTTATTTATTTATTGGTGTTTAAAGTCACATACTTATGCACAATGGCTGATCATGACCAAGGCAGTTTTACGAGTGGAGGAAGCTGGAGTACCCAGAGAGAACCACCGAGCAACAATGAGCAGCTGCCAGCTCCCCAACATCGTAACTCCACACTGCAGCACAGGCAGGGTTAGATTGGTTGAAGACATGCGCTCCATCGACGTGCAGTATGCCTTAGTACATGTGGACAGTCGGGATTAAGTGCCTTGCCCAAGGACACAACGTGTGAGTCTGAATCGATCGCTCAGACAGTCACCCATCCAAGGACTAACCGGGCTCAGCGTTGCTTAACTTCAGTGATCTGAAGAGAACCGGTTACCGCAACGCCACCGTGCCCCCGTTTTTTGATGATATCTTTTGTTCTTGACCGAAACAAATAAAATTTGGTATGTAGGTGTATCAACATAAAATACAGGTCATGTTCAAATTGGGGTTTGGTCCGTCATTTCTTGCCAGAGTTATGTCCCTTTTTTGACTTTGAAATTTTTATTTTTTAGCTCAACTTTGACGAAGTCAAATTTGAGCTATTGTCATGGCCCGTCGTCCGTCTGTCCGTACATCAACAATTGGCTATGGCTCGGGCTAGAGGTCGTATTTATGAACCGATCTTTACGAAACTTCTTGTGTACCTTTGTTATGACCCTGGGACGGGAACGAGTGTTTTTAGGTGTGGTCCAAAATTCAAAATGGCTGCCAGCGGCCATTTTGTACCGATGATGCAAAAATCAGTTTTTTGTACAGAACTTCTGTATGAAAGTTCTGATTTGAATAAAGTTTTGTATAAATGTTTAGTACCATGGGATACATCACATATAATACGGGTTTTTTTCTCGTGTGTAAATTATGCAAATTAGACTGACTTTGATTTATTTAGTGTTACTTTCAGAGCTGTAAGTGCCAAGCTGCTATGGCTCGGGCTAGAGGCCGTATTTATGAACCAATCTTTATGAAACTTCATAGGTACCTTTGTTATGACCGTGGGATGAGAACGAGTGTTTTTGGGTGTAGTCCGAAATTCAAGATGGCTGCCAGCAGCCATTTTGTACCGACGATGCAGAAATTTTTTTTTTGTACAGAACTTCCATATGAAAGCTCTGATTTGAATAATTTTTCGTATCAATGTTTAGTACCATGAGATACATTACATATCATATGGTTTTTTTTCTCGTGCTTATATTATGCAAATTAGACTAACTTTGATTTATTTAGTGTTACTTTCAGTACTGTAAGTGCAAATCCCTATACGGCTCGGGCTAGAGGCCGTATTTATGAACCGATCTTTACGAAACATCATGGGTACCTTTGTTATCACTGTGAGACGAGAACGATTGTTTTGGGGTCTGGTCGGAAATTCAAGATGGCCACTGGCAGCCATTTTGTACAAAATTAGGGGCAATCAGATTTTTGCACAGAACTTCCATATGAAAGCTCTGATTTGAATAATTTTTTGTATGAATGTTTAGTACCATAGGATACATTACATATAATATGGGTTTTTTTCTTGTGCGTAAATTATGCAAATTAGATGAACTTTGAATTTTTCAGTGCTACTTACACACAGTAAGTACACATGTCAATACGGCTCGGGCTGGAGGCTGTATTTATCAATCGATCTTCACGAAACTTCTTGGGTACCTCTGCTATCACCTTGGGACAAGAACGAGTGTTTCTGAGTGCGGTCCAAAATTCAAGATGGCTGCCAGTGGCCATTTTGTACCGAAATTAGGTCTAATCAGTTTTTTGTACACAACTTCCATACGTCTCAGGCTAGAGGCTGTATTTATGAACCGATCTTTACGAAACGTCTTGGGTACCTTTGTTATCACCGTGGGATGAGAACGGGTGTTTTTGGGTGTGGTCCGAAATTCAACATGGGCACTATCAGCCGTTTTGTACCAAAATTAGTGCAATCAGTCTTTTGTAGAGAACTTCGGTATAAAGTTCTGATTTGAATAAATTTTTGTATGAATGTTTAGTAAAATGGAATACATCATATACAGTACGGGTTTTTTTCTCGTGCAGAAATTATGCAAATTAGATGAATTTTGATTTATTTAGTGCTGCTTATACACTGTAAGTGCACATGTCAATACGGCTCGGGCTAGAGGCTGTATTTATCAACCGATCTTCACGAAACTTCTTAGGTACCTTTGTTATCACTTTGGGATGAGAACGAGTGTTTCTGAGTGCAGTCCAAAATTCAAGATGGCTGCCAGTAGCCATTTTGTACCGAAATTAGGTCCAATCAGTTTTTTGTCACAACTTCTACACAGCTCGTATTTATGAACTGATCTTCACGAAACTTTTTGGGTACCTTTGTTTTCACCATGGGACAGGAATGAGTGTGTTTTAGGGTGCCTTTGTTATCACTGTGCTATGAGAACAAATATTTTGGGGTTCAGTCAGACCCACTCTGGAACTCAAAGATTTCTTTTCTAGTTTAGCATCTGACTGTCACCCACCTTTACAATACTTTACCTATACATTTGTTACAGGCTACGGTCAGTATTTATGTACAGGCCGTTACAATACTTTATATGTACCTTTATTATCAGGTCATTACCTAGATGTTTGTCATTGCTGTGTCACATACTATACATGTACATGTCTTGACAAGTTGAGCTACAGTGTCATTGACACTTTCATTTTTAAATACCTCAAATTGCACAATTTTTTTTTTTTTTTGGGGGGGTGGGGTGTTGGGGGGGGGGGGGGGTAGTGGGAATGTGTGTCCATGCAGCCTTTTTAGCTCAACTTTGACGTAAGTCAAATTTGAGCTTATGCCATGGCCAGTCGTCTGTCTGTCCGTCAACAATTCAATACCGCTCGGGCTAGAGGCCGTATTTATGAACCGATCTTTACGAAACTTCTTGGGTACCTTTGTTCTCACCGTGGAACGAGAACAAGTGTTTTTGGGTCCGATCAAAATTCAAGTCGGCCGCTGGCAGCCATTTTATACAAAATTAGGTGCAGTCAGATTTTTGCGCAGAACTTCCGTATGAAAGCTCTGATTTGAATATTTTTTTGAATGAATGTTTAGTACCATGGGATATATCACATATAATACGGGGTTTTTTTCTCGTGCGTAAATTATGCAAATTAGACTAACTTTGATGTATTTAGTGTTACTTTCAGCACTGTAAGTGCAAATGTCAACATGGCTCGGGCTAGAGTCTGTATTTATGAACCGATCTTCACGAAACGTCTTGGGTACCTTTGTTATCACCTTGGGATGAGAACGAGTGTTTATGGGTGCGGTCCAAAATTCAAGATGGCTGCCAGTGGCCATTTTGTACCAAAATTTGGTCTAATCAGTTTTTTGTACACAACTTCTATACGGCTCAGGCTGGAGGCCGTATTTATGAACCGATCTTTACGAAACATCATGGGTACCTTTGTTATCACTGTGAGACGAGAACGATTGTTTTGGGGTCTGGTCGGAAATTCAAGATGGCCACTGGCAGCCATTTTGTACAAAATTAGGGGCAATCAGATTTTTGCACAGAACTTCCATATGAAAGCTCTGATTTGAATAATTTTTTGTATGAATGTTTAGTACCATAGGATACATTACATATAATATGGGTTTTTTTCTTGTGCGTAAATTATGCAAATTAGATGAACTTTGAATTTTTCAGTGCTACTTACACACAGTAAGTACACATGTCAATACGGCTCGGGCTGGAGGCTGTATTTATCAACCGATCTTCACGAAACTTCTTGGGTACCTCTGCTATCACCTTGGGACGAGAACGAGTGTTTCTGAGTGCGGTCCAAAATTCAAGATGGCTGCCAGTGGCCATTTTGTACCGAAATTAGGTCTAATCAGTTTTTTGTACACAACTTCCATACGTCTCAGGCTAGAGGCTGTATTTATGAACCGATCTTTACGAAACGTCTTGGGTACCTTTGTTATCACCGTGGGATGAGAACGGGTGTTTTTGGGTGTGGTCCGAAATTCAACATGGCCACTATCAGCCGTTTTGTACCAAAATTAGTGCAATCAGTCTTTTGTAGAGAACTTCGGTATAAAGTTCTGATTTGAATAAATTTTTGTATGAATGTTTAGTAAAATGGAATACATCATATACAGTACGGGTTTTTTTCTCGTGCAGAAATTATGCAAATTAGATGAATTTTGATTTATTTAGTGCTGCTTATACACTGTAAGTGCACATGTCAATACGGCTCGGGCTAGAGGCTGTATTTATCAACCGATCTTCACGAAACTTCTTGGGTACCTTTGTTATCACTGTGGGATGAGAACGAGTGTTTTGGGGTGTGGTCCAAAATTCAAGATGGCCACCAGCAGCCATTTTGTACCAAAATTAGTGCAATCAGTTTTTTGTACAGAACGTCTGTATGAAAGTTCTGATTTGAATGAATTTTTGTATGAATGTTTAGTAACATGGAATACATCACCTATAATACGGGTTTTATTCTCGTGCAGAAATTATGCAGATTAGATGAACTTTGATTTATTCAGTGCTACTTATACATAGTAAGTGCACATGTCAATGCAGCTCGGGCTAGAGGCTGTATTTATGAACCGATCTTCACGAAACTTCTTGGGTACCTTTGTTATCACCTTGGGACAGGAACGAGTGTTTTGGGGTGCCTTTGTTATCACTGTGCTATGAGAACAAATATTTTAGGGTTCAGTCAGAGCGACATTAACCTACTTTTAAGCTGTGCTAAATAGTTGATGTTTACGTTTTGATTTTGGAAAAGGGATGAGAATTAAAGCTATTCTATGAAGGAATAAATAAATATATATTATTTAATTCCTTTTCATATATTTTAATTTCCAAAAACTGCATTTAAATGAAGGTGGAGTTTTCAATTTTTTGAAAGTAAGTCACCTATTTTCACTTCGACACTCGCACATTTATCACAAATCTCCGAAGGAAAACCCCAGAAATAAACATGAACACAGTTGAAATATATATCGTAAAATAGCCTTTTCTTAAATAGATTTAACTTAAATCCATATTTTACTGCTTCGTGAGTTTTTACCAGAGTTTGAAATGCATGTGATTTGACTCCGAACGTTTTTCATAAGTTACAACGGGAACGAAATATTTGACTGTTGTTTTCCGGGATTTTTGGTCCAAAACTGATTCCCGTCCGGGAGGCCGGGAACTACACTGAAATTCCGGGATTTTC
This sequence comes from Pictodentalium vernedei, assembly GCA_031216915.1. Lineage (NCBI taxonomy): Eukaryota > Metazoa > Mollusca > Scaphopoda > Dentaliida > Dentaliidae > Pictodentalium > Pictodentalium vernedei. The sequence goes on from CM062297.1 coordinate 379,040,713, forward strand.
CCGGGCATTCCGGGAGAGTTAACATGTCTGAGTCAGACCCTCTCTGGGACTCCCAAGATTTCTTTTCCAGTTTAGCATCTGATTGTCACCCACCTTTACAATACTTTACCTACACATTTGTTACAGTCTATGGTCAGTATTTATTTACAGACCATTACAATACTTTATATGTACCTTTGTTATCAGGTCATTACCTAGATGTTTGTCATTGCTGTGTCACATACTATACATGTACATGTCTTAACAAGTTGAGCTACAGTGTCATTGACACTTTCATTTTTATACGCCCGTTTTGAAAAAACGGGTCGTGTTATGGTATACCGCTGTCTGTCTGTCTGTTTCGCGATTTTTTGGTAGGTGGTGTATGTTGATGGAAGGAAGTTCCCTTTCGGTTAGTCTCGCCGTTCGATTAGTCATTCCAGAGTTATGGGACTTTACTACTTAGAAAATCTTTGATTTTTTACACGTCATACGATAACTCGAGAACGCTTTGAGAGATTTTTGTGATTTTCTGGTAGGTGGTGTATGTTGATGGAAGGAAGCTCTCTTTTGGTTAGTTTCACTATTCGATCCAGAGTTATGGGACTTTATTACTTAGAAGATCATTGATTTTTTACACGTCGTACGAAAACTCGAGAAGGATTTGAGAGATTTTCATGATTTTTAGCTCAACTTGACAAAGTCAAGCTGAGCTATTGCCATCACTTCTCGTCCGTTGGCGTACGTACGTACGTACGTACGTTAGTATGTTAGTACGTACATCCACAATTTCCTTTGGCACACCTCACAGGTCGCATTTATGATCAGATTACTTTGAAACTTGGTATGCTTGTTTGAGGTGACCTCTAGATGGGAGCTATCGATTTTCTTCAATTTCCATCAAAAAATGTTGCCGCGGCCAACGTTCTTAGAACTTAGTTTAGTCAAACCACAATATTTCCCTTTGGCACACCCTACAGGGCACGTTTATGATTTGATTGCTTTGAAACCTGGTATGCTTATTTAGGGTGACCTCTAGATGGGAGCTATCGATTTTCTTCAATTTCCGGCCAAAAATGTTGCCACGGCCAACGTTCGTAAAACTTAGTTTAGTCAGACCTCAATATTTCCCTTTGGCACACCCTACAGGGCACATTTATGATCAGATTGCTTTGAAACCTGGTATGCTTGTTTGGGAAGACCTCTAGATGGGAGCTATCGATTTTCTTCAATTTCTGTCAAAAAATGTTGCCGCGGCCAACGTTCTTAGAACTTAGTTTAGTCAGAAGACTCAATATTTCCCTTTGGCACACCGTACAGGGTACATTTATGATCGGATTGCTTTGAAACCTGGCATGCTTGTTTGGGGTGACCTCTAGATGGGAGCTATCGATTTTCTTCAATTTCCGTCAAAAAATGTTGCCACGGCCAACGTTCTTAGAACTTAGTTTAGTCAAACCCCAATATTTCCCTTTTGTACACCCTACAGGGCACATTTATGATCGGATTGCTTTGAAACCTGGCATGCTTGTTTGGGGAGGCCTCTAGATGGGAGCTATCGATTTTCTTCGGTTTCTGTCAAAAAATGTTGCCACTGGCAAAAAAAATAACATTGGTACCAATGATCTTCAATTTTGCCATTTCATTTATAACTTACCAAGTTCAAGTTTGTCAAGTTGAGCTACAGTGTCATTGACACTTTCATTTGATAGGTGGTGTATGTTGATGGAAGGAAGCTCTCTTTCTTAATGTCACCGTTCGATTAGTCATTCCAGAGTTATGGGACTTTATTATTGTAATTATTTCTTTGCTGTCAAAAATTCATGTTCTTGGTTTGTTTTGCGCTTTAGGCCTCATAATCTACAGAATAGCATAGGTGGTGGTGTATTTTACCCCCATTTCTTTGGCATTCAGTAACTTGAAATATATTGCTTGGATTGTCAAGTTACTTTACATTTGTGTTCAGGTTACTGATGTGCCGAGCTGTATAGTTTTGGGTGTAAATCTGATAATTTGATCCTGAGATATTAACTCTTTATCCTTCAAATTGAGAATTCTTCCAATCCCTTTGGCATGAGATAACTCAAAAAATATCAATCCAATTGTCATGTTACTTTATATATATATCTTCAGGTTACTGATGTGCCGAGGTGTATAGTTTTTGGTGTAAATCTGTTATTTTGATCCTAAGATATTAACCCTTTATCCTTCAAATTGAAAATTTCTCCAATCCCTTTGGCATTCGATAACTTGAAAAATATTGCTTGGATTGTCAAGTTACTTCATATTTGTGTTCAGGTTACTGATGTACCGAGCTGTATAGTTTTTCTTGTAAATCTGATAATTTGATCCTGAGATATTAACCCTTTATCCTTCAAATTGAAAATTCCCCCAATCCCTTTGGCATTCGATAACTTGAAAAATATTGCTTGGATTGTCAAGTTACTTTATATTTGTGTTCAGGTTACTGATGTGCCAAGCTGTATAGTTTTTGGTATAAATCTGTTATTTTGATCCTGAGATATTAACCCTTTATCCTTCAAATTGAAAATTCCTCTAATCCCTTTGGCATTCGATAACTTGAAACATATTGCTTGGATTGTCCAGTTACTTTATATTTGTGTTCAGATTACTGATTTGCCGAGCTGTATAGTTTTTGGTGTAAATCTGTTATTTTGATCCTGAGATATTAACCCTGTATCCTTCAAATTGAAAATTCCACCAATCCCTTTGGCATTCGATAACTTGAAAAATATTGCTTGGATTGTCAAGTTACTTTATATTTGTGTTCAGGTTACTGATCTGCCGAGCTGTATAATTTTTGGTGTAAATCCAGGGGGGGGGGGGGGGGGGGGGGGGGGGGGGGCACTAAAAATTTGCAAGACGTGACGTCCTATTTTTTATTCGGCTCCTTTTTACACCCACCCACCCACTACGTTCAAATTTTCTACTACCATTCTCAGACACCCAACCCCCACTCTCCCATTAAAATCCAAAGTAAGCTTATAAACTTAGTAGGCACAGCTGTCTCTAGGGGGTTTTCATAATGTTCTTAACCCTTTACCCAACGTAACGGACAAAACCGGCCAGCGCTATTCTCAAAAATCGCCAATTAATTTTTATTATTTTTTCATTTTTTGTCTCAAAAACATAGGTTATGACCCCTCATTGGAACGAGCTCGTCAAGCTCATTCCAATGAGGGGTCATAACCTATGTTTTTGAGACAAAAAATGAAAAAAAATAGTTATTCAATCATTTTTCGGCAAGTGTCGTCTGCTTTTCATGTTAGGTAAAGGGTTAAACTGGTACCACCAATTTTAACCTCTGTGGGCTGCTGTGGGCCCCAATCTACAAATGACAAGCTGTTCATTATCAGGCTTGGCCAGAGCAGGTGTACATATATGGGAACAAATTTTCATTTGAATTGTTCCCAAAATATATTGTCTGCACATTTTCTACATTTTGAACAAGACACCCACCCCCTACTAACGTGTGACATTTTCCCAGTTTAAGCCCAATATTCTCACATATAAAGCCTCCTGATGCTGTATTTATGTTAAGAGTGTTATGTACAACATCATCTTTAAGGTTTCAAACACAAATGATGGTATATATTAGCTGATATATTGATATAATTTTTAAAAATTCAAAAAATTGCACAAGTTGGAAATGCACATTTTTGGCGCACTCAAGAGACCCACCCACCCCCACGTCATGTCTTACAAATTTTTGGTGGCCTCCCCCTGGTAAATATGTTATTTCGATCCTGAGATATTAACCCTTTATCCTTCAAATTGAAAATTCCTCCAATCCCTTTCGCATTTGATAACTGGAAAAATATTGCTTGGATTGTCAACTTACTTTATATTTGTGTTCAGGTTACTGATGTGCCAAGCTGTATAGTTTTTGGTGTAAATCTGTTATTTTGATCCCGAGATATTAACCCTTTATCCTTCAAATTGAAAATTCCTCCCATCCCTTTGGCATGAGATAACTCCAAAAATGTCAATCCATTTGTCATGTTACTTCATATATGTATTCAGGTTACTGATGTGCCGAGCTGTATAGTTTTTGGTGTAAATCTGATAATTTGATCCTGTGATATTAACCCTTTATCCTTCAATTTGAGAACTCCTCCAATCCATTTCTTCAGCATGTGATAACTTAATAAATATTAATCCGATTATCAGGTTACTTTTTTGTGTATTTTAATCCGATTATCAGGTTACTTTATATATGTATTCAGGTTACTGATGTGCTGTGCTGTATAGTTTTTTATGTAAATCTAATAATTTGATCCGGAGATGTTAACCCTTTATTCATCAAATTAGAAACTCCTCCAATCCATTTCTATTTGTACCCATACCATGTATGGTGTACATAATGTCGGCATCCAGGGTGGCCCTCCGTCGTTCAGCTTTCTACTAGTTGTGCGTATGGGTACACATCTGACGATTTCATCGGCCTATTTTTAGTTTTTTATACCCCCGCTTCGAAGAAGTGGGGGCTATATAGGAATCGCCCTGTACGTCCGTACGTCCGTCCGTCCGTCCATCCATACGTCCGTCCGTACGTACGTCTTTCCGGACATGAAATTCTTGTGTGCGCAACTCCTCCTACATTTATCAATCAATTTGGACAAAACTTTTCAGACATCATCACTACTAAGTGAACATGCGCATATTCCAAGATTTTTGATCTGCGACAATTTAACCAGGTTTTCTCCCTTTGACTTAGATTTATTGTGTCTTTCCATACGAACAAATTCTTGTGTGCGCAACTCCTCCTACATTAATGAACCGATTTTAATGAAACCTTTCAAACATCATCTCTACTAAGTGAACATGTGCATATTCCAAACTTTTTAATCTGCGACAATTTTAACCAGGTTATCTCTCTTGAACTTTGATTTAATATGGGTTTCTACATGAAATTCTTGTGTGCGCAACTCCTCCTACATTTATCAATCAATTTGGACAAAACTTTTCAGACATCATCACTACTAAGTGAACATGCGCATATTCCAAGATTTTTGATCTGCGACAATTTTAACCAGGTTATCTCCCTTTGACTTAGATTTATTATGTCTTTCCGTTCGAACAAATTCTTGTGTGCGCAACTCCTCCTACATTAATGAACCGATTTTGATGAAACCTTTCAAACATCATCTCTACTAAGTGAACATGTGCATATTCCAAACTTTTTGATCTGCGACAATTTTAACCAGGTTATCTCTCTTGAACTTTGATTTAATATGGGTTTCTGCATGAAATTCTTGTGTGCGCAACTCCTCCTACATTTATCAATCAATTTGGACGAAAGTTTACAGACATCATCACTACTAAGTGAACATGCGCATATTCCAAAATTTTTGAGCTGTGGCAATTTTAACTAGGTTATCTCCCTTTAACTTAGATTTATTATGGGTTTCTACATGAAATTCTTGTGCGTGCAACTCCTCCTACATTTATCAATCAATTTGGACAAAACTTTTCAGACATCATCACTACTAAGTGAACATGTGCATATTTTTATACTGTACCAATGACCCAGACTTAGCTGGTGCTAACTCCACAAAAACCAGGGCCAAACACAAATTTTGCCCCCCAATCCCCAAAATTTGCATCCAAAACAAAAAGAAATCATGTCCTAAAGGACCTCCATAGTACGACTCTACTGCGCATGCGCAGTGACGCAGTCGTCCCGAAATTGGCGCCAAATATCATTCTCTGTTTGGCCCTTCATCAGTCAACATCTCACTGATCTTTGTGCTTGTAAATCTCAGTTTAAAGGATGCCAGACACGTAATTCTTGGAGAAAATGTGATTCTAAGGAGGATAGAAGGAGGAGAGGAAAAAAGAAGTGGCAAAAAATAATCAGGGCTGTACTTAAAATTTTTTGTTAAAATTATGTTAAGTTGCCTATTTTCGAGGCAAACGCCTCTTGTTGTCATTCTTGCTAATTGTTGCACTGCTTATTCAGTGTTTCCTCTCCCCTAACCTTCTAAAGTCCCCCCTTGCAATTCTCCCATGCTTTTGGCATATTTTTGAGAAGTTTCATTTCTAAAATTTCCCTGGGAGAGTTGCTTGGTTACAGAATGTTTTCTGTTATTTTCCCCATAGTTACGTTTTCACCCATGGGTGTATAACGTTTGTGTTCTGCATCTTCCATCTGATGTTCTGCAGATTCTCCCCTGGGAGTCTCTGTTTTGCATCAGATAGAGTGTAATTGAGGACTGATTCCGGGCCAGTTTTTTCAGTGCCTGGAGTCATGTTTTCTTCTGTGTTTACACTGTTTGTTTTCATTGGCAACAGCCTTTTTTGAGGGGGGCTGTTTGTCTTTGAGGTAGTTTATCTCATTATAAGATACATTTATATTATCCGAAAGTGTCTCATTAATTATTTTATATAATTTTAAAATTTTTGACCACACTTTGCCATCGGATCCATCGGGGCTCAACGTTACTTTTCAGCAACTTGGGCTTTTCTGAAAAAATATTTTTTCAAAATTATTTTGTTTTGCAATTGTTTTTTCATTTATTAATGGATCATGTTATTATGTATCTTTGTGTCAGGGGTTTTTGCGAGTAACTAGGACTTATTGTTGTTCCTTCACAATGAAAGGAACTTGTTCAAATTGTAATAGGAAGAAATCTTCCTCTGACTTTCATGATTATTGCATAAATTGTAGTCAGTGTTCTCGCATTAATCCCTGTCCTGTATGTGAACATTGGGATGAGAAACATTGGAAACGTGTGTCACGATATGTTGTTTCTGGAGAAAGAGCGATGCCGGCTCTTTCTCCACAAGGTCACTCTACTCTCTCAGTTTCTATTTCAGAGGAACCAGAACAGGGTGATGTTTCCATGTTATCCTCTTCAAGTGTGCGTCCGTCGTCACAATTAAATACAGAGCTAGCGGCAAAAGTGCTCATGGAGATTAGACAAATGTCGTCCGCTAGCTCGCCCGGTGTAGCGTCCATTCACCGAATGGTTCGGCAGCCGGGTTCGTCCGATGCGGTCCAAGAGGAAATTTTGGGTGATGCGAGCACTATAAAAATAATAGATGCACACCCAGTGACGGCGGATAGTGAACGAGAACGGAGGAAGCCTTTTAGTCCGGTTCCTAGCTCGTCCAGGTCCAGCCGGGCCGCGAGCGAGAGAGGCCCCTCTCTCGTACAACAACATCTGGGACCAGATGTTGTGGTACAAAATGTGTCTTTAGCGGAGCATACGTCCGTCGCTCGGGACGCTCCGTTGTATAAGCAGTCCGCAGAGACTGTTAAGGCTTCCTCTTCTCGCCGGCGCACACGACCGCACCTTGGCTGCGTGACCTCCGATATCTTGCCAGCTTCGCCGAGGAAGGATTATTCGGCGACCAGGTCACACCATCCGGCAGCCAGGGACTCGAGACCGATGGACTCCGGACGTTCGCATAGGAAAAGTATGCGGGAGCCATCCGATGCGGAGCTGCCCTCGGCAAAGCAGCGAAAGACCGCTCCTCCGCAGGTCTCGACGTCGGACATTCTAGTGCAGATAGCACAGCTTATCGCAGCATCCCAGCAGCCGACAGAAACGGTGTCGGATCGAGAATTATCCGACGGCGCTGGGTCGGTACGCTCCGCCGAAGCATCGGGGGCGGACGACCGGGAACATCGGGAGGTCCGACCGGATGGTGAAAGGGATACGGATGAATTGGAGCTATCCCTTTCGGAACAACACAAAGCTGCCGTAGACTTCATCCGGCACTTTCTTCCTCAAGTTGTTCCGTCGGGCCAGACTGCTGCGCTTCCGGACAGGAGAATTATAGCGTCATTGGACTCTGATTTTTTCGAGCGGTTCAGGGACATCGCTCCCGAGTTTCCGTCGCAGTCCAATAATGTTGCAAGAACATTTGAATTATTGAACGACGCTATTTTTAAACTTGCTTCCAGGACAGGGAAAGCAGGCTTCTTGTCCGCAAATACTCTTAACCTGCCTTTCATTAATGCAAGGAATAAATTCGACACGGCAGGTCAGGGTATACCGAGAGTTCCTCTGCGTATGGACGACGAGGCGGAAGACTTAGAGCTATCATTACCGTCGTCAGCTTCTATTCCAACCGCAGTGTTGGAAACAGCTATTGCGTCTAACAGAGCCAATTTAGATGCCTTATCTTACGCAGATCACCTTACGAAGGCGTTATCACTGCGTCTTCAAGGGGAAGAGTTTCAGGATATACAATCCTCCTTAAGACTTCTTTCAAGGGCAGTAGCTTATTCCACGTGTAACTCCGCCCTTTCAGTGGCTAATCTGGAGTTGGTTAGACGTGACGCAGCCCTGTCTACATCCACACTAGTGGATTCTAAGGTGAAGAACTCTCTTAGAGTCGCTTCGGTCTCAGGAGATCTTCTCTTTGACGGCAAGCTTTCCGCTATTTATGATAATATTAAAAAGAAAGCTAGTGATTCTCTGTTGTTTAGATCCGCTCCTAAAAGGTCGGATTCAGCAGACACGAATAAGGCGGGCACTTCTGGGTCTTATCCGCCCAAGAGAGGTTCCTATAGAGGTTCCGGTGCGTCCTCTAGCTCTTATTCGAGAGACCGTCAGGATAGCGACTCTCGTTCGGGACGTCCTTCAGGCCGGGACAATCGGTCGGACGCCCCGAGGTCGACGAGGCGAGGTGCGGGTCGTGGAAGACGTGGTTTCTCCTACCGCAGGCCTCGCAGATCCAGGAGGTGATGGCTCAAACCTCTATCGCGTTCCGGTTGGCGGAAGGTTGTCGAGTTTTTCTCAAGAGTGGGCGTCGATTACGGACGACCCTTGGGTGAGAGGAGTGACTTCGGAAGGTCTAAAGATATCCTTCAAACGAAAGCCTCCATTAACTCGAAGTCCAAAGTGGACTCATCTTCCGTCAAACCCTCAGAAAAGAGACGCTCTGCTATCAGAGGTGCAGTCTCTTTTAATGAAGAACGCGGTAGAGGTCGTAGAAAACCAGGAATCGCTGGGATTCTACAGCCATCTGTTTCTGGTTCCGAAACCAGACGGCTCGTTCCGTCCAGTCATAGATTTGAGCTGGATAAACAAGCTGATCATCGCTCCGAAGTTTTATATGGAGACGATTCGATCGGTCAGAGCGAGTATTCGGGTGAACGATTATGCAACGAGCATAGATCTCAAAGATGCGTACTTTCACGTCATGGTACATCCGACATTCCGAAAGTATCTACGCTTCGCAGTCCTAGGAGTGGTGTATCAGTTCCGGGCCATGTGCTTCGGATTGAATCTAGCACCCTGGGCTTTCACTCGAGTAATGAACTCGGTAATGATTTACTTCCGAGCTCATTCGTCTGCGGTAACGTCGGCCTACCTGGACGACATTCTTCAGAGGTACGGCAACGAGTTAACGCTTCAGAACGATGTTCAGAATCTTCTTCTATTGCTCCGACGTCTCGGTTTCATAGTAAACGAGGAGAAGTCGGATCTGGTGCCGTCCAAGTCATTCACTCATCTGGGAATGAGCTTCGAGACGCACAACAATCTCGTTCGTCTGCCGTTAACCAGAGCGAAATTAGTCAGTTGTTACGCTCGCTATTGTCTAAATACAGACAAAGTCACAGCGAGAGAATTTATGAGACTGATAGGTCTGTGCGGAGCCGCTGCGGATCTCATTCCGATGGGACGGCTACGCACACGGCCTCTTCAAATTTTCTTGACTCAGAATTGGAGTGTGAAAATTCATTCGCTCGATGTAGACGTTCTCTTGTCAGATCAAGTGAAACAAGAGATTCAGACTTGGGCAAACATTCAGTGGTTAACTCAAGGAGTTCCGCTGCAGTTGCCGGATCCGAGTTTTACCATTATGACGGATGCCAGTCAAACAGGTTGGGGTGCATCATTAATCCCAACGGATTCGAGATGCCAGGGTCTTTGGGATCCGCAATTCCTGTGCAAGCACATAAACATCAAGGAAATGATGTCAATTTGGCTTGCGTTACGTCACTGGATGGACATTATTCACGATGCTCATGTCCAAATCCTATCCGACAATACGACAGTAGTGGCGTATATACGGAATCAGGGAGGCACTCATTCAGTTCCGTTGTTCAATCTAACGGAAAGAATCCTTCTGTTTGCGTTGGAACATCACGTTCTTCTTTCGGTCCGTCACATACCGGGTCGTCTGAATGTGCTAGCAGACTCCCTTTCTCGAAAGGGTCGCTTGTTGCCGTCGGAGTGGACTCTCAACAAACAAGTATTCAATCAGATTTGCTACCAATGGGAACGGCCAATGATAGACTTATTTGCGACACATCTCAACAATCAGTTGCAGACGTATGTGTCCCCGTGTCCGGATCCAAGAGCATTTGCTGTAGACGCTCTATCGATCCCTTGGGACGGAATGATAGGATATGCGTATCCTCCAGCGCCGTTAATTCAACAAGTATTGCTAAAGATAAAACAATCTCAATGCAAGATTCTGTTGGTAGCATCTCTGTCGCCACAGAGACCGTGGATAAATCTACTCAGGTGTCTGTTGTGGGACCTACCGCGGAAGCTCCCTCCACGAGAGGATCTTCTTTGGCAGGGGAAATCGCGCCAACTGCATCACAACCCGCAAGGTCTCAACCTTCACGTTTTTCCGTTGTGCGGTCCTTCTTGCATGGCAAGCACTTTACAGGACGAGCAGTGGACGCGATTTCTAACTGTAGGAGGACCTCCTCTTCGCTAAACTATGCGGCTAAGTGGAAGGTTTTCCGTCGTTGGTGTAGGGATCATTCTGTTGATATATTTGATCCCTCTATACCAGACATTGCTAACTTTCTAGTATACTTGTTTGACGAAATCAAACTGCAACCGGTTACTATAAAGGGTTATAGATCTATGTTATCTGATACCTATGCACATCATGATAGTTTACAAATTGGATCTAATGTCTCTTTATCGAAATTGGTTAGAAACTTTTCGATAAATAGACCCAGAACTCTTAGATTAATTCCTAAGTGGAATTTAGCTTGGGTTCTCCTTAAATTGAAGGAAAAGCCATTTGAACCTCTTGGGACAGTAGATTTCAAATTCTTATCTTATAAGACAGCTTTTCTCTTAGCTTTCTCTTCTGCCAGAAGAGTCAGTGAGCTTCATGCACTATCGGTGGATGATTCTCATTATCGTAGTGTTGGGAACACTATCACCTTCACTACTAACGTCGGTTTTTTAGCTAAGAATCAGGCTCCTAATAAATATCCGGAACCTATTGTTATTAAGGCTCTTCCGTCTTCAGACGGGCGTAGGCCTTTACTCTGTCCTGTTAGAGCGCTACGTATCTATAAACAGAGATCTCAGTTCATCAGAAAGGGACGGAAACGTTTCTTTCTGTCTTTGATGCCTAATAGAAAGGACATTTCAGTCCATTCTATTGCTAGATGGATTCAGTTAACTATCCGTACTGCGTATGAAGATTTATCTTCTTCTCAGCAGTCTGTGCTTAAGATTTCTGCTCATGAAGTAAGAGCTCTTTCTACTTCCTGGGCTTATGCTAATAGTGTTGCTATTACAGATTTAATGAAGGCTGCTTATTGGTCTCAGCCATCCACATTTACTAATTTTTATCTCAGAAATATTGAGTCCATTTCTGGAGACCTGCATTGTTTAGGTCCGTTATCTGTTGCTCAGAATGTCGTCCACTAAACAGTTGCAACTATAGTTATGCAGGCTTTCTGTTCCGGCAGTGACTCCGTCCGGCTGCCCTCTTCGCTCTGGGCTATTTGACCCAGGGCAAGGGGAAGGGGGGGGGGCGGGTGTTCCCTTAGGTCACCTGCTTTATAGTGAAAAGCAAGGGAATGCCTCCTCCAAGACAGTATTTCTGAGTCGCTTCCGGGATGGTTTTAAAGTGTAATATTAATGTTTAATTTCATTCATGTCTTATTTTTAAAGTGTAGCTCGGTGTGAAGCATTTGTATATGTCAAGTGTCAAACGGGCTTTAATATACAATACTCGGACACTTTTAAATGATTATAAAGAGTCTCAATTCTCTGGACTACTTTATTTATTGGCTTGTTTTAATAATAATTAGTATAAAGGTTATACTGGATATTAATAGAGAACATGAATGTTATTGTGCTCAATTATTAAGGGTAGTGTATCTTTCTAATTTAAATATTAAATAAGAAAGATACATGTAAAGCCTAATACTCCTTTTCTCCTTAAGGGGTTATCTCTTTATTTTATAATTGAGCTTATTGGATTTTCCTCTATGTCCTAGGCCCTCCAGCCTGTTTACTATTCAGCTAAGTCTGGGTCATTGGTACAGTATAAAAATGTTAAAAAATTTATAGTAATTTATATATTTTTTATACTTACCAATGACCCAGACGGGGATGGCCCTCCCTGAGTTGGGAACTCTTGCCTCCCCGCTGAGTACATAGCGCTGACCAGGCACTGCCAGTAAGAATGATATTTGGCGCCAATTTCGGGACGACTGCGTCACTGCGCATGCGCAGTAGAGTCGTACTATGGAGGTCCTTTAGGACATGATTTCTTTTTGTTTTGGATGCAAATTTTGGGGATTGGGGGGCAAAATTTGTGTTTGGCCCTGGTTTTTGTGGAGTTAGCACCAGCTAAGTCTGGGTCATTGGTAAGTATAAAAAATATATAAATTACTATAAATTTTTTAACATTCCAAGATTTTTGATCTGCGACAATTTTAACCAGGTTTTCTCCCTTTGACTTAGATTTATTGTGTCTTTCCATCCGAACAAATTCTTGTGTGCGCAACTCCTCCTACATTAATGAACCGATTTTGATGAAACCTTTCAAACATCATCTCTACTAAGTGAACATGTGCATATTCCAAACTTTTTGATCTGCGACAATTTTAACCAGGTTATCTCTCTTGAACTTTGATTTAATATGGGTTTCTACATGAAATTCTTGTGTGCGCAACTCCTCCTACATTTATCAATCAATTTGGACAAAACTTTTCAGACATTGTCACTACTAAGTGAACATGCGCATATTCCAAGATTTTTGATCTGCGACAATTTTAAGCAGGTTATCTCCCTTTGACTTAGATTTATTATGTCTTTCCGTTCGAACAAATTCTTGTGTGCGCAACTCCTACATTAATGAACCGATTTTGATGAAACCTTTCAAACATCATCTCTACTAAGTGAACATGTGCATATTCCAAACTTTTTGATCTGCGACAATTTTAACCAGGTTATCTCTCTTGAACTTTGATTTAATATGGGTTTCTGCATGAAATTCTTGTGTGCGCAACTCCTCCCACATTTATCAATCAATTTGGACGAAAGTTTACAGACATTATCACTACTAAGTGAACATGCTCATATTCCAAAATTTTTGAGCTGTGGCAATTTTAACTAGGTTATCTCCCTTTAACTTAGATTTATTATGGGTTTCTACATGAAATTCTTGTGCGTGCAACTCCTCCTACATTTATCAATCAATTTGAACAAAACTTTTCAGACACCATCACTACTAAGTGAACATGCGCATATTCCAAGATTTTTGATCTGCGACAATTTTAACCAGGTTATCTCCCTTTGACTTAGATTTATTATGTCTTTCCGTTTGAACAAATTCTTGTGTGCGCAACTCCTCCTACATTAATGAACCGATTTTGATGAAACCTTTCAAACATCATCTTTACTATGTAAACATGCGCATATTCCAAAATTTTTGAGCTGTGGCAATTTTAACTAGGTTATTTCCCTTTAACTTAGATTTATTATGGGTTTCTACATGAAATTCTTGTGCGTGCAACTCCTCCTACATTTATCAATCAATTTTGACGAAACCTTTCAAACATTATCACAACTAAGTGAACATTTTTGATCTGCGACAATTTTAACCAGGTTATCTCCCTTTAACTTGGATTTATTATGGGTTTTCAAATGGGATTCTTGTGTGTGCAACTCCTCCTACATTAGTGAACTGATTTTGAATACATGTTGCACATTGTAAATGTGTTTTTCCAAATGTAAACCATATGTGTGTGGGCTCTTTAAGTATTCAGTGCTGATCTGTGGAAGGCCACATGCAAATACAAATTTCAACAACAAAAAATGATCTTTATGTATACATTTCCGTATGGCCTTTGCCTACATGATCAGAAGTGCATTCCTCTAAAAACCCAAAGTGGGGGTATTAATCACCTTCAGTGATAGTTCTAGTTAAATTTGCATTGGTTATAAAAAGAGAGCATGCGGCAGCCAAAAGGATCATGTGGTAGGGCCTGAGAAACAGATTTTAAACTTTTTTAGGTCTTATTTGTTTCTATTATGAGAAGTGCAATTTAACCTTCTTTCTCATGATTTTATGAATGTTTCGTACATACTCCACCAACTATTACCTCCATTTATACTTTAGCACAGTATATGGACTATTATCTTGGTGGAAGATACACTCCACCAGTGTTTTATAGGTACTGAGTATGGACCCAAATTTTGATGCTCTGTGCCATAAGTATGTAATGAGTTCAGAGATACTACATACAGGCTGTTGATACCACAGCATATTGTTCTCAATATAATGCATGTTGTAAAGATGTAAGTGATAGACTATATATATATATCATGTCCTCCATTTGTCCCACTATTTTTCATTTTTGTCCTGAAATACTGAAATATTCAAGGCAACAACATGCTCAGCTGTCCAAACTTAGTGCTACAGGCCATTATATCATTTTTATACGCCCGCTTTGAAAAATGGTTGTATTATGGTATACCGCTGTCCATCCATCTGTCCACCCGTCCATCCATCCACACATCATACAATAACTCGAAAATGCTTCGAGCAATTTTTGTGATTTTTGGGTGGAGAGTATATGTTGATGGAAGGAAGCTCCCTCCCTTTTGATTTGTGTCGCTGTGCGATTTGTCATTCCAGAGTTATGGGACTTTATTCATCAAAATATAGGTAAATTTTCACATGTTGGGTGCTTCCCTCTTGTAATTAATAACGGGTATATCATACACTCATGGTGCAGCTGTTTATTTGTTTTCTAGTTTGGTTGTGGTTTTGTGGCAAATTGGAAAAATGAACTTCAAGACACAGCAAAAACCAGCCAAACAGTCTTATTGTGTTTGTGCATAAACTAATCAAACTATCTTACTGGGAGTGAACTGGACTAGTGGCCTCTAAGGATTGTAGTCACTTAGTCTGTCTGACAAAGGGGCAAATTCGTTGTGTTCTCATCGTCACATTTTCTCCCTTATTGAGTGACTTTGATTCGTCCACCATTTGAGTCTAGAAGGGGAATAATGTGATGTGAGATACAAAATGTAGATTAGATGAACTTTATTCATTTATTCATTTGTTTCCCTAATTTATGTTTTTTCTTTACCAAATAGGTCTTGCAACTGATACCCTGTAGAATTCTGAAGAATGATCAAAGGGAAGTTAGGCTGAACAGAATTGCCCTTCAGAAAGACTGTTATTGACAATTCAGTATGTATCATTGAGTTATGTAATGCAGTGAGCTATGTTAAACAAAAGATGTTCACGGCCTTTTTGGATGTTAAAAAGGCATATGATAGAGTATGGAGGGAGGGTATGTGGCGCAAGCTGGAGGCCCTGGGCTTGGGGGGCGAGTTTGTTGGGATTATGAAAGCCTTATATAAAGATGTACAGAGTGAACTTAGCCTGGGAAACATTACAACAAAACGTGTGCCTATGGAGATAGGCCTAAAACAGGGGTGTATCCTTTCGCCAATTCTTTTTGCATTGTACATCAAAGGTTTAGGAGATGAACTCCTGCATAGCTACGAGGGGGTTGCAGTTGGTGACTTGAAGATCCCAGGGCTATTTTTTGCAGACGATATGGTGCTAGTGTCAGAAAGCGAAGAGGGGCTAGCGAAGATGCTGAGAATTGTTGGGAAATTTGGGAGCAAATGGAGACTCGAACTTAATGAAAGCAAGAGCAAAGTTATACCCGTGGGCCGCAAAGTGGACCCCATTCGAAGGTGGAGAGTGGGGGAGTTCTGCATTCCGGAAGGTAGCGGTAGACTTCTTAGTGTAGGAGAGACTAGCGATTACGAGTATTTGGGGGTAAATATAAACATCACAGGAAGAGGCATCTACCGAAACCACACAAACAAATTGATTCTGAAGGGGAAGCTAATCCTTAACCAAATGAAACTTATAGGGAGAAACAGTTTCAATAAGGTTTTCGTGGGGAAAACTATTTGGGAAATGGTGGGTCTGCCAAGTATAACATACGGTACGGAAGTTGTACCCCTAAACAACACAGCCGTAAAGAGCATGGAAATCCTGCAGAACGATGCAGGCCGCTGGATAATAGGCTCGAGTAATGCCGCAGCGCTAGAAGCGATCAGAGGTGAGCTTGGGTGGATGAGGATCAAGGACAGGATAGACCTATTGAAACTCGGTTATCTTAATTATTTGGTAAATCTCCCCAATAGCCGATGGTGTAAAGTAATGTTCCTGAGAACTTTCAACTCAAATATCAAGACGGGGTGGATGATCCAAGTGAGGGAGCTAGTAGAAAACTACTCATTGGAGATCTCGGACCTTGATGTTGGGGCAAACCAGGGCAAAAAGATCGTCAGAGAAAGGGTCATGGAGGATTGTAACCGTAATTGGCGAGAGGGGGTCAAATCAACGAGATCTTTGGGTGGCCTGCATGATAAAGAGAAGCCTGGTTTTGAAGAATACCTTGATGGCACCTTTTGGGGGTCACTGTTGTTCAAGCTGAGGTCGCGGTCCCTGGAGCTGAGGGGAAAAATTGAGAAAAACAGTGAAAAGGAGTGCCAGATGTGTAACTTGGGCGTGGTGGAGACCCTGGAACACTTTCTTCTAGAATGCCCAAAGTATCAGTCTAAAAGAATAAGATTCACTGGGAGTATAATGGGGAAGTGGGATGGGAGAATGAAGGACATGTGGTTAGGGGGAGACTCAAAGGAGAGGGTTAATATGCTAATCGGTGAGATTGGGAAGAATGGGGCAAGGGATGTCATCAAGCAGTTCGTCTCCGAGTGTTGGGAGGAGAGGAGAAGCATGGAAATAGGGAGGCAGTTGGGAGTTCAGGGGTAACCATGGCCTTCTCGTCCGAGAACCGCGACAAATCAGCGGCTGGCCAAAGTGTTATTATTATTATTATGTTAAACAAGGTATAATGGGTTAAATTCATAGTTAAACAAGAGAAAAACAGAGTGATTGGAGAAAATTCTGTTGCACTACCAGAGTGCAAAAATATGTGACACTAAATACCAATAAATAAATAAATATTCTCAGATGTTTTTCGGTCCATTCCTTTAAAACTTAGGTATGGATGTTCACTACAAGGGATCCTGTGCACCTGCGATTATGGTTTCGATAGGACTTTTTTGCCAGAGTTATGCCCTTTTTGTCTTAAAATGCCTGAATTTTGTCTGGTGATTTTCTCTGATGTTTATTGGTCAATTCCTTTGACACTTGGTATGGATATTCACTCCCATGGGAAACTGTGCTCCTGCATTTATAGTTTCGATTGGACTTTTTTTTATCAGAAATGTGCCCCTTGGATAGGCCCATGAGGGACAGTCAAACCTCTAGTTAAATTTGAGCTGTGAAAAGTTTAGGGCTTTAGAAGGGGGACTTTTATCTGAGGTTGGTCGGTCCACTTGGGAAAGAATTCTTATGGGGGCAAAAAAGCATAGTCATTTGCTAACACTGTTGCTTTGTTAAAGGTTTCAACTTTTTGTTGACCAAGGTGGACCTTTATATCCCATTGTATCTTCCCTTTAAACTTTTCAGTTAACATCTTTTCCATTAATTTTATGAAATCTTTCCCTATTTGTAGCTCAACTTGACAAAATCAAGCTGAGCTATTGCCATCACTTCTCGTCCGTCGGCGTACGTACGTATGTACGTATATTAGTATGTTAGTACATTAGTATGTACATCCACAATTTCCTTTGGCACACCGCACAAGTCGCATTTATGATCAGATCACTTTGAAACTTGGTATGCTTGTTTGGGGTGACCTCTAGATGGGAGCTATCGATTTTCTTCAATTTCCGTCAAAAAATGTTGCCGCGGCCAGCGTTCTTAGAACTTAGTTTAGTCAGACCACAATATTTCCCTTTTGCACACCCTACTGGGCACATTTATGATTGGATTGCTTTGAAACCTGGTATGCTTGTTTAGGGTGACCTCAAGATGGGAGCTATCGATTTTCTTCAACTTCTGTCAAAAAATGTTGCCACGGCCAACGTTCTTAGAACTTAGTTTAGTCAGAAGACCTCAATATTTCCCTTTTGCACATCCTACAGGACACATTTATGATCGAATTGCTCTGAAACCTGGCATGCTTGTTTAGGGTGACCTCTAGATGGGAGCTGTCGATTTTCTTCAATTTCCGTCAAAAAATGTTGCCCTGGCCAACGTTCTTAGAACTTAGTTTAGTCAGACCACAATATTTCCCTTTGGGACACCCTACAGGGCACATTTATGATCGGATTGCTTTGAAACCTGGTATGCTTGTTTGGGGTGACCTCTAGATGGGAGCTATCGATTTTTTTTCATTTCCGTAAAAAAATGTTGCCGCTGCCAACGTTCTTAGAACTTAGTTTAGTCAGAAGACCTCAATATTTCCCTTTGGCACACCCTACAGGGCACATTTATGATCGGATTGCTTTGAAACCTGGCATGCTTGTTTGGAGTGACCTCTAGATGGGAGCTATCGATTTTTGTTCATTTCCGTCAAAAAATGTTGCCGCTGCCAACGTTCTTAGAACTTAGTTTAGTCAGAAAACCTCAATATTTCCCTTTGGCACACCCTACAGGGCACATTTATGATCGGATTGCTTTGAAACCTGGTATGCTTGTTTGGGGTGACCTCTAGATGGGAGCTATCGATTTTTTTTCATTTCTGTCAAAAAATGTTGCCGCTGCCAACGTTCTTAGAACTTAGTTTAGTCAGAAGACCTCAATATTTCCCTTTGGCACACCCTACAGGGCAGATTTGTGATTGGATTGCTTTGAAACCTGGCATGCTTGTTTGGGGTGACCTCTAGATGGGAGCTATCAATTTTCTTCCATGTCCATCTGTCAAAAAATGTTGCCGCTGGCAACAATCTTTGAACTTAGTTTAGTTAGGCATCAATATATTCCTTTGGCATGCCCTACAGGGCACATTTATGATCAAATCGGTTTGAAACTTTATATGCTTGTTTGGGGTTACCTCTAGATGGAAGCTATCGATTTTCGTCGCTTTCCGACCATCAAAAAAATGTTGCCACTGGAAATGAACTTAGTAAAAACTTTGTGCAGTTAAGCATCAATATTTCCCTTTGACCCACTTTGCAGGGCACATTTATGACTGGATCGCTTGCAAACTTGGTGTGCTTGTTTGGGGTGACATCTTTGTGGGAGCTGTCGATTTTCTTCCATTTCTGTCAAAAAATGTTGCCTCTGACCTTTGAACTTAGTTTAGTCAGACCTCAATATTTCCCTTTAACACACCCTTCCGGGAACATTTATAATCGGATCACTTTGAAATTTGGTATGTGTGTTCGGGGTGACCTCTAGATGTGAGCTATTGCTTTTTTTAGCTCACCTGATTTTCAGTCAGGAGAGCTATAGTGATCACTCACCGTCCGTCGTCCGCCGTCCGTCGTCCGTGGACAAGGTGTTTGCGTCTTCTCCTCCCAAACCGCTGAACCAATTTAATTGATATTTGAGATAATAGTTTGTTATGACATCGCAATTTGATTCTGTTCAAATCAAGTTGCCTCGCCCGTGGGTAGGGCCACACCCAAAAAGTGTGCTGAAATCTTAAAAAATCTTCTTCTCATGAACCAGCAGTAGCAGAGACTTGATATTTGGTGTGCAGCTTCCTTTTGAGGTGTAGACTCAGATTTGTTCAAGAGAAGTTTGTGGGGTTATACTTGGCGTCGTTATGGGAGGGGCAAAATTTTTTGCCCCGCCCAAAATTTCTATTTTCCAAACCGAGAGGCTGATTTGAACCAAATTTTATGTGAGGGCTTATTGGGTCATAAGTACCTAATTTATGCTGATTTTTTTTTCCCATAGCCCCATGGGAACCGCAGGAGCTAAAAATAGAAAAAAATTAAAACGCCCATATCTCCAAAACTGCACGGCACCGAGAATTTTTATTTGGTGTGAAGCTTCCTTAGGACCAACAGAAAGAATTGGTAAAAAAAAATTGCCATCGGTTTTATCATAGGGTACAGTTTCGGGACTTTGAAAAAGTGCTGAGTCAGCACTTTTTAACACTGTAGGCAATGGGAAAAACATTAAAAAATCTTCTTCTCCAGATCCAGCAGGCAGAATCTTTTGATATTTGGTATGCAACATTGTAGGGTGGATCTGATTCAAGTTTGTTCAAATCGGCCCCCTGGGTTTATATTTGGGCTCAGTATAGGAGCCCAAATTTGAACTTACTGCATTTCAGACAAATTTCTTTGAAAATCTTCTTCTCCACATCCAGCAGGCAGAATCTTTTGATATTTGGTATGCAACATTGTGGGGTGGATCTGATTGAAGTTTGTTCAAATCGGCCCCTTGGGTTTATATTTGGGCTCAGTATATGAGCCCAAATTTGAACTTAGTGCATTTCAGGCAAATTTCTTTAAAAATCTTCTTCTCAAGATCCAGCAGGCAGAATCTTTTGATATTGGGTATGCAACATTGTGGGGTGGATCTGATTCAAGTTTGTTCAAATCGGCTCCCTGGGTTTATATTTGGGCTCAGTATACAAGCCCAAATTTGAACTTAGTGCTTTTCAGGCAAATTTCTTAAAAAATCTTCTTCTCCAGATCCAGCAGGCAGAATCTTTCGATATTTGGTATCCAACATTGTGGAGTGGATCTGATTCTATTTTGTTCAAAACGGCTCCCTAGATTCATATTTGGGCTCACTATAGAAGCTCGAATTCGAACTTAGTGCATTTCAGGCAAATTTCTTTAAAAATCTTCTTCTCCAGATCCTGCAGGCAGAATCTTTTGATATTTGGTATGCAACATTGTGGGGTGGATCTGATTCCAATTTGTTCAAATCGGCCACCTGGATTCATATTTGGGCTCACTATAGAAGCCCAAATTCAAACTTAGTGCATTTCAGGCAAATTTCTTCAAAAATCTTCTCCAGATCCAGCAGGCAGAATCTTGTGATATTTGGTATGCAACATTGTGGGGTGGATCTGATTCAAGTTTGTTCAAATCAGCCCCCTGGGTTTATATTTGGGCTCAGTATAGGAGCCCAAATTTGAACTTAGTGCATTTCAGGCAAATCTTCTTCTCAAGATCCAGCAGGCAGAATCTTGTGATATTTGGTATGCAGCATCCTTAGGGGGGTGAGATGCAAGTTTGTTCAAGCCATGTCCCTAGGTCCATATTTGGGCTCACTGTGGGAGCTTGAATTGTAACTTTGTTTGAAATGAGGAATTTTCTTAAAAAATCTTCTTCTTCAGATCCAGCAGTCGGAATGCTTTGATATGTGGTGAGTAACATCCTTGGGGGGGGGGGGGGGAGGGGGGGGGATTCAAGTGTGTTAAAGCCAAGTCCATGGGACTATATTTGGGCTCCCTGTGGGAGCCCAAATTATAACGTAGTCAATATGAGGAATTTTTCTTTAAAAATCTTCTTCTTCAGATTCAGCAGTGGAATGTTTTGATATTTGGCATGGAGCAACCTTAGGGGGCTGAGATTCAAGTTTGTTCAAGCCAAGGCCCTTGGTTCATATTTGGGCTCACTATGGGAGCCTGAATGACAACTTAGTTCAAAATGAGGAATTTTCTTTAAAAATCTTCAGATCCAGCAGATGAATGCTTTTGATATTTTTTATGCAGCATCCTTAGGGGGGTAAGATTCAAGTTTGTTCGAGCCATGTCCCTAGGTCCATATTTGGGCTGATTGTGGGAGCTCGAATTGTAACTTGGTTCAAAATATAAAAATTATTTCATGTTCCCCAATTTCGGGACATGGGCCTGTTCAAGCCATTTCCCTAGGTCCATATTTGGACTCACTGTGGGAGCTCAAATTATAACTTAGTTCAAAATGAGGAATTTTCTTTAAAAATCTTCTTCTTTAGATCCAGCAGTCGGAATGTTTTGATAATTGGTGTGCAGAATCCTTAGGGGTGTGAGTTTCAGGTTTGTTAAAGCCAAGTCCCTGGGTTCATATATGGGCTCCCTGTGGGAGCCCGAATTATGACTTAGTTCAATATGAGGAATATTCTTTAAAAATCTTTTTTTAGATCCACTGGTCAGAATATTTGGATATTTGGTTTCAGCTTTTATTAGGAGGAGCAGATGCAACTTGTGGAATCAATTCTCTGGGTTGATATTTAGGCTACCATGTCAGGTGAGCGCCCTCAGGCCCCCTGGGGCCTCTTGTTTCATTTCCTTAAAAAATTATTGTCATTATCACCAGCCTTTGAACTTACTGCATTTGTGCATCAACTTATCCCTTTTGCACTCTCTGCAGGGTATATTTATGAATTTCCAGTCTACGCTTCTTTATCAATAATAACACATCTAACTGTGTTGAACATAGCCAGAGTACAGCTAGCCAGTTTATTGATTGTACAAAGATAAAATACACTTGGAGATCAATTTCAGCACAATGTGGTCTAGCACATAAACTCCCCAGTGACACCGACATCGCCGGCCAGGAAAAACCATAGATTAAAACCCTTTAAGGTCAAAAACACTATGAAAACCTGTGTTCCACGCCCAAATGCAAATGCCGACTGCGGGGTAAGCTGTAGAACAAAGCCTATCTGCTAGCTCCTAAAAGCAAAACAGACGAATACAACATTTAATAATATGAAAGCGAAATTAAACGTTAACCTGCTGCAAGAACTGGCCAAAGTGAATAGGACCTCCAAACATAGCTCATTCGTCTGAAACATAACCCTGAGACCATTGGTCCTTTTAATTATCAATTAACCAATGGCTGTAAGGATTGTACTCTCACTGTAATACCCTGATTATTTCCCTTGTCGCCTAGACAAAAGTTTCGCTATACTATTTTGAACCGCGTGAAACTAAAATACCCCCCCCCACTAAAAAAAAAAACCATTGCCACAAGCAATGACCTTCTACTTAGTGCACTTGTGCATTAACATCTTCCTTTAGCATGCCTTAGAGGGCACATTCATTATCAGGTTGTTTTGAAACTTTGTATGCTTATGCAGGGCAGGCACGTAGCTATGGGGGTGCATGGGGGGGGGGGGGGCAACTCAGTCTTGCCCCCCCCCCCCCCCCTCCCCCAAATATTCTTTATGCAAGATTTTCAGGACCACTTATTCTAGTGAAGATCCTGTGAACAAACACTCATGGTAAATAATTTCATGTACCGGGGCCCAGGACAAATAGGGTGCCCATCATGGTGGGAGAATGTTCAGTTTGTTGGGTTCTATAATTCCAGAATTCTTTTTCATTCTATCAGTGGGGGAAGGGGAAAATTTCAGGGCTTGTTACAAGAGAAATGACATATTTTGCCATTGGGAATGGGGTCATATTCCTTCGGAAATGTGAGTCGAAATATACCGCAGGAGCCAGGAAATCGCGTCTGAGACATGCTAAAATCCAAAATTTTCCTGGGGGAGGCCCCTCCCGTGCCTTCCCCCACACTTGGGCCTTTGGCATCTCGTCCTAGGCTCGCCCTCCCACAATCCTCCTTTGCCCCCCCCCCCCCCCCCCCCCCCAAAAAAAAAAAAAAAATTCGGATCCTAGCTACGTGCCTGATGCAAGGTGACAAAGATAAGAGCTATTGATTTTCTTTTCATTTCCATCAAAAACTGTTGCTGTTAGCAACAATCTTTGAATTTATTGCATTTGGGCATCAACATTCTTTGACATGGCTTACAGACCACATTTATCATAGGATTGTTTTTGAACTTGGTGTGCTCATTCGGCCAGACCTTTAGATAAGAGCTATTGATTACCATTCATTTCTGTGAAAAAAGTTGCCGTTTACAATAACCTCTGAACTTACTGCATTTGTGTATCAACATTCTTCCTTTATCCATGGCGACTTACAGTTTACATTTAAAAAGGAATGGATTACTCTAACGTTGTGCACACACAATGCTGTTATTTTTAAATTTTACCAACATTGGTCCTAATGATCTTCAATTTTGCCATTTCACTTATAACTTACCAAGTTCAAGTTTGCCAAGTTGAGCTACAGTGTCATTGACACTTTCATTTTAGAATGGCACACCCTCTCAAATAAATTTTGTTTTTCCCTAGCTAATTCCACATGAGTTTAATTTTCACAAAGTCAGGTATGAGCTAATGAGATGGTTGCGATCCATTGTCCATCCGTACATTTTAAAATTCATCCATCCGTCCACAGTCCCTCATTTACCTTGTAGCATGTAACAGTTTATTGTGTTATACTGTCTTACTGTTTATTTATTTTTCAGTTGATAATACACTGATGTCTCTTATTATGTAACAATTAACACTTATTGAATAAAATTTTTTTAAAACTAATTCCTTTTGCACAGCCTACAGGCCGCAGCTCACTGATCTTTTTCAAATTCCATTGTAGCTTTGGTGTGATGTCTAGATGGGAACTATTGAATTTTTAGAAAATGCGTTGAAAAAACACGACTGCCATGCCAGCAGCCATCTTGGATTTGGCTCATTAATTGTCATCAATTCCATTGGCACACCTTTACAGGCCACATCTCTCATCTGATCAGTTCCAAATTTCATATGTCACTTTGGGGTAATGTCCAGATGGGAGCTATTGAATTTTTCCCAATTTTGTTGGAAAACATGGCCACCAACGGCAATCTTAGATTTGGCATATAAATTGTCAACAATTCAATTTGCAAACAAAGTGTTCTCCTCTTTCTATCAGTATTTTCAAATGAGTTATTAGCTTAACTTGACAAAGCCAAGATAAGCTACTGCCATCACGCGTGCAGAAATCTGTCAGTCTGTGAGTCTGTTCACAGTTTCCTTTAGCACCGTCTGCACCGCGTAGTTCTTGTCTCATTGTCACAAAATTTCATATGCAGGTTTGAGGTCATGTCTAGATGAGAACGTCCCCTTTTGGTCACGATCGGTCAACCGTGGTGGCTGCCCAAGCCCAAAACCTGAAGACCTTTAGCACAGTCTACAGGTCATATTTATGAAGGGATTTCATGGCAACTTGGTAGAATGACTCTGTATAATATCTAGATAAGAACATCCCCTTTTGGTCTTTTGGTCATGATCTGTCAACCGTGACTACTGCCCAAGCCCGAACCCCCCCAAACTTGTAGCATAGTCTACAGATCATATTTAATATGGAGGGATTTCATTGTAACTTTGTATGGTGTCTGGATGAGAACTTCCTGATTTGGTCACGATCTGTCAACTGTGATGACTGCCTGAACCCAAAACTCGAAAACCTTTAGCACAGTTTACAGGTCATATTTATGGAGGGATTGCATTGTAACTAGGTAGGATGATGCCATATAATGTCTAGATGAGAACTTCCCCTTTTGGTTGCGATTGGTCAACTGTGACGGCTACAGAGGCCCGAAACCTGACAACTTTTAGCACAGTTTACAGGTCATAGTTATATGTAACATGGTAGGATGACTCCAGATAATGTCACGAGAACATCCCCTTTTGGTCGTGATCATTCAGCCATGATAGCTGCCCAAACCCAAAACACATAAACCTTTAGCACAGACTACAGGTCGCATTTATGAAGGGATTTCATTGTAACTTGGTTGTATGACTCAGTATAATGTCTAGACGAGTATGTCCCCTTTTCGTCACGATCAGTCAACCTTGATGGCTGCCCGAGCCCAATACTTTTAGCACAGTCTACAGGTCGTATTTATGAAGGGATTTCATGGTTACTTGGTAGGCTGACTCTGTATAATATCTATATGAGAATGTCCTTTTATGGTCATGATCTGTCAACCGTGACAGCTGCCCAATCCCAAAACACAAAAACCTTTAGCACAATTTACAGGTCATATTTAATATGGAGGGATTTCATTGTAAATTGGTAGGATAACTCTGTATCCCCTTTTGGTTGTGATAGATCCACCATAGGGATCAGCCATGAGGGCGATTATGTCGCTCTTCACTAGTCCAAAGTCGCCTAGAAAAATAGTCGGAGCGTTTACAAGTCGCCCTCTAAAAATTGGCCAAAATGAGGAAAGGCTGAACTGAGTGATCCGAGGTTTACATAAAAACGATTATTTTCAAGAATCGAATGTGCTTGTGTGTGATAAATTGGCATTTTCATTCGTCAAATAAGTGACCTTTATTTGAAATCACAGGAGAACCAATTGTCCATTGTCATTTTTTGCGGAATTTTTTATTTCTATTTTGTTCCATTTCAGTCGGAGATTCAAGTGTCGAAACTAAAATAGGTGACTTACTCGACTCAACAAAATAACCCAGTTTGAAAGTAGGTTATGTCGCTTAGGATGCCGAAAATTTTCTACTGATGTTGAACCGTCTATTCCCAGAAAAACACGAATGGAATTGAAACACGTGAAAAAAAACTTTAGTGATGACAAAAGCTTTGTACAGGGCACAAGTGTTCATATGAAGGATTTTGGAAAAAGTACCTTCCAAGCAACCTTCTTACATCTGGTCCTGTTCACACTTTGAGACTTAGGAAATTATTAGCTTAGTAGACTTTGGCGAAAGGCAACCACAGGAGGGTACTGGGGGTGGAGGGGGGGGGGGGTGGGGGCAGTGGCAGTGGCACAATGAAGAGGGGAGGGGTCATGAAGGAGAGGGTAGCAGTGGGGGATTTTCAATCAATAATTACTTTGTGATTTTTTAACCTGGCATAGATGCATCATAGACAACTGGACCTGGATTAATCAGGCGTTAATGGAGGACCATGAGCTGAAAATATAAAGTGGTGGCAGGGGGTGGTGCATAAATATTCTTAATTTTCCCCCACTTGCCTATAATGTCTCCCTACTTGACTCTGCAGTCTCCCTATTTTTTCTGGAGGGAGACATGAAGTCTCCCTAAAATTCTCCACTAGGCTGGTCCCTGATCCACCATGTTCACTACACAGGCCCAAAGCTCGAAAACCTTTAGCTCGGTCTACAGGCTATATTTCTTTGTAACTTGATAGGATGACTCATTTTGGAATGATTTCACTGTAACTTGGTAACTTTTGTTGACATATGTTAACTTTGAGGGCCACATACATCAAATGTGAGAGTTAATATTAACCCACCCCTCAATTCTTTAGTACAGTCTACACCTCAAATTATCTTTATTGAAAACATAGCATACAGGGAACAGAAATTAACATTCCCCATTATCACATTTCTTGTCTTATTTCATAATCCTTTCATTAACATTGAACATTATCCTTTTCATCAAACACAAAACACTTTCAAGTTAAGCTGCAGTGTCATTGACACTTTAATTTTTAGCCCGACTGTTTGCAGTGAGGGCTATAGTCATGACTTTTGTCCGTTTGTCCGTCCATCCGTCTGTCCGTCCCGGGCCAACATTGGGGGTTTAGGGAATATTATTATTAGGGGCTACCTCCAAATTAAGGTAGTGTTAGGGTTAGGAGTGGGGTGGGGTTAGGGTTAGGGGTAGTCCCAGAGTAGGGGTTAAGGGTAGAGGAGGGTTAGGTCCTGGGGGGGTAGGGTTTGGGGGTCGGGGGGTGGGATGGGGGAGTAGTTTTAGTAGCCCCTAAACCGAAAAAATAGCTCTTAATCCTATTGGTTTGGCTAGGGTGGGGTTGGGTCAGGGGTGGGGTTAGGGTTAGGGGTAGCCCCAGAGTAGGGCTTAAGGTTGGGGGGGTTAGGTCCCGGGGTGGTGGGGGTTAGGGTCAGGGGTGGGCTTTTAGGGTTTTGGGTCAGGGTGGGGTAGGGTTAGGGTGTGGTTTTTGGGTGGAGGGGTGTGGTTAGGGTTAAATATAAGTTCTAGGGTGGAGGGGTGGGTTCTGGGTAAAATAAGGTTTTGGACTTACAAAATGTTTTTTTGGTAGCCCATAAACCCGAAATGTTGGAGCGTCCGTCTGTCCGTCTGTTTAACGTTTAGAGTTTTGGTTAAAGTTTGTGGATAAAGTTTTTTACTGAAGGTTCAAATGGGTTGTTTTTTATTTCTGTTTAGTCATGACTTTCTTCTGTCTGTCTGTTAACATTTGGAGTTTTGGTTAAAGTTTGTGGTTAAAGTTTTTTAGTCAACCTTAAAGTTTTTGGCTTTTTTTTCTTTTAAGATGATATTACTATTGGTTGTATCATTCTCATTTTGTTTTTATTTTTATTATGTTTCATGCTATTTTGGGAAATATTTAACCCTTCTTTGTATGGCAATTTAACTAACAACTTCCAGGTTAAAGTTTTTGGTTGAAGTTTTTTTTTGGGAGGGGTGGGGGGGGGGGGGTGTTTTAAAATTACACCTTTAATTCTTCAAACAGTTTAGAGTGGAATGTCACTGTTTCGTATTTGGGACAATGTCTACTATCTCCTAAACATTTGTACAGTGATTTTCATTAATATCGGCATGATTTTAACCCCATTTTAACATGTTTTCAGACTTACTTTCTTTGTATTTGAAATTAGACTTTCCACATACTTTTTATGTGTACCCATACTGTGTATGGTACACATAATGGCGGCATCCAGTGTGGCCATCCGTTGTTCGTCCATCCTTTGTCTGTCCGTCTGTCCGTCCATCCATCTGTCTGACCAGCGTCCGTATCCATTTCTTTGGCATTTGATAACTTGAAAATTATTGCTAGGATTGTCAAGTTACTTTATATTTATGTTCAGGTTACTGATGTGCCGAGCTGTATAGTTTTGGGTGTAAATCTGATATTTTGAGATATTAACTCTTTTTCCTTCAAATTGAGAATTCTTCCAGTCCCTTTGGCATGAGATAACTCAAAAAATATCAATCCAATTGTCATGTTACTTTATATATATCTTCAGGTTACGGATGTTCCGAGCTGTATAGTTTTTGGTGTAAATCTGTTATTTTTATCCTGAGATATTAACCCTTTATCCTTCAAATTGATAATTCCTCCAATCCCTTTGGCATTCGATAACTTGAAAAATATGGCTTGGATTGTCAAGTTACTTTATATTTATGTTCAGGTTACTGATGTGCCGAGCTGTATAGTTTTTGGTGTAAATCTGATAATTTGATCCTGAGATATTAACCCTTTATCCTTCAAATTGAAAATTCCTCCAATCCCTTTGGCATTCGATAACTTGAAAAATATTGCTTGGATTGTCAAGTTACTTTATATTTGTGTTCAGGTTACTGATGTGCTGAGCTGTATAGTTTTTGGTGTAAATCTGATAATTTGATCCTGAGATATTAACCCTTTATCCTTCAAATTGAAAATTCCTCCAATCCCTTTGGCATGCGATAACTCAAAAAATATCAATCTGATTGTCATGTTATTTCATATATGTGTTCAGGTTACTGATGTGCCGAGCTGTGTAGTTTTTGGTGTAAATCTGATAATTTGATCCTGTGATATTAAACCTTTATCCTTCAAATTGAGAACTCCTCCAATCCATTTCTTCGGCATGTGGTAACTCAATAAATAATAATCCAATTATCAGGTTACTTTATATATGTATTCAGGTTACTGATGTGCTGTGTTGTATAGTTTTTTATGTAAATCTAATAATTTGATCTGGAGATATTAACCGCTATCCATCAAATTAGGCACTCTTCCAATCCATTTCTATATGTACCCATACCATGTATGGTGTACATAATGTCGGCATCCAGGGTGGCCCTCCGTTATACAGCTTTCTACTAGTTGCACGTATTGGTACACATCTGACGATTTCATCGGCCTATTTTTTACTCTAATTCTTGCATGGTCAATACAACTTAATGATTCCATTTACATCAAGGATTTCTTTTATCGGTTTTAGGAAATATTTAACCCGTTTTTGCCAATCAATTTTACTTAGTATTCCCAGCTTAAAGTTTCAGATTAAAGTTCTGCCTTTCATTCTCCAAACACGCTGTTACAACGTCATTTCTTTTTTTCATTTCGGGCAAGGTCTACTTAAGCTGTACACAGTGGTTTCAAATAATATTGGCTTTAATTTAACCCTTTTCAAAATGCTTTTCGAACTTAGTTTCTCTAAATTTCAAATTAGGTTTCTACCACATACTATATTACTTTTTATCCCCTCCCACAAGGGAGGGATATAGCACAGAGCTCGCTCTGTCCGTCTATCTGTCAGTCCATCCGTAAGTCCAGCCATCCATCAGTCCATCCATCTGTCCGAACTTTCTTTATGCCATAACTTAAACAAAAGTTAACAGATTTCAATTCTTTTCAGTACATGTCTCTAGGTCAAGTTTGATGACCACAATTACCCAATGGAAATTGTGAAGTTTATTTCCCCCCCCCCCCCCCCCCCCCCCCCACCATTAGGCATTTCGTTTTTTCTTTTCTCCAATATGCATTTTGAACTATTTACAGTCACTACATGCGGAACCTTTTTTTAAACTCATGTACCCCCACCCCCACCTCCTCCTCACCCAGGGCCATTTAAGCATTTTAGCCAGACTGTTTATAGTCAGGGCTATAGTCATGACTTTTGTCCGTCCATCCATCGGTCCATCCATCCATCTGTCTGTAAACAATTGGTTTCTGACCCATAACTCCAGTTTGGATTATTTGATTTCAACCAAGCACCCACCTTTACAATACTTTACCTATACATTTGTTACAGGCTACGGTCAGTATTTATGTACAGACCGTTACAATACTTTATATGTACCTTTGTTATCAGGTCATTACCTAGATGTTTGTCATTGCTGTGTCACATACTATACATGTACATGTCTTAACAAGTTGAGCTACAGTGTCATTGACACTTTCATTTACTTCTAACCATGGCTTATTAGTCCTTATTAAGCTCATCAAGCTTGTTCCATTAATAGGTAATGAGGTATGTTTTGGAGTAGAGAAATGAAAAAATAAAATTTGAATAGCGAATTTTGTATATCACGAGTGCAGATATGGCAGATTCGTTAGGTAAATGGTTAACAAATAATGGCTCTGACTATTTTGTGTCTAAGCATTGCCATTGCTGGGACAGTCGGACTGTATGCGTGACATCACTCTAGTTATAATAATTTACAGTTATACGTGTAACTTGAAAAGTCTATGTTTTGTGTCTGTCGGGTTTTGTTTTAATAGAAAATAATTTCATTCACACTTTAAGTTAAAATAAGCTTGCCAGGGTGTTTTAGTTTACTTAATCCTCTTTGAATTCTGTTACACATAAAACTCACAGTCATTCGGGATGAAATTGCATCGTCTCCGATAGGGGGCGCGCCAATCTCTATTAAAAGAGGTGAAAATGAGTGCTATGCACGAATGATTTTATGATCAGTTATTGTTGCCTGAGTATGAAACGCTGGTTCATGATGAACAGAATGTCTTTTGTCATCGAGAGCACGCCAGAGTTACTTCAGTTAATTTTCCAGTTGGTTTTGTAATGTCAGATCTTCAGAGTGATTTCGATTCTGCTCCGGACAAAAGTCCATCTGCAGACTCACTCGACAGGCATCATGACTCCTCTGATCGGGAAGAATTAGCCAGTGTTAATTCAAATCCTAAAGATCCTTTAAACCTGAATGATGACGTTCTTAACATTTTTGTCTCGGATGCAGAAGATAGTAGTTTTTCTGGCTATGTACAAGATGGTTCGACATTTCATACAACTTCGAGGAAAAATCCTTATGTATCGAAATCGAAAGTAGCGTCTAAAATTATCATTCCTGCAGTTGTGCACTCTTCATTTGACAACCGGAAGAAGGATTCTGCTTCTCTTTCCTCCCAGAAGCATTCTGTTTCCCATGACAACGGGAAAAGATCTAAAGCAAAGAAATCCGAAGTCCACCGTGACAAAGTCACTTCGGACATATCTGGGGTAGGAAATAATGATATTCTCACAACACTCCTCGATTCTGTGAATCATATAAATAATAGACTCAATGTAATTGAAAATAAGAGTGCAAGCTCGAAAAGTCACCCAATTTCGACTTATTCAAAGTCATCCAAGTCTAAGACTTCTCAAGAAAAATTAGCTTCGGGGAAACCCGATGAGGGTTTCGATAAACCACACACAGTTACAAGGGAATCACTTCAGAGACAATCTCTGGGTCCTAATCTCATAGTCACGGTTGACAATGAAAATTCTGACCTCGATGAAACTGAGGAAAGTCATGACGTTCTTGGTAAATCCAACCCTCAGCGGTCCGGCCCACATGCCGACGAGCTTTTTGACAATAGCATTGCAGACATTTCGGATTTGTTAGATGAAGATGGTTTTGTTTGGATTTTCCTAAAGGGAAAATCTATTTGTTATTGCATTGATTATTTTTTTTATTATTATTATTATTATTATTCTTCCACACTTTTATTTTCACTATTTCTCGAAAACGCTCTGAACGATTTTTTTTAAAGTTTCTGTACTCATAAAGGGTCAAAAGTTCTAAGCCCTCATCATATTCCCATTTATCTGAAAATGGTTTAGTTAACCCTTTATGCCAAAAAACACAAAAATATTCTGCAGCTCATATCTTTGGACTGGAAAGGGCGATTGACTTGAAATTTTTGCAGACATGTCAGCAATACACCTCTCTATCAGCATGTGGTACAAAAATGTATGTAGTTAACACCTTTCTGCCAAAACATTTTTCGAAATCAAAAAAAAATTCAAAATTTGTCCATTTTTTAACTCAATCTCGGGACAGGGATATGCTGAACCATCTAAAATGGCCTAGAAATGAAGACTGTATCACCAAATTGTAAAAACCACCGAAAAAATTTCGATTCGAATTTCCGACAATCCAAAATGGCGGCTGGAAAATCGTATTTTTTTTTCGGTTATTTATGTGTTTCAGGCCATTTGGAGAGGAAAAAAAAATTTTTTTTGCACCAGAAAAATTTTCGGTTTGGACGAAATTTTCGACCAAAAGTGGGAAATTTTTGTTACGACCGGGCTACTTTGCTGTCACAGTACTCAACAACCGGGATGATTTGAAAGCTTCTAAGGCTAGAAATGTTGAACTCACAGTGTACATGAACAGTTATCGTCTTTTGGAATTGGAGTTGTTCTTCATTTGGCTTCTGCTAGCAGTCAAACATGGCTTTGGGACACTGTGACCAAAAATTGAAAAAAAATTTCTTGTGTTTTTTTTTACTTTATTATGTCTAGATTCATTAGTTCTCATAAATAAAAACTATCAATGACGGCCATGAGTCCTAATAAATAAAACCATCAGTAGTTGGGGCAAAATGTTTCTTGTTGGGCAAAAACGCCCCAAAACGCCCAAAGCTCCATAGGCCAATATCTCATGAAGGAAAAAATCTATCGACAGACTTGTCAGAATTACTCTTGTCTAAAACAAACATAATCAGTATTTTTTTTCCATTTTTTATGTTTTCTGCCAAAATTTTTCACAAAACGGAAAGTTATCTCGAAAATCGGGCACTTTGGATTGAAATATGGAGATTTAAATGTAATAAGCCCTCTAAAAGGGATCCAAATTGAAGGCAGTAATACCGCTTTATCAAAAAATCGAAAGAATTTCCTTTCGATTTTTCGTTAATCCAAAATGGCGGCCAAGAAATCGAAAAAACTGTTTTCGTTTTTTTATGCGTTTCGTTCAATTATGAGACAAAAAAAAATATTTTTTTTACACTGAAAATTTTCGATCCGCTTCGGACTAAAATTTTTTACCAAAAGTCAGAAATTTTTATTATGACCGGGCTAGTTTGCCGTCACAGTACTCAACAACGGGGATGATTTGAAAGCTTCTAAGGTAAGAAATGTTGAATTCACAGTGGACATGAACAGTTAGCGTCTTTTGGAATTGGAGTTGTTCTTCGTTTGGCTTCTGCTAGCAGTCAAACATGGCTTTGGGACACTGTGACCAAAAATTGAAAAAAAATTTCTTGTGTTTTTTTAACTTTATTATGTCTAGATTCATTAGTTCTCATAAATAAAACAATCTGCATATTGTGGAAAATGTTTTTCCAGCCAAAACCGCCCAAAAAACGCCCAAATGTGCGGGAGCCGATATCTTTGGACTGGAAGGGGTGATTGACTTGAACTTTTTGCAGGAATGACTGTAATACACTTCTCTATTAATCAAGGGCACAAAATGGTAGTTGGTTAACACCTTTCTGCCAAAACATTTCATGAAACCGAAAAAAAATTCAAATTTTTATTTGGTATCGAGCTCCCTTAGGTCTTGCTGAGAAGAACAGAGAGTAAAACCACTAAGGAAAATCCTGTGTATTGTTCCGAAGGTACAATCACTTCCTCTAGTTATTCTTTCAATTTCCCAAGTTTCCTCGTACAAACTTGGCCCAAACATCAGCGATAAGTTTGCTTCTTTCATGTCAAATACTTGCACTACACCATCTGATAAAGGTCATATTGACAAATTACTTGAGAATAACCTTATTCCAGGAAATGCTGAGAAATGTTATCCTCCAAAAGTTAACCCAGAGATTTGGGCTCAAATCCATAGCAGTCAATTTCGCACAAGAGATTGCACATTACAAAAAATTCAACGTCTTTCAGCCTCAGCAATCAGCTGCACTTTAAAGGCTACTGAAGAGCTCAGAAAGAAAAACCCAGATCTAAACATTGTTAGGAAAGCTCTTGTTGATAACCTGACACTTTCTGGTAATGCCATGTTTGAGTCGTCCATGTTTAGACGCAACTTACTCAGACCGATCATGCACACATCCTTCAAGGGAATTTTTTCTACCGATATTCCAGTCTCAAATTTTTTATTTGGAGAAGATATATGCAAAAAGATTAAAGAGCTTGGCGATGTGCAATGAACAACGTCAAAAATTTCAAAGATTCTTTTACTGGTCGCAAGCCTTTTTTAGGGCAAAGGCGAAAACCACAATTTCAGAAACGGCACAATTACCAAAATTATCAGAATCACAACAACAGCTACCAAAACAGGCAACCAAAAAAGAACTGGAATCCAAAATGCTTCGACAAACACCAACCTTCAGACAAGTAAAGGTGATTAGCTATCCTTCGGCTGCCTCCCTCAAATATTTTCTGTCAAATTGGAAATTTATTACTTCGGACTCATGGGTTCTGAATAATGTCTGTGGTCATAAACTGGAATTTATTTCCAGGCCCTTTCAACTTAAAGCACCCAAATGATTGCCATTTACCTCCTGTGAAAAATCTATTATTCAACAAGAAATTGATGAAATGATTAAAAAGGAGGGCTATTGTTTCCTGTTCTCACTCCCCTGGGGAATTTATTTCCAATTTATTCCTCAGGGAAAAGAAAACCGGTGGTTTTCGGTCTATCATAAATCTGAAAAAACTCAATTTGTTTATTGAATATCATCATTTCAAACAAGAGACTCTTGATGTTGTCTTAAAATCTTTGGAGAAAAATGAATTTTTCACTTCACTTGATCTGAAAGATGCTTATTTCAGTGTCCCTATTCATGAACATGACAGAAAATATTTGAAGTTCCTCTGGAATAATACCTTATATGAGTTTTGCTGTCTCCCTTTTGGTTTGGCGTCGGCACCAAGGATTTTCACTAAATTGATGAAACCGATTTGTCCGATCTAGAGGTGTAAAGTCTTTCTTTTATATTGACGACTCCCTCATTTGTCACAAGTCTCCGGAGACTTGCAGGGAAAATACCATGTTCTTAAAGACTATGTTTGAAAGACAAGGGTTTAATATCAACCTTGGAAAATCATGCCTCACACCCACTCAAAAAATCCAATATCTTGGGTTTATTATAGATTCTGGAAAATTCAAAATTTTTCTTTCAGAAGAAAAAATCGAAAAAATTATCTCTCATTCTAAAAATCTACTCTTAGGCCCGGTTACTCTCAGAACTTTAGCTTGGGTAATAGGCCTTTATACTTCAGCTTTAAAGGCAATCAATTTGGGAGAATTATTTTATTGGTTTTTGGATAAAGAAAAAACTGAGGGGCTTCAAGTCTCACAAGGTAATTTTGATGTTGAAATTCTTCTGTCTTCAGCAGCCAGGGAAGAGGTTATCTGGTGGACTAAGAATATTAAAATAAAGAATGGAAAAGATTGTCGGCCAAAAGATATATCTCTATATTTGGTGACTGATGCCTCACATCTTGGATGGGGTGCATCACTTGAAAACAGTTATGCGAATGGCATATGGTCCTCTTCAGAATCTCCTTTGCATATTAATTTGTTGGAGCTTAAGGCAATCTTCTTAGGTCTCTGAAGTTTATGTCACAATTTTTCTTCAATTCATATGTGTTAGAAGCGATAATTCCACAGCAGTAGCTTATATCAATAATAAGGGAGGCCCTGTTATGAATTTGTTTCTTGTTACTAAGGACATTTTTCTTTGGTGTTTTGACAGGGAAATCCAACACTCAGCTGTTCACCTCCCAGGGAAAGAAAATATTGTTGCTGACAAATTATCTAGACAATTCAGTGATAATACAGAATGGATGATTGACTCAGAAATATTTCAAACTTTATGTGAACAACTGGAAATTTCTCCTTGTATCGATCTCTTTGCTTCTAGATTGAATTGTCAATTACAAGATAATATTTCTTGGCATTATGATCCTTATGCAAAATTTGTTGATGCTTTTACTATAAATTGGGGAAACCTAATTCCATATATTTTCCCTCCTTTCAGTTTGCTCATGAAGATCATTATGAAAATAAAGGAAGACAAAGTAAGGTTGGCTCTTCTCATAATTCCCGTCTGGACTACACAACCATGGTATCCTCTACTGCTTGAAATTCTCAGTCATTACCCTATTTTCCTTCCAAAAACAGAATATCTTCTCAGACTACCACACAGCGACTGCATTCATCCCCTTGCAGGGAAACTCCAACTTGCCGGATGTCTTGTCTCTGGAATCAATTCCTATCAGGAGGCATTTCAAAATCAGCTGCCAACCTCATCCTACATTCATGGAAACCAGCCACTCAAAAAACATATAATTATGCCTGGGGGAAATGGATTGTTTGGTGTAAGGAAAGGAAGGTTAATCCACTTTACCCATCTGAAAACATTTAGCTAATTATCTAGCCTTCCTTGATTATTCAGGAAAATCTTACAGTGTGATTAATTCTCATCGATCAATGTTAAATCAAACTCTTAGCTTATTATCAAATATTAGTTTTTCAGATTCCAAATTAGTTAACAGAACTGTAAAAGGAATTTTCAACAAAAACCCTCCAAATCCTCGTTATTTGACACTTTGGGATGTCTCTATGTTACTCCAATATCTAGAATCACTTTATCCTCATGGAACGCTGTCCGTAAAATTATTGACCAAGAAATTGGCAGCCCTTATTGCTTTATGCACTGCTCAAAGAGTTCAAACGCTTGCAGCTCTTGATATAAAAAATATTCGAATCACAAACTCAGAAGTTATTTTTCTTATTACTGATCATCTCAAAACAACCAAACCGTCACGTCATAAAAATTCAATAAATCTTTATAAATATGAAAAGGAACCTTTATGTGTCCTTGCTGTTCTTTCTGAGAATTACAGACAACTCGGACCAAAGACAACTCGGACCAAGACAACTCGGACCACTTTTGAAGACAACTCGGACCAACTTTGAAGACAACTCGGACCAACTTTAAAGACAACTCGGACCAACTTTGAAGACAAGTCGGCCCAATTTTCAGGACAACTCGGACCAACTTTAAAGACAACTCGGACCAACTTTGAAGACAAGTCGGCCCAATTTTCAGGACAACTCGGACCACTTTTGAAGACAAGTCGACCAACTTTCTAGGCAACTTGGACTGACTCGGTGAATAATTCGGACCTGAATAGTGGAGAAACGAAGATTCGGGGTTGGTGAGGAAAGACACAAAACAACAAGTCACGGTTTAAACGATTTATTAAAAACTGAGGCATGACAATCAAAGACATGAATAAATGAATGAATAAAAGTTCACATAAAAAACAATGTCCAGCACATATTTTATCAAACTATATGTACAATATATATGTATTGGAATTTAAAGTCACAATTCTTCAAATTTAAGTCCGTATGAACATCATATTATCTGAATGGTATATATTGGAATGGACGTGATTCGCTCGTTCAAATGAAGGATCATAATCTATGTTTTGGAAACAAAAAAATGAAAAAACTGTATGGCTGAACCGATCAGTGAATTAACCCAGAGTTGTCAATTTTCACCTGTAATTACATTGAATATAATCCCATGACTGAGTCTCTATTTTTATATTTGAGGTGTTTATGCTGACTCTTCTGTGGTGATTGGTGGCTGTTCGACTTTCACACATTATTTCTGTGTGATTACTTGTTTAGTTGCAATGCAAACATTCATCACATATCAAAGTTTGTGGTGAGAAGCATTTTCATTTTACAGAATAACTTCAAAGACAACGCAAGCTGCACTGAAAAGTGTTCCGTTGCATCTATTGAAGTCTTTGAGATCACATTTAATTATTTTCGACATCATTCTTTTCTTCACAGTTGGTCCAACCTGTCTAATAGTCGTTACAACTTATCTTGAAAGTTGGTCCGAGTTGTCTCCAAAAGTGGTCCGAGTTGTCTTGAAAGTTGGGCCGACTTGTCTTGAAAGTTGGTCCGAGTTGTCTTCAAAAGTGGTCCGAGTTGTCCTGAAAGTTGGGCCGACTTGTCTTCAAAGTTGGTCCGAGTTGTCTTCAAAAGTGGTCCGAGTTGTCTTCAAAAGTGGTCCGACTTGTCTTGGTGCGAGTTGTCTTTGGTCCAAGTTGTCCTGATCCCCTTTCTGAATATCTCAACAGAACTAAAGACAAAAGAAAAAGTTCAAAATTGTTTATTTCTTTCAAAGCCTTTTCTGCAGTTTGCACCAGCACCCTCTCTAGATGGATTTGTGATATTCTCAAAAATGCTGGCATCGACATTTCAGTTTACATTGCTCACTCAGTGAGAGGTTCATCTACCTCAGCCGCCATTCATGCTGGAATCTCACTAAATAACGTTCTGTCCACAGCAAATTGGACTTCTGCTGAAACATTTTATAAATTTTATTTTAGATCAGATATTCCATTAGCTAACCCTGACAAAACGTTTGCTAACTTTGTATTAAAAATACTCCATAAATTATTTGTCGGTTGGCATCATCCTTAAACTATGCAATTTCATCCCGAATGACTGTGAGTTTTATGTGTAACAGAATTCCCCCTCTCATCCAAGTATTTTGGATGAGCAGGATGAGGGGAATTCTGTGAAGCATAAAACGAACATGTCAGAGGGATGCCTTCCCCCCAGGCTTGGGTCGCAAGAACCCACCCATTTTTTTCATACTGCCAACCTCCAATAGGCTTTAAATCGACATTCTGTTCATCATGAACCAGCGGTTTATACTCAGGCAACAATAACTGATCATAAAATCATTCGTGCATAGCACTCATTTTGACCTCTTTTAATAGAGATTGGCCCGCCCCCTATCGGTGACGATGCAATTTCATCCCTCTGACATGTTCGCTTTATCCTTCACAGAATTCCCCTCACCCTGCTCATCCAAGATGCTTGGATGAGGAGGGGGGGGGGGGGAAATTTGTCACACTTGAGCAAATAATGGACATAAACTAAGTTTGTTTTTTTACCAATTATCTTTATATTTTCAAAGGGATATTGGTAAAAGTTTCTCAGACTTGAAGTCTTATACAACTGAATAAAAATGTAATTGAAAGCCAATTATTATAGTTTTCAGGCAATCTTCAGTGAATGTTATTTGTCATACTTGTGTATGCTTTCAGATATTAATGTTTCAGGGGACAATTGTCCTGTCAATTTTACTGTTGGGCAAATGTCATGGCTAAATTTTTGAACTATTGATTTCTCTATGCATTGCATTGATCGTAATTGATTTTAATACTCTGAATATGCAAAAATTGATTTTCTGATCTCTCAAAACAGGTAAAAAACTGAGTTTTTGCCTCAATTTCGCTACCTCTCAAGACAGGTGGTCTCTCATAAAAGGTGGTCTCTCATGACAGGTCCATTATAAAGTGAAACCAGTCAGTGCATGGACAAAGTGGTCTCTCAAGACAGTGGTCTCTCAAGACAGGTTTTACTGTATAGCCTCTTTAACAGTGTCATAATTACTACTTTGCGCTGAAGATAGGGCAGAATAGATTTATTGGGCTTTCCCTTTCAAAACAGTGTGAAATAGCTATATCCAGACATCCCTTTGCCCTTGTAAACTTACTGCCACTTTTTCAAAGTGAGAAAAATATTTATCAACACTTCCTTTTTTTGAAAAGTGGAATTAGTGGCAGCCTAACATGTTTGGTTCCATCAAATCTACATACGGGAGACGACTAATATAAGCATTAAGCTTTCTGTTGAATCCCTTCATCATTTTGCTTCATTTATTCATATAACTGTATACTGCATCCATTATCTTAAAATTGTATCTGTATTTTTGTTGTTGTTATTGTTGTAAACTATATTGTATGCAATTGCAGTGTTTCTGTCAATAAATATTGTTTAAACTAACTAAATCTACTTACATTTGAGTCTGACCCTGTGATTCTAATTCTTTTATTTTTATTTCCTTCTGAGCCTGAATTTCTAATTCTCTTAAATGCATCTTGTTTTGAGTCTGAATTTGTTCCCTTTCTTTTTGAGCCTGAATTTGTTATCTTTCTTTTTGAGCGAGCTTCAATTTCTTTCAGTTTAATTTCATTTCGTCTTTCTTCCTTTTGGGCCTGAATTCCTAATTGCCTCATTTTGTTTGTTGTATTTCTAATCATTTTAATTCCAATTCAATTTTTAGCTTAACTTTGGCAAAGCCTAATTGGAGTTATTGTCATGGTCCATTGCCCGTCCATTGTGCTGTACATATTGCTCGGGCCAGAGGCCGTATTTATGAACTGATCTTTACGAAACCTCTTGGGTACCTTTGTTATCACCGTGAGACGAGAAAGAGTGTTTTGGGGTCCGGTCCGAAATTCAAGATGGCCACTGGCAGCCATTTTGTACAAAATTAGGTGCAGTCAGCTTTTTGCGCAGAACTTCCATATGAATGCTCTGATTTGAATAATTTTTGTATGAATGTTTAGTACCATGGGATACATCACATATAATACGGGTTTTTTTCTTGTGTGTAAATTATGCAAATTAGACTAACTTTGATTTATTTAGTGTTACTTTGAGCACTGTAAGTTCAAATGTCAATACGGCTCGGGCTAGAGGCCGTATTTATGAACTGATCTTTATGAAACTTCTTGGGTACCTTTGTTATCACCGTGGGATGAGAACGAGTGTTTTGGGGGTCCGGGCTGAAATTCAAGATGGCCACTAGCAGCCATTTTGTACAAAATTAGGTGCAATCAGATTTTTGTGCAGAACTTTCATATGAAAGTGCTGATTTGAATAATTTTTTGTGTGAATGTTTAGTACCGTGGAATACATCACATATAATATGGGTTTTTTCTCGTGCATAAATTATGCCAATTGGACAGACTTTGTTCTATTTAATGTTACTTTCAGCACTATAACTGCAAATACCAATACGGCTCGGGCTTGAGGCCATATTTATGAACCGATCTTTACGAAACTTCTTGGGTACCTTTGTTATCACCGTGGGACAAGAACGAGTGGTTTCGGGGTGCGGTCCGAAATTCAAGAGGGCCACCAGCGACCATTTTGTACTTTAGTTAGTGCAATTAGTTTTTTGTACAGAACTTCTGTATGAAAGTTCTGATTTGAATAAATTTCTGTATGAATGTTTAGTGACATGGAATACATCACATATAATGCGGCTTTTTTTCTCGTTCAAAAATTAATCAAATTAGATGAACTTTGATTTATTCAGTGCTACTTATACACAGTAAGTGCACATGTCAATACGGCTTGGGCTAGATTCTGTATTTATGAACCGATTTTCACGAAACTTCTTGGGTACCTTTGTTATCATCTTGGGACAAGAACGAGTGTTTCTGGGTGTGGTCCAAAATTCGAGATGGCTGCCAGTGGCCATTTTTTACCGCAATTAGGTCCAATCAGTTTTTTGTACGCAACTTATATACGGCTCAGGCTAGAGGCTGTATTTATGAACCGATCTTTACAAAACTTCTTGGGTACCTTTGTTATCACCATGGGAAGAGAACGAGTGTTTTTGGGTACAGTCCAAAATTCAAGATGGCTGCCAACGGCCATTTTGTACCAAAATTAGTGCAATCAGTTTTTTGTACAGAACTTCTGTATGAAAGTTCTGATTTGAATAAATTTCTGAATGAATGTTTAGTAACATGGAATATATCACATATAATGCAGTTTTTTTTTCTCGAGCAGAAATTATGCAAATTAGATGAACTTTGATTTATTCGGTTCTACTTATACACAGTAAGTGCATGTGTCAATACGGCTCGGGCTAAAGGCTGTATTTATGAACCGATCTTCACGAAACTTCTTGGGTACCTTTGTTATCACCTTGGAATGAGAACGAGTGTTTCTGTGTGCGGTCCAAAATTCAAGATGGCTGCCAGTGGCCATTTTGTACCGAAATTAGGTCCAATCAGTTTTTTTTACTCAACTTCTATACGGCTCAGGCTAGAGGCCATATTTATGAACCGATCTTTACGAAACTTCTTGGGTACCTTTGTTATCACCGTGGGACGAGAACGAACGTTTTTGGGTGCAGTCCAAAATTCAAGATGGCCGCCAGCAGCCTTTTTGTACCAAAATTAGTGCAGTCAGTTTTTTGTACAGAACTTCTGTGTGATAGTTCTGATTTGAATAAATTTTTGTAGGAATGTTTAGTAACATGGAATACATCACATATAATACGGGTTTTTTTCTCGTGCAGAAATTATGCAAATTAGATGAACTTTGATTTGTTCAGTGCTCCTTATACACAGTAAGTTCACATGTCAATACGGCTCGGGCTAGAGTCTGTATTTATGAACTGATCTTCACGAAACTTCTTGATGTACCTTTTTTATCACCTTGTGACAGGAACGAGTGTTTTTGAGTGCCTTTGTTATCACTGTGCTATGAGAACAAATATTTTGGGGTTCAGTCAGACCCACTCTGGGACTCAAAGATTTCTTTTCTTGTTTAGCATCTAACTGTCACCCCACTTTTACAATACTTTACCTATATATTTGTTACAGGCTATGGTCAGCATTTATGTACAGACCTTTGCAATACTTTACATGTACCTTTGTTATCAGGTCATTACCTAGATGTTTGTCATTGCTGTGTCACATTCTATACATGTACATGTCTTAAACAAGTTGATCTACAGTGTCATTGACACTTTCATTTTTCAGTTCATTGATGTTGGTATATTGGGGGACGGTGCAGGGGTTCTTTTGGATGTCTACAGGGGCCAAATATGGGACCCTTTCCCAGTGGTATGTTGGCATGATTTTCCCCAATTCAAACCCAAAATTTCCTAATCTCAGTCCTCATTCAAATAAAAATTTAATTCTTCTTCAGTTCTTGAAGATCTAATTTCGAGTTTTCATCACTTGTTACTGCAAAAAATTAGGTGCCCCAAAAGGCAGTTTTTAGATATGTTTGCAAATTAAATCCAAGGAACCTTCTCAGTTGTTTCTAGGCAAGTCTTGGCTGCCTACATAGGCAGTCAAGACTTGCCTAGACATAACTGCAAAGCCACAAAATGTAGACTATCGCATAAATATCTTGATCATTTAATAGTATAAGAACAATATATTTAATAGAGATTACAGAGAATGATCATTACTTCATGCGACTGTTTGTTATAAAATGTACTACATGCACTATATCACGACACATGAATTTTCCCAAGAGTGCAGAAGAATCCCTGGGGGAGGGGTGGGGGATTTCAGACAGAGACAAAAGACCTTCCTCAATGTAATGATTAACAATGAGCTGTTTAAGTTCATGTTTGTCCAGCCTGGGAGTGGCAGGTAATTCAAGATACTGGGCAAGTTGGAATAAATCTTTCTTTGTAAGAGGGTCTAAAAGGGCTACTAAACTAGGAGAGCTTTCAAATTCAGAAATAATTCTGTCACAATAAATACCATGATGAAGTTTGCTGGTTCTCAGATTATACAAGTAGTAATACTGAAATGTTTGAAGTAAATTTAAATGCTTGAATATCTAGCCAAAATGGCAATT
Source organism: Pictodentalium vernedei (assembly GCA_031216915.1). Lineage (NCBI taxonomy): Eukaryota > Metazoa > Mollusca > Scaphopoda > Dentaliida > Dentaliidae > Pictodentalium > Pictodentalium vernedei. The sequence goes on from CM062297.1 coordinate 379,084,802, forward strand.
GCAATATGCAAATAAAGCTTTCTTGTTATATTTTATTCAATCTTGGCAATGAGCCCCCCAATTTCTGTTATGGCGTGTACTAATAATTCGGTTAACAGAAAGTAATCTGAGAATCAGCTACAATAACTTAACAATTCTGAAATTTAATTAAAAATATAATTTGAAAGGAAAATGGTACAAATAGTTTACACTATTTGGTGTACAGAGAAATAAAACAGACATACTTATCAGTTAGACCAAATAGAGTTCAGCAGAGTCCAATAATGGATATGATGAAGAAACCTTCCAGCTGGTATTGTAATGTCCAAGAATGAGTCTGCAGAAACAGTATTCAAATAAATTGTTATGAAATGTTCACTCAAAAATCCAGCAGTATCCAATAAATTCCAATAAAGCACTTGACAAAATGCAAATGGAAATAATCTTCAATCAATATTGGTTTCACAGGTAGTTTAAAAAAATAATCCTGTAGAATCTTTATTTTTTTCACGAGTAAATCCTAGTTCACAAGAAGAAGAAACTCTCTTCAAATTCTGGAAACAATTCTCCAATACAAAATGTCTCAATAGCCACAAAATAATATTCTGTACAATATATAATAATCTCAGCTGCTTTCTAAAATATTATACTGTCCTGTATTAATTATCTCCAATGTTCAATGAATGCTGAATGTATAAACAATTGTCACTTCTCATTGTTGTGCATGTGAGACAAAACCATCAGATGAATGAATGACTGACAGAGATTATTATATTGTCATCAAATGGAAAGTTCCAGAAAGAAATTTCTCCAATGTTCTTTTGTTCCACTAATTGCTGATTGGCTGAATAAAATCACCTCATTAAGTTTCTAGATCATTCTGTCGAATTTCAGGTAAACAAGTGTGACCCAAATAAACAATCAGGGAGCTGAAATAGTACCTGTGTAACAGTATTTCATTGCCAGAGTGCTAGAATGTTGTATGTCTCATATGGGGACATAGGACATTCTAGCACTCAGGCGACAATTTGTAAACATGTTGATAGGTGCATTCAGAGGGCACTCAGTGCAAACAACTGCTCACCCAAGCCAGAGTGTGTTTATTCTAATTAAAAAACAATTTTTGAAAATATTAATTATTTATAATTATTAACCAAGCCAGGATATATCAATTCTGATATTATAATAAAAAAAACATATTTATAATTCACTTGTGATTATTGTATTTTAGCGAGTTTACACCTGAGGACAGTGTTAACAAAACAGAGGGAAAATTACCTGGTTATACAGTGAGAAGAAAAAATACTGGAAATAAAAAAGGAAAAGAATCAATGGAAAAATGTCATTTGGCAGAAAATGAAACAAGATGAAAGATAGAAAAGTATACTTGTTAAGTAATTTTAAAAAAGAAGCCCAAAGTGTCCAAAAGGAAGAATGATTTTCTGTTTAAAATATAAAAGTATGCTATATGAACAGAAAACTGAGGAATTATTATTTCATAGAGGATATCCAGTGTTTTTGAGTTTTATAAGAATCTGATAATTCCATTTGTTTCAACCATGAATTGATGCATGAAAGTAAACAGCGCATTGAATCATTGATGCGCGGAAGTGATTTGATCGATACTTGGCACAGAAGGGTCTTGCGATCTGATTCAGTTGACGGATTTCTGGTCCAAACATGGCCCGAAAGTTCATAATATAAGTTTTTGGTTTGGTATGTCCTTTGAAAGGACGTACCAAACCAAAAATTTATATTACTGTCTTTCAGGGCATGTTTGGACTAGCGGGTTTCATGCATCAATTCTAGGTGAATATGTGTTGAATTATTGCTGGAAATGATCGGTATCCACTCAAAAACACTAGATTTTCTTTTCATTATACATTTCTAGAACAAATTGATCATTTCTAGTGATAATTTGACTCGGACGCAGCTTGAAGTGATACTTTGAAAGCCGCCATTTTGATTGATACCGTGAAAGTGAAAATATCTATATCTTCACAGTGGGGGATACAATTTCTATCTTTCTGCAATTTCTTCGATAATCTATCTTTTAGCGTATAATAAAGTGAAATTTTTATTCTATAACCCAATGGCCCAGACTTAGCTGGTGCTAACTCAAAAATATCGAGGGCCAAACACAAATTTTGCCCCCCAATCCCCCAAATTTGCATGTAAAACCAAAAATAAGAAGTCCTATCGGGCCCTCCATACATTTACTCTGCGCATGCGCAGATGTCAGGAAGTGACCGGAATTGGTGCCAACATCTTTCTTTGTTTGGCCCTCAGTCAGATAACAACAAACTGACATCTGTGCTTTTAAATCTCAGTTTTAATGATGCCATGCACAAATCAATCAAATGTCATGCAATCGACAGCATGCTTTTGATACTCGGCAGAAGAATATAACCTTGTAACAACGTTGATGTTTTTTTTGGCAGATCACATGACTCACATCAAAGGAATGAGAAGTATTGGGAACTGAGTGATCACGCATACGATGATGACTGGGTTCCGGCTAACTTTAACCGTGACTTGAAGCTATATATTGGTTTTATGTTTTAACCCCATTCACACACACTTTTGTTGTCGAAATAGGTCCTTTATGTGAAACAATAGTTTGTGAATCAATATAATATTATATTTCCCCTTTGTTTAACAAAAAGGTATGACAGCACATGTCCAGTCAAATAATCGATCATTGAAAAAAATCGTCGATTATGACCTCAATCGACGGTTGATCGATTTTTCGATCATTCGCGACAGCCTTATTTGAAACGTTCAGGGCTGAAACTTTATAATTTTTATAAAAATTATTTCATGTTCCCCATTTTCGGGACATGGGCCTGACGTCATCATTCTTGCTAATGCTTTTTGGCTTGTTTTATTTTGTACACATTTTGAAGTGAAATGGGGACTTTTAGCTGGCTTTCTCCGACAACATTAAATCGCGTTTATTCTCTTTTACGTTGACTCCCTGGTGGCATTTCCAAAAATGTGGAATGACATTGACCCACTGGTTCGAAATTTACCACGAGCACAGTTTAAAAAAAATGACCAACACGTTTCTAGGCTCGTATGAAGCCTCTGTCAAATGCAGTAACAGATCATGCCATGAATTTCGGGAAGTACCGACTCCTGTGACACACCAGGCTCACTGAAATAAGTCTGTTAAATCCTTATTAATTAGGGTTGATTCCGGAAAACTCCAGAAAATAAACTGCCAACGAGGAACTCAAACCTCTAAGCTGGCTCTGGGTAAACTGTCACATTCCCATGTATGCCCCCCTTCTAAGTGCAAGAATGAAACCAAATTCCACTTATCACCAGGACTGCAGAGATCATTCCTTACATATTTCTATTTTATTTTATTTTTCTACTATGCATGTTATTTTCAGTTGCAGCTGATTCTCCCCCCTCTCTCTCTCTCTCTCTCTCTCTCTCTCTCTCTCTCTCTCTCTCTTTCTCCTCCTCTCCCTATCTCTTTCTCTCTCTCTTCACTTTTTCCCTCATTCGTTGCTTTTTTTATCTCCCACTTTTTTGTTTTTCCATACTCTACATTTTCCCTTTCCCTGAGGTGGGTGGCAGTAATACAGCCAGCTGGCTATGTCACCTCCCTGCAGAAGACAAATATGCAGCTTCATAAATCCTGGACGTGATATAATATTAATACTATTTGTTGTTTCTTGGGCAATCATGTTATAAACATGTATTATAATGTCTTTTGCAAATAAAGTTATTACTTACTAGAAGTCCTATCTGGCCCTCCATATATTTACTCTCCATGCATGCGCAGATGCCAGGAAGTGACCGGAATTGGCGCCAACATCATTCTTTGTTTGGCCCTCAGTCAGATAACAACAAACTGACATCTGTGCTTTTAAATCTCAGTTTTAATGATACCAGTCACAAATCAATGGTTAATTTGGTGGATCCAAGGACACAACTGGATGAAGGAAGAAAGAAATGGTGATTTGAAACGTTCAGGGCTGTAACTTTATAATATTTATAAAAATTATTTCATGTTCCCCAATTTCGGGACATGGGCCTGACATCATCATTATTGCAAATGATTTTTCCATTGTTTGTTAAGTGTTCCTTCTCTATCCTTCCTTGAACCCCCCAGTTAAACTCCCAAGCTTTTTGGCTTGTTTTTAGCTTACCTGACTGAAAGTCAGGATGAGCTTTTCTGATCACTCTTCGTCCGTCGTCCGTCCTTCGGTCCGTTGTCCATTGTCTTGCGTGAAGGTGGTGTTTGAGCCTCTTTCTCCTAAACCATAGGCCACATTTTAATTAAATTTCATGTAAGTAGTGGTTATATAGGGGTATTTTGATTTTTATGCAAATTAGGTTTTGGCTCATATTGAGCAGAGGGGTGGGGAAAAAATGGCCAAATTTTTTGAAAATCTTCTTCTAATGAACCACCAGTCGCAGAGACTTGATATGTGGTATACGGAGTCCTTTTGAGGTTTAGGGGGTGAGATCCAAGTTTGTTCAAGCCATTTCCCTAGGTCCATATTTGGACTCACTGTGGGAGCTCAAATTATAACTTAGTTCAAAATGAGGAATTTTCTTTAAAAATCTTTTTCTTCAGATCCAGCAGTCGGAATGTTTTGATATTTGGTGTGCAGCATCCTTATGGGGGTGAGATTCAAAATTTGTTAAAGCCAAGTCCCTGGGTTCATCTATGGCTCCCTGGTGGAGCCCGAATTATAACTTAGTTCAATATGAGGAATATTCTTTAAAAATCTTTTTTTTTTAGATCCACTGGTCAGAATCTTTGGATATTTGGTATAAGCTTTTCTTAGGAGGAGCAGATGCAATTTGTTGAAATCAATTCTCTGGGTTGATATTTATGCTACCATGTCAGGTGAGCGCCCTCAGGCTCCCTGGGGCCTCTTGTATTGAATTTCTTTTATAAAATTTCTTGGGAGTTCAACGTGTTACACAGAATGTTTATTCTGTATAACCCCATGGTTACATCATCACCCTAGGGGTGTTTGGGCATTTTGGTCATGCATCATATATCCGATGTATCGTTTTTTCTTCTGGTGAAGTTCTTGCTTTACATCAGATACTTCAAAATCTGTAACTGACTTCGGGCCGTGTTGCCTGGGGTCTTGTTTCCAGTTTTTATTCTGAATTTTTTTGTATATGTAGTTTCCTATTTATTATTATGGTAGGGCTGTTGTAAGATACATTAAATATTCCGGTGGTGTAGCAATTAATTTTTTGGATAGTAAAATAATTTTTGTCCACACTTAGGCTCTATTGGGATACATATGGGCACATCGTTCCCTTTGGGGACTTGGGCTCTTGTCAAAATTTTTCGAAATTTTTTTTTGTGTAAATTATTGTTCGATTTATATTTTGAACGTTATTTGTTATGTATCTTTTTCTAATATTTAATATGGAGTTGGTGGGAGTACGATCGACTTTATTTTGCTTCATTATGAAAGCATATTGCTCAAATGCAAGGCGAGGAAGCCTTTCCTCTGATTTACATGTTGGTTGCCTTGCTTGTAGTCGATGTACTCCCACTAATTCTTGCTCAACATGTGTCAGATGGGATGACAAACGTTGGAGATGGGTGTTACGGTTCGTTGTTAGAGGCGAGAGGCCACTGCTGGTCCTCTCACGGCGAGAGGCCACTGCCAGTCCTCTTGCCAAAAAGTCACTCTAGTTTTTTAGCTCAACTTTGGCGAAGCCAAATTTGAGCTTATGCCATGGCCCGTCGTCCGTCTGGCCGTCAACAATTGGATACGGCTCGGGCTAGAGGCCGTATTTATGAACCGATCTTTACGAAACTTCTTGGGTATCTTTGTTATGACCGTGGGATGAGAACGAGTGTTTTTGGGTGCGGTCCGAAATTCAAGATGGCTGCCAGCCACCATTTTGTACCGACGATGCAGAAATCTGTTTTTTGTGCAGAACTTCGATATGAAAGCTCTGATTTGAATAATTTTTTTGTATGAATGTTTAGTACCATGGAATACATCACATATAATACGGGTTTTTTTCTCGTGTGTAAATTATGCAAATTAGACTAACTTTGATGTTTTTTGGTGTTACTTTCAGCACTGTAAGTGCAAATGCCAATACGGCTTGGGCTAGAGGCCGTATTTATGAACCGATCTTTACGAAACTCCTTGGGTACCTTTGTTATCACCGAGGGACGAGAATGAGTGTTTTTGGGTCCGGTTCAAAATTCAAGCTGGCCGATGGCAGCCATTTTGTACAAAATTTGGTGCAATCAGATTTTTGCACAGAACTTCCATATGAAAGTGCTGATTTGAATAATTTTTTTGTGTGAATGTTTAGTACCATGGGATACATCACATATAATACAGATTTTTTTTCTCGTGCAGAAATTATGCAAATTAGATGAACTTTGATTTTTTCAGTGCTACTTACACACAGTAAGTACACATGTCAATACGGCTCGGGCTAGAGTCTGTATTTATGAACCGATTTTCACGAAACCTCTTGGGTACCTTTGTTATCACCTTGGGACGAGAACGAGTGTTTCTGGGTGCGGTCCAAAATTCAAGATGGCTGCCAATGGCCATTTTGTACCGAAATTAGGTCTAATCAGTTTTTTGTACACAACTTCTATACGGCTCAGGCTAGAGGCCGTATTTATGAACCGATCTTTACGAAACTTCTTGGGTACCTTTGTTATCACTGTGGGATGAGAACGAGTGTTTTTGGGTGTGGTCCGAAATTCAACATGGCCACCAGCAGCCATTTTGTACCAAAATTAGTGCAATCAGTCTTTTGTACAGAACTTCTGTATGAAAGTTCTGATTTGAATAAATTTTTGTTTGAATGTTTAGTAACATGGAATACATCACATATAGTACAGGTTTTTTTCTCGTGGAGAAATTATGCAAATTAGATGAACTTTGATTTATTCAGTGCTACTTATACACTGTAAGTGCACATGTCAATACGGCTCGGGCTAGAGGCTGTATTTATGAACCGACCTTCACAAAACTTCTTGGGTGCCTTTGTTATCACCTTGGGACGAGAACGAGTGTTTCTGGGTGCGGTCCAAAATTCAAGATGGCTGCCAGTGGCCATTTTGTACCAAAATTAGGTCCAATCAGTTTTTTGTCACAACTTCTACACAGCTCATATTTGTGAACTGATCTTCACGAAACTTCTTGAGTACCTTTGTTTTCACCTTGGGACAGGAATAAGTGTGTTTTGGGGTGCCTTTGTTATCACTGTGCTATGAGAACAAATATTTTGGGGTTCAGTCAGACCCACTCTGGGACTCAAAGATTTTTTTCTAGTTTAGCATCTGACTGTCACCCACCTTTACAATACTTTACCTATACATTTGTTACAGGCAACGGTCAGTATTTATGTACAGACCATTACAATACTTTATATGTACCTTTGTTATCAGGTCATTACCTAGATGTTTGTCATTGCTGTGTCACATACTATACATGTACATGTCTTTGTCTTGACAAGTTGAGCTACAGTGTCATTGACACTTTCATTAGTTTCTATTTACAGAGGAACAAGAACATGGTGATGTTTACGTGATGCCATCAGAGAGTGTGCCTCCGTCGTCACATTTAGATAGTCAAACAGAGCTAGCGGCAAAAGTGCTCTTAAATATTAGGCAGGGCAATAATCCACACACCCGTGGTTTCAGCTCCCTGTCGCCAGCTAGCTCGACCGGTGAAGCGGTTACTCCGTCCGTGGATACCGTGATGTCGGGTGTGTCCATTGCGGTCGACGAGAGTAGAAAGGGTAGAGCAAGCACTATAAAATAAAAACAGGCTCACCCTGCGACGGTGGAGAGGAAGAAGCTGGCAAGTTCAGCAGGAAGCTCGGCGAGGTCTGAAGGACCGCGAGCGAGAGAGCCCCCTCTTTTTCCCAACAACATCTGGGGCCAGATGTTGTGGTCAGAACATGCGTCAGTCGGAGCATACGTCCTCATCTCCCGTCTGGGACGCTCCGTTCAGTTCACAGCCGGGGTCGGCTACAGTTACAGGTTCTTCTTCAGCGTCTACCAAGCACACATGACTGCACCTTGGCTACGTGACTTCTGATATCCACCTGCATCGCCAAGAAAAGTCCTCTCTTCGTCAAAGAAGTCACACCATCCGGTAGCTAAGGAGACAAGGCCTCATTCATCAGGACATCTGCAGAAAAGAGCCATCTCGGACACACTGTTCCAGGAGCAGCTGGCGGCCAAGGAACAGAAGACTGCTACTCCTCAGGCCTCCGTAACAGACTTGCCGTTGCAGATTGCGCAGCTCATCGCAGCATCCCAGCAAGTGCAGAAGCAGCCGATGGCAGTCTCAAAACGTGAGCTGTCGGATGGTCCTGAGTCGGTCCAGTCATCTGCAAGTTCAGATGCTGCTGACCGTGATTTTCAACTGATTCAGGCAGATGGTGAGAGGGATACGGAGGAGGATTACCCTTCCTTTTCGGATCAACACATGGTTGCGATGGATTTAATTCATCAACACTACCCTGAATTTGTTCCAGCGAATCAGAATGCTGCGACTACTAGGAAGAAACTGCTGGTGTTGTTGACTTCATCCAGACAAAGAGGAGGTCATGTCTTTTCCAGTTCAGTCTAGACAGGTGTCGCAGGCCTTTGGCCATTTAGACAACGCCATATTCAACTTTCCAGTGGGATTAAGTAAGGTGGTTTCTTGTCATCTTCCGTAATTTTACCGATTGTTGAACTATGTTCATTTAAAATGGTTGGGGAAGATGTATAGAGAGATCCTCTGTGTTTGGATGAGCAGGCTAAGGACTTAGTTATGGCTTACCTTTGTCATTCACTGTTCGCTCGGACACAACTGAGACGGCAATTTCTTCATTCAGAGCGAATTTAGACGCACTGTGTTATGCAGATCACCTTTAAGAACTGTGGCACAACATCTCAATGGAAAGGAATTTGAGGACGTTCGTACCTCTTTAAGAGTCCTTTCCAGGGCTATTATATTTATTTATCATGTATAACTCTGTCTTAACAGTGGCTAATTTGGAGTTAATCAGACATGACGGAGCCCTTGCGTCGTCATCTTTAATAGATGACAAGGTGAAAAACTCTCTACAGGTCGCTCCGGTATCCAGACACTAAGTTTTTGACGATAAGCTTTCATTGGTTTATGATCAAGCTACAAAGAAAGCATCAATACTCTGCTCCTTAAGTCGGCGTCTAATCAACCCGCAACAGCAGAAAAGAGTAAGGGAGGACGTCCTAGACAGAAAATCGTCTAAAAAGGACTCTTTGCGAGAGTATAGGTAACCCTCCTATAATTACTCCAGGGATTGTCAATACAGCGACTCGGACAAGGGGCGTAGGTCTGATCGAGACTACCGGTCAGACGCCCCTAATCTGATGGGGCGAGGCTCTTCGTGAGGGGGACGTAGTTTCTCCTTCCGTAGGCCTCGCAGGTACTACAGTGAGGGTTAGGACCTCTATTGCTTAGCAGTTGGCGGATGGTTATCAAGATTCACATCAAACTGGATAACTATTATGGAAGACCAGTAGGCAAGAAGTGTGGTCTCGGATGGCTTACTGCTATTTTTCTGAGAGAAACCACCACTAACTTGATGTCTGTGATGGACAAAGCTTCTGTCAAATCCTTGCATAAGAGTCTCTCCAATCGGAAGTAAAGGTTATCTTGACAATGATAGTAATAGAGGTCATCGAGAATCAAGATTGTCTAGGATTCTACAGTTACCTGTTACTCGTACCGAAGCCAGAGAGCTCGTTCTGACCGATAATAGACTGAAGCTGGATAACAAGTTTATCATAGCTCTAAAAGTTTATTTATGGTAATCATTCAGTCGGTAAAACCGAGCATTCGAGTGATCGACTATGCAGTAAGCATAGATTTAAGGATCTGTTCTTTCATGACCTGGTATATCCGGCATTCAGAAAGTACCTACGGTTCGTCGTCCAAGGATTAGTATTTCAGTTCCGAGTGATGTGCTTCGGTCTGAATCTAGCGCCCTGGCCGTTCACTCGAATAATGGACTTGGTAATGTCTCACAACAATCTAGTCGTCTGCCGTTACCCAGAGCGAAATTAGTCAGTTGTTATGTTCGCTTTTGTCTACACTCAGACGCATTAACAGCGAGGGATTTTATGCGACTGATGGGGTTGTGCGGAGCGGCTGTGGATCTTATTCCGATGGGTCGCTTATGCACACATCCCCTCCAGTTATTCTTTACCCAGAACTGGAGTGTGAAGACGCATTCGCCCAAGACCAGTATTGTTTTAACAGATCTAGTAAACAAAAGGTCCAGATTTGAGCAGATATTCAATGGTTAACTCCAAGAGTTCCGCTGCAGCTGCCCTATCCGGCTTTCACGATTATGACGGATGTGAGTCAATAGTTTGGGGCACGACCCGGAGTTCGACAGACTCGAAATGCAGGGATTTTGGGACCCTCGGTTCCCAGAGAAATAAATAAACATCAAAGAATGATGTCAGTATTGTTAGTGCTACATCAATGGATTCACATTATAGCAGACACGCATGTTCAGATATTGTCGGACAACTCAATAGTGGTAGCGTACATCAGGAACCAGGGTGGCTCCCATTCATTTCCATTATGCCAACTAAGATTTTTCTATTTCGTCATGTATCATCATGTTTGAACATCTCTCTATCCGTCATATACCAGGTCGTCTGAACGTACTAGTAGACTCGCTCCTCGGAAAGGTCGCCTGTTGCATTTGGATTGGTTGCTTAACAAGCAAGTATTTGGACAGTTTTTCTACCAGTGAGATCGCCCCATGATAGTTCAGTTTGCAACGCACCGGAACAATTAGTTACCATCATTTGTGTCGCCATGCCCAGACCATTGAGCACATGCAATTGACGCTCTGCCGAATTCATGGGGATGGATGATAGGATACACGTATCCTCCAGTTCATTTGATTCAGTAGATTACGTTTAAGATTAAACAGTCTTGTTGTGAATCCAACTACTAGTAGCACCTCTGTCGTCACAGAAACCTTGGATCAGTTTTCTCAAGTGTCTGTTATGGGACGCTCCCCAGAAGCTTCCTCCACGTGAGGGCCTTCTTTTTCAGGAAAAGTTTTGTTCTTCATGTCCTTCTCCACCCATAGTGGCATAATGGAGTCAATTAGATGTGAGGGAACCATCATGGTTCCTATATTATTTGATGAACACTTAAGTAATGCAGGTGAGGAGATTTCAATATGACTTCGAATCCCCCCCCCCACCTCCTCTCCCCCAACCTGCCCCCCCCCCCCCCCCCCACACACACACACACACTGCCTGTGCGTTTAGAGGCAATAGTTTTCTTCCCACAAGCCTCGTATAATTTGATACATACATACTATGCATTTGGATCGTGTTCTATGGCGACCTCATGGACACATCTGCTTTTTAGTTGGATTAGTGTCCTGTGATTATTTTTTGATTTGTTATATATGAGCGCTTATTAAAAAATCATCGTAATTAAATTGCTACTCTTTGAGTACCTTGGAGGCTGCATAACCAGTTAACTGGTATTCAGATGATTACTTGCTGGATTTTAATGCTCTCGCGCATTATATTATTAGGCTAATGCTTTATTGTATTTTGTCCCTTGAAATTATAATCTATTTTGGGGGCGGTCCATGTCGGAGCCTGTTAATCATACCTACTTCCATTTCTAGATCCAGGTTTCTATTATGTCAGTACTTAAATTACATATTCTCATGTGTTTATGGTTGTAGATATCGGATAGTACACGTTGGAGAGTGTTGTTACTGGAATTTATTGTACAGAGGCCACCTGTGGGTTACTTCGGAAGTGTGTTTTCTCTTCAGGGATTGTTCAGTGTGGCTCGATTGGACATGTGTATGTTATATTTTATATCACCGGTTTTCTCTGTATCTGTGTACGCCATCTGTGGTGTACGTTATATAGCGGGCAGTATTAATTACCAGGTTCGTCATTATAGCCTTAACTTCTGAAGTGGTGTTAAGCACCATTTATTAATAATGAATTAATACCTGAGTGCCTGTTCGACGATTATTTATATTGTTTTTTGGTACCGCTCTTATTGATTCCAGAGATCTCCCCTCTTTCTTTTAAAGATTCCTTCCAAAGAAGGTGGGGGGGGGGGGGGGGGGGGAGGAGGATTTTTACCTCTTCTCTAGCTTGATGGGTATGTAACTATGAAGGAAGCTGCTTTATCCGTAATTATGTCCTGCATACAGCTGAAGTGTTATTTTATGGCATATGTTTGTAAGGGATTTTCTCTCTCAGAAACGCCATCCTAATTTTGGGGGCTTAGTCCGGACTAGCTTTAAAAATTAGGAACTTGTTACATCCTAATTAGCATTGTCTTCATGCTTAGAATAAGGAATTACTTAAATTGGGCTCCTTATTTAGGATTTGTCTCCTCTATTACCATATAGAGAGACATACATGTAATTCCTAATTATTCTAATTTCCTTTCTTCATGGATTGCAGGATTGGAACTTTGTTGATCTACTATTTCGGAAGTCCTAGGCCCTCCACCTTTTTATGATTCAGCTAAGTCTGGGCCATTGGGTTATTGTATAAAAATATTATAAATTTAAAATAATTAATATATTTTTTATACTTACCAATGGCCCAGACGGAGATGGTCCTCCCATGAGTGGGCACTCATACCTCCCCACTGAATTATTATGTAATACTCTCCTTTACAAAAAACGATGTTGGCGCCAGTTCCAGTCACTTCCTGGCGTCTGCACATACATGGAGAGTAAATGCATGGAGGGCCAGATAAGACTTCTAATTTTTGGTTTTACATTCAAATTTTGGGGATTGGGGTGGGGGTTGGGCAAAATTTGTGTTTGGCACTCAATATTTTTGAGTTAGCACCAGCTAAGTCTGGGCCATTGGTAAGTATAAAAAATATATTAATTTTTTAAATTTATAATTTTTCAGTTCTGTGGGACACACATAATGGATATCTCATAACTGAATAACTCTGTTAATTGAATATAACCTCCAGACACAAAACCATTTATCGAAGACTTGCTAATTGCTGATTTTGATCAAATCGAATTGGTGAGAACGAATTGAACTTCAAATCAAATGTTGAATCCAACTTCAAATAGAATCACAGTTAATGGACACTTCATCAGAAGAAAGGTTTTTTTTCCAAATAATAACCGTGATTGTTAAAAGACACAGTTATGGAGAGTGCATTTTTCTAGTGCTGAAATGGTTGACCCAGTTTTGTCACCTGCTAACCATCGGGCATAACCGGATATCCATTAATTTCAACTGCTGGTATTATTGTGTTGCCCACAATGCAAACATTGCTATCTGACCTCTGCAAAATAGTAAACAAACAAAAACCATCGATAGCCATTGGAAATCGTTGATGTTCAAATGATCATTAACACGTCGTAACTGTGGTCACCCTGCATTGCCCGGTCACAAAAGCAGGCCTTGCCATTTGAAAGTCACAGGCATGCGACATGTCGCACACATGAAACAAAGTTTACTTGTGCGATTTGTTCCCACGTGCATGCATATGAAGTGAGGGATGATCATCATTGATATTACTTAAGAATTTTCCATCAAGTTTGTAAATTGTAGTTAGGCATAATTAACTGTATTAGCAAAAAGCCTCTTACCTTGAGTGGCTTGAATTTGATGTAATCATAACATCATAAGGTGAATAGGTACTCCTAATTTTTAGCTCACCGAAGGGAGCTTAACTTATCACTTGCCGTCCGTCGTCGGCGGCGGCGTCCATCGTGAACTTTACATTATCGACTTCTCCTCAAACTACTTGACCAAATTTTGTGTGCATGTTCCTTATCATATGTCAATTCAAGTTTGTACAAATAAACTTGCCGCGTCCACAGGGGGCACCAGAAGGGGCATAACTCTGATAGCACCCATAAATTTTTTCAAAAATTCAAAAAAATCTTCTCCATGAGATCCAAAAGTCAGAATCTTTTCATATTTGTTATACAACATCTCTAGGGGAGTCAGAGTCAAGTTTGCTTAAATCGAGTCCCTGGGTTAAGATTTGGGCTCTCTATTGGAGCCCAAAGTTTAACTTGGTGCAATTTGAGGAAATTTCTTCAAAAATCTTCTTCTCCAGATCCACCAGTCAGAATCCTTTCATGTTTGGTATACAACATCTGTAGGGGGGTCAGATTCAAGTTTGTTCAAATCCAGTCTCTGGGTGAATAATTGGGCTCCCTGTAGGAGTGGTAATTTCAACTTACTGAAATACATGTATGAGGAAATTTCTTTAAAAATCTTCTTCTTCAGATCCACCAGTCAGAATGCTTTCATATTTGGTGTACAACATCTCTAGGGGGATGAGATTCATTTGTTCAAATCGGGTCCCTGAGTTAGTATTTGAGCTCTCTAATGGAGCCCAAAGTTTAACTTGGTGCAATTTGAGGAAATTTCTTTAAAAATCTTCTTCTTCAGATCCACCATTCAGAATCCTTTCATGTTTGGTATACAACATTTATAGGGGGGTCAGATTCAAGTTTGTTCAAATCGAGTCGCTGGGTTAATATTTGGGCTCCCTATGGGAGCCTAAATTTTAACTTTGTGCAATGCGTGGAATATTCTTTAAAAATCTTCTCCTTCAGATTCACCAGTCAGAATCCTCTTATATTTGGTATACATCATCTCTAGGGGAGCCAGATTCAAGTTTGTTCAAATCGAGTTTCTTGGTTAATATTTGGATTCCCTATGGGAGCCTGATTTTTAACTTAGTGCAACATGAGAAATTTCCTTAAAAATCTTCTTCAGATCCACCAGTCAGAATCCTTTAACATTTGGTATATAACATCTTTTGGAGGGTAAGACTCAAGTTTGTTCAAACCTGGTCCCGGGGTTATTAATTTGGGATACCTGTGGGTGCCTGAATTTTAACTAAGTGCAATATGAGGGAATTTCTTTTAAAATCTTCTTCAGATCCACCAATCGGAAGCCTTTCATATTTGGTATACAACATCTCTAGGTGGGTCAGATTCATGTTTGTTCAAATTGGGACCCTGGGTTAATATTTTGGCTCCCTATAGCTATTTGAGCCCAAAGTTTAACTTAGTGCAATGTGAGGTGATTTCTTTAAAAACCTTCTTCATATCCATCAGTCAGAATTCTTTCCTATTTGGTATATGATACCTCAAGGGGGATCAGATTCAAGTTTGTTCAATTTGAGTCCTTGGCTTAATATTTGGGCTCTGTGGGCAGGAGTGGGGTGGGGGGGGGGGGGGCATGTTAGGTTCAGGTTTGTTCAAATCCATTCTTTAGTGTTTTTCCATAAAATTTGCCTCTCATGACTTCATTCTTTTGTAGTGTTGATGAACCATGTCTAACTGAATGTGACCCCAAATACTTCTTTGAACCACTGTGGCCGGTGAGCGATTAAGGCCCCTTGGAGCCTCTTGTTTGAGTATCTTTTTTGTTCCATGTTTACATTTACCTATTCATCACAATGAAATTTCTGGCTGGAATATGTTGCAAGTCATGAAAAGGGTGCGGTAAGAAATTATTATATGCATTATTGCCCAAGATCCCCTCATTGTCTGACTGACCATTGAAAAATGAATTTTAAAATGCAAGATTTTAAAATATTTTTTTTATGACATATGTTCATTCTTTTAAACAATTCAGTAAAATCCAAACAGGGTTTTTCTGAAACAAGATGGTAAAGTACCAAACAGTCAGTTTATTTTGGAAGTTCTATTTCTCACACTGAGGGACTTTTTCAGCATTATAATCTACAATTAACACCACCTCATCAAATAGAAAAATGTCAAATTTGTCTGTAGAAGACTATGTTATATTGACAGGCACCTGCTCACGGCTGCCCATGCAGAAAACAACCTGCAGTGCACTTGACTATTGGCAGTTTGTTACAAACATTTATTCACGACTTGACAGCCCAAGCAACTGAAATAATTGTTCATTCAAAATTCCAGCACCTTAACCCTTTCATGTTATATCAAGTGTACACTTTGTAAATCAACAAATGTTTGGTAGTTTTGATAATTCTTGCATCAGCAAAAGAATTCTAACATCTTGCGGTCAAATAATATTTATTTTCCTGATGCTATCCCGTAAACTATAGGTATAGCGGTTATCCAGCTGATGGCTGTTCCAACCGGTTACACTGATAACCAGTTGCAAACCGGTTATCCGACTAACTGTTTCAGCACTACATTTTTCGCCTTACCACTTCCCACACTAGAAATTGAGATATAAACCAATATATTAGCTATTGACTGAAACTATTCGAATTGTTGACCTTGTAGCTTCGAAACTGCAGCAATAAACATTTTACCGAATCTGGCTGATAGGGCTGATACCTCACTTTTATCACATGTTTTCTTGGAAAAAAAACTCGTTTCGGATCGACTCCATTCAGTCGTGAAGCCATTTGTTTTAAATAAAAATGTGGAATGACTAAAACGAAATGATAATTCGATGCCGATTAGAGACAACCCGCTTGTAAATTAAAACCTGTTCCTCTTCTGTTTATATAATAATCAGGGGTATTCTTTCTGATGCTTTTGACGATGTAGCCAGTAAATGTGGTCAAACAGAACAATTCTCAATATAAAATAATGTGATCATGTTATGGAACAAATCATTTACTGAAGTTGAACAGCTGAATAACTTTTCAAAGTTCAAAACTTTTTATAAATGGTCACTGGTCATAATGCACAATAAGTTGAAATGAACAGTTGGAGCAGTAATAGTGTTTGTAGCAATGTAGCTACAACTGTTGTACTGTTGTATCTACATCACTACAAACACTGATACTGCTACTTGTCAGTTACGTTTCTACTCAGAACAATACTCAGTATAAAATAATGTGATCAGTTACAATCTGTAAACATTCATGGTTACCGTTATGACCTAAGTACATTCGAAAATATATGAATTTCCGATTTTGAACTGAATCGAATATTCACTATCAAATTTTGAATCGAATTTTTGCAGGAGTCTACATTTACTATAATTTGATATGTGTTATAAAGGAAACTCTTGTTAATTGAATAAAATAATCTTGTAATTTGTTAAGAAGTTAACCTGACAGTCACCAAATTCTCTGTGTTTATTAAACAATTAGGCCTCAGTTCATCCAATACAGGAATTTAATCTTTTATATCTTGTTTGACAGAGCTCTGTAAAACAAGATATAGTAGAATAAATGCTCAGTTCAGGCTTTTAGATTAGTCTAATAGTGGGCAACGGCAAATAAGGATCCACCGTATTCTGGCCTGCACAGTTGAAGAAACAGCACTGGTATTTTTTTCTTGGCATCTGTTTTGGGTTTCAGGTTTTCTCCCTTAGAATTATAGTTTACATCCCCTTGTTATTGGTTTTCAACACTATCACTGGTTCCCCTCCTTGAGCTAAAGTTTACTGGAGAAGGCTTCTTAGTTTCCCAGTATAAAGCCAATGTCCTATTTGAATGTAAATTACACATGACATTTAACAGGAAATGCCACAAATATGAATATATTAGATCTCAAGCTTTAAGTACATGATCATACAGATTTCACCTGAGAAAAGTAATCTGCCTCAACAGTGTCGTATACGACACTGTCAATGCCAGTTACTTTTCTCTGGTGAATTCTGTGTATGTTTATACAACTACCAATGGCCCAGTCTAGCTGGTGCTAACTCAAAAATTAACCCAGGGCCAAACACAAATTTTGTCCCCAATCCCCAAAATTTGCATGCAAAACCAAAAATTCAATGTCCTATCTGGTCCTCCATACTTTTCAGATCTGCGCATGTGCAGTATCCAGGAAGACACTGAAATTGGTGCCAACCATCATTCTTTGTTCGGCCCTGAAGTCATCAACAATGAACTGACATCTGTGCTTTTAAATCTCATTTTTGAGGATGCCAGACACCAATCAATGGTGAAATTGGTGGACCCAGGGACATAATTGGATAATGGAAGTGAACAATGGTGGTTAGGAATGTTCAGAGCTGTAACTTTATAATTTTTATCAAAATTATTTCATGTCTCCCAATTTCGGGACATGGGCCTGACATCATCATTCTTGCTACATGTAATGATTTTTCCACTGTTTGTTAAGTGTTCCTTCCCTATCCTTCCTTGAAGCCTTCTGTTAAACTACCATGCTTTTTGGCTTATTTTATTGAAATTTTTTAATAAAAATTTCTTGGGAGTTTGACGTGTATTATAGAATGTTTATTCTGTATTTCCCCAGGGTAACGTCCTCACCCTAGGGGTGTTTGGGCGTTTGGGTTATGCATCTTCTGTCCGATGTATCTTTTTTTCTTCATCTGAAGATCTTGCTTTACATCGGGTAGCTTTAAAATCTGTTACTGACTTCAGGCCTTTTTTATTCAGTGCCTGGGGGTCTTGTTTCCATTTTTTTTCATTGAGAGTTATGGCCCCTGTTTGTTTTTGGCCTCTGTTTCTGACTAAGGTAAATTGTACCATAGCCTATAGGGTTGTTTGGATGAACCAATTCAAACATTCAGAAGTTCCTTGTCCGTCAGTCCGTCCGTCCATCCGTCCGTCCGTCCGTCCATCCGTCCGTCCATCCGTCCATCCGTCCGTCCATCCATACATACCAACATTTTGTATTATAACTCGGAATACCAGTTGTCGGATTTTAATGTTCTTTGGTATGGTGATAGGTCAGCTTGGGGGAACAGATGCCCTCATACCTAGCATTTCGTCCATTCATGTTTGGTAGAGTTATGGCCCCTCTTTGTTTTTGGCCACTGTTTCTGCCTAAGGTAAATTGTACCATGGCCTATAGGGTTGTTTGGAAGAACCAGTTCTCTTCAAACATTAAGAAGTTATTTATTTACATACAAGTCCGACTTTGCTACCTTCGGGGGCATCAGCATATGCGTTAGCATTGCTCTTGTTACTGTCCGATTGTTATAGATACATGTTATGATATTCTGGTAGCGAAGCAATAATTTTTGGAATTTTGTCCACACATAGGCTCTATCGGGATACCTTTGGGCTTGTTGTGTTCTCTTTGGGAACTTGGGCTTTTGTCAAAAAATTTCAGAAAATTTTTTTAAATTAATTTTTCGATTTCTATTTTGAATGTTGATTATTATGTATCTTTACCATATATTTATTGTGGAGTTGGTGGGAGTACATTCGACTTTGTTTGATTAATTATGAAAGCTTATTGCTCAAAGTACAAGGCGAGGAAATCCTCCTCAGATTTACATGCTTGTTGCCTTGCTTGTAGTCGATGTACTCTCGCTAATTCTTGTCCTACATGTGTTGATTGGGATGATAAACGTTGGACACAAGTGTCACGGTATGTTGTTAGCGGTGAGAGGCCAATGCCGGTCCTCTCGCTGCAAAGTCAATCAAGTTTCTCAGTTTCTTTTTCAGAGGGACAAGAACATGGTGATGGCTATGTGACACCTTTAAGAAGTGTGCTACCGTCGTCACGCTCTGATGAGCAAACAGAGCTAGCTGCCAAAGTGCTCATGAATATTAGGCAGGGGATAAAGCCACTAGCCGGTGGTTTTAGTCCCTTGTCTGAAGCAGCGGGTATTCCATCTGTGGGTACTGTGATGCCGGGTACGTCCGTTGCAGTGTTAAGAAGTGGATTGGTTAGAGCGAGCACTTTAAAACATAAACATGCTCACCCAGCTGCGATGGAACAAGGGAAGCCAGCAAGTGTTGTGGAAAGCTTGGTGAGGTCTGAAAGGACTGCAAGCGAGAGAGGTCCCTCTCTGTCACAGCAACATTTGGGGCCAGATGTTTTGATAAGAAACTTGTGTGAGTCAGAGCATATGTCCACACATTCCATTCGGGACGCTCCATATAGATCGCAGCCGGTCTCAGCTACAGTTACGGCTTCTTCCACTGCATCTACTAAGCAAACACAACCGCACTCTAGCTACCCGACTTTGGATATGCAGCCTGCTACGCGAAGAAGGGACCACTTTTCGCCAGAGAAGTCGGACCATCCGGTAGATAGGGAGACGAGGCTTCGATCATCGGGACGTTCAGAGAAAAGAGACATCTCCGACACACCGTCCCAGGAGCAGCAAGCAGCGAAGAAACAGAAGACAGCTGCTCCTCAGGCTTCCGTGACAGACTTGCTGTCGCAGATTGCGCAGCTGATCGCAGCATCCCAGCAAGTGCAAGAGCAGCCTCCCTCAAACTCAGAACCTGAGCTGTCCACGCAGATGCAAGGGACCGAGATTCACAACTGATTCTCTCGGATGAAAGGGATAAGGAAGAGGATTACCCTTCCCTTTCGGATCAGCGCAGGGATGTGATGGATTTCATTCATCAGTACTATCCTGAATTTGTTCCGATGAATCAGAATGCTGTGACGATGAGTGAGAAACCACTGGCGTCATTGGACGCAGACTGTAATCGGACAAAGGAAGAAGTTCTTTCTTTTCTGGTTCAGCCTAGGTAGGTGTCACAGGCCTTCAGCCATGTAGACAATGCCGTATTCACCTCTCGAGTGTGAGGAAAGGGTGATTTCTTCTTGCCTGCATCATTCACTATTTGCTCAGACACAATTACAATGGCAATTTTATCAAGTAGAGCGAATTTGGAAGCAATGTCTTACGCATATCACCTTACCAGAGCTATGGCGCAACGTCTCAACGGGAAGGAATTTGAGGACGTTTGTACCTCTCTTAGAGTTCTTTCCAGGGTAATTTGTATACCACGTATAACTCCGCCCTTACAGTGGCTAATCTGGAGTTAATGAGACGTCATGTTGCCCTTGTGTCATCATCACTTATAGATGACAAGGTGAAAAGCTCTCTACAGGTCATTAGCCTATGATCAGGCTATTTAGAAAGCATCAAGTGATCTGATATTGAAGTCGGCATTTCATCAACCCGCTTCAGCAGACAAGAGTAAAGGAGGACATTCCAGATCTAAACGTCAAAAGGAAACTCCTCATGAGGGTACAAGAAGCCCTCTTACAATTACTCCGGAGATCGTCAATATAGCGACTCGGGAAAGGGGCGTAGGTCTGATCGGGACTATCGGTCAGATGCCCCTAGGCCGGTGGGACTAGGTTCTTCGCAGTGAGGACATAGTTTCTCCTCCCGTAAGCCTCGCAGGTCATACAGGGTGATGTTCAAGACCTCTATTGCTTGCCAGTTGGCGGAAGGGTATCATCTTCGCGAGAAACTGGACAGCAGTCATGGAAGATCAGTGGGTGAGAAGTGTAGTCTCGGGCGGCCTACGGCTATCATTCTGAGCGGCACCCCCACTAACAAGATGTCTGCATTGGACAGATCTTCAGTCGGATCCTTTCCAAAGAGAGTCTCTCCTAGCGGAGGTACAGGCTCTATATTAAAGGAAGCAGTAGAGGTCACCAAGAATTAGGATTCTCAGGTTTTTACAGTCAAATGTTCCTCGTACCGAAGCCAGATGGCTCATTCCGACCAGTAATAGACTTGAGCTGGATGAACAAGCTTATCGTGGCTCCAAAATTCTATATGGAGACCATGTGGTCGGAAAGAGCGAGCATTCCAGTGAACGATTATGCGGCAAGCATAGATCTATAGGATGCATACTTTCATGTCCTGGTACATCCGGCATTCAGAAAGTACCTGCGGTTCACCATACAAGGGAAGGTGTATCGGTTCAGAGCAATGTGCTGAACCTGTCTCCTTGGGCATTCACTTGTATAATGAACTCGGTAATGTCATACTTCCGAGCACATTCGTCTGCGGTAACATCGGCTTACTTGGACAGCATTCTTCAGAGATACGGCAACAGAATTATTCTTCAGAACAATGCTCTGTCCAAGTCGTTCACTAACTTGGGAATGAGCTTCAAGACTCACAACAATCTGGTTCGTCAGCCGTTACCCAGAGCGAAATTAGTCAGTTGTTATGCTCGCTTTTGTTTACACTCAGACGTATTAACAGTGAAGGAATTCATACGTCCCCTCCAGATATTCTTTACTCAGAACTCGAGTGTGAAGACGCATTTGCTCAAATCCAATATTGTTTTAATGGACCTAGTAAAACGGGTTCAGATTTGGGCAGATATTCAGTGGTTAACTCGGGGAGTTCCACTGCAACTGCCGGATCCAGCTTTCACGATTATGATGGATGCAAGTCAGACGGGTTGGGACGTGACCCTAAATCTTGCAGACTTGAGGTGTCAGGGTCTTTGGTCTCAGTTCCTAGAGAAGTGCATAAACATCAAAGAGATGATGTTAATATGGCTAGCGCTACAACATTGGACTTACATAATAGCGGACGTCCATGTTCAAATTTTGTCGGATAATTCGACAGTAGTAGCGTACATCAGGAACCAAGGCGACACTCATTCAATGCCTTTACGCGAATTAATGGAGAAGAATCTCCTATACTTCATGAATCATCATGTTCATCTTTCTGTCCATCAAGCGAATATTCAGGCTGATTTGCAACCAGTGGGATCGTTACATGATAGATCTGTTTGCGAAACACCGGAACAATCAGTTACCGGCGTTCGTGTCGCCATGCCAAGATCATCGAGTGTATGCAGTAGACGCTCTGTTGGTCTCATGGGACGGAATGATAGGATAGGCGTATCTTCCAACTCTGTTGATTTAGCAGATTCTGTTTAGTTCAAACAGTCTCGTTGCGAAATCCTGATACTTGCACCTCTGTAGTCACAGAAACCTTGGATCAATCTTGGATCAATCTTCTCAGGTGTCTGTTATGGGACATTCCCAAAAAACTTCCTCCACGAGAGGACCTTCTATATCAGGGGAAGTATTTGTTCTTCACGTCCTTCACTGCCCTTAGTGGCATTATGGAGTCGGTCAGGCGTGAGGGAGCCTTGTGGTTCCTATACTATTTGACGACGAACACAAGAACAAATCAAGAAATGAGGGTAAAAGGGGTTCGATATGATTTCGAATCCCCCACACCGCCAATGTGTCAAAAGGTGATTACCGGGCAAGACGTAGTTTTCTTCCTGTAAGCCTCATATGCATTTAAGTACATACATGCATTTCATGACTTCTCGATTGGCAGCTGGGTCGTGTTTTATTGCGACCTCATGGGCACATCCACTTTCTAGTTGGTTGGTTTCCTGTGATTGTTCGTCTGTATGTCATATACGAACATGTAATTCATCGTCAATAAATTGCAAGCCTTGGAGTACACGAGAGGCTGTCTGGTCAGTTAACTGGTAATCAGATGACTACATGGAGGATTTCAATGCTCACATGCATAATATTTGCATTATTAGGCAGACACATTATTGTATGTTAAGGACCTTAGAAACTATGAATTATTTTGGGGGCGGTCCATGGCGAGTTTGCTAATCATAGCTCGATCCATTTCTAGATCCAGGTTTCTATTAATGGCGGTACCCAATCGAATACATCTTGTCTTACACTCTCGTATATTCGCACGTTTCGAGGAACAAAGATATCAGATAGAACACATCTGGGAGTGTTATTTACTGGAATTTATTGTACACCTGAATGGGGTCGCCTGTGGGTTACCTTGGAAGTGTGTTTACTCTCCAGAGATCGTCCATTGTGATTCTATTGGAAATGTGGATGTTATATATTATATTTTTATACTGTACCAATGACCCAGACATAGCTGGTGCTAACTCTTAAAATATAGGGCCAAACACAAATTTTGCCCCCCAATCCCCAAAATTTGCATCTAAAACTAAAGAAAACATGTCCTGAAAGGCCCTCCACACTTCGCCCCTACTGCGCATGCGCAGTGTCAAGGACGTTCCGAAATTGGCGCCATTTATCTTTCTAAGTTTGGCCCTTCATCAGTTAACATCTGACTGATCTTTGTGCTTTTAAATCTCAGTTTAAATGATGCCAGACACATAAATATTAGTGAAATGGCGATTCTAAGGAGGATAGAAAAGGAGGAGAGGAAAAGAATGTGTGACAGAATATTATCAGGGCTGTAACTTAAATTTTTTTAATGAAATTATGTTAAGTTACCTATTTTCAAGGCAGCAGCCATTTTGTTGTCATTCTGATTATTTAGTTACACTGTTTTTTCAAGTGTTTTCCTCTCTCCCTGTCCTTTAAGTTCCCCCTTGCTATTCTCCCATGCTTTTGGCATAGTTTCTGTAATTATTATTACTAAAATTTCTTGGGAGTTTTAGCTGAATAACAGAATGAATTCTGTTCTTTCCCCATGTTTACGTCTTCACCTACGGGTGGTTAGGCGTTGTGTTCTGCATCTACCATCTGATGTTCTGCAGTTTCTTCCCTGGAAGTCTCTGTTTTGCATCAGATAGTGTATTTTTGGTAACTGATTTCGGGCCTGGGTGCCTGGAGTCTTATTTTAGTGTTTTTACACTCATTGTTTACATTTACAACAGCCCTCTGTGTGAGGGGGGGATTTCTAAATAATAATATCTTTATGTTATTTTAATCATAACTAGATACAGTATTATTGTTCGTAAGTGTTGAATAAATTGTTTAAAATATTTTTAAAATTTTTGTCCACACTTAGGCTTGGGATCCATTGGGGCTCAACGTTACTTTTCAGAAACTTGGGCTGTTCTGAAAAAATATTTTTTCAAAATATTTTGATTTCAATTATTTTTTCTATATTAATGGATCATATTATTATTATGTATTTTGATTGCCAGGGGTTAGTGCGAGTACCAGGACTTGTTTTCTTTTCACATTGAAAGGATATTGATCAATTGTTTTAAGAGGAAGTCTTCCTCTGACCTTATTATCATTCTATATGTGGTCAGTGTACTCGCATTAACTCCTGTTCTGTATCGTATGATTTCGATGACAATATGGGAAGCGTATGTCACGGTATGTTGTTGGGGATTTGGACACTCCGGTCCTTTCCCCGCAGGGTCACTCTACTTTATCAATTTCTATTTCAGACGATCAAGATTAGGGTGATGTATCTGTGATGTCTTCCAACAGTGTGCCTCCGTCGTCACTATTAATGAAGGGCTAGCGGAAAAGTGCTCATGTAATACGCCAATTGCCTAAGAGGACCCTAGTAGGTTCGACGGCCTTTGACGTCCGCTAGCTCGCCCGGTGTAGCGTCCATTCACCGAATGGTTCGGCAGCCGGGTTCGTCCGTTGCGGTCTAGAAGGAATTTTGGGGTGATGCGAGCACTATAAAATTAACTTAATGCACACCCAGTGACGGCGGATCGGAGGGAGAACGGAGGAAGCCTTTTAGTCCGGTTCATAGCTCGTTCCGGTCCATCCGGATGGCAAGCGAGAGAGGCCCCTCTCTCGTTCAACAACATCTGGCCCCAGATGTTGTGGTACAAATGTGTCGCTAGCGGAGCATACGTCCGTCGCTCGGGACGCTCCGTTGTATAGGCAGTCCGCTGAGACTGCTAAGGCTTCCTCTTCTCGTCAGCGCACACGACCGCACCTTGGCTGCGTGACCGCCGATATATTACCAGCTTCGCCGATCAAGGATTCTTCGGCGACCAGATCACACCATCTGGCAGCCAGGGATTCGAGACCGATGGACTCCGGACGTTCGCATAGGAAAAGTATGCGGGAGCCATCTGATGCGGAGCTGCCCTCGGCGAAGCAGCGATAGACTGCGCCTCCGCAGGTCTCGACGCCGGACATTCTTGTGCACATAGCACAGCTTATCGCAGCATCCCAGCAGCCGACAGAAACGGTGTCGGATCGAGAATTATCCGACAGCGCTGGGTCGGTAGCCGGGGACTCGAGGCCTGCAGACTCCGGACGTTCGCATAGGAAGTGTGCGGGAGTCAACGTACACGGAGCTTCCAGCGGCAATGCATCGTAAGTCCGCTACTGCACAGGCCTCGGGAACGGACGTGCTTTCCTTAATAGCACAGTTTATCGCAGCATCCCAGCATCAACTGAATCTGTCGCATATATTTTATCCGACGATGCTGGGTCGGGACGCTCCGCGGAAGCGGGTACGGACGTCCGAAAGTTTCATCCGGTCCGACGGGATACCGAAAGGGATTCGGAGGATTTCAAGCTTTCCCTTTCGGAACAACATATGCTGCGATGCCGGATAAGAAACTGATAGCGTCGGTGGACTTAGAAATTTTGGTTCGGTTCAGGGACATCGTCCCTCAGTTCCGACATAGTCCAATAATGTCACACAAACTTTCGAATTATTGAACGACGCTATATATATTATTATTTTATGCTTGCTATCCAAGCATTTCTGGTTTCTTGTTCGAAGAGTTATGGAGATGTCTTTCAAAAGTGTGCCTCTGTCGTCATAGTTAATGAAGAGTTAGCGGCAATAAGTGCTCATGGAATATGTCTATCGCTTACGGAGTGACATTCGCTAGCTCACCCGGTGTAGCGTACATTCATCGAATGGTTCGGCTGCCGGGTTCGTCCGTTGCGGTCTAGGAAGGAGATTTGGGTGATGCGAGCACTTTAATTACTTTAGTACTCACCCAGTGACGGCAGATTGAGGACAGATCGGAGGAAGCCAACAACATAGGGGACCGCATGTTGTGGTTCAGATATTTTACATTCGGAGCATATGTCCGTTGCTCGGGACGCTCCGTTATATTGACAGTCCGAGAGACTGTCTTTAATGCTTCCTCATCCTCACAGCAGGGCACACGACCGCACATTGGTTACGTGACCTCGAGTATCCGATCAGTTTCGGCATTCAGTGATTCCACGGCGAATAGGTCGCGCCATCCGGTAGCCAAGGGACACGAGGCCTATACACTCTGTTCGCTCGCATATTGGAAGTATGCACGGGGTAACGATTTCGGAGCTTCCTGCGGCAATGCATCGTAAGACCGCTTCTCCTCAGGCCTCAGTGACGGACGTGCTATCCGAGTTAGCACAGTTGTTTCGCAGCATCCCAGCAATTGACAGTTTCTCGGTCGAATCAGGAATTATCCGACGGCGCTGGGTCGGTGCGGTCCGCGGTTGCATCAGCTACGGACGACCGAACGCTTTATAGGGTCCGACAGGATGGCGAAAGGGATTCGAAAGATTTCGAGTTTTCCCTTTAGTAGTATCGGAAGATGCCTTTCATATCTTCTGGCATTTCTTCCAGTGATTATTTTTCGGACTTCATTGCTGCGATCTTGGATAAGAGACTTATAGCGTCATTGGACTCGGATTTTTCGATCGGTACAGGGACATTGTCCCTGACTTACCGACGCAGTCCAATATTGTCATTACAACAGGTGTTTTATTTTTCGACGCTATATATTTATATATATATACAAGCCTGCTACTAAGCATGATAGTTTAGTTTCTTGTCCGCATGGCTCATTTCTGCCATTTTATCATTTTTACAAATAGTTTATTTTGGCAGAGCAGGGCATACCGAGAGTTCATATGCGTCTAGACGGTGTGATTAAGACTGCATATATTCTTTTTCGCCGTTTATGTCTTTTCCAATTTCAATGTTGGGAACGACATTATGTATAGTAGACTTAACTTAGACGCTTTATTATACGTAATCCGCCTTACTGAGGCGTTATCATTACGTCTTCAAGAAAAGATTTACGGGATATTATTCTCAATGTAATTTCTTTTGAGGGCAGTAGTTTGTTCACGTATAACTCCGCCCTTCAGTGGCTGATTGGAGTTGGTTAGACGTGACGCAGCCCTAGCTACATCCACGCGTGGATAGTAAGGTTAAGAACTCTCTCAGAGTCGCTTCGTTCTCGGAGGAGCTTCTCTTCGACGGCAACTTTCCGGCAATCCATGAATTGCTCGATTTATACATTCTCTTGTCTATCTAGTGTTACAAGAGATTCAGACTGGGGCAAACATTCGGTGGTTGACTCAGAGAGTGCCGCCGCAGTTGCGGGACCCGAGTGTGGCTGTTATGACGGTTGCCAGTCAAACAGATTGGGATATATACTGATCCCTACGGATTCGAAGTGCCAGGGTCTTTGGGTTCCGCAGTCTTTTAGCTATCAGTTTAACTTCCGCGGAATAATGTTTTTTAGGCTTGCTTTATGTCATTGCATGAACATTATTCAGAAACGCATGCCCAAATTCCTGTCCTTTAATTCGACAGTAGTGGCGTATCTCCGGAACCAGGGAGGCACTCTTTCGTTTCCGTTATTCAATTTAATGGAAAGAATCCGTCTGTTGGTTATAGTACACCAAGTTCAGTTTTGGTCCGTCATATTCTGGGTCGTCTGATTGTTTTATCGGACTCCCGTTCTCTTACGGGTCGCTTGTTGCTGTCAGAATGGACTCTCAACAAACAAGTATTCAATCAGATTTGCTATCTATGGGAGCGCCCAATGATGTTTTATTTATGACACAGCTTGCTAATCAATTGCAGACGTATGTGTTGGCTTGTCCAGATCTCTGAGCTAATACTGTTAACGCTCTATTGATCTATAGGACGGAATGATAGGATACGCGTATCCTCCGGCGCTGTTGTTTTAGCAGGTATTGCTAAGATAAACAACCACAATACATTTCTGTTGATAGCATCTCTATCTTCACAGAGATCATGAGTAATTTACTCTCTTGTCTACTGTGGATCTTAACGTGAAATCTTCCTCTATGTGAGGATCTTTTTTCACTGGGTAAATCGTGTCATCTTTATCACAACCAGCAAGGTCGCAACCTTCATGTATTCCGTTGTGTGGTCCGTATTGCATTGTAAGCACTGTACTGGACGAGCTTTGGACGCGATTTCTTACTATAGGAGATCCTCTTCTTCGCTATTCTATGCGACTAAAGCGGAGGCTCTTCCGTCGTGGTGTAGGGATCATTATGTTCATATTGTTGATCCCTCCATACTACTCATTGCTATTTTTATTATTATTTAGGTTATAGGTTTATGTTACCTCATACCTATGCACTCTACGATAGTTTACAATTGAGTCTTTTGTCTCTTTATCTAAGTCAGTTAGTAACTTTTTGATAAATAGACTTAGAATCTTTAGATTAAATTCCTATACGGATTTTAACTTCGGTTCTTATTTAGCTAAGTAATCATTTGAGCCTCTGGAAACAGTAGTTTTCAAATTCTGACCTTTTAGACAGTAATTCTGTTGGTTTCTCTTTTACTGTAGAGTCAGTGAGTTTCATGCACTATCGATGGATGATTTTCACTTTCATAGTTTCGGAATCAATACTTCCGTTACTATTTAGGTTGGATTGTTGCATAAGAGTTAGGCTCCTATTATCCGGAACCTATTATTTTAAGGTCCTTCCGTCTTCGTATGGACATAGGCCTTTACTCTTTCCGGGTACAGTTTATGTATTTATAAACAGATTTCTGTTTATTACAAGGGCGTAAGCTTCTTCTGTCTTTGATGTCTAGTAGAAGGACGTTACGCTCCATTTTATTGTTAATGGATTCTATTAACTAGCGTACTGCTTATGGTATATCATTGACTTAGCAGTTGTGCTTAAGATTTCGGCTCATGAAGTAAGAGTTCTTCTACTTCTTGGGCTTACATTAATAGTGTTGCTATTATAGATTTTTGAAGGCTGCTCATTGCGCTCAGCCATCCACATTCATGAATTTTATCTCAGAAATATCGAGTCCATTTCTGGAGGCCTCTATTGTTAGGTCTATTATCTACTGCTCAGAATGTCATTCACTTAACAGTTGCTACTATAGCTAGGTAGGCTGTCTGTTTCGGCAGTGTCTCCGTTCGGCTGCCCTCTTCGCTCTGGGCTATTTGACCCAGGGCAAGAAAAAGGGGGGGGGGGGAGGGTGTTCCCTTGGGTCACCTGTTTTTACTATGAAAACAAGGGGATACCTCCTCCGGAGTTAGTAATTCTGAGCTGTTATTGGGATGGTTGTTTAGTGAGAAGTTTAAGTTTATAAAATTCATTCAAGTCTTAGTTTTTAAAGTATAGCTTTTGAATATTGCATATGTCAACGGACAAGATTATGCAATTCTCAGACACTTTTAGGAGTATAAGAGTCTCTATTCTCTAGACTTACTTTATTATTGGCTTACTTTAAAAATTATTAGTATTAGGATTATTGGATATTAATAGAGTACATGGATGTATGAAGCTCAATTTTTGGAAGGTGTTGTATCTTTCTAATTTATCATAAATAAGAAAGATACATGTAAGGCCTATTACTTCTTTTCCCTACAGGGGATGACTCTATTTTATTTTATTGAGCGTATTCCATTTTGCTCTATGTCCTTGGCCCTCCAGCCTTTTTACTATTCAGCTATGTCTGGGTCATTGGTACAGTATAAAAATGTTAAAAAATTTATAGTAATTTATATATTTTTTATACTTACCAATGACCCAGACGGGGATGGCCCTCCCAGGAGTTGGGAACTCTTGCCTCCCCGCTGAGTACATAGCGCTTACCAGGCACTGGTTATTAGAATGATAAATGGCGCCAATTTCGGAACGTACTTGACACTGCGCATGCGCAGTAGGGGCGAAGTGTGGAGGGCCTTTCAGGACATGTTTTCTTTAGTTTTAGATGCAAATTTTGGGGATTGGGGGGCAAAATTTGTGTTTGGCCCTATATTTTAAGAGTTAGCACCAGCTATGTCTGGGTCATTGGTAAGTATAAAAAATATATAAATTACTATAAATTTTTTAACGTCACTGGTTTTCGACCTATCTGCGTATGCCGACTCCGTTATATGTTACAAGCGGACAATATTAATTACCGGGATTGCCGCTATAGCCTTAGCTTCTGAAGTGGCGTTAGCACCAATTTATTAATAATAATGGGTGTCTATTCGACGAATATTTATATTGTGATTTGGTACCGATTTTACTGATTCCAGAGCGCTCCCCTCTTCTTTTTGAAGATTCCTTCAAAAGGGTGGGGGGGGGGGGGGGGGGATTTTTTACCTCTCCTCCAGCATGATAAGTATGTAACTATGAGTGAAGCTGTTTTGTCTGTAGATTATATCCTGGATACAGCTTGTGTTTTATTGTTTTATTGTATATGGCATATGTTTGTGGGGGATAGCCTCTCATTCTCAAATACGCCATCCTAATTTCTGGGGCTTAGTCTGGACTAGCCTTAAAAAATTGGGAACTTGTTACATGCAATTAGCATAGTCTTCATGGTAAGAATATGGATTTACTTGAATTTGCCTCATTCTTTAAGATATGTCTTCTCTATTACTGTATAGAGAGACATGAATGTAATTCCTTTTAAATTTAATTTCCTTTCACCTTGGATTAAAGGCTATGGAACTATGTTGGTCTACTAATTCTGAAGTCCTAGGCCCTCCACCTTTTTACGATTCAGCTGAGTCTGGGCCATTGGGTTATAGTATAAAAATATTATAAATTTAAAGTAATGGGTATATTTTTTATACTTACCAATGGCCCAGACGAGTATAGCCCTCCCATGAGTGGGCACTCATACCTCCCCGCTGAGTTATTATATAGTACTCTTTTCTACAAAGAATGATGTTGGCGCTAATTTCGGTCACTTCCTGGCGACTACGCATGCACGGAGAGTAAAAGTATGGAGAACCAGATAGGACTTTTAATTTTCGGTTTTGCAAGCAAATTTGGGGTGTTGGGGGGTTCAAAATTTGTGTTTGGCCCTTGATAACTTTGAGTTAGCACCAGCTAAGTCTGGGCCATTAGTAAGTATAAAAAACTATACAAATTACTTTAAATTTATAATTTTTTGTCTGTTCGCCTCCTATAATGACTTTCAAATGAGTCATGTCCCTGTAGTAAAACAAAGAAAATACATGCAAATCACCTCCCCACATGTTGCATTATGTCTTTGTTATATAAGGTTTGGTTTATCAGATTTCAATGATATTTGGAATGAAAATTATTTATGGGAAAGGCTTTTAAGTGAGTCAGGTCATTACAGTAACCCAAAGAAAATACATGCAAATCACCTCCTCACATGGCTTTATGTCTTTGTTCTACATCTCTTATGTAAATGGTACGATCATCACTAGACTTCAGTAACAGGTATTTCTGGCCTTCACAATTGCCTTGCTGTAAAACAAAGACAATAATTATGTTGTTTGTTTCATAAAATAGCCAATTGTCTGTTCGCCTCATATCTGTGGTTTGGCCAGACATGTTAACTCTCCTGGAATGCCCGGGAAAATCCTGGAATTTCAGTGTAGTTCCCGGCCGGGAATCAGTTTTGGACCAAAAATCCCGGAAAACAACAGTCAAATATTTCGTTCCCGTTGTAACTTATGAAAAACGGAGTCAAATCACATGCATTTCAAACTCTGGTAAAAACTCACGAAGCAGTAAAATATGGATTTAAGTTAAATATATTTAAGAAAAGGGTATTTTATGATATATATATATATCTCAACTATGTTCATGTTTATTTCTGGGTTTTTTCTTCGGAGATTCGTGATCAATGTGCGAGTGTCGAAGTGAAAATAGGTGACTTACTTTCAAAATTTCAAAAAATTGTAAACTCCACCTTCATTTAAATGCATTTTTGGAAATTAAATAATATATATTTATTTATTCCTTCATAGAATAGCTTTAATTCTCATTCCTTTTCCAAAATCAAAACGTAAACAACAGCTATTTAGCACAGTTTAAAAGTAGGTTAAAGTTGCTTACGATGCTGAAAAATTATGACATGTTATTATGCATATTTAAACACAATGGACTTATTTTCTAACACTACATTTATTCTGTTGTGCTGACTACAGAACTGTTAACTGTTGGCCATCTGTACCCAGAAAATTTCGAAAGGAATTAAAAAAAATGCTTCAGTTTTGTGTAGGGCACAAATGTCCCACATGCATGAAGTTTGATCAAGATACTTTCTTAGTACTAATGTTCTTGAAGTAACTGAACATTAGGACATCTTGTCCTGTTAACATTTCCAGACTTGGGAAATTATTAGCTAAGTAGACTTTGATAAGAGCAAACCACAGGTGGAGGTGCTCTGTGGGACAGTGTGGGTGGGTGGTGGTGGGGGGGGGTGGGGCTCACAAAGAAGAGGATCCTGGGTGGGGGGGTCAAATCAACAGTTATTTTATGATTTTTTAACATAGCATAAATGCATCAGCATAGTTGACAACTAGTTCTGGATATAACCTGGTGTTCATAGTGGTCAATGTGCTGAAAATTCACAAGTTTTTTCTTTTATTTTGTCCCCGTGCAAACTTTTCCCTGAAATCCATCCCATTTCCCTGAAAATCACCCTCAGGTTCCCTGAAAAATTATTCTGGAGGTTAACATGTCTGGGTTTGGCGTTTGCGTCTCTCAATGAAATTTGGAATGAAGATTGTTTATGGGAATAGCTTTCACGGTATCATGGATAATTTCTTCTCTTGTCATTGTTTGATGGTATGCACCGTGGGGGTATGCCCAGGGCATGGCCCTCCCTCTTGTTTAATCTATTTTCTTGAAAATTAGAGAAGCTTCTTTTTTCTAATTTGAAAGCGCAGGTGTGACAGTGCTCCTCGAATCAACAGTACTGAAATTGTCTTGAAGCAGCTCAAAGTGAAAACTTCAAGGCTTCAAGGGAATACACCCAGGTGACTAATCAACGGGTAATTCACTAATCGGTTAATAGATTTGCGAAATGCAGAATTGTCTCTGGGGTCAGGTCAAAGCCTAATGTCACTGTACAAAAATTAATCTCAAGCGCACTATTACTTGGAACAGGTAGGAATAGGCTATATGAACACCAGCTCCCTCACTTTGTTTTTAGCTCATCTGACTGAAAGTCAGGGGAGCTCAAGTGATCACTTTTTGTCTGTCATCCATCTGTCTGTCCGGCGTGAACTTTACATTATAGACTTCTCACAAACCATTGGGCCGAATTGAACCAAGTTTGACGTACATGTTCCTTATCATATGTCAATTCAAGTTTGTTGAAATAAAGTTGCCACACCCACAGGGGGACACCACAAGGAGTATTACTCTGATAGCACCCATAAATTGTTTTCCAAAATTAAAAAAAATCCTCTTCTCCAGAACCATCAATTAGAATTTTTTGATATTGGGTATATAACATCTCTAGGGGAGGGGTGGGGTCAGATTCAAGTTTGTTCAAATCGAGTCCCTGGGTTAATAATTGGGCTCCCCGTAGGAGCCTGAATTTTAACTTAGTGCAATATGAAGAAATTTCTTTAAAAAACTTCTTCAGATCCACCAGTTAGAATGTTTTCATATTTGGTATACAACACCTCTAAGGGGGTCAGATTCAAGTTTGTTCAAATCGGGTCTCTGCGTTCATATTTGGGAGCCCAAATTTTAACTTCGTGCAATAAGAGGGAATCTCTTAAATATCTTGTTCTTCAGATTCACCAGTCAGAATCCTTTCATATTTAGTATACAATATCTTTAGGTTGTTCAGACTCAAGTTTGTTCAAATCGGGTCCCTGGGTTGATATTTGGGCTCCCTATGGGAGCTGAAATTTTAACTAAGTGAAATATGAGGAAATTTCTGTAAAAATCTTCTTCAGATCCACCAGTCAGAATCCTTTCATATTTGGTATGCAACATCTCTTGGGGGGCAAGATTCAAATTTGTTCAAATCTGGTCCCTGGGTTGATATTTGGGCTTCCTATGGGAGCCGAAATTTTAACTTAATGAAATATTAGGAAATTTCTTTAAAAATCTTCTTCAGATCCATTAGTCAGAATCCTTTCATGGATGGTATGCAACATCTCTAGGAGGGTCAGATTCCAATTTGTTCAAATCGAGCTTGGTTATTAATTTTGTCTACCTATGGGAGATAAAAATTTTTGTAACCGGTAAAATATCGCTTGTCTTGAAAAATTACCGGTACATCAAATCTTTCGATATTAGGTGCAGAGGGGGCGATATTCATATTCTTGGACTTTCATTCACAAGTTGTCGTGCCTGAGAAAGTTAACTGAAATATAATGGAACCATAATTAATAAAACTACTTTATTTACAAACTGGTTCTTTATTTATTGACAGGTAAGTATTGTTTTCCTCATCAAAATGACATTGACATGTCTAACGAACTGCCCAATCAAATTTTGTTTTTTAGAACCATGTTCTTTCAACACTTTTGGGATTTGAGAAGACAAACCCCACAAATATTATGTTGTACAAGCCTTAAATACCGGCAATAATTAAAGAGTCCCATAAATAAATCCATATAATGCTGGAAAGACCAAGTACCATCAACGGAATGGTAATTAACGCTTCGAATAAACACATTCTCAGATACAGTGCATTAAACCGCAATAAAATTCCCTAACATTAAAAATAGATCGAACGACCGTGAGGTCGGCACGCTCAGACGGCTGTTGATGGGTTTAACAGAAATTAACACAATCAAAGCATATCGGTATTTGGCATTGTGTTTTACAAATTTCCCCCAACATCAACATCTGGGGGGAGGGGCAGGCTGGTTCAAGTTTGTTCAAATCAGGTCGCTGGGTTAGTATTTGGGCTGTCTATTGGAGCCCAAAGTTTAACTTAGTACAATATGAGGAAATTTCTTTAAAAATCTTCTTCAGATCCACCAGTTAGAATGTTTTTATCCCCTGTCGACGAAGTCGGGAAGGGAATATTGAAATGGTGTCAGTCAGTCTGTCCTTCCATCACAAACTTTGTCCGGTTAACTCCTCCTACATTTTCCTGTGGATTTTTACGAAACTTGGTCTGAAATATAAGTATTAAGTGTAGATGTCCATATGGTCAGGAATTTTCGATGCGACAAATTTTTGCATGGTTATGTCCCTATGAATAGCAAAATTTCCATCGCAAAAGCTTGTCCGCTTAACTGCTGCTACATTTTTTATTGGATTTTTACAAAACTTTGTCTGCAGTATCAGTATCAAGTATAGATGTGCATGTGGTCAAATTTTCGATGCGACGAATTTTGCATGGTTATGGCCCTTGGAAATAGCAAAATTTCTATCACAAAGGCTTGTCCATTTAACTCCTACATTTTTAGCTCAACTTTGGCGAAGCCAACTTTGAGGTATTGTCATGGCCCGTTGTCCGGCTGTCCATCCGGCTATCCATCCATCCGTTGCGCCGTCAACACAGCTCGGGATAGAGGCTGTATTTATGAACCGATCTTTACGAAACTTCTTGGGTACCTTTGTTATCACTGTGGGATGAGAATGAGTGTTTTGGGGTCCGGTCCGAAATTCAAGATGGTCGCTGGCAGCCATTTTGTACAAAATTGGGTGCAATCAGATTTTTGCGCAGAACTTCCATATGAAAGCTCTGATTTGAATAATTTTATGTGTGAATGTTTAATACCATGGGATACATCACATATAATACGTTTTTTTTTGTCGTGCATAAATTATGCCAATTAGACTAACTTTGATCTATTTAGTGTTACTTTCAGCACTGTAACTGCAAATGCCAATGCGGCTTGGGCTAGAGGCCGTATTTATGAACCGATCTTTACGAAACTTCTTGGATATCTTTGTTATCACCGTGGGACGAGAACGAGTGTTTTGGGGTCCGGTCTGAAATTCAAGATGGCCATTGGTGGCCATTTTGTACCGAATTTAGGTGCAATCAGTTTTTTGTACAGAACTTCTATATGAAAGATCTGATATGGATAAATTTTTGTACGAATATTTAATAATATGGAATACATCACATATATTACTTTTTTTTTCTCGTGCATATATTATGTTAATAAGAGAAACTTTCATTTATTCGGTGCTACTTATATGCAATTAGTGCACATGTCAATACGGCTTGCGCCGTCAACACGGCTCAGGCTAGAGGCCGTATTTATGAACCGATCTTTATGAAACTTCTTGGGTACCATTGTTATCACCGTGGGATGAGAAAGAGTGTTTTGGGGTCCGGTCTGAAATTCAAGATGGCTGCTGGCAGCCATTTTGTACAAAATTAGGTGCAATTAGATTTTTGTGCAGAACTTCCATATGAAATCTCTGATTTGAATAATTTTTTGTATGAATGTTTAGTACCATGGGATACATTACATATAATACGGGTTTTTGTCTCATGCATAAATTGTGCAAATTAGACTAACTGATTTATTCAATGTTACTTTCAGCTCGGTGAGTGCAAATGCCAATACGAGTCGGGCTAGAGGCTGTATTTATGAACCGATCTTCCTGAAACTTTTTGGGTACCTTTGTTATCACCATGGGACAAGAACGAATGTTTTGGGGTCTGGTCCGAAATTCAAGATGGCCACTGGTGGCCATTTTGTACCGAAATTAGGTGCAAACAGTTTTTTGTACAGAACTTCTATATGAAAGATCTGATATGAATATTTCTGGTCCGAATATTTAGTAACATGGAATACCTCACATATATTACAGGGTTTTTTCTTGTGCATAAATTATGCGAATTAGAGAAACTTTCATTTATTTGGTGCTACTTATATGCAATTAGTGCACATGTCAATACGGCCCGGGCTAGAGGCCATATTTATGAACCGATCCTTACAAAACTTCTTTGGTATCTTTGTTATTACCATGGGACGAGAACGAGTGTTTTGGGGTCCGGTCTGAAATTCAGGATGGCTGCTGGCACCCATTTTGTACAAAATTAGATGCAATCAGATTTTTGCGCAGAACTTCCATATGAAAGCTCTGAATTGAATAATTATTTTTTGTTTGAATGTTTGGTACCATGGGATACATCACATATAATACAAGTTTTTTTTCTCATGCATAAATTATGCAAATTAGCCTAACTTTGATTTATTCACTGTTACTTTCAGCACTGTAAGTGCAAATGCCAATACGGCTTGGGCTAGAGGCTGTATTTATGAACCGATCTTTATGAAAATTCTTGGGTACTTTTGTTATCACCATGGGACGAGAACGAGTGTTTGGGGTCCAGTCTGAACGAGTGTTTTGGGGTGCCTTTGTTATCACTGTGCTATGGGAACAAATATTTTTGGGTTCAGTCATACCCACTCTGGGACTCAAAGATTTCTTTTCTAGTTTAGCATCTAACTGTCGCCCCACCTTTACAATACTTTACCAAAACATTTGTTACAGGCTACGGTCAGCATTTATGTACAATACTTTATATGTACCTTTGTTATCAGGTCATTACCTAGATGTTTGTCATTGCTGTGTCACATACTATGCATGTACATGTCTTACACAAGTTGAGCTACAGTGTCATTGACACTTTCATTTATTGGATTTTTATGAAACTTGATCTAAAGTATCAGTATCAAGTGTAGATGTGCATGTGGTCTGGAATTTTTGATGTGACAAATTTTTGGCATGGTTACGACCCTTGGAAATAGCAAAATTTGCAATACAAAGGCTTGTCCGCCTTATTCATCCTGCATTTTTTATTGGATTTTTATGAAACTTGGTCTGAAATATCAGTATCAAGTGTAGATGTGCATGTGGTCAGGAATTTTCGATACAACAAATTTTGCGCGGTTGGAAATAGCAAAATTTCAAATTAAAGCCAGTCAAGCATTCTGATACAAAAACACAAGCATGTTGACTTTGTCAGGATTCAGCAGGGTACATTTGCTTGTGATAACATTGCCAGCAGGTGCTGATGGGCAACTCGTAGCGGGGATGCGTAAGTATTTTTTTGCCATCATTTTAAGATTAAGGAAATGGTTTTCATTTTGCTTCCACCAGTCAAGAGGATTTGAATCTTGGTCCTCGTTTGGTAGCACTAGCCAGCGTTCGAATTCATCATCCACCCCATTAGCTCCCTTAGCATTTACATCACACTTTTTAGATTGGAAGTATTCTCCAAGCGTTTTCTTCTTTTGAGGTGGAGATACACTATTTTTATTCAATTCTGTTGTATCAGCAGAAGGATTTGATTTAATTTGACTGGTCCCAGTTTGTTGAGCTTCATTTAGATCATTAATTTCACTTTTTTTAGTTTATGCTTTATGTTATCAATTTCGGCTTTGTTTATGTAATCAGTTTTGAACCTCAGGTCAATGAATGTGGCTTTATTTATTACATCATTCACATTTTCTTCTGAGTATTTGTCATTCAAGTAACCTATTATTTTGCTTTTCATATCTGACACAAGCTCTGCATCATCTGACTTAATTTCCAAAAATATATTTTTTAAATATTTTCAGCACTGGTCGGACGTAACTGATAGTTAGTTATATGTCTTTCACTAGATAAAATGTCTTGGCTACTCCACTTAGGGCCGACCCGATTGCATGACCTCGAAGACTTCAATATCCTGCCATTTGGGGGTAAGATGTGACACCTTCCTGTTGTCTAACAAAACATTTTTTATGGCGTTCTCTTGTTCCAGCACACGCACCACCATTTTCTGCTGCGAACCCCATTGCGTTTCACTTTTTGTTATTAAAGAATGTGTTGGGAGATCCAAGTTCTGCTTGAGCTTTTGCCAGATCTCGCTTATCCTTCCAACTTTGTGAGAAATGGGTCACAACTTTTTTTGCCACACCTATTGCTCATGCAATACGTGTTTCATTTTTCATGGTGTTGGTCACTGCAAGATTTAAATAGTGCCCGAAGCATGCCATTCGGACCCACTGTTCAGTTCTACAGCTTTTATAACATTGCTGGCATTATCGGATGTCACAGCAACCAGTTTGCCATCATGTAGGCCCCACGATTCTAGAACATTGTTCAGCCCTTTGGCAATATTTTCACCGCTGTGGTCTTCGGGCATGTATAGCGTTTCAAGAGATTTTGATAAGAGGGCCCAGTTTTGATCGATGTGATGAACAGTTACACTCAGATATGGTTGCGATGCAGCACTTGTCCATAGGTCAGAGCATAAAATTCAAGTGAATTGATGGAACTTTAAGTTTGTCTCTGGTTTCATTGTAGAGTTTTAGGATGGTGACATCAGAGAAAAAGTTCTGACTTGGGAACTCGTAGCGAGGGTCAAATCTTTTCAACATTGCAATGAAACCTTGCTTTTGCACTGTGTAAATTGGCACCATTTCCTTCATGAGGAAATTGGTGACAGAATCAGTTAGCTCCACCCATCTTTTACTCGACCTTTCGTACAATGAAGATTTTAGGACGCATGTACTTACCGGGGTATGCATTGCTTTTCTGACTTTTGTTGAACTTGAGACAAACTTATTTCCTCTGATTTTTTCTCATTCTTTAAAGATTGTATTTTTAGCTTACCTGACTTTCAGTCAGGAGAGCTATAGTGATCACTCACCGTCTGTCATCGTCCGTGAATATGGTGTTTGTGTCTTCTCCTCCCAAACCGCTGAACCAATTTAATTGATATTTGAGATAATAGTTTGTTATGACATCGCAATTTGATTTTGTTCAAATCAAGTAGCGTCGCCCTTGGTAGGCCCACGCCCAAAAAGTGTGCTTAAATCTTAAAAAATCTTCTTCTCATGAACTAGCAGCTTCAGAGACTTGATATTTGGTGTGCAGCTTCCATTTGAGCTGTAGACTCAGATTTCTTCAAGAAAAGTTTGTGGGGCTATATTTGCCGTCGTTATGGGAGGGGCAAGAATTTTTGTCCCTCCCAAAATTTCTATTTTCCAAACCGAGAGGCAAATTTGAATTTTTTTTTTTTTACACTGAAAAATTGTCCGGGTGGGACCAAAATCTGAAAATGAGTTTTTTTGTTTTTATGGATTTTGGTCAATTTTAAGACCAAAAAAAAAAAATTTCACACTGAAAATTTAGGGTCCAGGTGGTATTTCTAAAATTTTTGACCAAAATCCGGAAATTAGTTTTTTGGTTTTTTTATGCGTTTTGGTCAATTTTAAGAAGAAAAAAAATTATAGGCTGAAAATATTTTGTTTGGGACTTTGAAAATTTCCGAACAAAACTAAAAAAAATCTGTTTTTTATGCGTTTATCTCAATTTTGGGACGTAAAAGTGCAGGAACTGAAAATAGAAGGAAAATCCTGTGTATTGTGTGGGCACAATCACTTCATCTGGTTGGTATATGCTTTTCTTAGGAGGGGCGTATGCAGCTTATTCAAGTCAAGTCCCTGGTTTGATATTTCGACTACCATGTCAGGTGAGTGCCCTCAGGCCCCCTAGGGCCTCTTGTTTAAAATTCTACAGGATGATGCAGCTTCAGATGTGTAAAGAGATTTGAAGTGTTCCCATTTCGGGCTGTGACCCACTTCTTGCACTCTGTGCTCATCGGCATATCATTATTGGTAACCCTCTTGTCATTGGATTCCAATAGAAAGGTATTGTCAAACTGGTGATTTTAAATGTTTGCATTTGTCAACTTTGTTTTCAGCCATTTTGAGTTGTTTCACTTAAAGTGTTTACGTATGTGTTAACATATCAAGGGAGTGCATTTAGCGTTGATGAGAATTAAATTCCTTTTGGTTAATTAGATTATCTCTCCTTTATTGATAAACAGTGATGTGTGACTGTGAGTGATAAGAGAATAAAGAGAGGGTACGAGATTATCCCTCATTTTTCCGTCATTCCTACGATAATAACGATATGAGATGAAATGTGGATATCGTAATATTCACAATGCTATTAATTATTCTTACAAGGAACATGCACACTGCAAGATTCTCATGCCCATGTTAGTAAGATAAGTGATTCTTAGCAATTATAATGTAATTACCTATACCGTATTTACCATTTGCTGTGTTTACTTGTTACATCGCGGTAATACTGAATTTCTGTATACCAAATTTTTTATTTTCTCATGTTAACAGAACAGTATGGTTTTCAATTCCGAAAATATTTGGTATATTGAAATACTGTGCAACTCTAGACACCAGTGTTATGAATAATTTCCTGACTTCATTCCTCTGTAGTGTTGATGAACAATGACTGGGGGCAGAGTGGCATTGTGGTAACCGATTCTTGTCAGATCACCGAAGTTAAGCAATGTCGAGCCCGGTTAGTCCTCAGATGGGTGACCGTCTGAGCGATTGATTTGGACTCCCACTTTGTGTCCTTGGGCAAGGCACTTAACCCCGATTGTCTACATGGGGGCACAATGATGCCATGTACTAAGGCATACTGCATGTCGATGGTGCACATGTCTTTCAACCAATCTAACCCTGTCTGTGCTGCAGAGTTATGATGTTGGGGAGCTCGCAGCTGCTCGTCGTTGCTTGTTGGTTCTCTCCAGGTACTCCGGCTTCCTCCACCCGTAAAACTATCAGCGCCACGATGTGACCTTGGCTGTTAAAGTGTTGTTAAACCTTAATAAATAAATGATGAACTATGACTGAACTGAATGTGACCCAAAAGACTATTTTGAACTACTTTTTCAGGGGAGCGATTAAGGTCCCATGGGGCCTCTTGTTTTTTAAGTGTCTCCAAAGAATTTTAAATTGTGTAGTCTTGCCTGGAATCTGTTGCAAAAGGTTGACTTTTTGTTTGTTCTCCATTTTCACAGGTAATGAAAGAAACTGGCATGGATAGCGAAGATTCTCATGATATTTCACATTGGAATCGCAGTTTGCAGACATCTGATGCCTATCAAGCATCAGATGAACTTGGGATGCAGCAAGTCTCAGATAGTAGTGACATTGAATGCTCATCAGGCAAAGGTGGATTATTAACCATTTTCCCAATGCACACGGCACATCAGAATTTGTTATATTTTCCCAAATTTTCAGAAATTGCAACTGAACCATATCAACTGACCACTTAATGGAACAAGCTCAATGAGCATATTCTATTGAGGGGGTCTTATGATATGGTTTTGTTGAAAATTTTTGAAAACTCATTTTTTTTCACATGCTCAAATTGTAAATTATGCGAGCGAATGCAGACAATTCATTAGGTAAAGGATTAATTTACTAAATTACTAGGATCTTCGGCCAATCTGTTTTGTCAGGTCAGGTCCACAAGGCTGATTGTGTCCACAAGGTAATGATGTCCTCAAATTTGATAGATCTGCACCAGGCATGTCAAAGTACCATCCGTACCAACATAACCGGTACTGGGACACGTCAACAGTTAAGTGACATATCAAAGTCAGATGGGAGAAATTCGCATTTAAACTGCCCCAGATGGAGCTTTCATTGTGTTTCATGCCTCATTTGAAAAGTCAAAATGGTGTGCCTTATCGAGGTTGTGGTGCAGACAGAACATGTACCTTCACAGTGTTTTGATATGCTCATTCGTAAATAAGTTGAAAGTCTGTCGTGCAAGTGTGCCATACATGATTATTCATTTATTGGTGTTTAAGGTCACATACATATGCACAATGACTAATCGTGACCATGACAGTTTTACGGGGAGGAAGCCAGAGTACCCTGAGAGAACCACCAAGCATCAATGAGCAACCGTCAGCTCCACATTCTAACTCTTTTCAAGCTCAGCTCAAGCAGGGTTACAGTGGTTGAAGACATGTGCACCATCGACATGCAGTACGCCTCAGTACATGCCATCATCATGCCCCCATGTAGGCAACCAGGATAAAGTGCCTTGCCCAAGGATACAACATGGATCGTCCCGGACGGGGATCGAACTCGGGATCTATAGCATAGAAGTCCAACAGTCTACCACTGAGCCACCGTGCTGCTCACCATACATGATTATTAGCCCTCGTTCAATTAGGAACTTCCCCATAAAACAATTTTGTCCCGGTACTGGTGGGACAGTAGATTCAGTACCAGTACTGGTTGGGGCATGATAAAACCGTCGGTACCAGTTCAGGTACCGGTTCACATGCCTGATCTGCACACACAATCTGCTTGTAATTTGTAGACATAATTGGTGTGCAGACACAATTGGCTTGGGTTTGCAGACATAAT
Organism: Pictodentalium vernedei; assembly: GCA_031216915.1. Lineage (NCBI taxonomy): Eukaryota > Metazoa > Mollusca > Scaphopoda > Dentaliida > Dentaliidae > Pictodentalium > Pictodentalium vernedei. The sequence goes on from CM062297.1 coordinate 379,128,349, forward strand.
CACCCTGAGGTCTGATTGCCTACACAGTTGGCTCATTTGAGGACATAACAACTGTTTTTTTGTTGCTCATTCATTCATTCGTAAAGGGTTAACCAGAGTTCTGCACTTCACCCTCCACCTACATGTAACACAACCTTTGATGACCTTTGTAAAATATTTTCTTAAATATCTAAAAAAAAATAATGTTTTGCTTAAAAAAAACATAGCTTTTGACAACTCACTGGAATAGGTTCATTTCAATGCTGATGATTAGCTAATTCTTGGAAATTGGAAAAATATAACAAATTGTTAGGCCACACAAAGTAGATCTTCTGTTTCTCGGGCCATTATTTGTAAAATTGCATGCGGGCGAGCGGTTTTTTATTTTATTTTTTATTTCAGTAATTACTTCTTTGCCACCAAAAGTTCATGTTCTTGGTTTATGTTTTAGGCCTCATAATCTACAGAATAGCATGAGTGTTGGTGTATTTCATCCCTTGAGTGCAAGAAGGCTTTGCAATGCTAAAGCATTGCAAAGCCCTCTTGCACTCAAGGGCCAAATTCATCAATTTTTTAACTTGTGTAAAATATCAGACATGAACCATTAATTTTTTTTTTTTTTAAGTTTAAATTGGTTATAAAAAGAGAGTATGCGGCAGCCAAAAGGACCATGTGGGAGGGCCTGAGAAACAGATTTTTTATTTTGTTAGGCCTTAATGGACAGTTTTAACCCTTTACCCAATGTAAAGGCCAAAACCGGCCAGCGCTATTCACAAAAATCACCATTCAGTTTTCATTATTTTTTAATTTTTTGCCTCAAAAACTTAGGTTATGACCCCTCATTCAAATGAGTTTGTTAAGCTCGTTCCAATGAGGGTCGTAAGATATGTTTTTGACAAAAAAATGAGTCATTCAGTAATTTTGTTTGCAAATGTTGTCTGCTTTTCATGTTAGCTAAAGGGTTAAGTATGAATCTGGACAGGGTTATTCAGAATATTAGATAAAGGGTAAATGAGAAAAACTTTTTTCTAAGAAACACCCAAAATGAAACAATTCATTGTCACCTTCAAAACAAAGAGTATGAGGGATCTTCATGCTTGTATGAAAGATGGATATATCCATCGCCAACGCATGAAATAAGAAGTACTAACAGTAGATTATACGTTATTGTGATGAATTGACGGTAACATGGTCTGAGGTTTGCAGCTCAACTGAAACGTGAAGCGTCGAGGTTGAACATATGCTCCGAGCCGCCAACCCTAGACCATGTTACCGTCAATTCGTTATTGTACAGGTATATGTTCCAATAGACACTACCCATAGCCCAAAACCTACATTGTGAAGCACGAGAGACTTACTTACTAAACCTGTGATCGTTAAAAGTTGCCTTGTTCAAGGCAACTTTTAACGATCACAGGTTTAGTAAATAAACCTCTCATGTATCCACGACAGCACTGGATAAATAATCAATAAACCAGATAAACTCATTCCATCTTAGTTCAAATCGTAAATCGGTTTGTAATTTAAACAACACTTCATCCAGAACACCGTTCGCTGCACATGTGAAACATCCTGAAAAATGAAGCGGCTTGCTAGTCACTTCACTGATGAAGCAGTTACGAAACGGACGGTGTCATTGCAAATATATTTCACGTTGTGACGTCAGACGGTAACATTTGCCACTTGAGCCGTAAACATAGAATATACTAAGCAAGCTCTCGTCCAATCATAGGAGAATGATTTTAGTCTTATTGGAACATATATGTATGTGATTCTTGTGAGGATTCTTTCAAACTATTGACTATCAGCGATTAAGGCAGGCTATCTAAATTTTGCAAATTGGATTAGATACTACACTGTTATGGAGGAGAGAGTGGACAGAGATTTTCGACTTGATCTTGACCCAGTTTTCTAGGATGATGTTTAAGAATGCAGAACTAAGAATATCAATCATGATGAATAAAAGTTCCCAGCATAAACAACTTCAAAATATGAACATATAATTGTCATAGTTACAATGGAAACCTGGTAAATGAATAGCCAGTAAAAATTATTCAGTTAACATGAATATTTTTATGCTATAACCCAATGGCCCAGACTAGCTGGTGCTAACTCAAAAATATCTAAGGCCAAACACAAATCCCCCCCCCCCCCCCCCCATCCCCAAAATTTGCATGCAAAACCAAAAATTAAAAGTCCTATCTGGCCCTCCATACATTTACTCTCTGTACATCCGCAGACGTCAGGAAGTGACCGGAATTGGTGCAAACATCTTTCTTTGTTTGGCCCTCAGTCAGATAACAACAAACTGACATCTGTGCTTTTAAATCTCACTTTTAATGATGCCAGACACAAATCAATGGTTAAGTTGGTGGATCCAAGGACACAACTGGACGAAGGAAGGAAGAAACGGTGGTTTAAAACGTTCAGGGCTGTAACTTTATAATTTTTATAAAAATTATTTCATGTTCCCCATTTTCGGGACATGGGCCTGACGTCATCATTCTTGCTAATGATTAATGATTTTTCCACTGTTTGTTAAGTGTTCCTTCCCTATCCTTCCTTGAAGCCCCCCCAGTTAAACTCCCAAGCTTTTTGGCTTGTTTTATTTTGTACACATTTTGGAATGAAAAGGGGACTTTTAGCTGGCTTTCTTAGATAATATTATATCGCGTTTATTCTCTTTCACATTGACTCCCTGGTGGAAGGATTAATTGTCAAGGCACTGATCGAAGTATTATCCCATTTACGTTATCTTAACTTTATCCCATTTATGTTATCTTAACTTTAGTTAGTTATTGGATGCATGTCAGTAATAGTACCATGATACTACCTTTAGTACCATACTTGTACTGATAGTTGTAGTACCAATGGTACTTTGTGACCCCTGGAATGAGCTCGTCAAGTCTATTCCACTGAGGGGTCATAAGTAATATTTTTTAGACAAAAAAATGAAAATATTATGTTATTTGAAGTGTCGCTCACCAGTTTCAATACATAAAGGATTAACAGAAAACAAGCCTGGAAATAGGAAGACTGCCATCTGTAGAATGAGGTTCCCAGAGGGTGAATTTGAAGATGCTACCCTGCAAAGCAGGGTAGCATCACTAAATTGGCCTTCTGTGAACCTCAAATCCGAATCAACGTCTCAAGCCTAAACAGAAAGAGGTAGCCAGAGGATAAATTGGCCTACTGTATGGGATAGTATCAGCAATTTCACCCCCTCGGGACCTCATTCTGCAAATGACAAGATTGCTTATTTCCAGACTTGACACTAAAGCTGGGTGGAACTGATATATTTTTATACTGTATACCAATGGCTCAGACTAGCTGGTACTAACCCAAAAATATCTAGGGCCAAACACAAATTTTGCCCCCCAATCCCCAAAATTTGCATGCAAAACCGAAAATTAGAAGTCCTATCTGGCACTCCATACATTCACCCTCTGCGCATGCGCAGATGCCAGGAAGTCACGGAATCTGCCGCCAACATCATTCTTTGTTTGGCCCTTGTCAGATAACAACAAACTGACATTTGTGCTTCTGGATGAAGGAAGGAAGAAACAGTGGTTTGATACGTTCAGGGCTGTAATTTTATAATATTTATAAAAATTAGTTCATGTTCCCCAATTTCGGGACATGAGCCTGACGTCATCATTCATTGATAATGATTTGTCCACTGTTTGTCTAGTATTCCTTCCTTTCCTTCCCTTGATCCCTCCAGTTAAACTCCGAAGCTTTTTGGCCTGTTTTATTGAAATTTTTTTATAAAATTTCTTGGGAGTTTAACGTATTATACAGAAGATTATTCTGTACATCCCCAGGGTTACGTACTCACCCTTGGGGTGTTTGGGCATTTTGGTCATGCATCATACATCCGATGTATCGTTTTTTCTTCTGATGAAGATCTTGCTTTACATCAGATAGTCTTGTTTCTGTTACTGACTTCGGGCTGTGTTGCCTGGGGTCTTGTTTCCGGTTTTTGTTTACATTGACAATGCTCTAGGTAGTTTCCTATTATTTTTAGGAACGACAGTTGTAAGTAACATTAAATATTCTGATAGTGTGGTAGTTAATTTTATAGCATATTTTTATAATTTGTCCACACTTAGGCTTTTTGGGGCTCATCGTTCCCTTTGGGAACTTGGGCTCTTATTTTTCAAAAATTTTTTTTTAAGGAATTTTTCTTTGGGATGTATTTATTTCATCGATTGTATTTTAATGTTATCTTATATTTATGTAGATTTGGTGGTGGTACAATGACATATATTAGATTTTCGGTAATAATATTTATCTAATAGTAGGGCAAATAGAGGAAGCCTTTCCTCTATTTACATGTTCGTTGTCTTGAGTATTGTTGATGTACTACCACTAATTCTTGCTCCATGTGTCAGGTTTGACAATGTTGATGAGGGGTGTCATGGTTTGTGTTAGGCGAGTGGACACTATCGGTCCTATCGTGGCGAGGGGACACTGCTGGTCCTCTCGCCAAAATGTCACTATAGTTTTTTAGTTTCTATTTACCGAGGAACAAGAACATGGTGTGGTTTCGTGATGCCGTCAGGGAGTGTCCTTCCATCGTCGCATTATACTATTAGAGCTAGCGGAAAAGTGCTCAATGATATTAGACAAGGGCTAGGCTTTTGAACTAAGGTTTACGTCCCTTGTCTCCAGCTAGCTTAACCGGCAGATCTATCACGTAAACTAGTGGTGTGACGCCAGGTATGTCCGTAGTGGTCGAGAAGAGGAATAAGGGTGTAGCGAGGACTATAAAAATACGAACATGCCTTCCCTGCGACGACGGAAAGGAGGAAGCACAGGAAGGAGGAAGCAGACAAGTTCTGAGGTATGCTCGTCCAGGTCTACCATGATCGCGAGCAAGAGAGAGGCCCCTCTCTCTTATAACAACATCTGGGGTCAGAGGTTGTTGGTAGGAACTTGTGTCAGTTGGAGCTTACGTCCATGCCTTCCTGTCCGGGTTGCTCCTTCTAATAGGCTGCCGGGTCGGCTAGTCTTATAGCTTCCTCTACGTTCGAAAAGCACACACGACCGCACAAAGTCCGTTGTCGCCAGCTAGCTCGACCGGTGAAGTAGTTACTCAGGCCTCTGAGAGCTGTGATGCCGGGTGTATCTGCTCCGGGTTAGGAGATGATATAGGGTGGAGCGAGCACTATAATATGCAACCATGCTCACCCAGCGACGACAGGAGGAAGCCGGCAAGTTCTGAGGTACGCTCGTCCAGGTCACCCAGGACCGCGAGCAAGAGCGAGGCCTCTCTCTCTTACAGCATCATCTGGGGACAGATGTTGGTAGGAATTTGCTTCAGTCGGAGTATACGTCCATGCCTCCTGTCCGGGACGTCCCATCTAATAGGCAGCCGGGGTCGGCTAGTCTTACTGTTTCCTCTACATAACGGACAAAGTGCTCTTATATTGCACAGGGCTATAAACCACGATGAGTGGTTTCAGTTCCCTGACGCCGGTGAAGCGGTTAAGACTGAATATGAGGACTGGATGTGTCACATGTGCGTTGTATTCAGAGCTAGCGGAAAAGTGCTCAATGATATTAGACAAGGGCTAGGCTTTTGAACTAAGGTTTATGTCCCTTGTCTCCAGCTAGCTCAACCGGCAGATCTATCACGTAGAATAGTGGTGTGACGCCAGGTATGTCTGTAGCGGTCGAGAGAGAATAAGGGTGTAGCTAGCACTATTTAATCCAATCATGCTCACCCTGTGTTGGAAGGAAGAAGCCGGCAAGTTCTGAGGTACGCTCGGTTAGGTCTCCCCGGACCGCGAGCAAGAGGGAGACCCCTCTCTCTCTTTTAACAACATCTGGGGCCAGGTGTTGTTGGTAGGAACTTGTGTCAGTCAGAGCTTACGTACATAGCTATTGTCCGGTACGCTTAGTTTAATTCTTAGCCGGGGACAGCTACAGTTTGGCTTCTTTAGCATCTACCAAGCACTCCCGACTGCACTTTGGCTAAGTGACTTAGGATATCTAGTCTGCATCGTCAAAAGGTCCATCTTTTGTGAAGAAAGTCGCACCATCTAGTAGCCAAGGAGATGAGGCTTCATTCGTCGGGATGTCCGCAGTAATAGCCATCTCGGACACACTGTCCCAGGAACAGCCGGCGGACAAGCAATTCATAACCGCTGCTCCTCAGGCCTCCGTAACAGACTTGCTATTGCAAATTGCGCAGCTAATTGCAGTATTCCTGCTAAGGCAGAAGCGATTAAGTCTACACGGGTGTCACAGGTCTTCGATTGTGTAGATGACACCATATTTAACTTCCTGCTGGAAAAAGTAATACGGTTTCTTATCATCTTCTTCTGTATTTTTAACCGTTTGTGCTTGTTCACATACTTTTAAAAAACGACAGGGGAAGATGTGTTGAGAGTTTCTCTGCATTGAATGAGCAGGCTAAGATATTAGTTGTAGCCTTACCTTCATCATTTAGCTGTTCGCTCGGACACAATTGAGAAGATAATTTCTTATTCAGAGCGAATTTAGACTCATGGTCTTATGTACTTCAATTTATTTTAAGTACTGTGAAGCTACGTTTATATGGAAAGGAATTTTGTGGTCATTTGTACCTTTTAAAAATTCTTTCCAGACCTATTATATATATATTTCTGTCTTAACAAATGTTAAGTGGGGTTATTCTGATGTGACGAAGCCTTGCGTCTTCGTATTTAACATTTGACTAGGTGGAAAACTTACTACAGGTCGCTTTAGTTTTCCAAACTCTAGTCTTTGATGGTAAGCTTTCATTAATGTAGGATTAAGCTACAAGAAAGCATCAATACTCGACTCTTAAAGTTGGTGTCTAATCGACCACACCAACAGAAAGAGTAGGAGAGGTTGTCCTAGACTTAGATCGTCGATAAGGACTCATAGCGAAGGTATAGGTATCTCTCCTATATATTTCTTTAGGAATTGTCTATACAGCCACTTGGATAGGGGGTTTATGTCTGTTTGAGTTACTGATCAGACACCCCTGAGCCGGTGGCTCGAGGCTCTTATAGAGCTCGGTCCAACCGATTTTGACTGGAACTGGATAATTAGGTTATTTATGATAATCTTTCAGTCCAAAAGCGAGCATTCGGCGATGTAGCGAGTATAGTTCTTTAGATCACTTGAATTGTGAACTAGATAATGTCTCATAGGATTAATGATAGGATACACGTATACCACAATTCATTTTCAACAGGCTGGTTTGTCTGTTGTTTCACAGAGCGTATTAGCCAGCTGTTTGGCTCGCTTTTATCTGTTATCTGACGCATTAACAGCGGAAAATTTTATGCGCCGGATGCGATTGTGCGGAGTGGCTTTGAATGTTATTTCGATGGGTCGTTTATGCACACACACCTGCCAGTTATTCTTAACTGGAGTGGTAGATGTTTTTCGCTCTAGACCTGTTTTGTTTTAGAGAATCTGTTAACATAAGGTCAAGTTTGGGCATATATTTAACGGTTTTCCCAATTATAACGGACGTGAGTTCATATATTGGGTTACAGTCCTGAGTCTGATTGTCTCTCTATGCAGGGATCTTGGGACCCTCGGTTCTTGGAAACCACATATTCAGAAATGATGTCTCATTGTTTACGCTACATCATTGAATTATATTATTACCGATCATGTATTTATAGATGCAGATCACAGTTTATTAGAAGAGAAGAAAGGCTTCTTTTGTTATTAATTTCCAATAGAAGGGACATTTAGGTTCATTCCATTGTTAAATGAAGTCATTTAGCTATTCGTACTGCTTAGGTAAATTTATCTTCCAATCAGCAGTCAGTGCTTAAGATTTCAGCGCATGAAGTAAAGTGCTGGCTACATCTTGGGCTTATTCTAACTGTATGGCTATTACATGATCTTATATACGATCACTTCAGGATAGTTAAGTTTGCGGCGCACAGGAATAATAGTTTCCATTATTTGTGTTGCCAGTATTAGGCTTTTGAGTGCATACATTTGACGCTCATCCGTTTTCATGGGAATGAATGATAGGATATAGGTATCCTTCAATTCATTTGTTTCTATTCATTACATTGAGGTTATGGTGTCTGTTATTGAACATTCGCCAGAAGCTTCCCCCACGAGAGGGTTTTCTTCTTCAAGGGAAGTTTTGTTCTTCATGTCATTCTCTGCTCTCAGTGGCATTACAGAGTATGTCAGATGTGAGAGAGCTTTGTGGTCACTATATTATTGCTGTCTGGACCAGCAATGATTAATAATGTGGGTGAGGAGGTTTCGACATATATTCGAATTCCCCCCCCCACCCTCCCCCCACACTCACACACTGTCGCGTGTATATGTCTTACTATGCGTTTGGGTCGTGTTGCATGGCGCCCTCATAGGCATATACACAGTTCTGTAGTATTAGTTTCCGCTGTTTATTTTCTGATTTCTAACATACAAGAACTTATTTAATCATCATATTTGCTGCTATTTGAGTTCATAGGTGACTGCATAACCATTTAGTGATTTTTAGATGATTACAGGCTGGATTTTTATGCACTCGCGCAATATTTTATTACGCTATCACTTTGATGGACCTAGAAATTATTATATATTTCGGGGGCGGTCTGTGTTGGATCCGGATAATCATACCTACCTCCATTTCTAGATGCTGGTCTCTATTTTGTCGGTTCTCAAATCGCATATTCTCACGTGTTTGTAATTGTAGATACCAAATAGTACACGTTGGAGAGTGTTCTTACAGGATTTAATTGTACAGAGGCCTCCTGTGAATGATCTTTGAAGCGTGTTTTCTCTGCAGAGATTGTTCATCGTATCTCGCTTTTTTATGTGTATGTTATATTATTATTTCACTGATTTTGTTGTACCTGTATTTGCCATCTGCAGTGCATTTTTTGTAGCGAATAATGTTATTCACCAAATTGCCGCTATAGCCTTGGCTTGTGAAGTGGTGTTAATTTGCACCATTTATTATTCATGAATTAATTTTTGAGTGTCTGATCGATAATTATATATATCGTTTCCAGATACCGCTTATTGATTCCAGAGCTCTCCCCTCTTTCTTTTGAAGATATGTTCAAAAAAAGGGGGGGGGGGAGGGTCATTTTGTCCACTTCTCAGGCTTATTGAGTATTTTTCTAATTTTCTTCATCATGGATTGAAGGATTTGATCTATGTTGATCTACTATTTCGGAAGTTCTAGGCCCTCCACCTTTTTATGATTCAGCTAGTCTGGGCCATTGGTATACAGTATAAAAATATGAAAAAATTTAAAGTAATTTATATATTTTTTATACTTACCAATGGCCCAGACGGGAATGGCCCTCCCATGAGTGGGCAGTACTGGGCACTCATACCTCCCCGCCGAATTATTATATTATAATATTGTTACAAAGAATGATGTTGGCGCCAGATTCGGTGACTTCCTGGCGTCTGCGCATGCGCGGAGGGTAAATGTATGGAGGGCCAGATAGGACTTCTAATTTTCGGTTTTGCATGCAAATTTTGGGGATTGGGAGGCAAAATTTGTGTTTGGCCCTAGATATTTGTGGGTTAGCACCAGCTAGTCTGGGCCATTGGTAAGTATAAAAAATATATAAATTACTTTAAATTTTTTCATTTTTGGCTTGGAGTTGTAATAGTTATTTTGGGGTTGATTTACCTCAGCAGACTTGGCATTTTCAGATAGGCGATTACCCTTGCTCTCAGTCGCCCACATCAAGTGTAGATGAGCACGTGGTCAGGAATTTTCGATACAACAAATTTTTGCATGGTTACGGTCCTTGGAAATAGCAAAATTTCTATCACAAAGGCTTGTCCATTTAACTCCTACATTTTTTATTAGATTTTTACGAAAATTGATCTAAAGTATCAGTATCAAGTGTAGATGAGCATGTGGTCTGGAATTTTTGATGTGACGAATTTTTGGCATGGATATGACCCTGGGAAATAGCAAAATTTCCATCACAAAGGTTTGTCCGCTTAACTCCTCCTACAATGAATTTTTGCAAGGTTACAGCCCTTGGAAATAGCAAATTTCCATCACAAAGGCTTGTCTGCTTAACTCCTCCTACTGTTCTATTGGATTTTTATGAAACTTGGTCTGAAGTATCAGTATCAAGTGTAGATGTGAATGTGGTCAGGAATTTTTGATGCGACGAATTTTGCATGGTTACGGCCCTTGGAAATAGCAAAATTTCCATGACAAAGGCTTGTCCACTTAACTCCTCCTATACTTTTATTGGATTTTTCCGAAATTTGGTCTGAAGTATCAGTATCAAGTGTAGATGTGCATGTGGTGAGGAATTTTCGATGAGACAAATGTTTGCGTGGTTACGGCCCTTCGAAATAGCAAAATTTCCATCACAAAGACTTGTCCGCTTAACTCCTCCTACAGTTTGTATTGGATTTTAAACGAAACTTGGTTTAAAGTGTCAATATCAAGTGTAGATGTGCATGTGGTCAAGAAATTTTTTTTGCGACAAATTTTACATGGTTACGGCCCTTGGTAATAGCAAAATTTCCATCACAAATGGTTGTCCGCTTAACTCCTCCTGCATTTTTCATTGGGTTTTTATGAAAATTGGTGTGCAGTATGAGTTTTTGGAAGATATCTTCAGTAGCAATAAAAGAAATTAAATGATTTATTCCCTTCTGACGAAATCTGGAGGGGGATATTGAAATGGTGTTCTTTCGTCAGTCCGTCCATGCATCTGTCCATCCTTCTGTCCATCCATCCATCACAAACTTTGTCCGCTTAACTTCTCCTACAGTTTTCAGTAGATATTTACAAAACTTGGTCTGAAGTATTAGTATGAAGTGTAGATGTGAATGTGGTCAGAAATTTTCAAGGTGACAAATTTTATGTGGTTGGTTACGGCTCTTGGAAATAGCAAAATTTCCCTTCCGAAGGCTTGTTACATTTTTTATTGGATTTTTACGAAACGTGCAGTATGAGTATGATGTGTACATGTCCATATGGAAAGAAAGTTTTGATTTGAATAAGTTTACCAGAGTTATATCCCTTTGCAACTTTGAATTTACCAAAATGACAGGTTTTTGGAAGATCTCTTCAGTTGTGATAAAAGAAATTAAATATTTGGTGAATGACATTAGTGGGTATGAAGACATGTCCAGGTTGATGATGAGATTATTCCTATCATAACATATAAGTCGGCGTGGGATATGGTTGTTGTGAGAATGTCTTGTTCAAATTTCATATGCAGCTTTAGCGTGATGTCTAGATGGGAGCTAGCGAATATTTCAGAATTTTGTTGAAAAACATGGTTGCCAGTGTCCATTTTGGATTTGGATATAAATTGTCAAAAATTTCATTAGCACACCCTTCAGGCCACATCTCTTACCTGATCTTTTTCGAATTTTACATGTAACTTTGGTATGGTGTCTGGATGGGAGTTATCAAATTTTTCTGCATTTTGTTGAAAAACATGGCCACCACTGGCCATCTTGGATTTGACATATAAATTCTCAACAATTCCATTAGTACACCCAACAGGCCCCATCCCTCACCCGATTTTTTATACGCCCGTTTTGAAAAAATGGTCGTATTATGGTATACCACTGTCCGTCTGTCCGTCTGGTCACATGTCGTACGATAACTCAAGAACGCTTTGAGAGATTTTCGTGATTTTGGGGTAGGTAGTGTATATCGATGGAGGGAAGCTCCCTTTCGTTTAGTGTCACCGTTCGATTAGTCATTCCAGAGTTATGGGACTTTATTACTTAGAAAATTGTTGATTTTTTACACGTCGTACGATAACTCGAGAACGCTTCGAGAGATTTTTATGATTTTTTGCTAGGTGGTTTATGTTGATGGAGGGAAGCTCCCTTTCGTTTAGTGTCGCCGTTTGATTAGTCATTCCAGAGTTATGGGATTTTATTACTTAGAAAATTGTTGATTTTTTACACATTGTACGATAACTCGAGAACGCTTCAAGAGATTTTCACGATTTTTTGGTAGGTGGTTTATGTTGATGGAAGGAAGCTCCCTTTCGGTTGGTGTTGCCATTCGATTAGTCATTCCAGAGTTATGGGACTTTATTTTTCACATGTCGAACAATAACTTGAAAATGCTTAGAGCAATTTTCATTATTTTTTGGTTGCAAGTATATGTTGATAGAAGGAATCTCCTTTTCAATTTGTGTCACTGTCCGATTTGTCATTCCAGAGTTATGGGACTTTATTCATCAAAATATAGGCAATTTTCCACATGTTGGACTTTGAGCAATTTTCATGATTTTTTGGTGGCAAGTATATGTAACCTGACAAGTACACATGTATACTCATATTGTGTGGTTCCCTCTTGTAATTAATAACGGGCGTATCATGCGCTCGTGGCACAGCTGTTTATTTTCAGATTTCATATGTAGCTTTGGTGTGATGTCTTTTCTGTAGAAACTTGAGTGAATGGTATGGCATTACTGAATCGTTCTATTTAGTTCAGTTCCTTCTTAGACAAGTTGAGCTGCTGTGTCATTGACACTTTCATCTTTCTGAGGTTTTTTGTTTGTTATTGTTTAACTCTTTCAACACGAGAGGCCGCTTTTCCGGTCCAGCCACACGACACGTCATAAATTTTAATACTAAAACCAATGGCCCAGACTTAGCTGGTGCAACCTCAATATTATTAAGGGCCAAACACAAATTTTGAACTCCCAATCCCCAACATTTGCATACAATACTAAAAATCAAAAGTCCTATCTGGCCCTCCATACTTTTAGTACTTGCACCTGCGCAGTACACAGGAAGAGACCAGAATTGGCGCAAACATCATTCTTCTGTTTGGCCCAAAGTCAGTAACAACTGAAGTGACGTCTGTGGTTTAAATTAAAGATGCCAGACACAAATCAGTGATGGTTTTCATGAAATCAACAGTGTTACAGGATGCTGGAAGTGAATAATGGTGGTTTCGGATGTTCAGGGCTGTAACTTTATAATATTTATGGAAATTATTCATGTTACCCAATTTCGTGATATGATTCTGAATGTCGTCATTATAATATGACTCCACTGTTGCTTTGTTACTATTACTTCCCTTCCCTCTCCTGAAGCCTCCTGTTATACTCCCACTTTGGCTTTTTAGTCCTCTACCGGCATCACTGGAGGGTGGCTATAGGTTTGCACTCTGTCCATCTGACAGTCTGTCAGTCCATCAGTCTGTCAGGCACACTTTAGTTTTCCAGACTTTTTTTTGGAAATGCTTCAATCGTTTGATTCATTTTTGGTAACCTACTATAGAACGATGACTTACAGATCAAGTTTGAGTTTCATGCTGATTGCATTATTCTTGTGTGAGTTATGGCCCTTGGAAATATGGAAAAGCGCCAAAATATCAGTTTTCCGGACTTTTTTTGGAAACGCTTCAATGGAATGATTTCATTTTTGGTAACCTACTATAGAACGATGTCTTACAGATCAAGTTTGAGTTTCATGCTGATTGCATTATTCTTGTGTGAGTTATGGCCCTTGGAAATATGGAAAAGCGCCAAAATATCAGTATTTTTATACTGTAACCAATGACCCAGACTTAGCTGGTGCTAACCCCAAAATATCTACGGCCATACACAAATTTTGCCCCCCAATCCCCAAAATTTGCATGCAAAACCGAAAATTAGAAGTCCTAACTGGCCCTCCATACATTTCACCCTCCGCGTATGCGCAGACACCAGGAAGTCATCGAATCTGGCACCAATAAAATCATTCTTTGTTTGGCCCTTGTCAGATAACAACAAACTGATATTTATGCTTTTAAATCTCAATTAATAATGATGCCAGACACAAATCAATGGTTAAATAGGAAGGAAGAAACGGTGGTTTGATACATTCAGGGCTGTAATTTTTTATTATTTAGTAAAATTAGTTCATGTTCCCTAATTTCGGGCCTGACGTTATCACTGATTGATTATGATCTATCCACTGTTTATTTAGTATTCCTTTCCTTGATCCCCCCAGTTAAGCACCCAAGCTTTTTGGCTTGTTTTAATAAAGATTTTTTATAAAATTTATTGGGAGTTTAACGTTTTATGCAGAAGATTATTCTGTACATCCCCAGGGCTACATCCTCATCCTTAGGGTGTTCGGGCATTTTGGTCATGCATCTTACATCCAATGCATCGTTTTTTCTTCTGAAGAAGATCTTGCTTTACATCAGATAGTCTTGTTTCTGTTACTGACTTCGGGCTGTGTTGCCTGGGGTCTTGATTCCGGTGTTTTGTTTACATCTTTAGGTAGTTTCCTATTTTTATTTAGGAACAACAGTTGTAAGTAACATTAAATATTCTGATAGTGTGGTAGTTAATTTTATACAGTTTTTATAATTTTGTCCACGCTTTTTTGGGCTCATCGTTCCCTTTGGGAACTTGGGCTCTTATATTAATAAAAATTTTTCAAAAATTTTTATTTTATTTTTGAAAGAGTTTTTCTTTTGGATATATTTATTTCGTTTATTATATTTAATGTTATCTTATATTATATGTAGATTTGGTGGTGGTACAATGACATATATTAGTTTTAGGTAATTATTTTTATCTAATAGTATGGCAAATAGAGGAAACCTTTCCTTTATTTACTTGGTCGTTATAATGAGTTTACTTGATGTACTACCACTAATTCTACTCCATGTATCAGATTTGATAATCTGAATGACGGCGTCATGGTTTGTGTTAGGCGAGTGGACACTATCGGTCCTATCGCGGCGAGGGGACTCGGTGGTCCTCTCGTCAAAAGGTCGCTATAGTTTTTTAGTTTCTATTTACAGAGGAACAGGAACATGATGTGGCTTTGTGATGCCATCAAGGAGTGTGCTGTCGTCACAAACCAATCAAGAGCTAGCGGCAAAAGTACTCAGGTATTAAACAAGGCCTAGATCCCTAGTAGGATTGATGACCTTGTTGCCAGCTAGCTCGAGCGGCAGATCTAACTCGTATGTGAGGGACGTGATGCCGGGTATGTCCATTGCGGTCGAGAAGAGGAATAAGGGAGTAGCGAGCACTATAAACATACAAACATGCTCACCCTGCGATGTCGAGAAGGAGGAAGCACGGGAAGGAGGAAGTAGACAAGTTCTGAGGTATGCTCATCCAGGTCTTCGTGATCGCAAGCAAGAGGGAGGTCCCTCTCTCTCATAACAACATCTGGGCCCAGAAGTTGTTGGTAGGAACTTGGCGGTCAAGTTCTGAGGTATGCTCGTACAGGTCTTCCGTGATTGTGAGCAAGAGAGAGGTCCCTCTCTCTTATAACAACATCTGCGATCAGAGGTTGTTGGTAGGAACTTGTGTCGGTCAGACAAGTTTGGAGGTACGCTCGTCCAGGTCGTCCATGATTGCGAGCAAGAGAGAGGTCCCTCTCTCTTATAACAACATCTGCGACCAGATGTTGTTGGTAGGAACTTGGCGGTCAAGTTCTGAGGTATGCTCATCCAGGTCTTTCAATATTGCGAGCAAGAGAGAGGTCCCTCTCTCTTATAACAACATCTGCGACCGGAGGTTGTTGGTAGGAACTTGTCAGACAAGTTCTGAGGTATGTTCGTTCAGGTCGTCCGTGATTGCGAGCAAGAGAGAGGTCCCTCTCTCTTATAACAACATCTGGGGACAGAGGTTGTTGGTACGAATTTGTGTCAGTTGAAACTTAACGTCCACGGGATGCTCCTTCCATAGACTGCCGGGGCTGGCCAGTCTTATAGCTTCCTCTATGTTCGAAAAGCACACACAACCGCGCAGGTACGTTGTCGCTAGTTAGCTCGAACGGTGAAGTAATTACTCAGCCCCTGAGAACTATGACGCCGGGTGTAGATGATCCGGGCTAGAAAAAGAGAGATCATATAGGGTGGAGCAAACGATATGATATGCAATTATGCTCACCCAGTGACGACGGAAGGAGGAAACCAATAAGGTTCGGAGCCAGCTAGTCTTATGATTTCTTCTGCATAATGGATAAAGTGATCTTTATATTGCACAGGGCTATAAAACCCGATGAGTGGTGTCAGTTTCCTGTCGCCGGTGAAACGGTTAAGATTGGATACTTGGACCGTGACTCCGGATGTGTTGCATATGCATTTATTTAGAGCTAGTGGGACAGTGCTCAATGATTTTAATAAGACAAGGGCTGGGTTTCATGGAGGCTTACGTCCCTTGTCTTAAAACAGCTAGCTCAACTGGCAGATCTCACTCGTATGTGGGTGATGTGATGCCGGGTATGTCCGTGGCAGTCGAGAGAGAATAAGGGTGTAGCGATCACTGTTGATCGAATCCATGCTCACCTAGTGTTGATGGAAGGAAGAAGACGGCAAGTTCTGAGGTATGCACAAGCGAGAGGGAGCCCCTCTCTCTCTTTCAACAACATCTGGAGCCGGGTGTTGTTGGTAGGAACTTGCGTCAGTCTGTACTTACGTACATAGCTATTGTCCGGTAAACAGAAAAGAAGAGAAACAAGCACTCCCGACTGCACCTTGGCTAAGTAACTCAGGTTTTCCGGTCTTCGTCAAAGGTCCATCTTTAGTAAAGAAAGTCGCACCATCTAGTAGCCAAGGAGATGAAGCTTCATTCATTGGGTTGTCCACAGTAATAACTATATTGGACTCCCTGTCCTAGGAGCAGCCGGCGAAGAGGCTATTCGTGACCGCTGCTCCTCAGGCCTCTGTAACAGACTTGCTGTCGCAGTTGCACAGCTAATCGCAGTATTTCTGCTGAGGCAGAAGCACTCAACGTCAGTCTCAAATCTTGAGCTGTTGCATAGTGCTTATTTGGTCCAGTCACCTGCCTGTTTAGATGCTGGTGACTGTGATTCTAACTGATTTGAACATATAATGGATAGGATATCTTTTCCTTCCGGAACAACTCTTCGATGATATAGATATCATACATTATCATTTCCTTGATCTTGTTCCAGTGATTTAAAATGCTGTGAGCAATTGTGAGAAACAGCTAGCGTAGTTCGATGCTGACTTCATCCGGGTAAAGAGCAGGGTAATAAGATCTCTTTCTGGTTAAGTCTACACGGGTGTCACAGATCTTCGATTTTGTAGACGACACCATGTTTATCTTCCGGCGGAAAAAGTAATTCGGTTTCTTATCTTCTTCCTCTGTATTTTTAATCGTTTGTGATGGTTCACATACATTTAAAAACAACAGGGGAAGATGTGGAGAGTTCCTCAGCGTTGATCGAGCAGGCTAACATCCTAGTTTTAGCCTTACCTTCATCATTTAGCTGTTCGCTCGGACACAATTGAGAAGATAATTTCTTAGAGCGAATTTAGTCTCATGGTCTTATGTACTTAATTTTAAGTACAGTGACGCATTGTCTATATGGAAGGAATTTTGTGGTCGTTTGTACCTTTTAAAATTCTTTCCAGACCTAGTATTTATTTCTCGGTCTTAACTAATGTTAAGTGAGAGTTATTCTGATGCAACGAAGCCTTGTGTCTTCATCTTGGCATTTGTCTAGGTGGAAAACTTGCCATAGGTCGCTTTAGTCTTCCAACTCTAGTTTTTATGATAAGAATCAATTCTCATCTCTTTAAGCTGGGGTCTAATGTACCATCACCAGCAGAAAGAGTATGAGAGGTTGTCCTAGACTCAAATTGTCTATAAGGACTCATAGCAAGGTATGGGTATACCTAAGTCTTTGATGGTAAGCTTTCATTATTGTAAGATTAAACTACAAGAAAGCATATATTCTCGACTCTTTAAGTTGGGGTCTAATCGACCACAGCCAACAGAAGAGTAGGAGAGTTCGTCCTAGACTCATTTCACTTTTAAGGCTCATAGCGAAGGTATAGGTATCTCTTCTATATATAATTCTTTAGGTTTATCTATACAGCCACTTGGATAGGGATTTCTCGTCAGACTGAGTTACTGATCAGACTCCCCTGAGCCGGTGGTTCTAGGCTCTTATAGAACTTGGTCCGGCCAATTTTGACAGGAAGTGGATAATTAGGTTATTTATTATTAGCTTTCAGTCGATAGGCGAACGTTCGGCAATTGTAGCGAGTATAGTTCTTTAGATCACTTGTTTTGTGAACTAGATAATGTCTCATGGGATTTATGATAGGATTCATGTATCCCACTAGTCATTTGGCTGGTTCATCTGTTTCACAGAGCAAATTAACCAGCTGTTTCGCTCGCTTTTATCGGTTATCTGACGCATTAACAGCGATAGTTTTGTGGAGTTGTGTGGAACGGCTTGGAAGGTTATTTCGATGGGTCGCTTACGCACATGTCTACTCCAGTTATTAACTGGAGTGGTAGACGTTTTTCCCTCTTGACCTGTTTTGTTTTAGAGAATCTTTTAATATAAGGTCAAGTTTGGGCATGTATTATGGTTTTCTCAGTTATTTCGGACGTGAGTTCATATATTGCATTACAATCCTGAGTCCTACAGTCTCTCTATGCACATCAGAGTTTATCAGAAGAGAAGTTACGCTTTTGTTGTCATTGTTTTTCAATAGAAGGGATGTTATGTTCATTCTATTGTTAAATAAATCAGTCAGCTATTCGTATGGCTTGGGTTATTTATCTTCCAATTAGCAGTCAATGCTTAAGATTTCAGCACATAAGTAAGCGCTGGCTATATCTTGCGCTTATTCTAACTGCTTGGCTATTATATGATCTTATGTGGGATCTCTTCAGGATAGTTCAGTTTTTGGCGCATGGGAATAATAGTTTCCATTATTTGTGTCGCTAGTATAGGCTTTGAGCGCATACATTGACGCGCAGCTGTTTTCATGGGAATGAATAATAGGATACGTGTATCCTTCAATTCATTTGTTTCTATGATTTCATTGAGGTTATAGGGTCTGCTATTGAGCATTCGCCAGAAGCTTCCCCATTAGACGGTTTTCTTCTTAAGGGAAGTTTTATTCTTCATGTCATTCTCCGCTCTCAGTGGCATTACGAAGTATTCAGACATGAAAGAGCTTTATGATCACTATTATTGCTGTCTGCACCAGCAATGATTAGTAATGTGGGTGAGGAAGTTTCGACATATATTTGAATCCCCCCCCCCCCCCCCCAACCCCCACACACACACACTCACACTGGCGCATAGATATTTTTTAATGCATACATACTTTGCAGCTGGGTCGTGTTGGATGGCACCTTCATACGCATATATGCTGTTCTGTTGCATTTGTTTCCGGTATTTATTTTCTGATTTTGGAGCCGGTTTATCATACCTACCTCCATTTCTAGATCCTCGTCTCTATTTTGTCGGTTCTCAAATTGCATATTCTCACGTGTTTATAGTTGTAGATACCAAATAGTACACGTTGGAGAGTGTTTTTTACCGGATTTAATATTACAGAGGCCTGCTGTGAATGATCTTGAAGCGTGTTTTCTCTGCAGAGTTTGTTCATCTTATCCCACTTGTGTATGTATATGTTATAATTAATTTCTCACTGATTTTGTCGTACCATGTATACGGCGTCTCCAGTGCATATTTTATAGTGGATAATGTTATTTACCAAAATCATCGCTATAGCCTTGGCTTGTGAAGTGGTGTTAAGCACCATTTATTATTCATGGTTTAATTTGTTGAGTGCCTGATCAATATTTATTTATATCGTTTCCGGGTTCTGCTTATTGATTCCAGAGCTCTCCCCTCTTTCTTTTGTGAAGTTATGTTAAAAAAAAGGGGGGGGGGCATTTTGTCCACTTCTCTGCCTTATGGGGTATGTAACTATTGAGGAAGCTGTCTTGTCTGTACTATGTTCGGTGATAAGCTGCAGTATTATTGTGTGGAGTAGGTTTATGGGAAATTTCTTCATCATGGATTGAAGGTTTTGATCTATGTTGATGAGCAGTACTGGGCACTCATACCTCCCCGCTGAATTATTATAATCTTTTTTCTACAAAGAATGATTTTATTGACACCAGATTCGGTGACTTCCTGGCGTCTACGCATGCGCAGAGGGTGAAATGTATGGAGGGCCAGTTAGGACTTCTAATTTTCAGTTTTGCATGCAAATTTTGGGGATTGGGGGGCAAAATTTGTGTTTGGCCCTAGATTTTTGGGGTTAGCACCAGCTAAGTCTGGGTCATTGGTAAGTATAAAAAATATATAAAATACTATAAATTTTTTTCCTTTTTCATTTTCCAGACTTTTTTTGGAAATGCTTCAACGGAATGATTTCATTTTCTTGGTAACCTACTATAGAATGATGACTTACAGATCAAGTTTCATTTTCAATCTGTCCATCCATCAGTCTATCAGTCAGTCTGTCAGTCACACTTCTGTGAGTTATGGCCCTTGGAAATATGGAAAAGCACCAAAATATCAGTTTTCCAGACTTTTTTTGGAAATGCTTCAATGGAATTCATTTGTATAATTATTAATGCTCATTAGTCTGGTAGGGGACATTGTATTGCTTCAGTGATATGTAAGCTCTTGTTTATTGCAGAATATTTTATTAAATTCTTGGGAGTTTAACTTGTAATCAGAATAGGTATTCTGTTTATCCCCTATGTTTACATCCTGTCTATTTTGGTTCAGGACATTTTGTACTCTTGCATCTTCTACTAGATGTATTGTTTTTTCTTCATATGAAGATCTATCTTTACATCAGATGGTTGTTGATTGGTTACTGACTCTGGGCCTTTGTTGTACCTGTTGTTGGTAAGTTTCCGTTTTTTCCTCTTGACGTTGTTGTCTGTTCAAAAACAATTTGGATTTGTATTAATTCAATGTTTAATTTTTCTATTAGGATACATAGTATATCTTATTCCTACAGTTTAGCTTTTATTAGTTAGTGGTTGTCCACACTTAGGCTCTATCCAGATGCCCTTGGGCTCATGAGGTTCCCTTAGGTCACTGAGGCTTCATTCAAAAATTCTCAAAAAATTTTTTAAAAATTTTATTCAAAATTCTTTTGTTTTGTCTTTTTTGTTTAAACATATTTTACTTGCCATTAAACATGCAAACGAGGATTGGAGGACAAGTGCTTTCCACTTACATAACCCTCCGCTCCTCGAACAGATATACAAACATACAAAGATAGCAACAAAGTTTTAAGAACAAATGCGTACTTATTCTATCAGTCACATTATATAAAAATGAGAAATAAAGATGCGTTGTCTAGTTTGAGTGAAGAACAGATGATTTAGTGAGGTTGAACTTATAACAACAGAGATAAAAAAAGGGGGAGAACTCGGCGATTTCCTGCTCAACATTATCACACATCTATACAGTGAGGCATCACCCTTGCCACGTGAACCCGCTTCATTGACAAACCGCGCGCACATGTTCTACTTTCAAGATTGGCTGGTTCAGGATTTGGACATGGCCAAGTTTGTGACTAATCACAAGTGACACTCTGGGACTGAGCACACTGTCGTCCATGAGCCAGCCAGTACCGAGTGAACTCCATTATGGAGTGCACCCTGTACAGGAAGGCTCCAAATCGGCAACATGACTATAGCTTAAGGGGGAGATGGGGGTTCATTATATGCATGAGTACAAGAAGTATTTGCATATTTTCAATGTACTTAGCTGTCGTTAAACCTCTTGGTATTCTTTATAAACCTTTGTACAGCAGTGCACATGACAATATTATCACTATTGGATCGTCGGTTGTCTCCATACAAAAGTGAATCAACCGACACCTCATTACTATCAATGAGTCCCAGTGACGAGATCAGATCATGTCGGGGCGCCACATAGAGTGGACAGTGTTTAAAAAAGTGTTTCACATCTTTTTGATTTCCACATCTACATTGTGGTGAGCTACTAACGTAATTGTTGAACATGTCGCTAATCAGACCGCTACAACCAGCTCTAAGCCGGCTCATTAAAACGTATTTTCTTTTTCCTTTTTCAAAGTAGGTTGGTGACTTGGTGGTCTGTTGGGAGACTGCTTTTTTTGAATTCATCAAGAGGAAGATTTTTGATTTGGTCACTTAATGAGTTCCAGATGTTGATACAGGATGGGAAGAATGAATTTTTGTAAAGCTTGGTACGAGCTTTGGAGGAAACAAAATTTGAGGAGTTACGGAGTGGGTATGATGACATTTCTGATACTTACCTTGAAAGAAGTTCAACTAGGAAGTCTGGTGCATTTTTGTTTACTATTTTGTGGAATGTACTCATTTTACTTACATACCGATATTCTTCCAGTGTTTTCCAACCAACTTCTATCAGAAGTCGGTCACACAATACAGATCGTGTTAAGCCTGTAACAGTTTGGGCTGCATTGCAGTGTATATCCTCAAGTCTTTTAAGCAAGTACTGGGGCGCTCCTGACCAAACGGGGGATGCATATTCTAAGATTGGTAAAATGAATGATGTATACATTCTTCCTAAGCTTTTTCTACTCAGAACATATTTTAGCTTTCTTAGCTGAGAAAGTCTAGAGCACACTCTCTTACAAATATTGTCGATGTGTACATCCCAAGAGAGGTTGGACTGCAGGTCTATTCCTAGATGTTTGTGGTGTTCATTGATTTCTAATATTTCATCATTGAAGACAATTTTCGGGTTGTCGGTATTTTGTGGAAGAGAAAATACAACATTCTTTGCATTGAATGTCACAAGCCAGTCAATTGCCCATCTATTTAGTTTTAGGAGTTTGGTATTGACCTTATTTGTTAAACTTTCCGGTTCATTCCCGCTTTCCTTGTGGCATGTGTCATCCTCAAATAGGCACACAATTGACTCTATTGTCTCTGCAATATCATTTATATAGACCAGAAAGAGGAAGGGACCCAAGACTGATCCCTGGGGAACCCCAATGCCAATCAAGCAATACTTTGAGTAACTGTCGTTTATTCTGACACGTTGCTTTCTGTCTTTTAAGTAACTTTTAAACCATTTGAGAAGTGGGCCGGATATGGCATACATTTTTAATTTGAAAATAATCCCATCATGCCAGACCCTATCAAAAGCTTTGGAGATTAGCATCCTGTTATCTACTGCTAAACATAGGTTGTGATAGATTTCTATAAGTTGGAAAACGGAGCTGTTTTGGGGTAGAAATCCTGACTGAAGTTTGTAGAAAAGGTTGTTGGATATGAAATACTCATGCACAGATTTAAAAACCACTCGTTCCTTTATCTTCCCAATGCAACACAGGAGAGATATTGAACGATAATTTTTGCAATCGAACTTATAACCTTTTTTTAAGATAGGAATTACATCGGCCTTTTTCCATTCACTTGGATATGTGCATGTCCGCAAGGATTTGTCAAATACCAGAAAAAGCGGTCTGCAAATTGTGAATTTCACTTCCTTAAGTACTCTATGACTTATTCCATCACGGCCATTCGCTTTGTTTGTTGGTAGAGACTTAATAATTTTTATAATATCATCTTGAGTAAAAAATATAGAAGACATTGGTTTCGAGCACTTTCATTGAATGATGGGAAACTCTGATTTTTTGTTTCTAACTTATTGTTTTGTAGAAAGACTTCATTAAGCATACTTGCTTTATCTAGCTCGCTTTCTGCAACAGTTATTTCACTATTACAGTCTTTTTGAAGGGGGGGGGGGGGGGGGGGGGTATATTGGATTCGTCACTAAAATTATTCTGAAACAGTCTAACAACATGCCAGAATTGCTTTGGATTGGTTTTCTCGTTCTGGGTCTTATCAACAGTTCTTAAGAATTTTTCTTTCGCAAATTTTTTTCATATTGTTAACACTATTTCTTATATTTTTATATTTGGCCCATAGCTGAGGGGAGTTTCGTTTTATGGCTATTTTTCTGGCTCAGTCTCTTTTGCGAATTTGACTCTGCAACCGACTGTCGACCCATGATTTGTCATTGATTCTAATAGTCGCTACAGCGGTTGGTACACACTCCTCAATAATAACATTGAGAGTCGTTTCAAAGTTATTGACAGATTCATTTATATCTAGTGGTTTGCAGATAAGTGTTTCCCAGTCCGTTTCGGAAATGAATTGGTTCATCTTACGAAAATGGGCTTTTTTGTAATTTTTCATGTGTCTAACAAAGTTTTGAGAGTGTGACTCTAAGGGTGCGATGTGTGCATATGCAGCCAAGTGGTCAGAACAGCTGAGATCAGCTGTCCCTGAATGTATTACCCTAAGGGTATCACTAATGATAATGGGGTCCAGTAACGAGACACTATTATTAGTAATAGGAGTTGGGTCTTCTATTGAGTTTTTAAAATTGAATCTCATAATAATGGAATGAAGTTTTCCCCGACTTTGAAGTAAATCTCTGTTGAAGTCTCCCGTAAGGACAGCAGAGGGGTTCATACTTATTGCAGTTTCGACCGATTCTTCAAGCTGAGTCCAATACAACGGACAACATTCCCTTTCAGATCTATAGGTAAGCAGAAATTTTGTCCTATGGCCAATCTCCAGCCACAGTATATCATCATCAAACATAGAGAACTCAGTTCACGGTAGTATATTTTATCCGAAATATACACAGCAATGCCACCACCGTACTGATTTCTGTTATGGCGGACTGGTTGGTAATAGCCAGGGAGAAGTATGTTGCTACCATCGAAATTTTTCTCAAGATGCGTTTCGGTGAAACAAATAATATCGAAGTCATCTATATTATCCTGAAGATCTGAGAGCTTGTTACGTATGCTGCGGATATTATAATTAATTATGGAAATGGCACCCACGTTATTGGATTCAATCATTGGCCCAGGATTCATTTCAACGTCTCCACATTTTGTAAGCAAAATGACTAGTCCCAGTATTACCATAACCCCGAGTTCTGAAGCAGTATACACATATTTATAAAGGCTTGATTTTAATTTGCAATGAGAGCGATGTCTAATCTGCAAGGCCATCTTGTTGTGAAAGGTGCCTATGGACTGGCGGTAGTGATCAATATCAATCGCCATTGATTTTCACAATGAATACATCCGGAAACAACCACCATACACACACACCTTCCACCCCAACACTGCCAATTTTCCCTGTCAACATGATGTAGGCTAGAAGCAGGATTCGCCAATTTGTAAAGAAGATAAAATGGATTAAAGGTAGAAAACAAAAAGAGCTAAATACAAGGAAAAAACTAGAGTTTATTGGCATCTCAAGCCAAAGTTACATGTATACTCATTAGGAAAATTTGTGGATTTCGTAAAAACTGGGTTTTTTTTAACTTACGTTATGCGAGACAGGTCATTTAACACTAGCGGTAGTACTAGTAGTAGTAGTAGTAGTAATAGTAATAATAAAAATAATAATAATAATAATAATAATGATAACAATGACAACAATAATAATAGAAATGATGATAACAACAGCAATAATCACAATAACAACAATAATAATAGTAATTGTTGTCATTATCACTACCACCACCATCACCACCACTACTATTATCAATAATAAAGATACTCAGCACTAAAGTCGGTTTAAGACTTGAGTACTTGGGATATCTTTTATCATTGTTTATTAGTGTTTGAGGCAATACATTTCTGTATAATAGCTGATACTAATTAGGGGGCTGGAGTTCAGTATGGGTGAATGTGAACGTTAATTTATGGTAGCTGGCCACACAGTTTGTTCATTTTGATTATGACACCAGGTGAAACACAACAAAACTGTCACAGTAATTAGTGATCTTATAGATCTGAGAAAACAGGGTGAAAAAGAAAAACAAAACTGAACTTATAAGGCAAATTATGAACGAGTAATAACAAAACTGTACAACGAACTGATGTCTGAAAAACAAAGTTATACTCTTAAGGCAAAGTAAAGAAGGAATAATAACTAAACTATATACAATAAAATACAACATAGGTCATAGGTCGATGCAGAGAACGGGAGTCAGAAGGGACTTGTCAGCAATTTGCACGAAGGTAACTTTTCGCCCTTGGCGCCCCCCCCCCCCCCCAACTCAGGACGCCAACATTGTGCGACTCTAATTCCCGTATTAAGTAGCAAAGAAGAGATCTGGATTAATGAACTCTACATGTAAAATTGACAACACTCATCGTAGAACTGAAACCTGAGAAATCCCGCCAGAAATTTACAGTGCAGTAATTTCCTTGCAACACCTCTCAGAACCCAGTCCAAACAGACCACAGTTTTGGTAATGGGAAACATTCTGAGTCAATGGATTTTTCTGTACACCTTATAATCTTCCAATAGCGACAAGTAATGCAGAGGTGTGTTGGACGCGAGTGGCATTTATGATGTATGTGTGTCCCAGAATCAACTTTACCAATGCCCCAGTGTGAAAATGGGGCAAGGCGAAAGAAAACAGGGCATCATAGATCATATAGCCGGCGACCTGCGGTGATACTAACATACCCACCCACCCCATCCCACCCCCATGGAACATTTGGATGATGTGTGCTTGCCCCGTAAATTAGGATTTCCCTGCTCCGAAAAATGATGAAAGTTGTTGAGCAGAGCAACCCAACAGGGCATCACAGATCACTGTCAAGCCAGCTAGTGTTCCCAGGAGAGGTGCGCCCTAATGTGGGATTTCACCCAGGATGGGTCGGGACTTTTGCTTAGCAGCTTTGTATCATCGGAGACAGGACAGGGTCTTACTGGTCATTTGTGAGTGCGGCTTGCATCAAGAGGATGATTTAGTGCTTCCTTAGAAGACCAGCGTAGTCATACAACAAATAGAGTTTAGATTTGTCTGAAGCTAAAAGTTTTTGCACTTTTTTTCTCTTTTTTTTTTCTCTATTTCTCCAAATGATAACTCATGTGACAGGTCTCTATGAGAACTGTCACATGAGACATCATTTGTTGAATTTTTCCATAATTTATATGGTAAGTCTTGGAAAAAAAATGACATCTGTGAGTTTCAGGGTTTGGATATTGGGCAAAAAGGGACCCTCACTAAATATAAACTATTTTAAAGCCAGCGGCTATTCCCCCGCAGCTCTGGTTCATGAGGTTATCAGAATTGTCCATCGCATCCAATCCATGTTTCACTTTTCAATTGGTCATGATCCGACTCCATAAAAATCCTGATTTAAAGAAGAATAAATCCTGAATTAAGGAAAAATCCTGAAAACATACATTTCTGTTATTGGGCTGCCACAGACTAAAGTATCTTCGAGATTTTACAATGCCTAGAAAATTAGCTTTAATGGGCTGCCACAGAATAAAATATCTTCGAGATTTTACAACGCCTAGAAAATTAGCTTTAATGGGCTGCCACAGAATAAAATATCTTCAAGATTTTAGAGGTGGGGTGGGGGGTGGGGGGGGGGGGTCACCTGGTTGCTGGAACCTTTTAGGTTTGTAAATTCTGGATTTCATTCTTATTTATTTTATTTATTTTTTTTTTTATGATTCTCAAAGTCACGGTAAAATGTACTCATTCTGCATCGCTGACGACTAGCCCTTTAGGGCGGATAGCAATGGTACAGAAAACCTGCCGTTGTTCTTTATAATTTTGTAACTGGTAGTAGAATGAATAAAATGCCGGAGGTTGGGATTTTTAGAAAACTCTCATTTAGGATACACACCTGTTTGTGGTGACACATCAGCGGTTCTGCATCACAGCCAGTGATCCCACCTAGAAGGAAGGGCTGCCGTGATGATTTACACCTCCAAATAACTGAAATATAATTTTGAGAATTAATGACTTGTGGTAATGTTGGGGGGGGGGGGGGGGGGGGTCATTAATGACGTCCATTATGTTTCTATTGACCCAGTTATGGTAGCGAGGCAGCGGTTCTATGTCCCAGGCCGACAACGGTGATGCAGAAACACTGCGATGGTAGATTCAGTATTTGAGTATCTATGTTTTTGCGCATTCACAAAGTTATGGGGGGACATAGCGCCGATACTGGGTCATTCGTGTATTCAGCAGAGATTGTTTTTTTGAAAACTCACAGAGATAGGGTAGAATGACATCCACTCTGTATCAGCAACAGCGATATGGAGATTGCCTTAGTTAATTCATCATTCAAGTATCGATGATTTTTCGCATATGTACACAAAGCTGAGAATTCTCAGGTATGCGGTGGTATGGAAGCGATTCTGCAACACAGCCGACAAACACATTCAGTTAGACAGCAATGATGCAGAACCCCTGCCATTCTGCTTAGTGATTTGGTGACTAGTGGTGAAAAATAACATAATTTTGGATAAGCCAAGTTGAAGTCACTAGTAGGGATTTAGTGCCCAAGTAGGAGCCGTTTTGTATCACAGCCGACAGGCCCACTCGGCCTGTAGATGGTGATACAGAGACGGTTCCACTTTGACTTAAGCCTTTAACTATCGAACATTTTGAGAAAGTAGCGCTTGTGAAAAAAATTTAGGAGGGTGGAGCAGTGGGACTCGATGGAATATCATCAATTTTACAAACCAACACTTTACCTGACGTTTCTGATTTTTTCATAAAAATGTTTCCATCCTGTGTCCAAAATGTGGCTATCAGCCCATTACATTTGGATTCAGACAGTTTCTTTACTATTCCATATCGATGGGCGGTAAGGCTTTCAATTATAAAGAGTTTGTCACGGTTTCCTTTCAGTCGTTTCTTAGAAGTAAATATCTCATTCCGATCACAATAGCTAATAAATCTGGCTATTATATTCACTGACATTCGGGGTGGTGATGACGAAGATCCGGCGTTGGGATTTTTAGAAAACTCTCATTTAGGATACACACCTGTTTGTGGTGACACAGCAGCAGTTCTACATCACAGCTGGTGGCGTGGACTGCTAATAGGGTGACTTCTGCTTATTTTATCACTTGTAATAGAAAGACCAAGCTTATTTTTACATATTTCCTCCACCAACTTGTCAGTGTCAATGTTGTGGTCCACGGAATTTGGAATGGGCACGTTCCTAAAAACCAGGCAATTCCTCCTGCTGTACTGCTCGGCTTCTTCCTGGGCTATTTGACAATCTTGCAGAGCATTTTTCAGTGAGGTAATCTCTCCTTCGAGCGCTGAGTTAGCTGATTTCACTGTTGAGAGTTCATTCTTCAGGGGCGTTATCATCTCAGAAACAGCCATCCTCATTTCACTGACAATCATATTTAGCTCAACTTGACAGTCCGTCAGCATACATACGTACGTATGTACGTGCGTTAGTACGTACGTCCACAATTTCCTTTGGCACATCTCACAGATCACATTTATTTTCATTTCCTTTAAAAAATTATTGTCATTTTCACCAGCCTTTGAACTTAATGCATTTGTGTAGCAACTTATCCCTTTTGCACTGTCTGCAGGGTATATTTATGAATTTCCATAAAAAGAGAGAAAAACATTGCCACAAGCAATGGCGTTCAAACTTAGTGCATTTGTGCATTAACATCTTCCTTTGGCATGCCTCAGAGGGAACATTCATTATCAGGTTGTTTTGAAACTTTGTATGCTTATGCAGGATGACAAAGATAGGAGCTATCGATTTTCTTTTCATTTCCATCAAAAACTTGCTGTTAGCAACAGTCTTTGAATTTATTGCATTTGTGCATCAACATTCATCTTTGACATGGCCTACAGGCCACATTTATCAGGATTTTTTTTTAACTTAGTGTGCTCATTGGGCGCGACCTTTAGATAAGAGCTATTGATGAGCATTCATTCCTGTGAAAAAAGTTGCCATTTACAATAACCTCTGAACTTATTGCATTTGTGTATCAACATTCTTCCTTTAGCCAGTCTTACAGTTTACATTTATAAATTCATGGATTACTCTTGACGTTGTGCACACACAATGCTGTTATGTTGAAATTTCACCAAATAACATTGGTACCAATGATCTTCAATTTTGCCATTTCACTTATTACTTACCAAGTTCAAGTTTGTCAAGTTGAGCTGCAGTGTCATTGACACTTTCATTGAAGTTTCAGACTTAGTTTCATTAATAACTTTTTTAAGCTCATCCCTCAGGAAATTTTTCAAGTCCGCTTCAATTCCTTTCATCATTGATGACACCACCTCAGTGGCGTGTTGACTTATAACAGTCTTTAGAATATCAGGGTTAATATTTGTGATAGATAGGAGTAGGTTACCAACCGAATTTTGTCTGCAAGAGGATCAAACGAGAACAGGAGACACGTCCTCTGGTTTGTCTCTTTTCGTGCCAGTAACACCTGTAGCACTCTGTACATTATCATCCCTAGGTTTTGTTTTAACTTCTTTATTCGATCCCTGATCAGACATTTTCGACTTGGAAAAAATAAAGAAACACCACTGAGGCTTAAAGAATACAATACAATACCAGTTTCTGTTAAAGTTAACACATCGACAATTGGCAGTTCACAGCACACTGTTTCTCCAGATGTAAAAATACAACATTGACTGAGGTGAACTGATCACTACTCACTTCTCGTTATCTGACATTCAAAATATGGCTTATAATGTCGAAATTGACCCCGGAGAGCTTATAACCTCCATCCACTATACTCAGAAATACTTTGCGAACAATATTGTCTCACTATAACATTATTAAACATTCAACAGATACATAAAATCCACATAAATACGGAGCTCACTCAGACCATGTCCAGCTTGTTGCCGCCATTCATTTATTTTGTTTTGTCTTTGTTATGTATCCTTGTGATGTTTATTTTTGGGAGTGCAGTGGACTTATGTTTGTGGCCTCATTATTATTGTTGCCATTATAATAATTGATATCTAGTATAAGTCCAAGAAGCCTCAGAATATAGGCTTGCTGTTTGCCGATAGTTGCGGCACTCCTTCAGTACTTGTACTGTGGGATGTGAACGTTGGAAATGGGTGTCAGCCTGTGTGGTGGGCGGTGAAGCCTTCACCGCTTGCTAATACTAGTCTTTCAGTCTTTTTTTCACAGGAACAAGAACATGGTGACTGTACTTTGGCACCTGTCCATTACTTGCTGCTGTTGTCGCACTCTGATGAGCACCGCTCTGATGAGGAAAATAGAGCTAGCTGCCAAGGTGCTCATAATATAAATGGGCTGGATTAAAGCCGGAGTAGCTTAAATCTCTGCATGCAGCTAGCTCGGCCGGTGCAGTGGTTACCCCTTTTAAGGGAGCCGGGATGCCAGGTAGGTCCATTTCGGTCAAGTAGTATAATGTGGGGAAAGCGAGTACCTTTTTATATAAAGCTCACCCAGCGACGATGGCAATATGGAGAAGAAGCCTTTAAGTTTCTCTACAGGACGACTCGGCGAGATCTGGGGTCAAATCTCGAGTTGGAGAACTCTCTCTGTCCCATTGGCAATCAGAGTCAACTGTGTCTGTTGCGAGAAACTACAATGAGTCGTAATATGCGTCAGATGTTCCTTCCACAATGCATTTGCAAAGCGGATTAGCTGACAAGTCTCTCAATGGGATACTTGGTGAGATCTGGAGCCAGATTGTGAGTTTGTAGAGCATTCTCCGTCCCATTAGCAGTCTGTATCAACTGTTTGTCCGTTGTGAGAAACTTTTTTGAGTCGGAGCAATGCTCCTTCCTCACTTCAGCTGGAGTCGGTGTTGTTACGGCTTCCTCTACTTCCATGGAAAAGCATGTTAAGGGGTAGAAGCCTACAAGTTTCTAAACAGAATGCTCGGTGAGGTCTGGATCCAGACCGCGAGCGGGAGACCCCTCTCCATTCGGCCAGCAGTAGGGCTGACTGTTTTCGCTTCGAGAAACTTTTGTGAGTTGGGACGCCCGTTCATGTTTGCGGTTCAGGATGCTCCTTCCACACTGCAGTCGGGGCCTTTGCAGCTATGGCTTCTTTCTCATCGTGGAAGCACGCTAGACCACAGACTAGCTATCCAACTTCACATGTCCATGCTGTTCCATGGAGATGTTCCCAGTCTCACCACCGAAGTCGGATTAACTTGTAGCTAGTCGTTCCAAGGCTTTTTTATACTGGACATGCATTGAAGATCTGGGGACAGATCTCCGTCCTGTGAGCAGCATATGGTGAAGAAATGGATAATCGCTGCTCTGCAAGCCTCATTCACAGACCTGCTGGAGCAGATTGCGTAGCATATCGCAGCATCCCAGTAGTCGCAGGTTCTGCCATCAACAGTCTCTAGTGGTGAGCTGTCGGACGGTGCTGGGTTGGTCCAGTCATCTGTACGTTCGGATGGTGTTGACCATATTTCAGATTGAACATTCAGATGGTGAGTGGGCTACAGAGGTTGATTCTCCAGCCCTCACGGAACGGCACATTAAGACTTTGAATTTGTATTCATAAGCTCTTCGAATCTTGTTCCATCTGAACGAAAGTCTGCGTTTGGTAGGCAAAAAACAGCTTAAGGTACCGGGAGAAGGAAAGATGAAGATCTTCCTTCCCGGATCTTTCGGCTCAGGTGTTGAAGGCCTTTGGTCCAATTAACAATGCCTCCCTTGGCTTAGCAATAGTATAAGAAAGGCAATGATCTATTCCTTACGAATAGAAGATTGATAGCTCATAGACAGGCTGAGACAGCTGTCTTGTTGGGAATAGAGCCATTAGAAGGAGTAAGTACGTTTTTCCCTTCTCGCTGTTGTATTCCTAGGCGTCTGAGGCATTTAGTGCCATTGTGGACGCCATAGTAACCTTATGTACAGTTACAGCAGTCTTATACATTAGCGGCTAACGTCGTAAGTCTCCGTTTCGTGAGCTGTCTAAGACCTCAGGGTTACACACATATCTGTTTTTCACCGATATATGACTTTTTGGCTCTGTTAGCTACGCTGAGACTGCTAGCTGTTTGGAATAAGCCGTTAGAAGGAAAGAATTATGTTTTCCTTCTCGGCGTAATATTCCTAGGCGTCACAGGCAATTAGTCCTATTGTTGTTGCCTTAGTTTGGCTTATGTGAATTAAGAGCGGTCTGTGTCTATATAACATGAGCGGCTAATGTCATAGTGGCCTTATATATTGTTACAGCGGTTTTTTTTCTTATACATTGCGGCTAATGTTGTAAGTCTCTGTTTAGTGAGCTTTCCAAGGCTGCAGGTGAAACAGGTATTTGTTTTTCATGGGGATGAAGACTAATAACTGCATTATCTGCTTGAGACTACTGTCTCTTTGGAATTTCAGTCTTTAGAGCCGTCCTTATTCCTTACCTTGAGCAACTAATGTTGTAAGTCTCCATTTAGTGAGCTTTCAAGGTCACAGTTTCACCGAGATATCTGTCTTCGCAGGATGAAGACTTATTAGCTATGCTATCTAATAGGAGACTGCTGTCTCTTTGGAATTAGGGCTGTTGAAAGGAAAGAGTACGTTGTTTCCTTCTCATTGTTGTATTCTTAGGCATCTGGGGCTTTTAGTCCTTTTGTTGAGACCTTATGAGAATCAAGTGCGGCCCTTTTTTCCCTTAACTTGAGCAACTAATGTTGTAAGTCTCCATATAGTGAGCTGTCTAAAGTCGCAAATATTTACACCGAGATATCTGTCTTCAAGGAGATAGTCTTCTAAGCTCCATTAGCTGCGCTGAGACCGCTGTCTTTGGGAATAGAACCGGTGTTGATCCGAAACCATTTTTTATGCCCCAAATCTATTTCTCTCCCATTTCATTATCAATTAATGTCAAATGTTTGACAAAATTTCTTTTGTCATGGAACCCCCACCTCCCATTCCAACCAACCCTAACTCAGTGTTTATCCGAAACCATTTTTAAAGTCCCAAATCTGTTTCTCTCACCATTTCATTATCAATTAGTGTCAAATATTCGACAAAAATTTTTTTGTCATGGTGAGTGGGAAGATATCCAGGCCTGGATATCTTCCCTCCCACCTCCCATTCCAACCAACCCTAACTCAGTGTTTATCCGAAACCATTTTTAAAGTCCCAAATCTATTTCTTTCACCATTTCATTATCAATTAGTGTCAAATGTTTGACAAATATTTTTTTGTCATGGTGGGCAGGGGGGGGGGAGGGGGGAGATATCCAGGCCTGGATGTCTTCCCCCCACCCCACCTCCCATTCCAACCAAAGGGTTACCCATGTACCTTGAAAATTGACCATGGCAGTGTCAAAGATGGAAAATTATGGGAAGTAGCTTCAAGTTGCATCATTCCTGTTGTTTGTATACAATGTTTCATGTGCTATAACAACTTTTATTGTTTAAGTGCTATAACAAATTACATTGCTTTGTTAGGTTGTTGTTGATATAGTCTGGAGTGAATAAAAATATCAAATCTTTTATGGGTAGTTAATTTTCTCATTGTTTATATCCAGGCCTGGATATCTTTCATTATCAATTAATGTCAAATG
This sequence comes from Pictodentalium vernedei, assembly GCA_031216915.1. Classification (NCBI taxonomy): domain Eukaryota; kingdom Metazoa; phylum Mollusca; class Scaphopoda; order Dentaliida; family Dentaliidae; genus Pictodentalium; species Pictodentalium vernedei. Next base: position 379,162,409 of record CM062297.1, read on the forward strand.
TTTGACAAAACATTTTTTGTCATGGTGGAGGGAAGATATCCAGGCCTGGCCCCCCCCCCCCCCCCCCCCCCCATCTCCCATTCCAACCAACCCTAACTCAGTGTTTATATCCGAAACCAATTTCTCCACACAAAACAGTTACACTTCATGTCACATGACAACATGAACCAGAATAGTTGAGAAAATATTGAAATGATTTTTTGTCACAGGCTTTCAACTGGATGAGAGCAAGATATCCAGGTTGAACCTGAAAAAAAAAAACAACATTCTGCCAAAAAACCCCATTTTTCTCACTATTTCATCATCAAATAATGTTAAATTAATCCAAAAATTTTTTTCGTGGTGGGGGGGGGGGGGGGGGGGGGAGAAGATATTCAGGGTGGGGGAAGATATACTAGGATATCTTCCCATGGGGGAAGATATCCAGGGGGGGGGGGGGGGGGGTAAGATGATGTGTGACACCGTAAAGGAAAAGAGTGCTCTTTTCCTTCTCGGTGTTGTTTTCTTAAGTGTCATAGACTTTAGTCTGATTGTTGACATCTTAGTAGCCTAGCTAGAAGTTTGAGCAGTGTTTTTATCCTTGTCATTAGTAGCTAGCGTTGTAAGTCTCCTTTAGTGAGCTTCTAGGGCTGCAGTTATCAGCCATTTAATTGTCTTCTTGAATAGAAAGACGTTTAGCTGCTTCAGCCAGGCTGAGACCACTGTCCTATTTGATAAGATACCATTACATGAGCAAAGTTTGTTCTCTCCATAGCGGTATTGTTTTTAGCTTAACTTGACAGTCATGATAAGTTATTGCCACCATGTGTGCGGAAGTCTGTTAGTCTGTTAGACTATGAGTCTGTTCACATTATCTTTTAACACAGCGTACACCCATAGTTCTTGTCCGATCATCACGAAAATTCATATGCAGGTTTTTTGAGGTCATGTCTAGATGAGAATGTCCCCTTTTGGTTGCGATCAGTCAACCGTGATGGCTGCCCAAGCCCAAAACCCGAAAACCTTTAGCACAGTCTACAGGTCGTATTTATGAAGGGATTTCATTGTAACGTGGTAGGATGCCTCTGAATAATATCTAGATGAGAACATCCCTTTTTGGTAATGACCTGTCAACCGTGATGGCTGCCCAAGCCCGAAACCCAAAAACTTTTAGCGCAGTCTACAGGTCATATTTAATATTTAGGAATTTCATTGTAACTTGGTAGGACGACTCCGTATGATGTCTAGATGATAACTTCCCCATTTGGTCATGATCTGTCAACCGTGACAACTGCCCGAGCACAAAACCTGAAAACATTTGGTACAGTCTACAGATCGTATTTATTGAGGGATTTCATTGTAACTTGGTAGGTTGACTCCATATAATGTCTAGATGAGAATGTCCCCTTTTGGTCGCGGTCATTCAGCCCTGACGGCTGCCCGAGACCAAAACCCGAAAAACTTTAGCACAGCCTACAGATCGTATTTATGGATGGATTTCATTGTACCTTGGTGGGATGACTCCATATAATGTCTAGATGAAAATGTCTCCTTTTGGTCGCGATTGATCACTGTCATGGCTACAGGGGCCCGAAGCCCGAAAACCTTTAGCACAGTTGACAGGTCGTATTTATGAATGGATTTCATTGTAACTTGGTAGGATGACTCCAGATATTGCCTAGATGAGAACGTCCCCTTTTGGTTGTGATCATTCAACCATGACAGCTGCCCAAGCCCAAAACCTGAAAAACTTTAGCACAGACTACAGATAAAGTTTATGAAAGGATTTCATTGTAACTTGGTAGAATGATGTCTAGATGAGGACATCCCCTTTCAGTTGTGATCGGTCAGCCGTGATGTCTTCACAGGCCCGAAGCTCGAAAACCTTTAGCACAGTCCCTTTATGAAGGGATTTCATTGTAACTCGATAGGATAACTCATTTTGGAATAATTTCACTGTAACTTGGTAACTTTTGTTGACATACATTAACTGTGAGGGCCACATACATTAACTGTGAGAGCCACATTAAGCTACCCCTCAATTCTTTAAGTACAGTCTACACCTCATATTATTTTTATTGAAAGCATAGCATACAGGGAACAGAAATTAACATATTCTCAATTATCACAATTCTTGTCTTATTTCATAATCCTTTTCATAAACATTGAACATTATCCTTTTCATCAAACACAACACACAGACATGTTAAGCTACAGTGTCATTGACACTTTCATTATGTGAGTTGTCTGAAGCTTTTAGCCCTATTGATAATATAATAATGGTATTATTGAGTCATAAGTACTTGATTCACACACAAAAAAAAAACGTTACCGTGGGAACACACATTAAGTACACATCAATATGGTATGGGCTAGGGGCTGTATTTATGAACTGATCTTCATGAAACTACTTGGGTACCTTTGTTATCACCTTAGGACAAGACCGATTGTTTCTGGGTGCGGTCCAAAATTCAAGATGGCTGCCAGCAGCCATTTTGTACCGAAATTAGGTCCAATCAGTTTTTTGTACACAACTTCTATACTGCTCAGACTAGAGGCCGTATTTATGAACAGATCTTTACAAAACTTCTTGGGTACCTTTGTTATCACCTTGGGACGAGAACGAGTGTTTTTGGGTGCGGTCCAAAATTTAAGATGGCTGCCGGTGGTCATTTTGTACCGAAATTTGGTACAATAAGTTTTTTGTACAGAATTTCTATATGAAGGTTCTGATTTGAATGAATGTTTAGTAACATGGAATACATCACATATAATACTGGTTTTTTTCTCGTGCAGAAATTCTGCAAATTAGATGAACTTTGATGTATTCAGTGCTACTTATACACAGTAAGTGCACATGTCAGTACGGCTCGGGCTAGAGGTTCTATTTATGAACCGATCTTCACAAAACTTCTTGGGTACCTTTGTTATCACCTTGGGACGAGAACAAGTGTTTTGGGGTGCGATCTGAAATTCAAGATGGCTGCCGGTGCCCATTTTGTATGAAAATTAGGTACAATCAGTTTTTGGTACAGAACTTCTATTTGAAGGTTCTGATTTTAATAAATTTTTGAATGAATGTTTAGTAACATGGAATACATCACATATAATACGGGTTTTTTTCTCGTGCAGAAATTCTGCAAATTAGATGAGCTTTGATTTATTCAGTTCTGCTTATGCACAGTAAGTGCACTTGTCAATACGGCTCGGGCTAGAGGCTGTATTTATGAACCGATCTTCACGAAACTTCTTGGGTACCTTTGTTATAACCTTGGGACAGGAACGCATGTTTTTGGGTGCCTTGTGTTATCACTGTGCTGAGAGAACAAATATTTTGGGGTTCAGTCAGACCCACTCTGAGACTCAAAGATTTCTTTTCTAGTTTGGCATCTAACTGTCGCCCACCTTTACAATACTTTACCTATACATTTGTTAAGGCTACGGTGAGCATTTATGTACAGACCGTTTCAATACTTTATATGTACCTTTGTTATCAGGTCATTACCTAGATGTATGTCATTGCTGTGTCACATACTATACATGTACATGTCTTATACATGTTAAGTTACAGTGTCACTGACATTTTCATTTAAAATGTTACAAACAATTTCAACAAACCCATATCACGTAACCCCTTATTGGAACGAGCTCAATGTGCTTGTTCCAGTGAGGGGTCAAATGATATGGTTTTGTTGAAACTTTTTGTAAAAATAAGATTTTTTTCAATGATGAATTTGCATATTACGCATGCGGATGTGGCCCACTCGTTGGGTAAAGGGTTAATGTTTGGTGTTCATCATTGTTATGAGGGTCAGATTCAAGATTGTTAGTCCCCTACCGGCATCGCCGGAAGGGACTATAGGTTTGCACTCCGTCCATCCATCAGTCTCTCCGTCTGTCAGTCACACTTTAGTTTTCTGGAGTTTTTTTTGGAAATGTTTCAATGGAATGATTTCATTTTTGGTAAACTACTAAAGAACGGTGACTTACAGATCAAGTTTGAGTTTCATGCTGATTGCATTATTCTTGTGTGAGTTACGGCCCTTGGAAATATGGGAAAAAGCACCAAAATATCAGTTTTCCAGAGTTTTTTTGGAAACGCTTCAACGGAATGATTTCATTTTAGGTAAACTACTATAGAACGATGACTTACAGATCAAGTTTGAATTTCATGCTGATTGCATTATTCTTGTGTGAGTTACGGCCCTTGGAAATATGGAAAAGCCCCAAAATATCAGTTTTCCGGAGTTTTTTGGAAACGCTTCAACGGAATGATTTCATTTTTGGTAAACTACTATAGAACCATGACTTACAGATCAAGTTTGAGTTTCATGCTGATTGCATTATTCTTGTGTGAGCTATGGCCCTTGGAAATATGGAAAAGCGCCAAAATATCAGTTTTCCGGAGTTTTTTTTTGAAACGCTTCAACGGAATGATTTCATTTTTGGTAAACTACTATAGAACGATGACTTACAGATCAAGTTTCATTTACACTCTGTCCATTCATCCGTCAGTCTGTTGGTCATACTTTAGTTTTCCGGACTTTTTTTGGAAACTCTTCAACGGAATGATTTCATTTTTGGTAACCTACTATAAAGCGATGACTTACAGATGAAGTTTCATTTGCACTCTGTCCATCCATCAGTCTGTCAGTCAGTCTGTCAGTCATACTTTAGTTTTCCGGACTTTTTTTGGAAATGCTTCAACCGAATGATTTCATTCTTGGTAACATACTATAGAACAGTGACTTAAAGTTCAAGTTTGAGTTTCAGGGTTAATGTTTGGTGTTCATCATTGTTATGAGGGTCAGATTCAAGATTGTTAGTCCCCTACCGGCATCGCCGGAGGGGACTATAGGTTTGCACTCCGTCCATCCGTCAGTCTCTCCGTCTGTCAGTCACACTTTAGTTTTCTGGAGTTTTTTTTGGAAATGCTTCAATGGAATGATTTCATTTTTGGTAAACTACTATAGAACGGTGACTTACAGATCAAGTTTGAGTTTCATGCTGATTGCCTTATTCTTGTGTGAGTTATGGCCCTTGGAAATATGGAAAAGCGCCAAAATATCAGTGTTCCGGACTTTTTCTGGAAACGCTTCAACGGAATGATTTCATTTTTGATAACCTACTATAGAACGATGACTTACAGATCAAGTTTCATTTACACTCTGTCCATTCATCCGTCAGTCTGTTGGTCATACTTTAGTTTTCCGGACTTTTTTTGGAAACTCTTCAACGGAATGATTTCATTTTTGGTAACCTACTATAAAGCGATGACTTACAGATGAAGTTTCATTTGCACTCTGTCCATCCATCAGTCTGTCAGTCAGTCTGTCAGTCATACTTTAGTTTTCCGGACTTTTTTTGAAAATGGTTCAACCGAATGATTTCATTCTTGGTAACCTACTATAGAACAGTGACTTAAAGTTCAAGTTTGAGTTTCATACTGATTGCATTATTCTTGTGTGAGTTATGGCCCTTGGAAATATGGAAAAGTGCCAAAATATCAGTTTTCTGGACTTTTTTGGAAATGCTTCAACGCAATTCATGCTGATCACATATAGGTTATAACATTTGTAATTATTAATGCTCATTAGTCCGGTTGGGGACATTGTATTGCTTCAGCTATACATGCGCTCCTGTTTAAATCAAGTCCCTCTGTTAATATTTGGACTTCCTATTGAAGCCTGAATTTTAACTCAGTGCAATATGGGGTATGATCTTTAAAAATCTTCCTCAGATCCACCATTCAGAATACTTTCATATTTCGTATACAACATCTCTATGGAGGTCAGATTCAAGTTTGTTCAAATTGGGTCCCTGGGTTAGTATTTGGGCTCTCTGTTTGTGCCCAAAATTAACTTAGTGCAATGTGAGGAAATTTCTTTACAAATCTTCTTCAGATTCACAAGTCAGATCAGAATCCTTTCATATTTGGTATACAACATCTCAGGTAGGAGGAGTGGGAGGGGGGGGGGGGGGTGGGGGGGGTATACAACATCTCAATTGGGGTCAGATTCAAATTTGTTCAAATAAAGTCTGTGGGTTAATATTTGGGCTTCCTACGGGAGCCCAAGTTTCAACTTTGTGCAATATGAGGGTATTTCTTTAAAATTCTTCTCCTGATTCACCAGTTATAATCGCTTCATATTTGGTATACAACTTCTCTAGAGGGGTCAGATTCAAGTTTGTTCAAATCGGATCCCTGAGTTAATATTTGGGCTCCTTATGGTAGCCCAAATTTTAACTTGGTGCAATATGAGGAAATTTCTAAAAAAATCTTCTTTAGATCCACCAGTCAGAATCCTTACATATTTGGTGTACAACATCTCTAGGGGAGGGTTGAGGGGGGATTCACATTTGCTCAAATCGAGTGTCTGAGTTAATATTTGGGCTCCCTATGGGAGTCCGAATTCTAACTTAGTGCAATATTAGGAAATTTCTTAAAAAATCTTCTTTTCCAGAACCATCTATTAGAATCTTCGGATACTGGTATACAATATCTCTAGTGGGGTGGGGGCAGTCAAATTCAAATATGTTCAAATCTGGTCCCACGGTTAATATTTGGGCTCCCTGTGGTAGCCCGAATTTTAACTTGGTGCAATATGAGGAAGTTTCTTCAAAAATCTTCTTCTTCAGATCCAGCGGTCAGAATGCTTTCATATCTGGTATACAATATCTCTAGGAGGGGAGTGGAGTCAGATTCAGGTTTGTTCAAATCGAATGCCTTGGTTAATATTGTTTAGGCTCTCTTAACTTAGTGAACTATGAGGAATAATCTTTTTCTTCAGATCTACCAGTCAGAATCTTTTAATATTTGGTATACAGCATTCTTAGGGAGGTTAGATATACGTTTGTTCAAATCGAGTCCCTGGGTTTATATTTGGGCTCCCTATTAATCCCTAATAATCTTTAAAAATCTGCTTCTTGATATACAATCGAAATCTTTTCGGTATTTGGTATAGAGCATCCTTTGAGGGTTCAGATTCAGTTTGTTCAAATAAAGTCCCTGTGTTGATATTTGTGTTCCCTAAGGGTGGGGGAAGGGAAAGGGGGACAAATTTTAACATAGTGCAAAATTGATAATATTCTCAAAGTCTTCTCCAGAACCACCAGTCAGAATCTTTTGATATTTGGTATACAACATCCTTCAAGTTTGTTCCAGTCAAGTCCGTAGGTTGATATTTGGACTCCCTAGTTTTCCATCACTGAAAATCTGGGCATTATTTCTGAGGTAGCATCCCAGTGCTAGAAAAAAAATCATCTGGCATGGACAGCAGAGTTATAAATAATTAAATAACTTCATTCCTCTGTTGTGTTAACTAGCCATAGATGGTAATTAAATCCTTCTTTAAACAATTTTGGTCAGGCCCCCGGGGCTTCTTGCTTTTAACTCTTTGCATGCTGCGGGTGGATATTCCTGCCAAGGACAGTATTTCTCTTGCCACAGAAATAAGTATCATTTGGGCACTTTTAACCTGATTTTTTCCCCTGTAGATTGAATAGATTTTTTCACCAAAGATTTCTAAAGTTAAATGTACTGTAGATGAATTTTTAGCTTAACTTGACAAAGTCAAGAAAAGCTATTGCCATCACGCATGTGGAAGTATGTGAGTCTGGATGTCTGTTCATATTTTCTTTTGCACAGGCTACACCCTGTAGTTCTTGTCTGATCATCATGAAATTTCACATGCAGGTTCGAAGTCATGTCTAGATGAGAATGTCCCCTTTTGGTCGTGATGTAATACCCAAATTTTGTAATTTCGGTATTTTTTGCATTACTTTGATAACAGTAGGTCTGTATTGCCATGATGCTGATACGGCACAGTATATACAGTATATGACCCAGCACTAATTAACCAGGTTATTTATAAGCCTTTTGCTCTATTTGATTGCATGAAACCATCTGTATTATGCATTGGTCTTACCTCTCAACCCACTGAGTATTTTCAAAATATTTTTCATTAAATCTAGTTATGGCTGCTGTGTAGCAGCCATGACTAGATTTGATGGAAAATTCAACTAAATTTAACTCAAAAAATGATTTAAATCAAAGTATGATGATTGTAACTTTTATATTTTTATACTGTACCAATGACCCAGACATAGCTGGTGCTAACTCTTAAAAATCTAGGGCCAAACACAAATTTTGCCCCCCAATCCCCAAAATTTGCATCTAAAACCAAAGAAATCATGTCCTGAATGGCCCTCCATACTTCGCCTCTACTGCGCATGCGCAGTGTCAAGGACGTCCCAAAATTGGCGCCATTAATCATTCTTTGTTTGGCCCTTTATCAGTTAACATCTGACTGATCTTTGTGCTTGTAAATCTCAGTTTAAATGATGCCAGACACATAAATATTAGAGAAATGGTGGTTCTAAGGAGGAAATAGAAGGAGGAGAGGAAAAATGAGTGACAGAAAATAATCAGGGCTGTAACTTAAAATTTTTTAATGAAATTATGTTAAGTTACCTATTTTCGAGGCAAGGGCCTGTTGTGGTCATTCTTGCTATAAAGTTACACTGCTTGTTCAGTGTTTTCCTCTCTCCCTTTCCTTTAAGTCCCCCCTTGCTATTCTCCCATGCTTTTGGCATATTTTCTGTAATATTATTACTAAAATTTCTTGGGAGTTTTAGCTGGATAACAGAATGAATTCTGTTCTTTTCCCCATGTTTACGTCTTCACCCATGGGTGTTCAGGCATAGTGTTCTGCATCTACCATCTGATGTTCTGTAGTTTCTTCCCTGGAAGTCTCTGTTTTGCATCAGATAGTGTATTATTGGTAACTGATTTCGGGCCAGGGTTATCAGTGCCTGGAGTCATGTTTCTGGTGTTTTTACACTTCTTGTTTACATTGACAACAGCCTCTGTGTGAGGGGGATTTCTTGTCTTGGTGTTAGTTTAATCATAACTAGATACATTATTATTACTCGTAAGTGTTGCATTAATTTTTTTAAATATTTTTAAAATTTTTGTCCACACTTAGGCTTGGGATCCATTGGGGCTCAACGTTACTTTTCAGAAACTTGGGCTTTTCTGAAAAAATATTTTTTCAAAAAAATTTTTGATTTCAATAATTTTTTGTATGTTAATGGATCATGTTATTATGTATTTTGATTTTCAGGGGTTGGTGCGAGTACTAGGACTTTGTATTCTTTTCACAATGAAAGGATATTGTTCAATTGTAATAAGAGGAAATCTTCCTCTGACTTTCATAATCATTCTATAAATGTAATCAGTGTACTCGCACTAACTCCTGTTCAGTATGTGTTAATTTCGATGACAACATGGGAAGCGTGTGTCACGGTATGTTATCGGGGAAATGGCCACGCCGGTCCTTTCCCTGCAGGGTCACTCTAGTTTATCAATCTCTATTTCAGACGATCAAGAACAGGGTTATGTATCCATGATGTCTTCCAAAAGTGTGCCTCCGTCGTCACAATTAATGAAGAGCTAGCGGAAAAGTGCTCATGGAAATACGTCAATTGCCTAAGAGGTCCCTAGTAGGATCGACGGCCTTTGACGTCCGCTAGCTCGCCCGGTGTAGCGTCCATTCATCGAATGGTTCGGCAGCCGGGTTCGTCCGTTGCGGTCCAGAAAGGAGTTTTGGGTGATGCAAGCACTATAAATCAACCAAGTGCACACCCAGTGACAGCGGATTAGAGGAGAGAACGGAGGAAGCCTATTAGTCCGTTTCCTAGCTCGTCCAGGTCCATCCGGACTGTGAGCGAGAGAGGCCCCTCTCTCGTACAACAACATCTGGCCCCAGATGTTGTGGTACAAAATGTTTCGCATTTGGAGCATACGTCCGCCGCTCGGGACACTCCGTTATATAGACAGTCCGGAGAGACTGTCAATAAGGCTTCCTCATCCTCATGGCAGCGCACACGACCGCACCTTGGCTACGTGACCTCGGATATCCAGTCAACTTCGCCAATCAGAGAATCCACGGCGACCAGGTCACGCCATCCGGTAGCCAGGGACACGAGGCCTGTAGACTCCGGACGTTCACATAAGAAAAGTATGCAGGAGTTAATGTACACGGAGCTTCCAGCGGCAAAGCATCGTAAGACCGCTACTGCACAGGCCTCAGTGACGGACATGCTATCCCAAATAGCACAACATATCGCAGCATCCCAGCAACGACAGAATCTCTGTCGCATCATGTAATATCCGACGACGCTGGGTCGGGACGCTCCGCTGAAGCATCAGGTACGGACGTCCGAAAACTTCATAGGCTCTGACAGGATGGCGAAAGGGATTCGGAGGATTTCGAGCTTTCCCTTTCGGAACAACATAAGCTACTGTATATGTCATCCGGCTTTATCCTCTAGAGGTTGTTTCGTCGGACCAGAATGCTGCGATGCCGGATAAGAGACTGATAGCGTCAGTGGACACAAGAATTTTTGGATCGGTTCAGGGACATCGTCCCTCAGTTCCGACACAGTCCAATAATGTCACAGGAACTTTCGAATTATTGAACGACGCTATATATATATATGCTTGCTATTAACAAGCAAGTCTGGTTTCTTGTCCGCAAAGTTACTGAGATGTCTTTCAAAAGTGTGCCTCTGTCGTCACAGTTAAATGAAGAACTAGCGGCAATAAGTGCTCATGGAAATACGTCAATCACCTAAGAGGTCCCTAGTAGGTTCGACAGCGTTGACATTCGCTAGCTCACCCGGTGTAGCGTCCATTCATCAAATGGTTCGGCAGCCGGGTTCATCCGTTGCGGTCTAGGAAGGAGATTTGGGTGATGTGAGCACTATAATAGACAATAGTACACACCCAGTGACGACGGATTAGAGGAGAGATCGGAGGAAGCCTGTTAGTCCGGTTCCTAGCTCGTCCAGGTCCATCCGGGCTGCGAGCGAGAGAGGTCCCTCTCTTGTACAACAACATCTGGGACCAGATGTTGTGGTACAAACGTTTCGCATTCGGAGCATATGTCCGCCGCTCGGGACGCTCCGTTATATAGACAGTCTGAGAGACTGTCGATAATGCTTCCTCATCCTCACGGCAGCGCACACGACCGCACCTTGGCTACGTGACCTCGAGTATCCTGCCAGCTTCGTCATTCAGTGATTCCACGGCGTACAGGTCATGTCATCCGGTAGCCAAGGGACACGAGGCCTGTACACTCCGGTCGCTCGCATAATAGAAGTATGCACGGGGTAACGAACATGGAGCTTCCAGCGGCAAAGCATCGTAAGACCGCTTCTCCACAGGCCTCAGTGACGGACGTGCTATCCAAAATAGCACAGCTTATCGCAGCATCCCAGCAACGACAGAATCTCTGTCGGATCAGGAATAATCCGACAACGCTGGGCTGGTTCGCTCCGCTGATGCATCAGGTATGGACGACCGAACACTTCATAGGGTCCGACAGGATGGCGAAAGGGATTCAGACGATTTCGAGCTTTCCCTTTCGGAACAACAGAAGCTGCCATACTTTTCTTCTAGCGTTATCTTCCAGAGGTTGTTCCGTCGGACTAGAATGCTGCGATGCTGGATAAGAGACTAATAGCGTCATTGGACACAGAGTTTTTGATCGGTTCAGGGACATCATCCCTGAGTTGCCGACACAGTCCAATAATGTCACTAGAACATTCAAATTATTGAACAACGCTATATATAAGCTTGCTACCAAAACACGCTAGTCTAGTTTCTTGTCCGCAAATGCTCTAAATCTGCCTTTCATCAATTCTAGGAATAAATTTGAAATGGCAGGACAGGGCATACTGAGAGTTCCTCTGCGTCTAGACGATGAGGCTGAAGACTGGGAATTGTCTTTTTCGCCGTCTATGTCAATTCCAACCACGACGTTGGAAACGACAATAATGTCTAATAGAATTAACTTAGACGCTTTATCATACGTAGACCACCTTACTGAGGCATTATCATTACGTTTTCAAGAGAAAGAATTCCAGGATATGATCCTTAATGAGATTTCTTTCAAGGGCAGTAGTTTTTTCACGTATAACTCCGCCCTTCAGTGGCAACCTGGAGTTGGTTAGACGTGACGCAGCCCTAGCTACATCCACGCGCGTGGATAGTAAGGTGAAGAACTCTCTCAGAGTCGCTTCAGTCTCGGAAAAGCTTCTCTTCGACGGAAACCTTTCAGCAATCTATGAATTGCTTGATATACACGTTCTCTTGTCAATCAAGTGTAACAAGAGATTCAGACTTGGGCAAACATTCGGTGGTTGACTCAGAGAGTTCCACTGCAGTTGCCGGATCCGAGTTTTACGATTATGACAGATGACAGTCAAACAGGTTTGGGTACAATATTGATCCCAACGGATTCGAAGTGCCAGGGTCTTTGGGTTCCGCAGTTTCTAGGCAAGCACTTAACTTCCAAGAAATGATGTTATTTTGGCTTGCACTATGTCATTGGATGAACATTATTCAGAAACACATGTCCAAATCCTGTCCGATAGTACGACAGTAGTTGCGTATATCCGGAACCAGGGAGGCACTCATTCGGTTCTGTTATTCAATTTCACGGAAAGAATCCTTCTGTTTGTTCTAGAACACCAAGTTCTGTTTCGGTCCGTCATATTCCAGGTTGTCTGATTGTATTAGCAGACTCCCTTTCACGTAAGGGCCGCTTGTTGCCGTCAGAATGGACTCTCAACAAACAGGTATTCAATCAGATTTGCTACCAATGGGAGCACCCAATGATAAATTTATTTGCGACACAACTCACCAATCAATTGCAGATGTATGTGTCACCATGTCCGGATCCCCGAGCATATGTAGTTAACGCTCTATCGATCTAGTAGGACGGAATGATAGGATATGCGTATCCTCCAGCGCTGTTGATTCAGCAAGTATTGCTAAGATAAAACATTCACAATACAATTCTGTTGGTAGCATCTCTGTCTCCACAGAGACCGTGGATAAATTTACTCAGGTGTCTGCTGTGGGACTTACCGCGAAAACTTCCTCCACGAGAGGATCTTCTTTCGCTGGGGAAATCGTGTCAACTTCATCGCAACCCGCAAGGTCTCAACCTTTACGTATTCCGTTGTGCGGTCCTTCTTGCACGGCAAGCATTGTACAGGACGAGCAGTGGACGCGATTTCTAACTGTAGGAGGACCTCCTCTTCGCTATACTATGCGGCTAAAGTGGAGGGTCTTCCGTCGTTGGTGTAGGGATCATTATGTTGATATTTTTTATCCCTCCATACCAGACATTGCAAACTTTCTAGTATACTTGTTTGACGAGATCAACTGCAGCCTGTTACTTTTAAAGATTATAGGTCTATGTTATCTGATACCTATGCACTCCATGATAGTTTACAATTGAGTCTAATGTCTCTTTATCTATGTTAGTTAGAAACTTTTCGATAAATAGACCTAGAATCCTTAGATTAATTCCTATACGGAATTTAGCTTGGGTTCTTATTAAACTAAAGTAACCATTTGAGCCTCTTAAGACAGTAGATTTCAAATTCTGGCTTTTTAGACAGCAATTCTCTTAGTCTTCTCTTCTGCTGAAGAGTCAGTGAGCTTCATGCACTATCGGTGGACGATTCTCACTTTCGTAGTATCGGAAACACTATTACCTTTACTACTAATGTTGGATTTTTGGTTTAAGAATCAGGCTCCTAATAAATATCCGGAACCTATTGTTATTAAGGTCTTTCCGTCTTCGAACAGGCATAGGCCTTTACTCTGTCCGGTTAGAGCTTTATGTATTTATAAACAGATCTCAGTTTATCAGTAAGGACGTAAAGCTTCTTCTGTCTCTGATGCCTAATAGAAAGGACATTACGGTCCATTCTATTGCTAAATGGATTCAATTAACTATCGGTACTGCTTATGATAATCTATCTTTAACTCAGCAGTCTGTGCTTAAGATTTCGGCTCATGAAGTAAGAGCTCTTTCTACATCTTGGGCTTACGCAAATAGTGTTGCTATTATAGATTTAATGAAGGCTGCATATTGGTCTAAGCCATCCACATTCACAGATTTTTATCTCAGAAATATTGAGTCCATTTCTGGAGGCCTGCATTGTTTAGGTCCATTATCTGCTGCTCAGAATGTCGTTCACTTAACAGTTGCAACTATAGTTATGTAGGCTTTCTGTTCCGGCAGTGACTCCGTCCTGCTGCCCTCTTTGCTCTGGGCTATTTGACCCAGGGCAAGGGGAGGGGGGGGGGGGAGGGTGTTCCCTTGGGTCACCTGTTTTATTATGAAAACAAGGGGATACCTCCTCCGGAGTCTGTAATTCTGAGCTGTTACTGGGATGGTTTTAAAGTGAAAAGTTTATGTTTTAAAAATTCATTCATGTCATAGTTTTAAAGTATAGCATTTGAATATGTCACGTGTCAAACGGGCATTAGTATACAATCCTCAGACACTTTTAAAGAGTATAAAGAGTCTCAATTCTCTGGACTAACTTTATTTATTGGCTTACTTTAAAAATAATTAGTATAAGGATTATACTGGATGTTAATAGAGAACATGGATGTTATGATGCTCAATTATGGAAGGTGTTGTGTCTTTCTAATTTATCATAAATAAGAAAGATACATGTAAAGCCTAATACTCCTTTTCTCCTCGAGGGGATGACTCTATTTTATATAGCTGAGCTTATTGGATTTTCCTCTATGTCCTAGGCCCTCCAGCCTTTTTACTATTCAGCTATGTCTGGGTCATTGGTACAGTATAAAAATGTTAAAAAATTTATAGTAATTTATATATTTTTTATACTTACCAATGACCCAGACGGGGATGGCCCTCCCAGGAGTTGGGAACTCATACCTCCCCGCTGAGTACATAGCGCTTACCAGGCACTGATTGTAAGAATGATTAATGGCGCCAATTTTGGGATGTCCTTGACACTGCGCATGTGCAGTAGAGGCGAAGTATGGAGGGCCATTCAGGACATGATTTCTTTGGTTTTAGATGCAAATTTTGGTGATTGGGGGGCAAAATTTGTGTTTGGCCCTAGATTTTTAAGAGTTAGCACCAGCTATGTCTGGGTCATTGGTAAGTATAAAAAATATATAAATTACTATAAATTTTTTAACTTTTTTGCTATTGTAGGTATGAAAATTGGGCATTTTAATATTATTGGAGAAGCTTTTAAAGATGAAAGATTCAAATCAACTTCGCTTGAACTTGACAGATTGACTGAACCAACTTTAAAACCAGCATTTTCAGTACGGAATAGAAGCCCACAGAATCCAAGTATATTTTTTCACCCATCATTAAATTTTGACAATGTCACGGTTTTTGATTTTCGTCAAAATCATAATCGGAGCAAAAACATCACCTTCCCTTCCTCAACATTGGATGAAGTTAAGAAAGAAGTTAAGGAAAAGCTGAAAGTCGATAATGAGGAATGCATACAAATCAGAGAGAAAGAATCGATAGAGATGCCACATGGTGTAACTTTACTAGTTAATCCTCTGGTCATTATAAAGAAGGGAAAGTATCCTGACTACTATGTTATAATAGCTAAGAGGATGAACTATTTCCGGACTGTAAACTTTTGTATTCCTATTGATAGTCATTCAACCCCTACCAGTATCCTTTCTGAGACTGGTATAACAGATAATATGGACTATGTCCTTTTTTACGACCAAAAGATACTGGATCATGATGTTACATTAGAATGCAGCCAGGTACCAGCTGGTGTGGTTTTAGTTGCTGTTAAGCGTAAACAGGTAACAAAATCATTTGTGTACAATGTTGATCCATCATTCAGCCACGTGTACCATATTTGTGGAGAAAATATTGACACAGTTCATTCTTACAAGAGTAAGCTGAAACAACTTTTAACTAGCCGCATGGGTTTGTCTTGTAGGGAAGAGAATATATTCCTTTATAACAAGTCATATGTCTTTTCTGATTCAGATCAGCCAGGTCTCATTTCATCAGAAGATGAGTTCGACGATGAAGAATCACATCAACATAATTTTTTCTTTGATGTTGCAACTCCATTTGCAGTTGAAGCTAAATTTTCATTTAAAACCAAACATATGCAGGCACGATCTTCTGGATGGGTCTTGTCTGGTATGGTGGTGCTGGAGCCTGAAATGTCATTTCATGAGCTGCGACAGAAGATTGCCACCCACAGCCGTACAGACCCATTGTCTCTGAAGCTGTTTATAAATGGTGAAAAAGTACCAGTGAAAGGCAATCTCAAACATATTCTGAACAGAGGAAAGCCTGTGTCAATTGTTGCAGAAATATGTGAAGAGTGCACTGTACAGATAATAACCCATGAAGTATCCAGCAACAGTGAAGCTGAAGAAGCAAAAGAAATTAATGACTTCACACTGCAAATTTACAAACTAGAAAATATAAAAGCCTTAAAACATAAAATTGTGCAAAAACTGCAAATTCCAGTCCATAAAATCGACTTGGCTTTTAATAAAGTTCCTCTGAAGACTTCAACTCAAACACTGAAAGAATATGGAATTCGGGATTTTTCTAAAATTTATTGTGTTGTGTATACCCAAAGAATTTGCTTGAATGTGAAGGTGATAAAATGGAGAAAAGAAGTTGTACTTATACGTAACCCAGATGTCGCTACCGTGTTAGATGTTATATATACCATTTCTGGTGCTTCTAACTGTCTGTGCTCCACCTTCAGAGCAGTATTTAATCATACTCATGTTGGTGGCAAAGAAACTTTAATGTCACTAAATGTGAAAGATGGAGATACATTAACACTTCTTCCACAGCCTGATAGTGAATGTCAACAACAGGCAACGCTTTTCCAGGCCGATACATCAGGACGAATTGATGTCTTATCTTTACGCGACTTTGTTCCAGGTGAGTGGGTTATTGGATCTTTGGCAAAAATGTCTAGATCATGAAGTGTGTGGAAGGCTAGATAAGAATGTAATAATAATTTTGGGCGAAAAAGATAGAAGTTGCTGAACCCAATGGGCTGGGAGCTATGCCAGAAAGGCCCCTGATTCTTCAAAATTCTTCTCATGAACCACCGAACACAATGCTTTGAAAGTCCATCTGCAACTTCCTTGTGTGCTCAAGCTTCAAGTTAGGTTTCTTGGCAATTATTAGAAGGACCCTCAGCAATTTATTTGACATCTCTTCCTATAGAAGACATTGGAACTCAGGGGATGAACTATTAACAGTTATCGCTAACATTTCAAATTGTAATTGTGGTGCACGATTTTTGGAAAATTCCTGAAATTTGGCTTCTATTTAAGAATAGTCCGTCAACGATTTCCGTTCGGCAAATGTGTGGGGAACAGTTTTTCATTTTGTGCATGGTTTAGTGTTGCTGTAGATGGGGATTTCATGTAATAAAATCTATTTCTCTACAACTGCTAAAAATAGAAGCAATTTCAACAAATTGAATTGAACAAATTGAATCTGAACCCTCCTTTTGACCAGTAGAATTGAATGGGTGAAAAAAAATGCAGTTGGTAATAGGCATGGAGTATGATACAGGGGGAGTGGGGGAGATGTTAATGGAAAAATGCTGAATCAGCACTTCTTCAAAAATTAAAAAAATCATCTCTAGAACTGTCAACCAAAATCTTTTGATAATTGGTGTACAAATTCAAATATATTCAAATCAAGTCCCCAGGTTAATATTTAGGAACCCAAATTTTGACTCCTAACTGTATGCAGTGATAAATAAGGAGAGCATATCGCCAGTGCATGAAACCAATCCATACTTCACAAAACAATGTGACTGATAGTTACTGTGAACAAGACTGGGAAGGGTTAACTCTTAACCCATGGAGTATTTTCAAGATATTTTTCATCAGAATCTATATTACAGTCACCATGGACTGGTTGTTATCCATGCGTGGGCAGTGATGCGTTTACCAGGTAATAAAAATCATCAGCAGCAAAATTTTAATTAATGAAGCACCGGGTTGCACCTGGTGCTTCATTAATTAAATTTTTGATTATTTTTTTCTATAATTAATGTTTGAAATCTAATATTATTACGGCCGTGGAAATATTGCCCACCCGTAGAAAGTGGCCATTCCACGGCAGCTGTACTGAAGTCATTGCTTCTATACAGCAGCCATGACTAGATTTGATGAAAAATTAATCAAATTATAACACAAGAAAATATGATTAAATGTGCCCAAATTATACTTATTTCAATGACAAGAGAAATCTTGAGCTGGGCAGGAATATCCGCGAGCAGCAGAGTTAATGGTGAGCTGAAACGGGGGAATTTATTATTTCGCCAGAGGTCTACACTCAACTTTTTCCATCATTTTGAAAATAATGACTGGAATTCCTGTCATTATTTATGGGATGATGCAAAAGTTGGGAGTGCAAGCCTGAAAATAAGCAGACTGTAATCTGTAGAATGAGGTCCTCAGAGGGTAAATTTGGTGATGCTACCCTGCAGAGCAGGGTAGCATTACATCATCTACCCTCTGTGCACCTCAGTCTGAATCAAGGTCTCAGGCCAAAGCAGAAAGAGGTACTCAGAGGATAAACTGGGGGATTCTAGCCCACTGTATGGGATAGCATCAGCAAATTCACCCTCTGGGAACCTCATTCTTCAAATGACAGATTGCTTATTATCAGGCTTGTGGGAGTGCAGAGTTATATGTACATGGCAGTAATAAATATGCTTGAGTTTCCTCCAACAATGCCATCAGTCTAATAAACCTTTGGTTGTCCCTTTCATCCGATTAGATTTGAATTTTGGTCCAAGCTCGAATAACTTCCTTGATACGAATCAAGATTGGATTTGACCCAGTAATTTCTGGTTTACAGGAGTATAATAATATAATTTATACGACAACTGTTGTGCGAATCTATCATTCTTGATACAATACAGACATTGAGTAATGTTCTAGGTATGTCATGTGTTGAATCTGGCCTACGTGTTAGAATGTTTTGTTAGAATGCATCTGATTGGTCATTAGTGACTTTATGATGTGAAAGAAATGCTTCGACTTAAAACAGTGTTAGGAAAAAATTTAAATAAAGCACCAAAGGTGGTATTTTTTCTTAAAAAATATCCTCATTTATTTAATTCAGGTTATTATTACTGGTATAAATACAGGATACATACAGATTATCTCGATAATGTGCATGTCCTGTGATTTGTATCAGATTTGTGGTTGCGTCCAGAATGGGATCTCAATGAGTCGGCTTTGCTGGCGAGTGTATGATCCCATTTTTGGATACCACTGAGAATCTGATGCAAATCACAGGACAAGCACATTATCATGATAATTCATTTATCTAACAATTCTGTCACATAAATCGATTAAATCTTAAATTATTAATACAGTATTCGGACATAATGTTGGGCGAGAAAAGGTTTTAAAAAAACATATTTTATGGAACTATATTGTTGTGCACTCTAACAATGAATAAAGCTGTCACCGCAATTTTCAACATTGTGTTGTCAAATTATTCAGTTTCAGTGTCACTTCCTATGACAATACGCTTGAATTTACAAGTGTGTAATATTGAATTGTGCAGTTTCTATTTATTGTTGGTGGGGGTGGGGGGAGGGGGGATGGTCATTGGCTATTATTAGTTCTGCTGCTAACTGTAAGAAATTTTGTTTTGTTTTGTAAGCTATCAGTTGAGTCGATCACTGAAATGCACAAAGAATGTATTCATGCGCCTGAGGGTCGATAGCCCATAGCATTCCACCGAAATGAGTTGTCTATATGATACAGAATCAGAATGAGTCGTCTATATGATAGAGAATCAGAACAGATTATGTGATATGTACCATTTCTCAGGGTTTTAAGGCCAAAATCTTTATGATTGTTAGATAAAACTTGGGTAGAGTTCATGTGACAGGAATCAATTACCCTTGTTGGAGTTTTTACTGTATTAAATGTATGCTTTCTACAGTTAAAACTAGAAATCCTGTCATGAACTGTGCACTTACTGAATCTAGGCTTAATTGTGCATAGGAATTGCACGCGATTGCCATATCAAATGGTATCCAAAGCACAGCAGGTTCTCCTGGTTACTCACAGCAAACACAGGCAATGTTTCTGCCAATGGACCTCCGGGTTACCCGGAGGTCCATTGGCTGAAACATTGCTTTTGCACAGACCATATATACAGAATTTGATACCCTTACTATGGTCATAACGTGTAGATTAACGCACAGATCGACATGCTATTTGTGCGCTTTTCATGACAGGACTTCTAGTTTTAACTGTATGCACAATACAGACACTAAAAATACAGTAAAAACTCCAAACTCAGGCCATTGATTCTAGTCCTCTCTACTCCACCCCATCATGTCTTTAACTGGTTGAGTGCTAGAAGCCAATACCAGGGCTTTAAAAAAAAATGAGGTACTAGAGCAAACGCCAACATTTTTCTTGCTTATGTTTCATATTCTGTCAATGTTTATATAAATTTATTTTATAACAAATTATTGAAGAGTGCTTGTGGGTATGGTGCCTGTGGGCACTCTTCAGTAATTTGTAATAAAACAAATTTTGAAAAATATATTCAGACCACCAAAAATAATTTAGCCCTCAACCAGTTAATTTCAATATTTCTTTTCAGTTTCAACAGGCAGTCGAAGACATAACCAATGTGTCATTACAACAGATGATTATTGTGATGAATGTGATTCTCTAACAGCATTTAAATACTTGAACTCTCCGATTTGTGTATCAACACCATTGCCTGATAGAGTATCTTTATTATATATGAAGGTTGATCAAACACAGCTAACCGACTCAAGTCAGCGTCAACTACCATTGGACAGAAATTATGAAAGCAGTGTAATTTCAAGTGGTCCAGAAGGGGTTTACAGGTCTTGTAACTCAAGGGGAGATTACAGACATAAAAGCACAAGCTCAAATAATGTGAATTATCATAGTGGTGTTAAAGATGGTGTTTCACAACATGGTACATTGATTAAAAGAGAGACTAAAAGACAGGAAATTTTTGAGGATGAAGAAAAATATTTTGTTCACTCAGCAGTAGAAAGTACAGTGGCAAAAGCAGCTATCAGCGGGAACATGCCTTTATTTGAAAAATTATGTGACCTTCAAACACCTTTGCAGAATGGAAATATAACGTTTGATAATGGGACCTGCAATAAACTCAGACCTGATGGTGAGTTAATATTTAGAGTTAAAACCTCAATTTGGGTTCGTTTTTTTGGTATTATTTCCAGGCCCTTCAGGTAATCTAAATCACTATTGTCTGTAGCATCTCTAAATGTGCGTGAAGGTTTCAGAATTTTTGGTGTTAGTGGTAGATTTTGTTGATTTAGAGCTGAAGAACTTGTAACTGGTACAGCTCTGAGAGCTTGAATAAATATGCATATAATAATTGTATGACAAGTTGGTGTTGATGAATGGTACCCCAACAAGTAGTTGGTTGGATCAAAAAAGCCCTCTCAAATGGAATCTGGAGAACCTGTCCGTATAGTAGAACAAAGGCAATTGTAACAACACAACATAGGGTGAACCTAGATCACAAACCACTACTTTACAGACACACAGGAGAGGGTTAGTATACTTATCGGTGAGATTCGGAAGAATGGGGTACGGGATGTCATCAAGCAGTTCATCCCAGAGAGAAGAGGAGGGCATAAGGAGGCATTTCGGAACAGAGGGCTAATCAAGGCCTTCTCACCTGAGAACCACGACAAATCATCGGTCGGCCAAAGTGTTATTATTCGCGCATTTTAAAAAATGCAGGGATATAGTGATAATCTCTGTCTGTACGGCTGTACATGCGTACATCCGTACGTCCCTTTTTAGAGCTATATTTTGAAACTTACCATACTTCTTAAACATGATATAGAGATGACAAAAATAGGTTTAGTTTGATTTTTTGTCACCAGGTGGTGCCAGTAGCGCCACTTAAACACTGAGCTAGAATACTGCTTTTCTAAGAAAGACTCATAAGATATGTATTTTCGGTTCTTGAAAGTGTGTTCATATCTTCCGGTAGAGTCTCAAAATGTGCGAAAAAGTTTCGAATTTTTTATTTGGATCCATGTGGTGCCGGTTGCGCCACTTTTGTCGTTCGAGAATCGGTTTCCGACTAAAGGCTCCTAGAGGTTTTAAATTGTTGAAAGTTTGTTCATATGTTCCGATAAGGTCTCTAGATGTACATAAAGGTTTTGGATTTTTGAATCGGACCGCATGTGGTGCCCATAGTGTCACTTTTGTTGTTTGAGAAATGGTTCCGGTGAAAGGCTCCTAAGGGTTTTAATTCAAAACTTTGAAAGTGTGTTCATATGTTCATGTAGGGTCTTTAGATGTGCATAAAGGTTTCAGATTTTTTATTCTTCTTCTGTGGTGCCCGTAGCGCAACTTTTGTCATTAGAGAATCGGTTTTCAGCGAAAGGCTCCTAGGGGTTTCAATTTGAAACGTTGAAAGTGTGTTCATATATTCCGGTTGGGTCTCTAGATGTGCATAAGGTTTCAGATTTTTTATTTGACTCCATGTGGTGCCCGCAGTGCCACTTTTGTCGTTAGAGAATCAGTTTCTGGCAAAAGCTCCTAGAGGTTTTAATTCAAAACGTTGAAATTGTGTTGGTATGTTCAGGTAGGGTCTGAAGATGTGCATAAAAGCTTCAGATTTTTTATTTGGCTCCATGTGGTGGCTGCAGCGTCACTTTTTCGTTAGGGAATAGGCTTCCTGCAAAAAGCTCCTAGGGGTTTTAATTCGAAACGTTGAAAGTGTGTTCATATGTTCCGGGTGGGTCTCTAGATGTGCATAAAGGTTTCAGATTTTTTATTTGGCCCCCATAGCGCCACTTTTGTCGTTAGAGAATCGGTTTCCGGTGAAAGGTTCCTAGGGGTTTTAATTCGAAACGTTGAAAGTGTGTTCATATGCTCGGTAGTGTCTCTAGATACATGTGCATAAAGGCTTCAGATTTTTTATTCGGCCCCAAGTGATGCCCGTAGCGTCACTTTTGTCGTTAAAGAATCGGTTTCCAGCAAAAGTCTCCTAAGGGTTTTAATTCGAAACGTTTAAAGAATATAAAATGTTCTGGTAGGATGTCTAGATGCGCATAAAGGTTTCAGATTTTTTATTCACCCCCATGATGCACTCGTTGCACCATTTTTTGTTAGAGAATCTCTTTCTGGTAAAAGGCTCCTTGGGGTTTTAATTCAAACGTTGAATGTGTTTTCATAGAGTCTCTAGATATGCATAAACATTTTTTTTTTTTTATTATTCGGCCTCGTGTAGTGCCTGTGGTGCCACTTTTGTCATTAGAGAATCGTTTTTCGGCGAAAGGCTCCCACGGGGTTTAATTCGAAACATTGAAAGTGTGTTCATATGTTCAGTTAAGGTCTCTGTATGTGCATAAAGGTTTGGGATTTTTTTTTACAAGTGTTGATGATAGCGAAGATATAACTGAAGTCTGACTTGAGTGATCCTTCTCCCCTATCATCAACATTTTTCATGCCAAATCGCACCAGTACACATAAACTCGTCCCCTTATAGTGGCTGTTCTCGAGTCGACCTACTGGGTTGTGATATTAACATCAGGCACGAAATTGATAATTTGTAGGGTGACCATTAGGAAATGACAACTACTTCCGAACAGTGGCGTAGGCATCATTCGGGGGGGGGGGGGGGGGGGGGGGGGGGGGGGGGGGGGGGTCGAGGCACACATTTCTGATTGTTGAACAATAGCCTATGGCTGGGCAGCAGATGTCAAAGGCATGTGGCACGAGCGCTAAAGGTGTGAAGTGAATAAGTGGGGTCAGGTTGCCCCCAACCCCACAAAACAGAGGTATCAAAGTTGACAAATGGTGCATTCTGTTGGCTTTTGGGATGAAAATCCTATTGTTTTTTTTTAATGGAAAAAAATCGATCTTATTAACAGCATGTTGGAAATCTTTAAAGACGTAGGATGCATTTGAATGTTGGGGGGGGGCACACATTTCTGATTATTGAATGATATGGCTGAGCAGCAGATCATGAGCGCTAAAGGTGCGAAGTGAATGAGTGGGGTAGAGGGTGCTAGACCTCCCCTCCCTCGTCCAAGAAAAAATTAAAACGGAGGTATCAAATGGTGTAGTCTGGTGGCTTTGGGGTTGAAAATCCTATTGTTTTCTTCAATAAAAAAAGTTGATTTTTTGACAGCATGTAATGATGTTGGAAATCTTTAAAGATATTGGTACTTCCTTCCCGTGAATTATGCAAATGCTGCATTCTAGTGATACAGGATTTGCAAAATTTGCGCAAAGAAAATGTCGTATCCACAGGAGTAGATGCCTGATCATGCCTCTATAGGTTCATGAATACATCATGAAAACCGCAACTAATAAACTGAACTGACACTAGTGTAGGCGGGTAAGGCCCTAAGTTACGTCTGTGATTCTGCACGTAACACACGGCATCAAATCTTCGGCGGATTCCGTGCTGCGTGGTACTTGCAGGATCGTGACCTAGGACTTTTGAGTTCACTACGAGGCTTATTATTAATATCACTAAAAGTCTAAAATACTGAAAAAAATTGGAGGGGGGGGGGGGGCTGGGGCATGAAGGCTCTTGAGTGATGTTCAGTATTGAGGCCCTTCGGGGTTTTAACTCCAAAGCAGCGGTGTAGAAAATGGAGGGGGCACATGCCCCCTAAGGCTTCAACGTTCAGTTTTTTTAGACATGTAAACGGAGACGTGTAAACTAAAGGAAACGTAAACGTTTTAAACGACTCCGGTCGGAAAAGATTAACTTAAATTAAGCGAAGAAGCATCATTTGAGTCAATTGTCATGGAGTTCTTGATCTGGGAATCTGAAACACCCCCACGATTGTTCCACAAACTCGGCACAAAGGCTGCTGGAAATTAAATAAAAGCTAAATTACATACAGACTTTCATAAACAAAACAGACGGCATGGATGATGGAGATCACATGATCACCAATGTGATGATAAACTAAGAGAGTGCCGGAGTTTGTTTTTTTTTTGACTGACGAGAGGGACCGAATATCTGCCTCATTTCTATTGGAAATAGTCACCTTTTCCCCAATTTGCTTCCAGAAATTCCCAATCAAGTTGCCGAGAAATCATTTCTGCGTGAACAGTGGCTTATTTTATTAATTAACAAAGGATGAATATTTAGCAGTGGGGTTTACATGTAAGTGTGAATTCTGAGTATTTTTATACTGTACCAATGACCCAGACTTAGCTGGTGCTAACTCTTAAATTCTAAGGCCAAACACAAATTTTACCCCCTAATCCCCAAAATTTGCATCTAAAACCGAAAATTACATGTCCTATATGGTCCTCCATACCTTTCCTCCACTGCGCATGCGCAGTGTCAAGGAGGTCTCGAAATTGGCGCCAAAAGTCATTCTTTGTTTGGCCCTTCATCAGTTCACATCTGACTGATATTTGTGCTTGTAAATCTCAGTTTAAATGATGCCAGACACATAAATATGAGAGAAATGGTGGATCTAAAGAGGAAATAGAAGGATGAGAGGAAAATTCAGTGGCAGGAAATAATCAGGGCTGTAACTTAAATTTTTTTACTAAATTATGTTATGTTCCCTAATTTCGAGGCATGAGCCTGTTGTTATCATTCTTGCTATGAAAGTTCCACTGCTTGATCAGTGTTGCCTCTCTCCCTTTCCTTTATTCCCCCCTTGCTATTCTCCCATGCTTTTGGCATATTTTCTGTAATAATTATTACTGAAATTTCTTGGGAGTTTTGGCTTCGTAACAGAATGAATTTCTGTTCTTTTCCCCATGTTGACGTCCTCACCCTTAGGTGTTTAGGCGTTGTGATCTGCATCTATCATCTGATGTTCTGCAGTTTCTTCTATGGAAATCTCTGTTTTGCATCAGACAGTGTTTAAATTGGTAACTGATTTCGGGCCATGTTTATCAGTGCCTGGAGTCATGTTTCTGGTTTTTGTACAACTTCTTGTTTACATTGACAACGGTTACTGCTGATAGTGATTTCTTGTCTTTACATTAGTTTAGACATAGCAAGATACATTAATATTGTATGTAAGTGTTGCATTAATTTTTTGAAATGTTTTAAAAAATTTTGTTCACACTTAGGCTTTTTTGGGATCCATTTGGGCTCGGTGTTCCCATTGGGAACTTGGGCTCTTCGGAAAATTTTTTTCAAAAAAATTTTTTTTTTTTTTGAAAATTATTTTCTTTCAAAGATTATAATGGATTATGTTATATTATGTATCTTTATTTCAAGGGATAGTGCGACTAATATGACTGTGTATTTTTTTATTGATGAAAAAATATTTTTTATTTATAATGCGAGGATATCTTCCTCTAATTCTCAGGTTTAATGTATTCGCACTAATTCCTGCTCTGTGTGTGTTGATTGAAATGACAACATTGGAGACGTGTGTCACGATATTGTGTTTGCGGGGATGGGTCCATACTGATCCTCTCTCCGTAGGGTCACTCTATATTATCATTTTATTTTTCAGAATTCAGAGTGATGTTTTCGTGATGTCTTCAACAAGTGTGTCTCCGTCGTTGCCGTGTTAGGGCTAGCGGCTAAGTGCTCTGGGTAATACGACAATTGCCGAAGAGGTCCCTAGTAGGATCGAAGGCATTGATCGTCTGCTAGTCTGCCCGGTGTAGCGACCATTCATCGAATGGCTTGGCAGCCGTGTTTGTCCGTTACGGTTCTGGGAAGCAGTGTGGTGATGCGAACACTATAAACTTGGAACGTGCACACCCAGCAACGACGGATCCGATGATAGTATGGAGGAAGCCTGTCAGTCTAGTAGCTAGCTCGTCCAGGTCTATCCGGACCGCGAGCGAGAGAGGCCCCCTCTCTCTTACAACTACATTTGAGCCGCAATGTTGTTGTATGTTTGTTTGTTAGTCGGAACATACGTCCAATCCTGTTCGGGACGTTCCGTCACATACACAGTCTGAACTGGCTGTGTTATGGGCTTCCTCATCCTCATGTCAACACACACCACCGCACCTTGGCTTGTGACCACAGGGTTTCAGGGGACGTTCGCATATTATATAAATGCAGGAATGAACGTTCCTAGAGCTCCTGCTTTGCCGACCAGGGAATATTGTTGACCAGGTTTCTTCATCTGTTAGCCAAGGATATGAGGTCTTTCCTGATGGGACGTTCGCATATTATGTAAATGCAGGAATGAACGTCCCTGGAGCTGACAGTGGTTATTATGTAAGTCACGGCTCCACAGGCCTCATTCAGGAATAAGAATGCGGTGATTTTCTGTGATGTCTTCAAAAGTGTGCTTCCGTCATCACAGTCAAATGAAGAGCTAGCGGATAAGTGCTCATGATATTACGTCAATTGCCTAAGAGGTCCCTAGTAGGATCGACGGCATTGGCATCTGCTAGCTCGCCCGGTGTAGCGACCATTCATCAAATGGCTTGGCAGCCGGGTTCGTCCGTTGCGGTCCAGGAAGGAGATTTGGGTGATGCGAGCACTATAATAAGACAAAGTGCACACCCAGTGACGACGGATCAGAGGAGAGAACGGAGGAAGCCTATTAGTCCGGTTCCTAGCTCATCCAGGTCCATCCGGGCTGCGAGCGAGAGAGGTCCCTCTCTCGTACAACAACATTTCGGACCAGATGTTGTGGTACAAAACGTTTCGCATTCGGAGCATACGTCCGCCGCTCGGGACTCTCCATTATATAGACAGTCCGGAGAGACTGTCGGTATGGCTTCCTCATCCTCACGGCAGCGCACACGACCGCACCTTGGCTACGTGACCACGGATATCCAGCCAGCTTCGCCGATCAGGGATTCCACGTCGACCAGGTCACGCCATCCGGTAGCCAGGGACACGAGGCCTGTAGACTCCGGACGTTCGCATATAAGAACTATGCAGGAGTCAACGTACACTGAGCTTCCAGCGGCAAAGCAACGTAAGACCGCTACTCCACAGGCCTCTGTGACGGACTATCCCAAATAGTACAACTTATCGCAGCATCCCAGCAGACGACAAAATCTCTGTCGGATCAGGAATTATCCGACGACGCTGGGTCGGTACGCTCCGCTGAAGCATCAGGTACGGACGACCGAGAACTTCATAGGGTCCCACAGGATGGCGAAAGGGATTCAGAGGATCTGGAGCTTTCCCTTTCGGAACAACATAAAGTTGCCGTAGATTTTTTCCGGCATTATCTTCCAGAGGTTGTTCCGTCGGACTAGAATGCTGCAATGACGGATAAGAGACTGATAGTGTCATTGGACACAGAATTTTTTGATCGGTTCAGGGACGTCGTCCCTGAGTTTCCGTCACAGTCCAATAATGTCACAAGAACATTTGAATTATTGAATGACGCTATATATAAGCTTGCTACCAAAACTAGCAAGGCTGGTTTCTTGTCTGCAAATACTCTAAATCTGCCTTTCATCAATTCAAGGAATAAATTCGAAACGGCAGGACAGGGCATACCAAGAGTTCCTCTGCGTCTAGACGACCAGGCTGAAGACTTAGAATTGTCTATACCGTCGTCTATGTCAATTCCAACCATGACGTTGGAAACGACAATAATGTCTAACAGAGTTAACTTAGATGCTTTATCATACGCAGATCACCTTACTAAGGCGTTATCATTATGTCTTCAAGGGAAAGAATTCCAGGATGTATAATCCTCATTAAGAGTTCTTTCAAGGGCAATAGCTTATTCCATGTATAACTCCGCCCTTTCAGTGGCAAACCTGGAGTTGGTTAGATGTGACGCAGCCCTAGCTACATCCACGTGCGTGGATGGTAAGGTGAAAAACTCTCTCAGAGTCGCTTCGGTCTCCGGAGAGCTTCTCTTTGACGGCAAGCTTTCAGCAATCTATGATAAGATAACTAAGAAAGCTTCGGATTCTCTGCTATTCAAATCCGCTTCTAAAAAGTCGGATACAGCAGAAAAGAGTAAGACAGGCACTTCTGGGACAAGTACGCCCAAGAGAAGTTCCTGTAGAGGTTCCTATGAATCCTCTAGGTCTTATTCTAGAGACCGTCAAGGCAGCGACTCATGTGGGGGACGTTATTCTGGCCGAGATATCCGGTCAGACGTCCCTAGGTCGACGGGGTGAGGTGTGGGTCAAGGAGGACGTAGTTTCTCCTTCCGCAAGCCTTGCAGGTCCAGGAGGTGATGGTTTGAACCTCTATCGTGTTCCGGTAGGCGGAAGATTATCGAGTTTTATAAACGATTGGGCGTCAATTACGGACGACTCCTGGGTTCGAGGGGTAATTTCAGAAGGACTAAGAATATCCTTCAATCGAAAGCCTCCATTAACTCGAAGTCCAAAATGGACTCAGCTTCCGTAAAATCCGCAGAAAAGAGACACTGTTTTATCTGAAGTACAGTCTCTTCTGAAGAAGAACACGGTAGAGGTCGTAGAAGACCAGGAATCACCGGGTTTCTACAGCCATCTGTTTCTGGTTCCGAAACCAGATGGCTCGTTCCGTCCAGTCATAGATTTGAGCTGGATAAACAAACTGATCGTCGCTCCTAAGTTCTATATGGAAACAATTCGATCAGTCAGAGCGAGTATTCGGGTGAACGACTGTGCTACAAGCATAGATCTCAAAAATGCGTACTTTCACGTCATGGTAATCCGACATTCAGAAAGTATCTACGCTTCGCAGTCCTAGGTGTTGTATATCAGTTCTGAGCGATGTGCTTCGGTTTGAACCTAGCGCCCTGGGCTTTCACTCGAATAATGAACTCGGTAATGATACATTTCCGAGCTCATTCGTCTGCGGTAACGTCGGCCTACCTGGACGACATTCTTCAGAGGTACGGCAACGAGTTAACGCTTCAGAACGATGTACAGAATCTGCTTCTATTACTCCGACGTCTCGGTTTTATAATAAACGAGGAGAAGTCGGATCTGGTGCCGTCCAAGTCATTCACCTACTTGGGAATGAGCTTCGAGACGCACAACAATCTCGTTCGTCTGCTGTTAACCAGAGCGAAATTAATCAGTTGTTACGCTCGCTATTGTCTTCACTCAGACAAAGTTACAGCGAGAGAATTCATCAGACTGATAGGGTTGTGTGGAGCTGCTGCGGATTTTATTCCAATGGGGCAGCTACGCACTTGTCCTCTCCAAATCTTTTTGACTCAAAAAGAATAGAGTTGGAGGGTGAAGATTCTTTCGCTCGTTCTGTACATCCTCTTGTAAGTCAAGTGAAACAGATTCAGACTTGGGCAGATATTTAGTGGTTTATTCAGGGAAATAACTTCCACTGCAATTGCCGGATCCGAGTTTTACAGTTTTGACGGATGCCAGTTAAATAGGTTGGGACCCAACATTGAGCCCAACGGTTTTTAAGTGCCAGGGTCCTTGGGATCCGTAGTTCCTAATCAAGCACATAAACATCAGGAATTGTTGTTATTTTGGCTTGCGTTACATCATTGCATGAATGTTATCCAGATTGCCCACAGGCAATTCTGTCCTACAATTCGACGGTATAAGCGTATTTTCGGAACTAGGGAGGTACTCATTCCATTCTGTTATTCTCTGTAACGGAATGAATCCTTCTGTTGGTACTAGAACATCAAGTTCTCCTATCAGTCCGTCGTATTCCGGGTCGTCTGAACGTATTAGCGGACTCCCTTTCACGAAAGGGCCGCTTGTTATAGTCAAATGGACTTTTAACAACGAGTATTTATATCAGATTTGCTACCTATGAGAGCGGCCAATGATGGACTTATTTGCGACGCATCTCAACAATCAGTTGCAAGTGTATGTGTCAACATGTTCGGATCCTCGAGCGTTTGCAGTTGACGCTCTATCCATCTCGTGAGACGGGATAATAGGATATGGGTATCCTCCAGCGCCGTTGATTCAGCAGATATTGCTTAAGTTAAATAATCTCAATGCAATTCTGTTGGTAGCACCTCTGTCTCCACAAAGACTGTGCATTAATCTATTTAGGTGTCTGTTGTGGCTTATGCTGTGGAAGCTTCCTCCACATTTCGGTTCATTCTATAGCTAGATGGATTCTATTAGCTTTCAGTACTGCTTATGATAATATCTTCAACACAGCAGTCTGCGATTAAGATTTTAGCTCTTGAAGTAAGAGTTCTTTCTACTTTTTGAGGCACACTATGGCACTTGCGCACCATGGCGCACGCAGATTTCCAAACCAGCGAGCGATCAAAAGCGCGCCTCGAAAATCCTGCTCAAGTGGGTGCGTTAATTTCATTCCAAAATTATCACACTGACACAACATCAAAGCATCACTAACTCTTTGAAGTTTCACGTTTTTTTGAAGATCAACTTAGATGTGCATGTAACTGTACTAACACGTGAGTACAATGCATGTACGTATTATCTGCTCGTCAGATTCAGTCATCTGGTCATGACACAAGTTAAGTTCGCTTGTCGACTTTTTGAATGAAGTGTTTCAGAGGCATGACCAATCACCGTCAATGCCCTCTTGTCAGTTTTAGTTGAGTTGACTGTTGCAAAATCTGTTATGCAGAGAATGAACGAAAGCGTCGTAGGTGTGTCCAGTATGTCAATCAGAGTGACATTTGGAAATTGGCAAGTTGACTTACAAGACACGCTTTTTGGGGGGCCCGATACATCAAGAAAAATGTATTCTCCAATTATTGAAATGTATTATACGTTGGTGAAAAACAGCTTGATTGTTATGGGTGAAAGGTTTGATGCTTTATATTTATTTAAAGAGCTGACAGAATTAGGAAATTTTAAAGTCTTTCTCGATTTACACAGACAAGTTGGTGATATGAGACTGGGAAATAAACGTGATCTGCGCAGGTCCCACTTCGGTTTTAAACCAATAGAACGGTACGTTACTGCAGTGTTGCTCAATAACCTAAATTTAGCAAGGGATCCCTGCACATTTATTGACTGAAGCATTTCATTGGTTCTATTCGCGAACTGCGTCACGTCAATACTATTTTTGTGTTGTCAGTCACTGACACAAGTGGGGGTTTTCCGAAGTGGAAGTTAAGTAACATATTGACAGATTTGACAGGAATTGAACAGTTTTTCATTCTAAAACGAACTGACTTTCAAAATAATGTTGAATAATCCCAAACAAAATTTGATTTATATTTCATTTATGACCTGAAAGTACATAATTACTGGGGGCAAGTGGAATTTTACAACTCAGTTGCCCTGGGCAAGTGAGTCTCGAAAAAATGTGTACAAGCCTGATGTTGCGCGCCCCACAAAAAGTGCGCGCCTGAATCCCAAAAGCAGCGAGCAACTAAATGCGCACCTGGGTTTTTCAAAATCGAAGGACTGCTTCAGAGGCTTATGCTAATAGCGTTGCTATTACAGTTCTTATGACGGCTGCATATTGGTTTTAGCCTTTTACTTGCACGAGTTTATACCTCAGAAATATTGAGTCCATTTCTAGAGACCGGCATTGTTTAGTTTCGTTATCTGTTGCTCAGAATGTCGTCCACTAAACAGTTGCTACTATAGTTGTGTAGGCTTTTGGTTCCGGCAGTGACTCTGTGCTGCCGAACTCTTCGCTCTGGGGTATTTGACCCAGGGCAAGGGGAGGGGGGGGGGGGGTGGGTGGGGTGTTCCCTTAGGTCACCTGCTTTATAGTGAAAAGCAAGGGAATACCTCCCCTAGAGTCAGTAATTCTAGTCGGTACCGGGATGATTTTTAAAGTGTAAAGATAATTTTTTACTCATCCATGTAATATTTTCAAGTGTACCTCGGTGTGTAGTATTTGTATATGTCACATATCATGCAGACGTTAATATACAATTATCGGTCACTTTTAATGAATTTAAGAGTCTCATTTATCTGGACTACTTTATTTATCGGCTTTCCTTTAAAAATAATTACCATAATGGATTATACTGGAGGTTAATAGACATCAGTGATGTTATTATGCTCAAGTACAGAACGGTGTTGTGTCTTTCTCGTTTTGATGCAGAATAGAAAGATACATGTAAAGCCTATTTCTCCTTTCTCCTTGAGGGGATAATTCTGTATATATATAGTTGAGTTATTGGATTGCTTTATGTCCTAGGCCCTCCAACCTTTTTACTATTCAGCTAAGTCTGGGTCATTGGTACAGTATAAAAATGTTAAAAAATTTATAGTAATTTATATATTTTTTATACTTACCAATGACCCAGACGGGGATGGCCCTCCCATGAGTTGGGAACTCATACCTCCCCGCTGAGTACATAATGCTTTTCCAGGCACTGCTTGTAAGAATGACTTTTGGTGCCAATTTCGAGACCTCCTTGACACTGCGCAGGCGCAGTAGAGGAAAGGTATGGAGGACCATATAGGACATGTAATTTTCAGTTTTAGATGCAAATTTTGGGGATTGGGGGGTAAAATTTGTGTTTGGCCCTAGAATTTAAGAGTTAGCACCAGCTAAGTCTGGGTCATTGGTAAGTATAAAAAATATATAAATTACTATAAATTTTTTAACTTTAACTGAGTTTTTCCTAAAGGTCCGTGCTCCATTGACCGATCATCATTCAGTATTCATATTGCACATCAAGGGAGTTAATTTATTAGCTCCGCATAAATTAGCTCCATCAAAGATTTTTTTCTGGATGGTTCGCACTTCCGCCGAATCGTTTCGTACTCCAATCAGTTTATAGCTGCCCAATCAAAACGCGTTTTACACTAAGTGACAGCAATACACAGTGTGTTTGATTATCATGATTCCGGTCTTTCGCTAAATGTCCGATAATTTTACTGTAAATAGTAATTGTGTCGCTTGAAACGTTTCTCCTTCTTTATTGATAATAATATATGTCCGGTCAAAACACAAGGGCTTGCCTCAAACCGTCCCTGCATGCAAAACCTTTCATCATCCGATTTTAGAGCTTGCAGGTTAACCGCAAATGCAGTTCGGTGTCGGTTGCGTGAAACTACCGAAAACCGAAACCGAAGTTGGCTGCAAAGAACCGCATTTTCGGTAGTCGAATATTCCAGTGTGTAACTTTAGCAATATCGTATGTTGATGCTCAGTTGATCGTAAATAATCACAGCAGATTCTCTGAAAGCAAAGTTTATTATTTTATCGAGTTGCTCTTCAATCGCTTCATCCCCTATTCTAGTTCTTTTCGATAAACTGTCATGGAGAGCTCAGAAAAATTAGGTGTATTAGGTTACTGTTTGGTCGGAAAATTTCCTGACCGTGATGATTTCCCCGAATCCCTTCCCCACCCCCACTCGCCCCATGAAATTGTGATTTTTGACCAATAGCCAGTCAATTCACGGCCTAAATGTAGCTGATCTCGCAGGGCATGTCACATTTTTTTGGAAGAGCCCTCACCTTCACATACTGATGGCTGGGTATGGTCACTATGGTGGTTACTTTTCTGAACGACCCTCTCGCTGGGCAGACCTGCGCTCGGTTGCAAGGGTCAACTTGTCCAACTCGAGTGAATTTGTCAACACATTTAAATCTACCATTAAAAGTTTCTTTTTGGGTGGAAAGTTTCAAGCGATGAGTGGTCACAAATTACTTACAATTTACAAATAAATTTATGAAAGAGTGTGTTTGGGACTGGTGGCTACAGGTTGGCTTTGCTTCAATCAGAATGCGTGTAAAATGAAAACGTCATGAAAATGTTCATGCCAAGGGAGTTAACTCTACAAATAGCTGTTCACATTGAGAAGATAGAATACCTTGTCCCGATCTTTGCACGTCAAGTCTCTGGTTGTGGTACAAACGGAATTGATTAATTGTAAAATTTATATTGGACTGTAAAACAAGAAAATTTGTGACAGCACACATGCATATGCACTCTCAGTTATACAAAATGGAATTGAGAAGTTGAATATTTTATTTCTGGTAGAGAATTTGGTGCCTGGACGTTTCGACCCCAGGATGTTTCGGCCTCGAGACGTTTCGGCCTTGTGACGATTTGGCCTGAGACGTTTCGGCCTCCATATATTGTGGTATTGTAGAAAGGAAAGTATGTGGATGATCCTCTCAAAGAGGTATTTTGCAATTCTTATTTCAGAGAGAGTGTGACTGTCTAATGTAGTGGTGACTGATGACAGTGTTAAATATATGCACAAACTTACAGTGGTCTATAATGGTTGTATCTGACACTTTGCAAACACAAGTAATCTGTTTATAACTTCTCAGTATTGTGACACAGCCATGAAGAAAGCCAGAAACACAGTCACACTATTGCTTTGTGAGCCATACCAGATAACTGATAGGTTAACTGCAGCTGTGTGCATGAAGATAACTGAAGCCGAAACCACAACCGAGGTTTTGGGGTCTCAAAAAACCGAAACCGCAACCGCAGTGTAATTTCACAGCCTCCAAGCTCTGTTTGATTTCGCAAAAAGCACATCACAACTGGCTTTCTTATCAACCTACCTTACAATTGTTTACTACAGGCTTGGGTGTTAGATGTTGTTCAGTCTGGGCTGCGAATATCCTTCCGGAGGCACCCCACTCTGTCCAGAGTGCCTCTTCCAACCACAGTTCCTTCAGACGTTTTACATCGGGAGCTTTTGTCCACGGAGATAGACAATCTCCTGGCCAAGGGGGCGATCGAGGTCGTCAAGAACATTCAGTCAGTGGGGTTTTATTCCCGCCTGTTCTTGGTGCCGAAGAAGGACGGCTGACTCCGACCGGTTATCGATCTGAGTATCCTGAACCAGTCTATCATTGCTCCCAAGTTCAACATGGAGACTTTCAGGTCGGTCCGCCATTCCATTCACCAGGGAGATTTTGCTTCCAGCATCGACCTGCGAGACGCTTACTTTCATGTTCTGCTTCATCGGGCATCGCGGAAGTATCTTAGGTTCGCTTTTCTGGGGTGAGTTTACCAGTTCAAGGCCATGCCTTTCGGCCTCAACCTGGCTCCTTGGGCCTTCACCCAACTGATGTCAGATGTGATAGCCTTCCATCGCACACAGTCCAGGGTGACTACTTCGGCATATCTGGACGATATCTTCCAGAGGCATTCCAATGCTGCCTTACTGGAGTTGGATGTCGACACTCTGTTGATGAGTCAATGAGAAGTCGGATCTGGTCCCTTTTCAGTCGTTTTGTCATCTGGGGATGGCCTTCCGCACTCAGTTCAATACGGTGGCGGTTCCCCAGGCCAGGGCTGTGATTCTCTCAGCTTTTGCTCTGACTCTTAACCAGTCCACATTCGCGACAGCACGGGGTATTCTCTGGCTGCTCGGTCTCTGTGGTTTGGTGACGGAGCTCATTCCTCTAGGTCGGCTGCATGTCAGACCTCTCCAACACTTTCTGCTCAGTTGTTGGAGGCCGAATGTTGATTCCCTGGATCTGGTGCTTCAGTTACTAGAATCTCTTCATCCTCACCTTCTCCACTGGACGGATGTTCAGTGGATCACGCAGGGTGTCCCGTTGGACTTACCCACGTCCGATCGCATTCTGACGGCAGATGCCAGCGATCTTGGATGGGGTGCGACGTTGGATCCTCTAGGGCTTTCCCTTCATGGGATGTGGGACCAGGATCGGGCATCTCTACACATCAACCAAAAGGAGCTTCTTGCTCTTCTTCTGAGTTTCAGGCAGTGGATCCCTCAACTGTGGAATCGCCAGATCCTTCTGTTGTCTGACAATTCGACAGTGGTTGCTTACATTCGGAACCAGGGCGGCACGTACTCGGTTCCAATGTACGAATTGGCTCGTGATTTTCTACTGCTCGCTCAGGATGTCATTGCCGGGGTGGTTGTTCGTCACATTCCCGGTCGTCTGAACGTCCTAGCCAACTCCCTGTCCCTACAGGGCAGGTTCTTTTCCACCGAGTGGATGCTCCACATGGCAGTGTTCCATCAATCTCTTTGCGACTCGTTGGAACCATCAGGTGGACACTTTCGTGTCCCCGTGTCCAGATGCTCTGGCTTTCGCCGTGGATGCTCTGGCCCTCCTTTGGGATGGTCTTGTCGGCTACGCCTTCCTGCCGGTTCCAATTCTGCCTCAGGTTCTAGCCCAGATATGAACCTGCAGTCGTTGAATCCTTTTGATCACACCCCTGTCGCCCTG
Source organism: Pictodentalium vernedei (assembly GCA_031216915.1). NCBI lineage: Eukaryota > Metazoa > Mollusca > Scaphopoda > Dentaliida > Dentaliidae > Pictodentalium > Pictodentalium vernedei. Next base: position 379,199,287 of record CM062297.1, read on the forward strand.
GTGGGTATGGATCAATCTGCTCCGCTCTCTGTTAGTGGCGGTTCCAGCATGTCTCCCTCTAAGTCGCGACTTTCTTTGCCAAAGTCGCCCGAGGAGGTTTCAAGTTGACCCGACTTCATTGTACCTTCGCGCATGTCTTTTATCTGGTCCTGTCTCCTCCGTAGTCACTTCTTCGATCACACCGATTGTGGAGTTATGCTTCGGAGACCTTTTTCATATGTGTTCCCGCATTGTTTTGACACTCATCCTTGTCTCTCCAAGCTTGTTCAGCTCTTTTCCTTGAAATAGGAATTTGCAGTTTACTCCAAGATGGACACTTTCTTGGGCGCTGCTCTGTTTGGGGGGGGGGGGGCATTCGCACCTTTATCCTGGATGGATATGTGTTTTCTCACATTCCAGATCTCTCCTGCATCCATTTCTCGATGGATTTGTCTTGCTATCCGTGCAGCTTCTGTTCGTCTAGCTACTGGTGATTGTATTACCAATTGTTTTTTCTGCCACGAGGTCCGTGCATTGTCTTCCTCTCGGGGCTTTTACAAACTCTGTCATGTTGTCGGATGTTATACTGGCAGCCTACTGGAGAAATGCTACCTTCTCCATTTATCTGCGACAGTTGCAGGAGCCGACAGAGGACCTTTGTCCTACAGGCCCTCTTTCTTGGGCTCAGGCTGTTGTCTATCCCAGCCATTCAGCTTTTTACAGGGTCAGTTCCAGCTCCGTGCTGTTACTGCCCTTTCTGTCTGTCTGTCACTTCACCATACGCCTCATCTTTCATTGTCTTTTACTAATGTTTGTGATGCTATGGTTTGATAGGCCTAGGGATCTCTTCCTCTGTCCACGGTTCCAGTGCAATTGAGTTATGTGTGGGTTGGTTATGTGATTCCCTCCATCCTATTGTCTATTCAGCCTGTAGTAAACAATTGTAAGGTAGGTTGATAAGAAATATAAATTTTATAGTAAATTTCCTTTCTTATTATACCTACCGCAGTTGTTTACATGTAGGCCCTCCCGTCTTCTTATTCGGGTAAGAATCCTTCCTCCCCGCTGATCACATACCGCCAATGTTGGCGGACTCAGAAGAATGGTTTGATGACTACTTGCGCACTGGTTAACGGAAGTCGTGGAATTGTACTAAGAGAAGAGCGTCCCTTACTGGGTGTGCACCGATGGCGCTTGACCCAGTTTTGGCTTATTTTTTCATGGTGTTTTTACACCACTTTTCTTTCCCAAATCTCTTGGGAAAGATTAAAATAGAGAGTATTTTATCCAAGTTAGGTCTTCCACTGTAGTGCAAGCCTGTAGTAAACAATTGTGGTAGGTATAATAAGAAAGAAAATTTACTCTAAAATTTATATTTCCATACGTTTCTATACACTGGTGGCTGTTAATAGTCTGTCATTGAGTACAGTGTGAGAAGACGACCAATCAGGGTGCAGTTAACATAAGAGTGGTACTGAATAAGCGAAAAAGAAAAAAAAGATTTTTGATTTAGGGGCAAGAATTTCACTTTCAAATTTCACATATAACATCTTTGGAAGATTGTTTCACATGTTTATTGAAATCAAATCCCTTGGTATGCAGTATCCTTGGGGGGGGGGGGGGGGGGGGAGGGGGTTAGATTCAAGTTTGTTCAAGCCAAGTCCCTGCGTTCATATTTGGGCTCACTGTCGGAGCCTGAATTATAACTTAGTTCAAAATGAGGAATTTTCTTTAAAAATCTTCTTCAGATCCAGCAGTCGGAATGTTTTGATATTTGGTATGCAGCATCCTTAGGGGGGTGAGATTCAAGTTTTTCAAGCCAAGTGCCTAGGTTCATATTTGGGCTCACTGTGGGAGCTCGAATTGTAACTTAGTTCAAAATGAGGTATTTAAAAAAAAATCTTCAGATCCAGCAGTCGGAATGTTTTGATATTTGGTATGCAGCATCCTTAGGGGTGTGACATGTTCATGTTTGTTCAAGCCAAGTCCCTGGGTCCCTGAGTCAAAATTATTACTTAGTTCAATATGAGGAATATTCTTTAAAAATCTTTTTTTTTTAGATCCACTGGTCAGAATCGTTGGATATTTGGTATAAGCTCTTCTTAGGAGGGGCATATGCAACTTGTTGGAATCATTTCCCTTGGTTGATATTTAGGTCCCCATGTTAGGTGAGCACATTCAGGCCCCCTGGGGCCTCTTGTTTTGAATAGTATATATTTTATACTGCAAATAAGGTGATCCTCAAAAGTGTTAGCTCACCAATTGCCATTGTTTGTGTGACAAGAGCAGGCAGGTAACTCTGTTTTGTATTTCCAGAGTTATGCTCCCTTTTTGTGGCGCCACCCCACGAAGTGGGGAGCGACATATAGGGATTACTTTTGTCATCTTGCATCGTCCTCATCATCCGCGTCGTCCGCGTCACACTTTCTCTTATCCGCCACTCCTCTTTAACCTATGAATGGATTTTGATGAAACTTTCAGTGATTCTTTATCACATAATGGCATTGTGCACCTCCTATTTTATTTTTTGATCCACTGTATTTTTTCCAGAGTTATGCCCCTTTTCCACTTAGAATTCTGTCTGAAACGCCAGGCGACACACATCTTCCATGGAAGACTCACATCTGAGTGGTACTTGAAACATCACAGTGTTGAGTCGCGTACTCCTTCAACATTTTACATGCTACATTGTTCAAACTTTGGACACATGTTGATCACCAATTGCCATTGTTCATGTGACAAGTGCAGGTAACTCTGTTTTGTATTTCCAGAGTTATGCCCCCTTTTAGTACTTAAAACATTACAGTATTGTGTTGCCTACTCCTTCAACATTTTACATGCTACATTGTTCAAACTTTTCACACATGTTGATCACCAATTGCCATTGTTCATGTGAGAAGTGCAGGTAACTCCATTTTGTATTTCCAGAGTTATGCCCCTTTTATTACTTAAAACATTACAGTATTGTGTCGCCTACTTCTTCAACATTTTACATGCTATATTGTTCAAACTTTGCACACATGGTGATCACCAATTGCCGTTGAGCATGTGACAAGAGCAGGTAACTCCATTTTGTATTTCAAGAGTTATACCCCTTTTAGAACTTGAAACATTACAGTATTGTGTCGCCTTCTTCAACATCAACATTTTACATGCTATAGTGTTCAAACTTTGCACACTTGTTGATCACCAATTGCCATTGTGCATGTGACAACAGCAGGTAACTCTGTTTTGTATTTCCAGAGTTATGCTCCCCCTTTTAGTACTTAAAACATTACAGTATTTCAACATTTTACATGCTATATTGTTCAAACTTTGCACACATGTTGATCACCAATTGTCGTTGTGCATGTGACAAGAGCAGATAACTCTGTTTTGTTTTTCCAGAGTTATGCCCCCTTTTAGTACTTGAAACATCACAGTATTGCATCCTTTACTCTTTCAACATTTTACATGCTACATTGTTCAAACTTTGCACATATGTTGATCACCAATAGCCATTGTTCATGTTACAAGTGCAGGTAACTCCATTTTGTATTTCCAGAGTTATGCCCCCTTTAGTACAAAAAAACATTACAGTATTGTGTCACCTACTCCTTCAACATTTTACATGCTATATTGTACAAAATTTGCACGCATGGTGATCACCAATTGCCGTTGTGCATGTGACAAGAGCAGGTAACTCCATTTTGTATTTCCAGAGTTATGCCCCTTTTTGTACTTAAAACATTACAGTATTGTGTTGCATTCTCCTTCAACATTTTACACGCTATAATGTTCAAACTTTGCACACATGTTGATCACTAATTGCCGTTGTTCATGTGACAAGAGCAGGTAACTCTGTTTTGTGTTTCCGGAGTTATGCCCCCTTTTAGTACCTGAAACATTACACTATGGTGTCGCCTACTCCTTCAACATTTTACTTGCTTTATTGTTCAAACTTTGCACCCATGTTGATCATCAATTGTCGTTGTGCATGTGACAGGAGCAGATAACTCCATTTTATTAGCTCACCGAAGGGAGCTTAACTTATCACTTGCTGTCCGTCGTCGTCCGTCGTGAACTTTACATTATCAACTTCTCACAAACTACTTGACCAAATTGAACCAAATTTTGTGTGCATGTTCCTTATCATATGTCAATTCAAGTTTGTACAAAAAACCTGCTGTGCCCACAGGGGGCAACAGAAGGGGCATAACTCTGATAGCACCCATAAATTTTTTCAAAAATTCAAAAAAATCTTCTTCTTCAGATCCGCCAGTCAGAATCTTTTCATATTTGTTCTACAACATCTCTAGGGGGTCAGATTCAAGTTTATTCAAATCGAGTCCCTGGGTTAAGAATTTGGCTCTCTATTGGAGTCCAAAGTTTAACTTTGTGCAATTTGAGGAAATTTCTTTAAAAATCTTCTTCTTCAGATCCACCAGTCAGAATGCTTTCATATTTGGTGTACAACATCTCTAGGGGGGTCAGATTCAAGTTTGTTCAAATCGGGGCCCTGAGTTAGTATTTGGGCTCTCTATTGGAGACCAAAGTTTAACTTTATGCAATTTGAGGAAATTTCTTTAAAAATCTTCTTCTTCAGATCGACCTCTCAGAATCCTTTCATGTTTGGTATACAGCATCTCTAGGGGGGTCAGATTCAAATTTGTTCAAATCGGGTCCTTGAGTTAGTATTTGGGCTCTCTGTTGGAGCCCAAAGTTTAACTTGGTGCAATGCATGGAATATTCTTTAAAAATCTTCTTCTTCAGATTCACTAGTCAGAATCCTCTCATATTTGGTATACATCATCTCTAGGGGGGCCAGATTCAAGTTTGTTCAAGTCGAGTTTCTTGGTTAATATTTGCATTCCCTATGGGAGCCTGAATTTTAACTTAGTGCAATATGAGAAAATTTCTTTAAAAATCTTTTTCTTCAGATCCACCAGTCAAAATCCATTTACATTTGGTGTGCATCATCTCTAGGAGGGGTCAGATTCAAGTTTGTTCAATTTGGGTCCCTGGGTTGAAAATTTTGAGTCTGGTTCGGACGTAGAAATTTTTTACCAAAATTTGAGAGAAACAAATTTGTTTTGGATTTTTTATGCATTTTGTCCAATTTTGAGACGAAAAAACCCCCCAAATTTTTAGCCTGAAAATTTGGGGTCCGGTTCCGACTCAAAATTCAGAATTTTTTAAAAACTTTTTTATGCATTATTTGTTCAATTTTTGAGCCCCCCCCCAAAAAAAGGTTTTAGCCTGAAAATTTTGGGTTCGGTGTCCCAGTTTTTTACTAGTTTTTTTTACCCCCACCCTGATTTTTTTGCCCCCGTCTGAATTTTTTTTTTTTATTTTTAGCTTAACTTGACATAGTTAAGATAAGCTATTGCCATCACGCGTGTGGAAGTCTGTGAGTCTGTTAGTCTGTGAGTCTGTAAGTCTGTTCACATTTTTCTTTAGCACGGGCTACACCCCGCAGTTCTTGTCTGATCATCACAAAATTTCATATGCAGGTTTGGGGGCATGTCTAGATGAAAACGTCCCCTTTTGGTCGCGATCGGGCAACCGGTATGGCTGCCCAAGCCCAAAAACTGAAAACCATTAGCGCAGTCTACAGATTGTATTATAACTTGGTAGGATGCCTCTGTATAATGCCTAGATGAGAACGTCCCCTTTTGGGCATGATCTATCAACCGTGATAGCTGCCCAAGCCCAAAATCCAAAAACTTTTTGCACAGTCTGCAGGTCAAGTTTAATAAGGATGGATTTCATTGTAACTTGGTAGGATGACTCCTTATGATCTCTAGATGAGAGTTTCCCCATTTGGGCGTGATCTGCCAACTGTGACGACTGCCCGAGCCCAAAACCCGAAAACGTTTAGCACAGTCTACAGGTCATATTTATTGAGGAATTTCATTGTAACTTGGTGGGTTGACTTCATACAATGTCTAGATGAGAAAGTCACCTATTGGTCCTGATTGGGCAACTGTGATGGCTACAGGGGTCCGAAGCCCGAAAACCTTTAGCACACTCTACACAGGTCATATTTATGAATGGATTTTATTGTAACTTGGTAGGATGACTCCAAATAATGTCTAGATGAGAACGTCCCATTTTGATCGCGATCATTCAGCCATGATGGGTGCCCGAGCCCAAAAACCTTTAGCATAGGCAAAAGGTCATATTTATGGAAGGATTTCATTGTAACCTGTTAGATTGACTCCATATAATGCCTAGATCATGACATCCCCTTTTGGTTGTGATTGGTCAACTGTGATGGCTACAGGTGCCCGAAGCCCAAAAACCTTGAGCACAGTCTACAGGTCATATTTATAAAGGGATTTCAGTGTAACTTCGTAGGATCACTCCAGATGATGCCCAGATGATGCCCAGATGAGATTGTTCCCTTTGGTTGCGATCATTCAACCATGACGGCTGCCCGAGCCCAAAGCCCAAAAACCTTTAGCACAGTCTACAGGTCATATTTACGAAGGGATTTCATTGTAACTTGGTAGGTTGACTTCAGACATATAATGTCTAGATGAGAACGTCCCCTTTTGGATGCGATTAGGCAACTGTGATGGCTACAGGGCCTGAAGCCCCAAAACCTTTAGAACAGTCTACAGGTCATAATTATGAAGGGATATCATTGTAGCTTCGTAGGATGACTCCATATAATTCTAGATGAGAACATCTCCTTTTGGTCGTGATCATTCAGCCTTTATGGTTACCCGACCCCAAAGACCTTTAGCATATTCTACAGGTCGTATTTATGGAAGGATTTCATTGTAACTTGTTAGGTTGACTCCATATAATGCCTAGATGATGACATCTCCTTTTGGTCATGATTGGTCAACTGTGATGGCTACAGGTGCCCGAAGCCCGAAAATCTTGAGCACAGTCTACAGGTCATATTTATGAAGGGATTTCATTGTAACTTCGTAGGATCACTCAAGATGATGCCCAGATGAGAATGCCCCCTTTTGGTTGCGATCATTCAATCATTATGGCTGCCCAAGCCCGAAGCCTGAATACCTTTAGCACAGTCTACAGGTCATATTTATGAAGGGATTTCATTGTAACTTGGTAGGTTTGACTTTATATAATGTCTAGATGAGAATGTCCCCTTTTGGACATGATTGGGCAACTGTGACGGCTACAGGGCCCGCAGCCCGAAAACCTTTAGAACTGTCTACAGGTCATAATTATGAAGGGATTTCATTGTAGCTTGGTAGGATGACTCCAAATAATGTCTAGATGAGAACGTCCCCTTTTGGTCACGATCATTCAGCTTTGATGGCTGCCCGAGCCCAAAAACCTTTAGCATAGTCTATAGGTCGTATTTATAGAAGGATTTCATTGTAACTTGTTAGGTTGACCCCATATAATGCCTAGATGATGACATCCCCTTTTGGTCGTGATTGGTCAACTGTGATGGCTACAGGTGTATGAAGCCCGAAAATCTTGAGCATAGTCTGCAGGTCATATTTATGAAGGGATTTCATTGTAACGTCGTAGGATCACTCCAGATGATGCCCAGAAAAGAATGTCCCCATTTGGTAGCGATCATTCAACCATGATGGCTGCCCGAGTCCAAAGCCCGAAAACCATGAGCACAGTCTTCAGTTCATATTTATGAAGGGATTTCATTGTAACTTGGTAGATGGACTTCATATAATGTCTAGATGAGAACAGCCCCTTTTGGACACCATTAGGCAACTGTGACGGCTACAGGGGCCTGAAGCCCAAAAACCTTTAGCACAGTCTACAGGTGATATTTATGAAGGGATTTCATTGTACCTTGGTAGGATGTCTCCAAATAATGTCTAGATGAGCACGTCCCCTTTTGGTCGCGATCATTCAGCCTTGATGGCTGCCCGAGCCCAAAACCTTTAGCATAGTCTATAGGTCATATTTATGGAAGGATTTCATTGTAACCTGTTAGTTTGACTCCATATAATGCCTAGATGATGACATCCCCTTTTGGTCGTAATTGGTCAACTGTGACGGCTTCAGGGGTCCGAAGCCCGAAAACCTTGAGCACAGTCTACAGGTCATATTTATGAAGGGATTTCATTGTAACTTCGTAGGATCACTCCAGATGATGCCCAGATGAGAATGTCCCCTTTTCGTTGCGATCATTCAACCATGATGGCTGCCCAAGCCCAAAAACCTTTAGCAGTCTACAGGTCATATTTATGAAGGGATTTCATTGTAACTTGGTAGGTTGACTTTATATAATGTCTAGATGAGAACGTCCCCTTTGGACGCAATTGGGAAACTGACGGCTCCTTGAGTCTGAAGCCTGAAAACCTTTAGCACAGTCTACAGGCCATATTTATGAAGGGATTTCAATGTAACTTGATAGGATGACTCGTTTTGGAATAATTTCACTGTAACTTGGTAACTTTTGTTGATATACATTAACTGTGAGGGCCACATACATTAACTGTGAGGTTATATTAACCCACCCCTCAGCTCTTTAGTACATTGTGCACCTCATATTATTTTTTATCAAAAACATAGCATACAGGGAACAGAAATGAACATATTCCCAATTATCACAATTCTTGTCTTATTTCATAATCCTTTCATAAACATTGAACATTATCCTCTTCATCAAACACAACACACAAGTTAAGCTACAGTGTCATTGACACTTTCATTGATGTCATACTATTTGCTAATATGGCAAGAAAAACAAAAGATTTCTGTTTTTTTCTCCAATTTTGACTATGGTCATAGGGGGTAAATGCAGAACAGATAGTTAATGATGAGATTTATGGAGATGACAATAGATTATGACTCAGCCAAACCAGTAATCTGTTGCTTTGAGGAGGATTATTGATTAATGTGAGGATTAACACATCCTGATTAGAATAACAATTATAACATTAGGTTTATCCTGCACCAAATCCATCCAGAAACCAGTTTTTTTTAATTTCTCAACTTCCTTCTTGTTTTTCCAACAATTTTCACAAAACATCAGCCAGTGTTATAAATAATGCTAACTGCAAGAAATATTTCACTAGACTATACTTGCCCAAAAATCCAGATCGACTGCACCCTCGGGGAGAGGTAGTACCTTTGTGAGAGGACCCAACCTCTCACACTGGTCCTCACCCGTGGGTTCAACCGACATCAGTCAAAGAGACCATCACGCCGCAACTGATGACACCTGCCGAGTACCTGAACCTGTTCCTCCTTCAACACGAGTAGACATGTGGAAATTAGTCATTTACAGTCAATGAGGGTCGAAAGGGGCTTGTTCCCCATAACATCCCTGCGCGCCTTCGGCGCGTTAAACCATTCCATTCAAAATATTTCACCATCCACATCATTCACACTTCTGACTTCAGAGCGTGAGCACCGAATCAACAATCATGGAAAAACTGGAATTACCAGAGAGACTCATCAGAACCATATCAGCTCTGGGCATCTCTTGCCCTGTCAACTGGACTGTCCAGGAGACAAGAGAGTCCACCTGAACCTGGAGTTTGAGGTAGAGACATCCAAGACACCACTCTCTTCGGGAAGAGGTAGCACCTTTGACAAGAGGATCCCCTCTACCACTGGTCTTCACCCGAAGGGGCACGGAGGCCCTGAAAAGAGAGAAGAGAAGAAAAAGTAGAAGAGTCCATCTACCAAGCGCAGGGACGCCCGGCGCTTGGAGGCCTTCCAGAATTGGAATAAAGAGCTGAGTGAGGGGGTGGAGGTTCCGTAGGCAGCCACCAGTTCCCCTCCTAATCCCACTGGTACACCCAATCAACTGCCAGCTCCTGAGCCGGTACAGTTGGATGAGGAACGTCCAGTGGAGACTGAGGAGGAACTGTAAGTTGCTTTTTCACCACCCCTCACTCCCCTCTTCCTTCACTACCGGAATGCCCAGACCAGGCAGATCCGGTCAATGAGTCGGTAGAAGTACTCCTCAGAAGATCCAGAGCAGTGTTAGAAGAGAGCTACAAATACTGTCCTAAAGAGAAGCACACCACAGCGGCCCAAGAAATCCAAGCAACATCGCCATCACAACCGCCTCCAAGGAAAAAACATCGGAAAAAGAACAAATGTGGCTAAACCTCCTCCTTCCTTCTACTCCTTTACCACGCTCAGACAAGCACCAACTCACATACAGTCACCGAGGGTCGAAAGGGGCTTGCTGTCCCATACCGTCCCTGCGTGCCTTCGGTGCCCGAAACCATTTCGATTGAAATATTTCACGCGAAACCATTTCGTTCGATATTTCAGTTCAATTATTTAAAGGTCTCAATGTTCACTTTTAATTCACTCTGCTCTTAATATGGCGAGAAAAACAAAAGATTTCTGTTTTTTCTCCAATTTTGACAATGGTCCAAGAGGGTAAATACAGAACAGATAGTTAATGATGAGATTTATGGATATGATAGGCAGCAGGCCTGTTATATATTGCCCATATTTAGTGTTTTTGGTGAATATAAGACTTTAATAAATATTTCTAGTTTTTTTCTCCACCAACCAAAGGTTAACCATGTTGAGATTAAAAAAAAAAACTGTGAAAGATAGGTTTTCGTGCCAAATTAGCAAATAATACAATAATACGACATTGAAAACATTTCTTTACTGAAATGGGGGGAAGATTTCGGTGGCCTATGAAAATTGCCCCCCGCCTGACATTGACCATTTAAAAAATTTGAATTTTTTTTTTCTTGGTCAACGAAAGGTTTTCTCGCTATATTAGCAAATAATATTTGAGAAGAAAACAAATTCAGGTGGGGGGCAATAAAATCAGGGTGGGGGTAAAAAAAGCTAGTTTTTTTCCCCTGCCCTGGGGTGGGGGGGGGGGGAACTTTGGCAGGGAGTAAAAAAAATCTGTTACACCGGTTGAGACTTGGAAATTTTGGACGAAAATTTGGAGAAAATTTTTTTTTTTTATGCATTTTGTTCAATTTTGAGATGAAAAAAAAAATTTGGGGTCAGGTTTGGACTCCCACATTTTGGGTGGATTTTTATGCATTTTGTTCAATTTTGAGATGGAAAAAAAAATATTTATAGCCTGAAAATTTTGGGGCCTGTTCTGACTTGTTTTTAAAATCTTCTTCCTATCATGTAGTCAGAATGCTTTCATATTTGGTATACAACATCTCCAGGAGGGTTAGATTCAAGTTTGTTCAATCCTAGTCCATGGGTTGATATTTGGGCTCCCTATGGCAGCCGGAATTTTAACTTAGTACAATATAAGAAAATTTCTTTAAAAATCTTCTTCAGATCCACCAGTCAGAATCCTTTCACATTTGGTATACAACATCTCTTGGAGGGTAAAACTCAAGTTTGTTCAAACCTGATCCCGGGGTTATTGGCTCACCTGAGAGAAGCTCAAGGAGAGCTTTACTAATCACTCTCTGTCATTATCGACTTCTTCTCACAAACTAATCAACCAAATTGAACCAAATCTGGTGTGCATGTTCCCTATCATATGTCAATTCAACTTTGTTCAAATCAAGTTGACCCGCCCCTTGGTAGGGCCCCGCCCAAAAAGTGAGCCAAAATCTTAAAAAATCTTCTTCTCGTGAACCAGCAGTAGCAGAGACTTGATATTAGGTGTGCAGCTTCTTTTTGAGGTGTAGACTCAGATTTGTTCAAGAGAAGTTCTAGGGGCTATATTTGCCATCGTTATGGGAGAGGCAAGAATTTTTTCCCAACCCAAAATTTCTATTTTCCAAACCGACATGCTGATTTGAACCAAATTAGATATGAGGTTTTATTGGGCCATAGGTATTTAATTTATGCCCAAAAAATTTTTCCTGTAGCCCCTTGGGAACCACAGGAGCTAAAAATAGAAAAAAACGCACATATCTCCAAAACTGCACTGCACTGAGAATTTTTATTTGGTGTGAAGCTTCCTTAGGATGAACAGAATGGAATGGTAAAAAAAAATTGCTATCGGTTTTATCACAGGGTATTTTTTCGGGACTTTGAAAAAGTGCTGAGTCAGCGTTTTTTAATACTGTGGGTAATGGGGAAAACATTAAAGAATCTTCTTCTCCCAAACCACTGGTCCAAAGGCTTTCATATTTCACATATAACATCATTGGAAGAATCAATTCCCTGGGTCCATATTTGGGCTCTCTATTTTGGCTCTCTATGGGAGCCCAAATGTTCAAATTAGTGCAATATGAGGAATATTCTTTAAAAATCTTCTTGTTCAGATCCACCAATCAGTATCTTTTGATATCTGGTGTGCAGCATTCTTAGGGGGAAGAGATTCAAGACTGTTCAAGCCAAGTCCCTGGGTTCATATTTGGGCTCCCTGTCGGAGCCCGAATTATAACTTAGTTCAATATGAGGAATATTCTTCAAAAATCTTCACATCCATCAGTCAGAATCTTTTGATATTTGGTATACATTATCCTTAGGGAGGTGAGATATAAATTTGTTAATATTTTTGTCCCTGGGTTCATATTTGGGCTTCCTGTGGGAGCCCGAATTGTATCAAAATTTCTATTTTCCAAACTGAGAGGCCAATTTGAACCAAATTTGATATGAAGGCTTATTGATCATAAGTACCTAATTTATGCCAAAAACATTTTTACTGTCACTGCATTGGAACTGCAGGAGCTAAAAATAGAAAAAATTTAAAATGTCCATATCTCCAAAACTGCACGGCACTGAGAATTTTTTATTTTGTGTAAAGCTTCCTTTGGAACAGCAGAAAGGAATGGTAAAAAAAAGAAATTGCCATCGTTTTTTTTCATAGGTACTTTTCCAGGACTTTGAAAAAATGCTGAGTCATCATTTTTAGCTCACCTTTGGCGAAGCCAAATTTGAGGTATTGTCATGGCCCGTCTGGCTGTCTGTCTGTCTGTCATGCCGTACACACGGCTTGGGCTAGAGGCCGTATTTATGAACAGATCTCTGCGAAACTTCTTGGGTACCTTTGTTATCATTGTGAGACGAGAACGAGTGTTTTGGGGTCCGGTCCAAAATTCAAGACGGCCGCTGGCAGCCATTTTGTACAAAATTAGGTGCAATCAGATTTTTGCACAGAACTTCTATATGAAAGTGCTGATTTGAATAATTTTGTGTGTGAATGTTTAGTACCATGGAATACATCACATATAATACGGGTTTTTTTCTCATGCATAAATTATCAGGCCTGGCATTCTGAAAAATGCAGGAGGGCAAAAAATCGCTCTCCTCAATCAGCTTAGGAGAGCAATTAGCTTTACACAGCATTTTAAGTATCCAGTTGAATGAACTCATTGAAACTGAAACCAACAGACTACATCAGTGATTTTATTAACTTTACTAAGGTAAAGCGAAATCTCTTAGACATCTAGATGTCTCACTCAACAACCGAACACACACTTGACAAGACCTGTGTGTGTACCCAGACTTGTTGTCCAAGAAAGTCATACGCCTACCACTACCACCTTCAACCCCCCAAGGGGAGTTGAAGGTCGTAGTGGTAGGCGTATGACTTTCTTGGACAACAGGTCTGCTTGAATCTACAGTCACATCCTGGTGCAAGTGCTTCAAGTGACAGGATAGTAGTAATGGTAGTATATTATAGTGTCAATATTCCTTGAATAATCAATCACCCCTCAAACTGTGATGTCAGTTGTTGAACTTGAAACTGACAGAAAAAAAAAATATTGCTGCGACCCATTTTGCTTCAAGTGATTGCAACTGTGTTTGGGTATGGTTGCAGCCATTACCTTTTACCACTAAACCACTTTCAAAATGAAATTACGTGATGTTATGTGACTTCGAAGTTAAATTACATTTTTGCTTTACAACAAAAATTTAATGTGAGCATAATACATGTAATCTCAATCATCCCAGACTAAAATATTTAGGAGGGCAATTTTTCGCTCTCCTTAATTCTTTCAGGAGGGCAGTAAGGAGAGCTAAAAAATCGCTCTCCTGAAATTGCCAAGCCTGAATTATGCAAATTAGACTTTGATTTATTTAGTGTTACTTTCAGCACTGCAACTGCAAATGCCAATATGGCTTGGGCTAGAGGCCGTATTTATGAACCGATCTTTACAAAACTTCTTGGGTACCATTTTTATCACTGTGGGATGAGAACAAGTGTTTTGGGGTCTGGTCTGAAATTCAAGATGGCCGCTGGCAGCCATTTTGTACAAAATTAGGTGCAATCAGATTTTTGCACAGAACTTCCATATGAAAGTGCTGATTTGAATAATTTTTTCTGTGAATGTTTAGTACCAAGGGATACATCACATATAATACAGGTTTTTTTCTCATGCATAAATTATGTCAATTAGACTAACTTTGATCTATTTATTGTTACTTTCAGCACTGTAACTGCAAATGCCAATACGGCTCGGGCAAGAGGCCGTATTTATGAACCGATCTTTACGAGACTTCTTGGGTACTTTTGTTATCACCGTGGGACAAGAACAAGTGTTTGTGGGTGCGGTCCGAAATTCAAGATGGCTGTCGGCGGCCATTTTGTACCAAAATTAGTGCAATCAGTTTTTTGTACAGAACTTCTGTATGAAAGTTCTGATTTGAATAAATTTCTATGAATGTTTAGTAACATGCAATACATCACATATAATACAGGTTTTTTTTCTTGGGCAGAAATTATGCAAATTAGATGAACTTTGATTTATTCAGTGCAACTTATACACAGTAAGTGCATGTGTCAATACGGATTGGGCTAGAGGCTGTATTTATGAACCGATCTTCACAAAACTTCTTGGGTACATTTGCTATCACCTTGGGATGAGAATGAGTGTTTCTGGGTGCGGTCCAAAATTCAAGATGGCTGCCAGTGGCCATTTTGTACCGAAATTAGGTCCAATCAGTTTTTGTACACAACTTCTATACGGCTCAGGCTAGAGGCCGTATTTATGAACCAATCTTTATGAAACTTCTTGGGTACCTTTGTTATCAATGTGGGACGAGAACGAGTGTTTTTGGTTGCAGTCCAAAATTCAAGATGGCCACCAGCAGCCTGTTTGTACCAAAATTAGTGCAATCAGTTTTTTGTTCAGAACTTCTGTATGAAAGTTCAGATTTGAATAAATTTTTGTAGGAATGTTTAGTAACATGGAATACATCACATATAATACAGGTTTTTTTCTCGTGCAGAAATTATGCAAATTAGATGAACTTTGATTTGTTCAGTGCTACTTATGCACAGTAAGTGCACATGTCAATACGGCTTGGGCTAGAGTCTGTACTCATGAACTGATCTTCACGAAACTTCTTGGGGTACCTTTGTTATCACCTTGTGACAGGAACAAGTGTTTTTGGGTGCCTTTGTTATCACTGTGCTATGAGAACAAATATTTTGGGGTTCAGTCATACCCACTCTGGGACTCAAAGATTTCTTTTCTAGTTTAGCATCTAACTGTCACCCCACTTTTACAATACTTTACCTATATATTTGTTACAGGCTACGGTCAGCATTTATGTACAAACCGTTACAATACTTTACATGTACCTTTGTTATCAGGTCATTACCGAGGTGTTTGCTGTGTCACATACTATACATGTACATGTCTTAAACAAGTTGAGCTACAGTGTCATTGACACTTTCATTTAACTCTGTGATCAATGGTAAAAACATTAAAGAATCTTCTTCTCCCATACCACTGCTCTGAAGGCTTTTATATTTCACATATAACATCTTTGGAAGAGTCATTCACATGTTTTTTAAATCAAATCTCTGGGTCCATATTTGGAGCTCTCTATGGAGCCCAAATGTTCAGATTAGTGCAATATGAGGAATATTCTTTAAAAATCTTTTTCTTCCAATCCACTAATCAGAAGCTTTTGATATTTGGTATGCTGCATCCATAAGGGGGTGAGATTCAAGTTTGTTCAGTTTGAGTCCCCGGCTTAATATTGGGGCTTTCTATGGGTGGGGTGAGGGGGTGGCGGGGGGGTGCATGTTAGGTTCAGGTTTGTTCAAATCCATTCCTTAGTTTTTTTTCATAAAATTTGCCTTTCATGACTTCATTCCTTTTGTAGTGTTGATGAACCATGTCTAACTGAATGTGACCCCAAATACTTCTTTGAACCACTTTGGCAGGTGAGTGATCAAAGCCACTTGGGGCCTCTTGTTTTTAAACGACGAGAATCCTCGCCATTTATAGCTGTTATGATCCTCAAAGTGTCCTTTTCCTTGGCACCACCTATCGTCAGTCGTTATCAAAGAAGTTATCTTGCCAATGAATGGACGCTACCATTTAAAACAGCGATCTTCTACACATAAAAATTGTTTGCATTTCCATTCTGCGTACTAAAATTTCACATAAACAATATGAAATGTGTGCACACAATTATACAATTTGAAACCCTTTACCCCAGACAGGGCAGGGGAATGGGCAATGATTGGAGGGGGGACAGACATAGTCGAGTCAACAGAAATTTCAAACTTTACCCCAGAGAAACTTGTGCATGTTCCAATTTTGATGGGTGCATGTTGCCTTGGTAGGCGGTGCTGTTGTTGCATATATTATGTTGGTGTGTCCTGTTATCACCTGTATCTTAGAGATGCTTCAACACTTTTGTTTCAAATTTTCAGCAATGATCAGACATGTAAAATTGATGCACGTCGATTTTTTTTTTTTGGGGGGGGGGGGGGGGAACTCAAGATGGGCGACTGGTGGCCATTTTGTTGGAAATTGCATGTAATTAGTTTTCTGCCTAGAATTCTAAACGACACACCCGGTATTGTTATGGCCATGTAGCAGCATAAGATAAACAATTTAGTGGCACCCACAACCATGGGGGACTATTGTCTGATCGTTGACAATCGGCGTTGCACTTGTTATATTTGTTTTGTAAACATCCAATCTACTGTGTTCTGCATTAAAAAAAATCTCTATATTTTGTGGATAAATATACAGAACCACACATACGGTTGATTGGGTTAGGAATTATTGCATGAGATTGCTTTGGCCCAGGATATCACGAGAGCCTAAGGCTCCTGTGATATCCTGAGCCACTTCAATCGAGTGCGATAATTCTTAACCCATTCAAATGTATGTGCAGTTCTGTATTTATTACACACCTCCCATGTAACAACCAGTCTACATGAAAATTGAACTAAAAGCACTTTCTAAGTTGATAATTGATGCTTTTTCTTAGTTGCCAAGAAGACATCACTGTTAATGGGTGGGGTACCAACCCTAATTTGCATTTTAATTTTTACGGCATTCAATTGGTCGAAACCAATTGACAGCGATCAGTGTCATGACTCATGGTCACGATGATCGAACTTCAAACATTGACTAAACTGCAGGCAATAACACAACAAAAAGTTTTTAAATAGCCAATAAGCTTAGCACACTTCATCATTATATGATCAGTTGTGGAAAGTATTTGTCAAGGAACAAGCAGTCAGAATGTTATTTTTACTTTGTAAATTTTGGACTCGAATCTGATTGTTAAAATATCCTGGGTAAACAAATCTAAATGAGGAAGTTGGAATTTCCAAGCGATCTCCACTCCGGAGTATTTGATAAATGATTACATTTCGTGTACAGTCCATTAAAGACCCGGAGTCCATCACCCCTGATTTCTAGTGCTAAACTAGGAGTTACGAACCCGGTTTCCAACAGTATGTATAGCACTGGGAAAATACCAAATGTAACCAATTAACCATGCTATCAGTACGGCCTGATACATAAATCACACCTCCCGATTTAAATGTTGAACAGGCAAGATTTGAATCTATCAAAAGAAAACTATTTTGTTCAAAAATGCATAACCATAAGAAAATTATTATTTTGACTGGCTTAGGTTCGAAAAATGTCAATAATACGACATTTTAATCTGCGGAGTGCTATTCTGTTTTTGACACACTGACATGATCGTAATCCTGCCCATAAATTATTACCAACCAATGAAGCGCCGGCACAAGTATGTGTGACATCTCACTGCACACTGAAAAAAAATTCGTTGAATATCTCAGTGCGGATCCACGGTGGTTTGCATTCGCAGCACAAATGTGTATCTTTAAAAACATTAATTGGTTGTATTTGTGTTCAATGCCGTTCATTTAAATTCATTCATGCTTCTGTTTTTATCAAACCTGTGCAGAATATGCACGTGCAAATGGTAAACTTTATCGGGGGGTCGGCAGCACGCATTACAATTTGAACCCACCAGGTGAAAATTTGATAAACGTTGTAAATGACAAATAAATACGGGAATACTGGTACTCTAAATGTATAACGGCAAGCTAAAATTTAATAGAAATAAGTTTTAAAAACAAAAGATGAGGCCTGTTACTGGTACACATTATGTCCTAAATAAACCAGGGAAGGTCCAAGAATAAACAGGTTGGGAATATCTCTATTATTTATCGGCTGTTGGCAACAAGTAAAAGCCAAGCAAGCCCATAATGGCCCAATATATCTAAATATGAATGATGTCGCATCTCTCAGCCGATCTTTATCTTCCCCCAGATTTCTATTTTGATCAAAATTGAATTTCGGATTTAATCTGTAAACACATTTGTTTCACATGTTTCCCTTTGTGTCTTGGATAGATAATGTATCAAACTTAGGAAGCGACAAGCAGAAAGTATGTAATGACAACTTTGATGAATAAAGTCTTGCCAAGAATTCGCATCTCAAAGATATATTTCATGATCCAACTTTCCAAATTTTGCCGTAGATTAATCAGACACTAGTCAAGTTACCCAGTTTGTTTGTCAACAAATCAGACCATTATAGTTCTGCAGTTTTTTTAAAATTTGAAAACTCGATTTATTCTACAAGTTATGCCCGTCTAGTTGTAACTTGTACTGTTGAAGTTAATTTTTATTTTCCTTGAACTTGTATATACCTGTCATGTATCTAAAGCCTGTATTTGATAATGTACATAGTTCTTTTAATTACTGTAATGAAAGAAGATAATTGAATGTGCATTACTGGTTTGTGTTATGTTATAATACCCTCATAATCCCAGTTTTCTCTCTGGTATAAATAGTTAACATTTCCTCACTCATCTCAACTCGGACAGCCAGCTTGTTTATTGCCATGGAGACTGAAATAGTTCCATTGCAGTCATTGATTGACAGAATCTATTTATAGGCTGATTGATCTTAATTACCCTTGATTAACAGGACTCAGATTTTTAATGCACTGTACACGTAATGGGCATGTTTATTTAGAACCCATAGACAGGTTCCTTCTCAGTTTATATTGGAAATGAAATCGAACGCGTTTGGTATCGCCACATGTGCGATGCAACTTTATTTTTATCATACAGGCAGAACAGTGGAAATACCATGTGGAAAGACAGGATAAGATATATTTCTGTCTCTTATCCCTGGTCGACAGAAGATCTCTCCTCAATCCATTTGGATTTGTCTTGCTATTCGTGCATCATACGTTCGTATAGCGACTGACGATTGTATTACCAATCATTTTCCTGCCTACGAGGTGCATGCATTGTCTACCTCCTGGGCTTATGCTAACCGTCAGTTGTCAGATGTTATGCAGGCAGCCTACTGGAGAAATGCTTCTCCCTTCTCCACCTATCTGCATCAGTTGCAGGAGCAGTCTGAGGACCTTTTTTCTTTAGGCCCTCTTTTCTTCTGCTCTGGCTGTCATCAACCCTAGCCATTAGGGTTCTTGCAAGGTCAATTCCAGCCCTGTTCTTGGTACTGTCTTTTCTGTCTGTGTATCACACAGTGCCATTTGCCTCATCTCCCGTTGTCATTTACTAATGGTTGTGATGCTTTGGTTTTATAGGCCTAGGAAACACTTCTTCTGTCCATGGTTCCAGCACAGTCGGGTTATGTAGGGGTTGGTTATGTGATTCCCTCCTCCTGTTGTCTATTCAGCCTGTTGTAAACAACAAGGACGTACCGCCAATGGTGTGGGTTAGGATTGAGCCGTCGACTCTTTCAGTTTAAAGATCAGTGCTATATTTATAAAAAAAAAACAATGAATGATTACTCTCTGCATTTTACAAGATATCTGTTTCATTCTGGACAACATTGTACTCAGTGCTGTATTTAAAAGAGCTGATGAGCCACCACCGGGGTTCTCAATGTACCTTTGTACTTCAGCTTTCGATGCCAGTCCAGTACTGATGGTAGTCTCGCAGTACTGGTACCAGTTCTGACAAACATCCAATAACTAACCATATTTAAGATAATATAAGAAGTCAATACAAAAGAGAATAACTGTGAAATAATTGCAACTAAGAATGCTGGCTAAACGTACATTCCCTTTTGACTTCAAAATGTGTATGAAATTGTTTTTAATAATCGCTTACATGTATTGTTTAGTCTTAAATGTAAGACATTTTTTGTACTTCTGAGTTTCCAGAGGATATTCTCAAATAACATGGCAGGTATTCCAATAGATGTTCTTGTTTTCGTAACATGCGTTGATACCTTAGGATAGTTTTGTGGTGTAGACTTGTATATTGCAGAATGGTTCCCAGACCTGTTATCTCTCCCGGTTTCACCATGAGTCTCCCGGTTTCAGGCACCAACTCACGCTCTCACGGTCACATCGTATTTTCTCTCGATTTGACACTTTTCAAAATAGTTTTCCTGAAATCCATCACATTTTACTGTTTACAAATTTCTGAAATCTCGGACATGCGAGATTACAAACATTTGTGTGAATGTGTTCCATGCTGGACTGGGACATTTTGTCCGAAGGTTTTTGGAGCAAGGAAGAAGACCCAATTAATGAATTATTATTATTACCACTTTAGCATGCGTTCTCTAGTATATTAATACAATTTTACCTTTACGGTAAAAGTGCATAATGCTGCTATTAATGCACAGATTCAAATCGGAAATTGTGTGTTAACGTGGTTAACAGCCCGCTTCTGGCTAAATGTTTCGTTAACAGCTCCGGCTCCAGTTACAGTTTATGTAATCCGTCATACCAAATGCGCCACTGGTTCCGAGATGATGAAACGCGCTTAACTGCAATGAATGTTAAAAAAACATGTGAAATTTGTGTGATTTCCCCATTACTTCGGTGATGAAGCATTCAAATTGTAAAGGTGAGTGTAATTAATTCATTATGGTAGGTTTTTGTTAGTAGATTTCGGGAGACGGCGAATTTTTCATGGCAAACAAAAATATTTAAATTAGGCTATCATGTGATTGACCACGTGATGTTTTTTTTATCTAGAAACAGACGACACATGTGTTTTGGTTAAATGTCATTGCGAAAACTAGGGATGTCACAATCAAGTGAACTTGATGAAGAACCTTTGGATTTAACCATTTTAGAAGTGGTAATTATAATAATAACAAGATTTTGTTGGCGTCCCTGTTTATTAACGGCCCTCCAGGAATGATTAACAGCTTTCGGGCCATTAATAGCCCTCGACTTTGTCTCGGGCTGTTAATGGATCCTCTGGCTGTTAATCATTCCTGTCGGGCCATTAATATACCAATAACATGATTTTGGAGGGCGTTACGGTTTATTAACAGCCCAACAGGAATGATTAACAGCAAGAGGGTCCATTAAAAGCCCGAGACGAAGTCGAGGGCTGTTAATGGCCCGAAGGCTGTTAATCATTCCTGGAGGGCCGTTAATAAACAGGGACGACCAACAAAATCTTGTTATTACTATTATTACCACTTCTAAAATGGAGAAATCCAAAGGTTCTTCATCAAGTTCACTTGATTGTGACATCCCGAGTTTTCGCAATGACATTTAACCAAAACACATGTGTCGTCTGTTTCTAGATAAACAAAACATCACGTGGTCAATCACATGATAGCCTAATTTAAATATTTTTATTTGCCATGAAAAATTGGACTTCTCCCCAAATCTGCTAACAAAAACCTACCGTAATGAATTAATTACTCTCACCTTGACAATTCGAATGCTTCATCACCGAAGTAATGGGGAAATCACACAAATTTCACATGTTTTCTTAACATTCATTGCAGTTAAGCGTGTTTCATCATCTCAGAACCAGTGGCGCGTTTGGTATGACGGATTACATAAATTGTAACCAGAGCCGGGGCTGTTAACGAAACATTTAGCCGGAAGCGGGCTGTTAACCACGTTAACACACAACTTCCGGTTTGAGTCTGTGCATTGTGCACTTTTACCGTAAAGGTAAAATTGTGTTAATATACTAGAGGACGCACTCTAAAGTGGTAATAATAAACCGTAACGCCTCCAAAATCATGTTATTGGTATATTATTACCTGATGTGATCCCTGCAAAAATAGCTGCTCAAAAATAAATATGAATTAATACCCCCTAGTTGTAATATCCAGTTTGATCCATGCTACGTAAAAGACTGTTATGAAAACAAAACAAGGGAGAACCATATTGTTTGCAACAATGAGGACACATTATGTGCACCAGGGCGGTCAGTTTAAATATAGTTTGTTTATTTATGAAACATGCCCACGTGTTTTTTATCAAATGCATTGTATGCCAAATATATTCTCATACTGTCGCGGTTACGTGAAATCAAAATTATATAAACTCGAAAATTCGAAATATAAATTAAATAAAAACATAATCTCTCAAGTTTTATTAACTTCAGCTGACTATTTTTTATACTATTGTTATTGTTCATACCAAATTTATCCGTTTTGTGTAAAAAAAATTATAATTGAAAGTTTGTTGAAAACTGAACAAAATCTGTTGTGAGATATCACAATAATTAAGTTACCTCCCTTTACTTATATACAAACAGATTCAGATCATGTCCAGCAGAGTATTTTGTCTTCATTTTGAACCAACAGCATTATTTTGTTTGTTTTTTTCACAATGGGAGTTATGAATACTGAGGGCACCTTCTCTAACGTGAGTAAAACAAAACAGTTCAAATATTTTTATATGAATGAAGGTATTCCTAAAAAAACGAAATTACCACAATCACACACAACTTCATTGCACCGGCGACAACAGGTGGTTTTTTTAAACAAAACGATATATATTGTTAGCACTGAGTAATTTTTATTGTACAATAAAACCTGTCAAAAGATAATAATAATGAATATTTTCTCACTAAAAATGTACAGACTGAACAAAGAATTTACATGAATAAATGGCATGAACGAAGAAGGAATGCTTGTGTTGGTTCTTGAACGTTTTGGTCCTGGCCTCCTGGGGCGTTTCGGCCCAAGATGTTTCAGCCTCCATGTATTGAAGCACTGGGATGGGCTTGCATGACCAAGGAAAAATGGCTGGGGGAGGGGGAGGGTTGGTACAGGCAAAGGCTAGATAGGCATCCACTCACATTTGTGTGTGTGTCGGTGGGGGGGGGGGGTCATTGTCCCTGGGGGAGGGGGGGGGGCTTGGACCAGTGATATCCATATTTGTATGCTTTTACTGACAGATACCATTAAAAGTGTTAAAATAAATTATTAAAATGAAATATGATACATTTGGGTTGGGGGGGGGGGTGCCCGGGTGGGACCGTGGGAGGCATAACAAGGAAAATATTGATGCATTGGCCGTGCGCAAAAATCTCACTGACAAGCATCCAAATCTCACTGAGAGCTCATCAAAATCTCACTGACAGTCACCTTCAGAGGTTGACAGGTCTGGTTCATACATATTATCACTACAGTGAAGTGATCTGGGTTGTCATGTCACGTCAAGTTGAGGAGGTCAGATCACCGGATGGAATGAGCTGCTGCAGGCAGCAAGTTTGATCCAGCAATCTGACCTCTTGAACAAGACATGATGCGACGACCCAGATCACTTCATTGTAGTGATAAAAGGTTTATTTTATGACTTATAGTTCAAAATCGCAAGCCATCGCTAGCATTAACAATTCCCCAAACCTTTTTCTGGGTAAATTGGATTGAAGTAAAACATAACTATTTTTGTTTACACTTATTTTGGATAAATACGATAAAAAAAAAACTGACTGCCGTTTGAGCTCACCCATTCCAGCTCGGAGTAAAGTACTCTCTGTGACCAGAACAGCCAATTATGCGAATTCCAACGCTCCCTTAAATAGTCCCTCAAACTAGAGAATCAGATTCCACACTCGATTTCCAGGAACCAGGAAAAGATTGTCAAACAGTAGTGATATTTTGTGGTTAAATTATATAGTCCATAGTGCTAACTCCACTCATAACACTGTTACTGATCTTATGCAGTGTAAATATCTAGGTATCAGGACAACTCGTACCCAAGACAACTAATACCTATCAAGTTGTACCCAAACTAGACAACCTGAGCCCACAGTACCTGATGGTTTATTGTGTGATCGAGGGCAGATAAAATCAGAATAATATTACATAACATTTCACAGGTGATTACAAGTTTGATTTCAATTACATGATTTTAGACTTCAGTCAGTCCTCTCTCCTCTCTCTCTCTGGAGCTTAACACAAAGTCAATTATTTTTTAAAATAATCAAGCTGAAATACCATGGACTACTCCATCTTCAACCGGCAGACATATACTGCAGTTTGAAAGTTTTGATCAATTTTAACCTGACTCAGGCTTGTCATTTTGAAAATTGCAGGAGGGCCATAATGGTTTGCCTCAAAGCACCCCAGGAGGGCCATTTTGGGTTCACCTAAAATGACCCCAGGAGGGTCATTTATGATTTGAGGGAGCCAGTTTGTACCAGCCTGATGGGTAGACAACTAACATCATTTTAAGGTACATGGTTTGTGTAATTATGAATTTATGATGTATGTCATCACGTAATTTATGGATGCTGGCTTGAATATTTGGATGCAAGATACCAGGTTACCCATGACACTCACCAATATTGAATGTTATAGTTATCTTGCATCCAAATAACCAAGCCTGTATCTGTACATTACATGATGACTGTTAAAGTCAGTGCACTGTGCTCACCGCCAGATGCCGATAACTTGGGTCAAATCAATCAGATTTGGGGGACGAATCATTCTGGCTATGATTTAGGGACGAAATGTCCCAGACAAATCGTCAGGGGTTGACCTGGCTTGGGGATCAAACGTCCCGTAATCCCAATTGACACGAGAGTTGTTTCAGTCTGATGTACAATGTAATAACTAATTACAACTTTGGAATTGGTAGACCTCCCGCTCATGTTTGGAAAGTTACTTACTGTCTCTTGGTGACTGCGTTGACGATACACTACAAACTTCACAAATTGTGATTTGTTACATGTACCTCCTTCAATCCGCAAAAATTGCCATTTTAGGCGGCCAATTTTGAGGTGCCTTCGACTGAATTAATGGGCCACAGAAATTGGGGTTAGGCGGACGTTTACCGTCCATGGAATTTTTAACTCGGGCGGGCAACTGCGGCCCGGGACGATCGTCCACCTCAAAATGACAAGCCTCCTGACTGAAAGTTTTGATCAATTTTAACCTGACTGAACTTCATGGAAAGCTTTACACCCAAGTTTTCAAAGATACATTATAGAAGATTTATGATTTCTCATCCTACAGTACAGCTGCTGTGGAATGGTCAAAATCCATGGGGAATGTTGTCCTGGGTGCTTTTCTCAGTCAATAATCTGTAGTTTTCAGCAAATATTCAATGAAAGAAGCACTGGGTCGTACCTGGTGCTTCATTCATTGAAAATTTGATGGCAATTCCATTGTTTATGTCGGAGATTCATGATAATGCATGCGTGGAAAATACTTCCCATGGTGTTCAAACAAAAAACGTAGGTATTCATTTTATTATATGCTCAACACAATTTTTCTCAATAATACTATTTTTGAGGAAACTGTCATTGTTTACAAAGAAATTTCAGATAAACCTTGTTGAGGACAACGACCAATTGATTGGAAATGTATGAACATAATCAGCAGTCACACCAAAGAGAAATATGATTTTTAGCTCAACTTTGACGTAGTCGAATTTGAGCTTTTGTCGTGGCCCGTTGTCCGTTTGTCCATCCATCAACAATTCAATACGGCTCGGGCTAGAGGCCGTATTTATGAACCGATCTTTACAAAACTTCTTAGGTACCTTTGTTATCACCGTGGGACGAGAACGAGTGTTTTGGGGGTGCAGTCCGAAATTCAAGATGGCCGCCGGCAGTCATTTTGCACTGAAATTAGTGCAATCAGTTTTTTTTGTACAGAACTTCCGTTTGAAAGTTCTGATGTGAATAAATTTTTGTATGAATGTTTAGTAACATGGAATACATCACATATAATACATGTTTTTTTCTCGTGCAGAAATTATGCAAATTAGATGAACTTTGATTTATTCAATGCTACTATTTTATTTATTTATTGGTGTTTTAAGGTCACATATTTCTGCACAATGGCTAATCATGACCATGACAGTTTTATGGGTGGAGGAAGCCGACGTACCCGGAGAGAACCACCGAGCAATGGCGAGCAACTGTCAGCTCCCCAACATACGAACTCCACACAAGCAGGGTTAGCATTGGTTGAAGACAGGTGCACCATCGACGTGCAGTACGCCTTAGTACACGTCACCATGCCTCCACGTAGACAATGGAGGTGAAGTGTCTTGCTCAAGGTCACAATGCGGTTGCCGCAGGTGGGATTCGAACTGAGGACCTCTCGGCTTGCAGCCTGCACCTCTACCTACTGAGCCACCACGCCCCCGATTCAATGCTACTTATACACCGTAAGTACACATGTCAATACGGCTCAGGCTAGGGGCTGTATTTATAAACCGATCTTCATGAAACTTCTTGGGTACCTTTGTTATCACCTTGGGATAAGAATAAGTGTTTTTGAGTGTGCTCTGAAATTCAAGATGAGATCGTCGCCATTTTGTCCCGAAATTAGGTACAATCAGTTTTTTGTACAGAACTTCTAGGACTACGTTTGTTATCATCATGGGATGGTAACGAGTGCTTTTGGGCTCAGACCCACTCGGGGACTCAAAAAGAGAGATAATTAAAAATCTTTTCCAAAAACACCAGCCAAAATAATGTTTCTTGAATCCAGCATCCCTAGGATGTGTATATTCAAATGTGTTGAAGCCAAGTTCCTGTGTTAATATTTTGTGTTGTTTGGGGAGGGTAAACATTATTAGCACAACCCGATTTTCTATTGCCAATGAGAAAAATAAAACCTCCTCACCCGTGGGAACCCTATGAGCTAAAGATAAAAAATTCAAATACCTATATTTTAAGAAGGACTGGACAAATATTTATTAATTAGTATGAATGAAACTTAGAAGGGTTTGAATCAAACAGGCCACAACAACTGCTAACATGTGGTGGCGTAGGGTGCAACAGGGATCCCCATTGTAACATTAACCCCATGGAGGTTTCTTTTCTAGTTTAGCATCTAATTGTCACCCACCTTTGCAATACTTTACCTGTACATTTGTTACAGGCTACGGTCAGTATTTATGTACAGACGTTTACAATACTTTACATGTACCTTTGTTATCAGGTCATTACCTAGATGTGTGTCATTGCTGTGTCACATACTATACATGTACATGTCTTACACAAGTTGAGCTACAGTGTCATTGACACTTTCATAAAATATGACTTTTGCATACATTTTGTTGGTCAAAGAAATACATATTGCATTTTCCGTTTCAGCAATTTCCCGATATTTTTGTGACTAGCAGATAATAAATTATGCTACTTGAACTGTACTATATGTTTTCCAAAAATAATCAAAATCAGATTATCAGAATCCCCATTTGGACATTCTTGCTTAAAAAGTGCACTTGCTATTTTTGGAACAAAATGGCCAATGACAGCAATTAATTTAACAGTATATAAGTCACCCATATGACCTTGTGCAAAGGTAATCACATCTGTTTATTTATTTTGGGGGTTTATTGTCACTTTTGACAGCCAGGGTCACCTCATGTCAGAAACACATCTATTTAAATTAACATACTAGTGACACTGATCACAAATGTGACGCACTCATAGCTGTACACTTCAACCAGAAAGATCAATTCCTTTCGGACCGCCACTACTGTTTAATACATTTCACAGAGGGTTTCCCTGACGGTATTTATTTATTGGTGTTTACGGTCACATACTTATCCCCAATGGCTAATCGTGACCGTGACAGTTTTACGGGGGAGGGGGGAGGGGGGAGTCGAAGGACCCAGAGAGAACCACGGAGCATCGACGAGCAACTGTCAGCCCAACATTCTAATTATGTTCAAGCTCCGCTGAAGCAGGGTACCAGCGGTTGAAGACATGTGCACCATTGACATGCAGAACGCCTTAGTACATGGCATCATTGTGCCCCCATGTTGGCAACCGGGATAAAGTGCCCTGCCCAAGGATATTACGTGGGTCGTCCCAGACAGGGATCAAACTCGGGACCTCTATCATAGAAGTCAAACAGTCTATCACTGAGAAAATGTGCTTTCTTTCCTGGCGGTATTCATAGTTGTACGGCCAAACTGGGTTTGGATAACACGGAACACCAAAACATATAACACAAAATTTGTTCCCCGTTGATTTTTGAAAGCAGTTATGGAAAGCTCAAAGAGCTCTTTCCTTTTTGTTTTTGGACAAGTGAGTATTCACTCAAGAAGGTGAGTACAGAAAAGTACGAAATTAATCAGAAAATGAATTTTGTCTGACGGTACTATTATTTGTACGAGCAAAACTGGTACTGTATTTATTTATTTATTTATTTATTTATTTATTTATTTATTAGGGTTTAACGACACATTAACAGCCAAGGTCATATTATGTCGGTGACAGTTGTATGGGTGGCGCAAGCCAGAGTACCCAGAGAGAACCACCGAGCAATGACGAGCAGCTGTTGTGAAATTGCATTGACGGTACGGCCGATCACCTTCAACCGGATGGAAGCACCGTGAGGAATCCGGAGATCGCCGAGAACGTACGATAATAAGCGATGAGTTGGCGAAGATTGGTCGAACCGTTCTCTTGTTGAGTGGATTTGAAGCGATAAGACGTATCTTTTCTACTGAGCCAGAAAAAGTGATAGTGTTGTATTTTAAAGAGACCCAATTGTACTTTACAGCTGCCAGCTCCCCAACATAGTGCCTCCGCACTGTAGCACAGGCAGGGTTAGATTGGTTGAAGACATGCGCACCATCGACGTGCAGTATGCCTTAGTACATAGCATCTAGACCAGTGAAGGCAGATGCACGAAATCTTCAGAAGTTGTTCTACTATCCCTGCTCGACAGAACAGTATCTATGTCAAGTGGCGCGACCGCGTGGGAACAACGTGGATCGCGTGGAAACTGCGGGGACGATTCGTCCCTACTCTATTCCCAATGAAAAGCCGTTTCCATTCACTATTTACCTATCGCCAGTCGAGTTTGGCATTATTTCTGTCTATTTGATGAACTGTCCAGCTTTAAATATTTGCACATTCATATGGGACAGAAAGTTTTGAGTTAAACTGCTTATTTTAGACCGTCCCGGCAGAAACTAACAAATCGATCTGGTGGAGAATTTATTTATTTATTGATTGGTGGTTAAGCCCACATATTTATGCACACTGGCTAATCATGACCGCAACAGTTTTACGAGTGGAGGAAGCCGGAGTACCCGGAGAGAACCACCGAGCAACGGCGAGCAACTGTCAGCTCCCCAACATACGAACTCCACACAAGCAGGGTTAGCATTGGTTGAAGACAAGTGCACGATCGACGTGCAGTAGGCCTTAGTACACAACGCCACCGTGCCCCCACGCGGGCAGTGGAGATGAAGTGTCTTGCCCAAGGACACAACGCGGTTGCCGCAGGTGGGATTATCCGGTGGAGAAAAAGCCGTCATCTGGCTAATTTAAAATTCAAATTGAACAGTTACAATGTCGGATATACTCCAATTATGTCCCGACCATGCAAGGCAGCAACTTGAAATTCTTAGAATGTTTTCTACTGTCCCTGCCCGACAGTTTAGTAACTTTGTCAAGTGCCGTGCGTGGAAATACCGTGGATCAGGTGGCATTATATCTGTCTATTTGATGAACTTTTCAACCTTAACTATTTGCAGCTTCATGTAGCACCACCGAAATGCCACTGCACGGTTACCAATATATTCAGGGATTGATTTTACG
This sequence comes from Pictodentalium vernedei, assembly GCA_031216915.1. Taxonomy (NCBI): domain Eukaryota; kingdom Metazoa; phylum Mollusca; class Scaphopoda; order Dentaliida; family Dentaliidae; genus Pictodentalium; species Pictodentalium vernedei. The sequence goes on from CM062297.1 coordinate 379,229,176, forward strand.
AAAATAACAATTATTCCGACTATATCCACATGGGAACTCCTAAATATGCCAAGGGTTAAACTATTGATAATGACGTATAAAACAGAAGTTGTCATGCTATGCTTGCTGCATGCAGGAATAGAAAACATTCAGCACTCAATGAATTAGGAATGGAGTGAATTGTCACTTAAACCTACGGAATTATGAAAAAAATGAGAGGTTTTTTTCGACGGCACCAATTTTTATGCATTTGAGACAGGGATGGAGTTAAACTTTACAGCAACCTTATAACAGAAAATATTCTTGGAATTGAACTGTGAATCTGAATTTCGAAAGCATTTTCGGATATTCTATTCCAAACTACCACTGCACGCTTATCAATATTCAGTGATTTTATGAAAATATCAATTATTCCGACCATACCCATATGGGCAGCATCGAATCTGCCAACGGTTAAACTTTTAATAATGACATATAAAACAAAAGTTGTCATACTATGACTGCTGCATACAGCCATAGAAAACATTCAGCGCGCTCAATCAATTAGGAATGGAGTAAATCGTCACTTAAACTTACCAAATTCTGAAAAACAATAGTTTTTTTGGACTGCACCTATCTTTATGCACAGAACGAGCATAGGGTTAAACTTTACAACTAGACTTACAACAGCAAATATGCTTGGTAGGCAATTATAAATACGAACATGTAAATCATTTTTGGATATTCCTTTCGAAAATGGAAGAAAAGTGAGCTCCAAATTAGCCAATTTTATGAAGAATTTTAGGGCACTCAAATTCAAGGCCAGAAAACTGGGTGAAGGTTAAATCTTTGAATAAAATATATAACAGCAAAATTGTTCTTGGATGAAGGCCCAGTCCTCTCATGGAAAAGGTTTTGAGACAATATGGCTCCAGTGCTGAGAAAGTGCATCTAAACGTTGGCGAAAATAACAATTATTCCGACAGTACCCTTATGGGAAGTCTCAAATCTGCCAAGGGTTAAACTTTTAATAATAATATATAGAACACACTTTGTCATACTTTGACTGCTGCAAGCAGCTATAGAAAAAATTCAGAGCTCAAGCTATTATAAATGAAGTAAATCACCACCTAAAGTTACCAAATTCTGAAAAATTGGAGTTTTTTTGGAAGGTACCTACTTTTTTATGCAACCAGAATGGGATAGGGTTAAACTTTACAACCAAACTTACAACAGCAAATATGCTCTGTAGTCAATTGTGAATACGTACATGAAAAGTTTTTGAAATTAACCCTTTCTAAATTGATAGAAAAAAGCAACGAAAGATGGCTAATTTTGGCATTTTCAAACGGTACTCTTATTCTCGCCCTCATTGTGCTTGAGGGTTAAATCTGAGATTAAGAAATAAACAGTAACTTTCTTCCACAATCATTGTTGCATCTAGCCATATCAAAATAATTGTTACAACTACTTTTTAATTAGAGAAATTTGCCCTTGAAGTTGACGAAAATAACAATTATTCCGACAGTACCCTTATGGGAAGTCTAAAATCTGCCAAGGGTTAAACTTTTAATAATAACATATAGAACAAAATTTGTCATACTTTGACTGATGCAAGCAGCTATAGAAAACATTCAGAGCTCAAGCAATTAAAAATGGAGTAAATCGCCACCTAAACTTATCAAATTCTTAAAAAAATTGGAGTTTTTTTGGACGGTACCTACTTTTATGCAACCAGAATGGGATAGGGTTAAACTTTACAACCAAACTTACAACAGCAAATATGCTCAGTAGTCAATTGTGAATACGTATATGAAAAGTGTTTGAAATTTAACCCTTTCCAAAATGATAGAAAAAGCAACCAAAGTTGGCTAATTTTGGCATTTTCAAACGGTACTCTTATCCTCGCCCTCATTGTGCTTAAGGGTTAAATCTGAGATTAAAAAGTAAACAGTAACTTTATTCTGCAATCATTGTTGCATCTATCGAAACCAAAATAATTGTTACAACAACCTTGTTATTAGAGAAATTTGCCCTTGAAGTTGGTAAATTTTGAAGAAAAAATCTATATTCATGTCATTTTTGGCCAGTGGGGGTTAATGTTGAAAGATTTGAGTGGTGATTGTGGTGTATCATATTATGCTGTAAATGTGTGGAAAATTTGAGCGAAATAACTGTAAACAATTTTGAGACATTCGAAAAATGGTGAAATTTTGAAGGTTTTAGCAGAATATTTTGAAAATATGCGTTTTCACAGATATGACGATACCGCTTTTCACAAGATTTTATGTCATTACATAAGTGTGCCAAATTTGGTCAAAATCGTACAACTTGTTTTCGAGCAGTTCAACAGACAAAATTCAGGGAGGAAAAAAATAAAAAAATAGAGAAGAAAAATTTTGAAAAAGAAGAATAACAATAGTCTTTCCCAAACTGGGTTTGGGAAAGCCTAAAAAGACACTTGGCAATTCATTTGACGACTATCAACAAAAAAAACCACATTCTATCACCAACCAAATTTGCGAGGGGAACCCGTTTTACTATTTCGTCCTCTGAGTCCAATGTGTTCTATGTGCCTACTGGCTCATAGAACACATTGGAACCCAGGGAACAATTTTCAGCACACATTTGTGTGGAACAGATTTTCATTTTCTGCATGGTTTAGTGTTGCTGTGGATGGGGATTAAATTTGAGAAAATTTTTAAAACTTACGTTGTAAATGGTGTTCTCTGGAGCATTCTCAGGCAATTAAATTAAAACAGTTTTATCCTTTTGAAACTTATTGGTTAGGCCTTTCAGTTATAGAAAACGTCGTATATGGTGACATTTTAACAGAAGAATGCTGTTGTAAAGTGGAAATTCGCACCAAACGACACTCAAATCGAAAATGAAAGTAGGCTGCATTCCAAACGGATGCGTTGCATGCTCTCGATTCTAGCATTCCTCGAATACTCTTAAGCAGTATGTTTCAGACCGTTTGAACGCGGCACGCCTTGTTGCAATTTGGGTCCTTGACTCTTGTTTGTTGTTTGCAGCTAATATGTGTGTGTGTGTGTGTATGTGTGGGGGGGGGGGCCGAGGAGTGGGGGGGGGGGGGCACACACAAACATAATTTAAAAACTTCTCTGATTTAGTGCACTTGGGAATATGGAATTAAGCTTACCCACCATTACACCGCAACATTCAATACAAAAATTAAAATGATAGTATTTTTTTTACTACGCTTGGTGAAAAAAGTGGAGGGGTAAGTACCCCCCCCCCCCCCCCATGGCACCGCCACTGATACCAAATTTGGTTCCAGTCCATTCCCAAAATTGTAAAATGGGGGCAGGGTTTTGAATTTTCTCAGTACACATATTTTTGCAATGTATATTCACTGATTGAACTTTTGAAGCGATTTCAATCAAACGGATGTTGTTTTAAAGATCATTTGGGTGAAATTCTCAGTAAAGAAATAGAAGAATTCCTAAGGTTTGCGTTTGAATACCTGAATTGCCTCATTTGTGACTAGAAAGAAATAAGGAAATTTCATTTGTGGCATTTACTCATGAGATAATTCAGGTGTTCAAATGAAAACTGAAGGTATCCTCTATTTACAGGTTATTTCTTTCATATATAAATATGCAACTTAGCTGGCAATCTGAGTTTTTATCCACCCAAAATTTAAATTTCTGGGGGATATAGCTGTGGCGCTGTCCGTCAGTCTCTAGAAGGAGTTGGTTTTGGCTTTCTAACTAAAATTCAGCTTGGCCGACAAAACCCAAACTTGGTATGTGGGTTAGGCATGATGAGAGGAAGAATCCTATTTATTTTGGGATCATTATGCCAAAGATCAAGGCCACAGTGACCTTGAACTTCAGTTTTTATCAGTGTTGTTTTCCGCTCTGTAATTAAGTTCCGCTTGGCCGACTAAGGCCAAACTTCAAGGTCACCGTGACCTTGACCTAAAACATTTACCATATTTGGCTTCTCTAATTGAAATTTTGCTTGCCCGATTGATACTAAACTTGGCCTATGGGATGAACATGACGAATGGAAAAACCCTATTTTTTAGGTTATTATGCCAATGGTCAAAGTCACAGTGATATTGAAATTGAAATTTTATCGACTGGAGCTGGTTTTTGCTCTCTTAATTATTAGAATTATGCATTCCTGATGAAAACCCAACTTGGCATTTGGCTTGAGCATGATGAGAGGAAGAATCCTACATATTTTTAGGTCATTGTGCCAAAGTTCAAGGTCACAGTGACCTTGAAATTTTACCGGTCTTGATCAAAACCAAACTTGCCATGTCATCAAATCCATGTAATCTTATCGGTATTATTTGAGTAAATACTACCAACAGTGGCTGTGTTAATGTAATGTAATATATTGCCAAGGTTACTGTATCTGGGGATTTTTTTTTAAGGATTTGCCACCCTTTGCGGCTACCTCTAGTTACAACTGTCTATCTGTAGACACCACTCCCCCCCCCCCTCCCCTTCTAGAGGTAGCCAATAATCGGTATCGACTATGGGTATCGGGCAATAAGTTGTTTATTAGCAACATATCGGTATTGGCAAGAGGAGGTTCCTCAGTCCATATCATTGCAAATATTTTTCAGCATTTTTGCATCCGAAAAATCCGTTAAGATTTTAGCAGCCATCATATCACTTTATGATCAAATTTCCCCCAAAAAAACAATTTAAAATGTTGGGATCTTCTTTGTTTTGAAATACTATTTTCGATATAATTGCAACATTGTGAGTGATATTTTATGCAAATAAATTATTGTTCAGTTTAGTGTTGTTCTCCTTATTCATTTATCACCTATTTTCGATTGTCAGCAAAAAAAATTTGTCTGTACTCATGTGCAATGTATACACCACTTGTAATTTCAGTCATCTGTCAAGAATTAAAAATAGAACACCCCTACAAAAGAACCACTACAAATCAGCAGCCGGTCACAGTGTCATGACTCCAGTGCAATGCAAATGAGTAAATTGTCCTGCTTCTGTTTTGATTAAGGAAGTGCTTATTTCCACATACATATGTGGAAATAAGAGAACCACAGTGAGTTGCTTATTGACGCCCGTATTCGAGTACTGGGCGCACAAAGGCTTTGTATAGTTAGTTTGAGTAGGGTGGACTGGTTGGCTCCCCATGAAATTCCCTTTTGCATTTTCAATAAGTTAATGCGTTTAGTGGCTTTTTTCGCCATGACATCGGTGTGTTTGTTGAAGGACAGTTTTTGATCAATGGTGATGCCCAGGAATTTCGCCTCTTTGCATTCTGGGAGGGTGTTATCCATTAGTTTTAGGTCAAAATCACGTTTATTTGTCTTGCGAGTAAAGGTGATTCGTTGGGTTTTATTGGCGTTCAGCTTAATTCTCCATTTGGCACACCATTGTTCTAGGTCATCGAGAGCGCGTTGCAGGGGTTTTAGGAGCAGATTGGCCATATTTTTAGAGTCCCAGATGCCCTTATCATCCGCGAATTGGGAGACTTGAACACGATCCGCGGTGAAATTAAAGTCATTTACATAGAAGATGTAAAGGAGGGGTCTTAGGACGGATCCTTGGGGGTGCCTGCTTCAAGGGGGAGACTGTCAAACATTTCATTGTTCACTCTGACTTTAATTTCGCGATCATTTAAGAAAGAGGATAGTAATCTGAGCAATTTCTTGGGGAGTCTCATTACTGAATCTGGCAAGAAACAGAATTTTATAGACAGTGACTCTGCCATCTGAAAATTGTTGTATAAACAACTGGTGCCTAGCTGTAATCATCATGTGAACACACAAAAACAGTTAATAGACAAAACACTGATGATTTACTGGTATTTTCACACTTGAACTATCAAAATTGTCTTTGCCCAATCTTCTTAATTGTAATAAAAACACAGGCTAATTTATGATACCCACAGCCAGTGAGATTAATATTAGAATTAGAAGCTGCATGGATTATGGATAAGTCAATTAATTTTTATGACAGTCTTCGTTGAATTCATTATATTGCAAAGTTAGGTAACAATATTCCCAAATACAACGTGGTTCCATATTTGTATGTGTCAATAAGCTAAACACAGCGTTGAGGCTCCAAAAGTCATGTTATTGTTATATTATTCTGCAAAGTAATTATTTTGTAGAATAATAAGGTAACAATATTCACCCAAAATAATGTAAACATAGGTATGTGTCAATAAGCAACCCACAGTGGTTCTCTTATTTCCACATACGTATGTGTCAATAAGCAACTTACCGTGGTTCTCTTATTTCCACATACGTATGTGTCAATAATGCTTGCCTTTGATTAAACAACATAACTTATTCTTGACATGTTTTGATTCTCTGGTCTAAGTTTTCATGTAGTGAATTGATGTCATTGTCAGAAGGTTGAATGATAATCAAAACAATATAACACAAATTCAAGTTCAGTATGTAACAGGGGTGGGGTGAACGACTCCCCAGGGGCTAGAACCCTGGCCGAAATCTCCCTGTTGTTCTTCAGATTCGTGAGGATCTGGGTCAGCTAGCAAACCATGGATAAAATATAACTCAACTCTGAGGTAGAATAACCATTCAGTTATGTGTTGTGGTCTGGATGAATTAACAATAAAATAGAAAAACAGTTTATACGTGGTTTATTAAGAAGCCAAAAAATAGTGTGATATGAAATGGACATGAATATGAATGAGGAATCAAAAACCACGGGTCCACTACACTTTTACATAAAAGGGGGTTAAAATTCCACCCAGCAAGTCTATTAACTTGAATGGTTCCCACAGAACTCGGACCTGGAGAGAATCAGTATCAAAAACATTGATTCTCACCAGGGCCGAGTTGAATGGGTCCGAAGATGACGGTACCAATTATGGTTAACCTTTTACAGGTTACAGAGTGTCCCCATACTAAACTAGTATATGGGTTTATGTTTGGACAGCTAGATCAAAGCTTTACCCAAACATAAAGTGGACGACGAATTATGAGCGAGACCGCTCTTATATAGGATAATTTCGCGGGGAAAGATTTCGAATACTGGAATCTGATTGATCCCTCGCTTTCACCTTGAGGAATGAAACAACAGCACAATGCACCACGGCGTGAACCAATAAGGTACATCGATTCATTTTAAACATGGGAAAGACTTGAAGCCAACAAAAATAGAATTAAACCTCTGTTATGAGCAGACGAATTATAACAGAGTAATTTAGAACTTCTATTGCATATTATATTTCAACTGCTGTTGCCAAATCCGTTACACTTCCCCCTCCTTAAAAAGAAAATGTGTAACATTTTTAGAACCATACAGCAGTTGTTAAATAGATTTATGGCAAATCTTTAATATTTTATAATTTTATTTAAAATGTGGCGTTCCACATAAAACATTCCTCCATAATCACGTGACCCGGCTCACCAAGCCAATTCCCCTGAAAACATTATATGCAAAATTTAAAGTGATGATATGAAGGAGATGAACAAGGTATTATAAAATTACACATGATTTCTCTACCGACTATTATACAGTTTAAGTTATTGTCTCTTTCTAGAAATTCTGTAAAGTCTTGATCTTGTCTCTCTGCTTCTTCCTCCTGTGTTCACTGCTGGAATGTTTCCAATTTCTTTTCACTATCCGATAACAAGATAATACCCCTCTTCTTCACAGCATGCTAAACCATACGCCGCTCTGTTCTGGACAAGTGAAGTTCTCTTCCATTACCACCACTCATGTCGGATCTGCTGCAACACGTTCATCAAATTCTGCTCTCTCCGCTAGCAACGAAAGGCATAGCAAAATTTCGTCAACAGAATCACGAATTCTTTCCTGACACACTGCATGCTACATTGCCATACTCCGCTGCCAGCTGCTTGTGATGGTGTACACTCCATTAATGTGAAACAGACAGTCACTTTCTAGTGGGCGGAGCAAACAAATTAAATCTACAGCAGTAACAGCAATTCTAATTGCTTCCCCTGCTTTATGATTTACTGAAATTCCAAAATGCAAAATACTGGATATACTGGTTAATTTCCCAACAAGATAGATGAAATATCCAGAATACAATTAATATAGATGAAATTCTGGATAAAATTATTTCTCTGGATTTTACAATTCCACCAATAATTCGAAAACTATTCAAAAAATTTAATTGTAACGTTCTAAAGGTCAACAAGGCCACTTGGTTTCCACTAATCTAACATGTGATAGCTCCCCGGCTCTTCCACTATCAACCATATATTATTATCAATGGGACATATCAATAATCGAGCAGAATAAGCAGCTGTATTCAGCCTTTTAATATACATAGACTGCTCACAATTGTGCCCCATTTTAAATTCAATAGTCAATTTGGAAATTATATTTTGGGCCATCCACGGAGAACACAATTCCCAACAACCAACTATTTTACACTAGCATTCAAGAAAAGTTTTTACATTTTAGTAAACGAAAGAGAGATTGGCCATTACCCATAAAACAACAAGCCTCGGGATTGCAATATTTCTTCCACCGTAAATTACTTGCTCTATATAAGACACTCCAATTGTACATCTCTAAGGTTAGTTCAATTTGACATATCAGTAACAACTTCAGTTTTCGCCAGAGTTAAATGATGTATCGCAATGACATCCACAAATATTATCCACGTAATATTAAAATAGCACCCAGACTACTGAAGACAAACCACCTATTATTATCAGAACCCAAGACGCCGGGAGCATAACTTAAAAGAAAAATATACAAATATTTACCAGCTCCTACACGTCGCGATTACTGTTTAATAGAAAAGGTTCCACATACGTCAATGCCTATTGCCAATAGAAAATTGACATACCAACACACAGTGCACTACCTACTTTAAATAAGCAGACTACGAGGTCTTATTTCGCTTCCTAGGAAAAAAAATCCTTTCTGGTCACTACCGAGTGTTACCTACGGTAACAAATACATCCAAACTAATGAGCAATGCAATCATCCAGCATTTTAGCTTTTAGTATCGATTTACTAAAAGATTCTTTCTTGAATCAAGTTTACGTAATAGTTAATACCTTAACGAACCTCTAACTTGGCCATGTTTTGAAATTTAAAGTTGACCTTAAACATTTTCAGAAGTTGAAAGAAAAATTGTGGGCTCAAATCCCGCATGAACCCAAAGCTACTTTGTACTGAAGGGCATATAACTCGACTTCCCTTCCTATTTGCCCATGGCTGAGTTGCCTCAAATGCCCCCTAGATTGATTCACAAAATGAGTCATTTTCATAATGAACTCGGAAAGTGAAGATATTTCAGTAAAATTGTAATTCAACTGCAGACATTTTTTATGACCAATACCACTCACAGCTTTTTCACGAACAAGCTTTTTGAGCTACACTGGCACTTTCAATACCTTTACTAGTCTCAAAATAAATTCATCTATAACAAGATGCTAAAAAGCCTCTATCGGGTATTTTTCACATTCATGTCATAAGTGTTTGGACTGAGTTGACTGATCAGTTCAGACCCTCTCAGATTCTCTGGCTTAAATTACTCAGATCACCAACGAGAATACAAAATATGTATTGTGTGTGTTTGTGTGTGTGTGTGTGTGGGGGGGGGGGGGGGGGTATTTCGGTCCCTGTTAATCCCAGTATAGTGACATCTTGGGGATTTAGTGCAGAGTAAAATAGACAACAGAATGAACAGTCTATAAACTTAGACTTCAACTCACTCATACAATGACTTTATCTACCAAACTTTAATTACACCAAGCTTATGACCTTCCACTTCACCGGCAGTGGTATACTTGGGCTCATTGTTCCATTTAAAATCACAAAGTAGGATTCCAAAGGTTTACAATTGCATTCAATTGGGGAGAAGCCCTTGCATTTGTAATAATACAACAAAAGCTAATGAAATTATGCATACCAACAATCGAGCTCTAATTTCCCCATGAATTAAATTCATCTTAAGCGTTCAAAGAATGCAGACCTTGTCGAGAACAATTACCCATAATGTAAGTAGCTGGAATAACCAGATCCTGGTAGCCTCGCCAAATTGTAACAGGGGTGGGGTGAACCACTCCCCAGGGGCTAGAACCCTGGCCGAAATCTCCCTGTTGTTCTTCAGCTGGAATAACCAGATCCTGGTAGCCTCGCCAATTTGTAACAGGGGTGGGGTGAACGACTCCCCAGGGGCTAGAACCCTGGCCGAAATCTCCCTGTTGTTCTTCAGATTCGTGAGGATCTGGGTCAGCTAGCAAACCATGGATAAAATATAATTCAACTCTGAGGTAGAATAACCATTCAAGTATGTGTTGCGGTCTGGATGAATTCACAATAAAATAGAAAAACAGTTTATACGTGGTTTATTAAGAAGCCAAAAAATAGTGTGATATGAAATGGACATGAATATGAATGAGGAATCAAAAACCACGGGTCCACTACACTTTTACATAAAAGGGGGTTAAAATTCCACCCAGCAAGTCTATTAACTTGAATGGTTCCCACAGAACTCGGACCTGGAGAGAATCAGTATCAAAAACATTGATTCTCACCAGGGCCGAGTTGAATGGGTCCGAAGATTACGGTACCCATTATGGTTAACCTTTTACAGGTTACAGAGTGTCCCCATACTAAGCTAGTATATGGGTTTATGTTTGGACAGCTAGATCAAAGCTTTACCCAAACATAAAGTGGACGACGAATTATGAGCGAGACCGGTCTTGTATAGGATAATTTCGCGGGGAAAGATTTCGAATACTGGAATCTGATTGATCCCTCGCTTTCACCTCGACGAATGAAACAACAGCACAATGCACCACGGCGTGAACCAATAAGGTACATCGATTCATTTTAAACATGGGAAAGACTTGAAGCTAACAAAAATAGAATTAAACCTCTGTTATGAGCAGACGAATTATAACAGAGTAATTTAGAATTTCTATTGCATATTATATTTCAACTGCTGTTGCCAAATCCGTTACAAGTACAATAAACAAGATATTGGCACTCAGTGAATCTTAGTTGTTTATTTTTAACAATGCACATGGAAATTCAGTTTCCTCTTATCACTTCAACAGTTCTTGGAATTATAGTCTGTTTTAAAAGCTGGTTTTGGTTTCCCCCTGGCTGTCATGTTTCACAATTCCCGGAAACATTCTGCTGACAATGTAACAGATCAAGAGAGAAGTCCGGGACCCGAGGCTCGAACCGTCAACCTCTAGCACACAAAGCGACTGATTTACCACGAGAACGCACATGGAAATTCAGTTTCTCTTATCACTGCAACAGTTCTTGGAATTATAGTCTGTTTTAAAAGCTGGTTTCGGTTTCCCCCTGGTTGTCATGTTTCACAATTCCCGGAAACATTCTGTTGACAATGTAACAGATCAAGAGAGAAGTCCGGGACCCGAGGCTCGAACCGTCAACCTCTAGCACACAAAGCGGCTGATTTACCACGAGACTAAGAGATCTGGACCAACCAGGCTAGTTGGTAAATGGCCTTTATACCTCGACCACTGCACTACTCTCACATTCTTGGATATTGACCCACAGTGAATCTCACCCCAGATTCCACCTCAGAGCGGTCGAAACATCCACCATGCTTCACCACAGGATCCACAATGCCACCAACTGCTGAGGATCGGGCGAGCCCCCCAAATGTAACAGGAGAGATAGGTGTGGGTGCCGGGTTCAAACCGTCGACCTCTAGCACACACAGTGACTGATTTACCACAGGACTGAGAGATCCGGACACCAGCAGATGAATTTTATGAATAGTTAATAATTGGGGAAATACACAGAATGACATGCCTCAGGTTTTATCCTTCCGCAATGGCACAAGTGCCATATCGATTAACCTATCCACACCCGCTTGTCATTCTGTTTATTACATGCCTTCACATCTATAAAAGCAATTACGAAAAAGATAGCGATTCATTTGACGACTGTCAACAAAACAACACATTTTATCGCCAACTAAATTTGCGAGGAGAACCCGTGTTACTATTTCGTCTCCCGAGTTCCAATGTGTTCTATGTGCCTACTGGCACATAGAATACATTGGAACTCAGGGGACGATTTTCACTCATGAGATAAATAGACAGAATGCAATGTGTGTTTGAATCAGTGGGTGTTTTACATACTAAGTTGGAATGGTGCAGTCATATTTTGCGAGAGCGTTCTGTTTTTATTACACATCCCATGCATTAAAATTCATTTAAATAAACACATTTTAATTCAGTTGTTTAAACCCAAAGGTGAAGAGTCTGTTTTGTTTGAAGCTGTACTGATCAAATGGATCGATAAAAAATCAAAACAAGCTTTTAGGAACCAGTCTAAATTACCCTCGTTATCTTTTCTATTGGGCGTGTTTGTTGAAATTCATAACGCTGTTTCCCTTTGGCTGGTGTCCATTCATGTTGAACCATTTGGTGGCTATTATTGTTTATAAAAATATAAGTTACAAATATGGGCAGATTGGCAAAACAGCTGGAGAAACTTTTTTTAAAAATTTGAAGCATGTCAAGATGTCCGAAGATTTACCGAAATAAAGTTGACCAATTTAGTTATAATGGGATCCACAGATGAGACGGCCACAGGACTGGGTTAATGTTGTGGTTGGAAATGATTGATTTTTTAGCCTGACTGTTTACAGTGAGTGCTATAGTCATGACTTTTGTCTGTCTGTCCATCTGTCCGTCCGTCCGTCTGTTAACATTTAGAGTTTTGGTTAAATTTTGTGGGTAAAGTTTTTTACTGAAGGTTCATGTGGTTTTTGTTTTCCTGTTTAATTAACATTTGGAGTTTTGGTTAAAGTTTGTGGTTAAAGTTTTTTAGTCAACCTTAAAGTTTTATTTTGTTTTTTTTTCTTTTAAATTAATATTACTATTGATTGTATCATTCTCATTATGTTTTTTTATGTTTTGTGTTATTTTGGGAAATATTTAACCCTTTTTTGTACGGCAATTTAACTTACAACTTCCAGGTTAAAGGTTTTGGTTAAAGTTTTTTTTTGTGGGGGAGTGTTTTAAAATTACACCTTTAATTTTTCAAACAGTTTGGTGGAATGTCACTGTTTCTTATTTGGGACAATGTCTACTATCTACTGAACATTTCTACAGTGATTTTCATTAATATCGGCATGATTTTAACCCCTTTTAAACATGTTTTCAGACTTACATTCTTTGTATTTGAAATTAGACTTTGCCACATACTTTCTTACTCTAATTCTTGCATAGTCAATACAAATTAATGATTCCATTTACATCAGTGATTTCTTTTATCGGTTTTAGGAAATATTTAACCCTTTTTTGCCCAGCAATTTTACTTAGTATTCCCAGCTTAAAGTTTCGGATTAAAGTTCTGCTTTTCAAGGTTCTACCTTTCATTCTCCAAACACTTTGTTGCTGTACACAGTGGTTTCAAATAATATTGGCATTAATTTAACCCTTTTCACAACGCTTTTCGAACTTAGTTTCTCTAAATTTGAAATTAGGCTTCTACCACATACTTTGTTACTTTTTATCCCCTCCCACAAGGGAGGGAGATTGCACAGAGCTCGCTCCATCCATCTATCTGTCAATCCATCCGCCCATTAGTACATCCGTCTGTCCAAACTTTCTTTATGCCATAGTTATTGCACTGCCCAGCACCCGCCAATTAGGCATTTTTTTTCCCTGCAATATGCATTTTGAACTATTTACAGTCACTACATGCAGAACTTTTTTTAAACTCATGTATCCCCCCCCCCCCCCCCCCCCCAGGCCAATTAGGCACTTTTTTTTTCTTTCATCAAAAATGCATTTTAACAGTTTTGCTTAAAGTTTGTGGTTAAAAACCCCGACAACAACCTCCCCCCACCCCCCGGTGCCAGTTAGGCATTTCTTTTTCTCTTTGCTCAAAATGCATTCTGAAGGATTTAGACTGACCAGATGTGGAAAAAATGGACTCCCCAAATCATCACCTCCCCTCCCCCCCCCCCACCTCCTCCTCAACCAGGGCCATTTAAGCAATATTTTTTTCTTTGGTGCAAAATGCATTTTTAGCCTGACTGTTTACTATAGTCATGGGGGGCACGGTGGCTCAGTTGGTAGAGGTGCAGGCTGCAAGCCGAGAGGTCCTCGGTTCGAATCCCACCTGCGGCAACCGCATTGTGTCCTTGGGCAAGACACTTCACCCTAATTGCCTTCATGGGGGCACGATGACGCTGTGTGCTGAGGCGTACTGCACGTCGATGGTGCGCATGTCTTCAATCAATCTAACCCTGCCTGTGCTGCGGGGCAGAGTTCAGAGTTACGATGTTGGAGAGCTGACAGCTGCTCGTCGTTGCTCGGTGGTTCTCTCTGGGTACTCCGGCTTCCTCCAGCCGTAAAACTGTCACGGTCACGATTAGCCATTGTGCATAAGTATGTGACCTTAAACACCAATAAATAATAATAATAATAATACTATAGTCATGACTTTTGTCTGTCCGTCCGTCCATCCATCTATCTGTAAACAATTGGTTTCCGACCGATAACTCTAGTTTGGTTTATTTGATTTCAACCAAAGTTGATAAGTGTACTTTCCAGCTAGTAATACACGCCAGGTTTGAATATAGGTTCCACAACTCCCCCCATAATCCTCCCCCCCCCCAACCCACACCCCCACAGGCGTTTAGGCAGTTTTTTCCAAAAATACATTTTGAAGGATTGGGAGTTATTAAATGCAAACAAACAAAAATTGACTACTTTAACACACTACCACAACTCCCCCCCCCCCCCCCACCACCACCACACACACACACCTCACACACATGTGTCACTTAGGCAATTATTCCCAAATTGCATTTTGAAGGATTGGGAGTTATTACATGCAAAACAGAAAATTGACTCCTATAGCCCAACACTGCAGTTTATGTACTGCATCTTTAATCCTTTACCTAACACAAGTTGAAGTCAGCAGTACAAATTATTTTTCTGAAACATCAGATTTTTCCATTTTTTACCTCGAACCATGGCTTATTAGTCCTTATTGGAACAAGCTCATCAAGCTTGTTCCATTAATAGGTCATGAGGTATGTAGAGTAGAGAAATGAAAACATAAAATTTGAATAACAAATTTTGTATATCATGAGTGCAGATATGGCAGATTCGTTAGGTAAACGGTTAACAAAAAATGGCTCCAACTATTTTGTGTCTAAGCATTGCCATTGCTGGGGCTGTCGGGCTGCATGCATGACATCACTCTAGTTTAATATTATCTCATTTTTGGTTAACTAATTTTTGTGTGAATCGACTTATTTTTGCTTTGAAAGTTTTAATTTTCACACTACGTGACAGACAATCGATTGTGTAAAGAAATTGGAAACTATTCAAAGGGTAACTAATGACTCAGTGGGAAAGGAACTAGTATAAACAGTGCTGCGAAAACAGTTCTGGCTTGTACATCACCAGTCGAATGCAAAAACATTTATGTTATAGCGGTGATTCCATTAAATACAAGGATTTGAAGTTCAATGAATGTGTAATAAATACACAGAATGACACGCTTGTGTGAATGGGTTAATCGATATGGCACGAGTGCCAGTGCTGAAGGATAGAACGAGAGTCCACAGGCCTCAAGTTTTATCCTTCCATGATAAACGAGAGGCCACAGGCCTCAAGTTTCATCCTTCCATGATGCCACAAGTGCCATATCGATTAATCCATTCACACACGCATGTCCGTTCTGTGTTTATTACATGCTTTCATGTCTACAAAAACCATTATTAGAAGGACACTCAGCAATTCATTTGACAACAGTTACTACCAACCAAACAAACACATTTTTCGCCAACCAAATTTGCACTGGGAACCTGTTTTACTATTCGGCACATAGAACACATTGGAACTCCGGGGATGATTTTTAGCTATCGCTTGCGATTCAAATGGTAATTGCAGTGCATGATTTGTGGAAAATTCCAGTGAAATTTTGCTTCTTTATAAAAATAGTTCCCCAGCAATTTCCGTTCTGCACATATGTGCAGAACAGATTTTCATTTTCCGCATGGTTTAGTGTTGCTGTAGATGGGAATACCATAGAACAGGCATGTAATAAAAATTCTTGCCACACAATATGGCAGTATGTATTATTCCCAATTTTTCTCTTTGATGTAATCTGCCCCAAAACTTCTTACTTATCGATGCCTAGAAAACACTGTTCAACACTGTTCAACATGCCATCTACTTTTGCTCTCTTATTCCCAAGTCAGTGAAGTATCTGAGTATCGTTATCGGCCATGTCTAGAATGGTAGGCATTGGTATCGGCAAAACCAATAGCATTGGTATCGGCTCACCTAAACGGCCAAATCACCAAACATCAATTAATTCAAGGGCAATTGCAATGAAACAATTCAATGGTATTCATATACATGTAACATTTTGGAGTTTGACAGTCAACAAACATGGTCTCTATTTACCATTTTGTTCTAAAAATAGCAATTACACTTTTTATGCAAGAACTACCAATCGTTGCTCTGGATTTTGATTATTTTTGGTCTGGAAAACAACTAGTACAATATACATTATATAGTATACATGATTTTCTCTTGATCATGAATTATGCAAATTTGCCAGCCATCTTTTTAAGACTGCCTGTCTGTGGACAAAACACCAAAAATCATCCAAGTCACCAAAACTCAATTTTCTTCAGGATCAGTTGTTATAAAACTTAATACAGTGGTGTATACTGACAACAAGAAGAAGAGGTATGGAAACTTTCTAGAATATATCTCACCACTGCATAAATAAATATGTACCAATCTCACTACATGTATTTCTTTTTAGTCATTGCACGGGTCAGGGGATGTCATTTCTCAGATAGCAATGTTTTATTTTTTTCTGAGTTTTAAACCCTTTACAGATCTGAATCAGCCAAGGGTATATTTATTTATTTATTCATTTATTTATTGGGATTTAACGACACTTGCGATAGCCAGGGTCACCTCGTGTCGGACAGTTTTACAGGTGAGGAAGCTGGAGATAACCACTGAGCAATGGCGAGCAACTGTCAGGCTCCCCAACATACTAACTCCACACAAGCAGGGTTAGCATTTTTGGTTGAAGACAAGTGCATTATCGACATCAATGTGCAGTATGCCTTAATACACAATGCCACCGAGCCCCCATGTGGGCAGTGGTGTAAAGTGTCTTGCGCAAGGTCACAACGTGGTTGACGCAGGTGGGATTCGAACCAAGGGCCTCTCGACTTGCAGCCTGCACCTCTGCCTACTGAGCCACCACGTCCCCGGCCATGGTATGAATCAATCACGGTTTGAGTTGGTCATGGTCCAACTTAAGTCACTACCATACATATATACATATATTATTTGATATCAGTTTCAGTTGTTGACTGGCCTGACTGATGTGAGTTTAACCCTTAGAGACTTTAATTATCCTGATGTTCAAACGTCACTGGGAATTGAGTTTCTTCAATGTTTTTCAAAATTTGACGTCAAATGTCAGAAAGTACAAATAACAAGATATTTTTCACATTGGTGATTATCTGGTTGAGGGCTAGATTATTTTTTGGTGATCTGAATTTGTTATTCAAAACTTGTTTTATTACAAATTATTGGAGATTGCCCACTGGCAAATTTATTTAAACAAAATATTATTTGTGCATCACTGAATATGAAATATAAGCAAGGGAAGTGTTGGCTTTTGCTCTGGTGTCCTCGTTTTTTGAAAGCTCTGATAATGGCTTATTGCACTCAACCAGTTGAAAAGTCTTGACAGCAGGATTATATTAGTATTTTAAGCTGTGATAACATTTGGCTCAATGGTTGTCATTGAGCAGTTTTTGGGAGAAAATAGGAATTGATGTTAAAACTTGAAAAATCGAAAAATAATAACGAAACAAATGACCACAAAGTATCAAGGCGCTGTTTGATTTCATATGTAAAACGACATACAAAAGTATCACAGGGTTAATTGTTTTTGCTTTTCTTTTATCATTTTAGTCGTGAGTGATAGGCTCATCATGGATATGTCCTCGGACCTTGTCATGCACTGGATTAATGTTGGCAGGAGACTGGAAATCACAGAAAACACAATTGCATTGATCAAAGAAAAGCATCAAAAGGACTTGCGTAGTCAAGCCCATGAAATGCTCTTGAAATGGAGACAAATGAAGGGCAATGATGCGACAAGGAAATGTCTTGCAATGGCATTACAGGAGGAAAAACTCATGTTAATTGTTCACAAATATAAAATGGAAGAGGATATTGGTTCAAAGACATGTTAAAAATTGATCTCATTTGTTCATTGATGCAGTCCATAGAGACTTTCACCTGTTTTCAACAAACCTGTCATATCCACATGGAGTTGTCTTCTCCATTGTTGAAGAAGTTCGTCTGAGATGGATTTTAGTGTTGTAGTAGAATTGTTTTTAATGAATCATGTGTACACATGCCTTTAAATTCCTCCAAACTCACACCTATAATCGATAAATTAGAGAGAATAATGCAAAGAATAGGAAACTTGATACATTTTTGCTGCAAAATGAGTCTACAGTAGTAACACCCTGTGGTTTTAGTTGTTTCAAGACAAAATCTTCGCTGCCTATATATGCAGCAAAGACTTGCCTAGAAACAACTGCCAAGGTACAGTGGAACCCTGTTAATTGAATAGCCACTTTGCCAATGAAAATTATTCAATTAACAGGAGTATTCAATTAACAGGGATTGTGTCACTTTCCTGTTTTCCAGAGATAAATTTAGCATTTTTAGCTCACCTGACTGAAAGTCAGGGTGAGCTATTCTGATCACTTTTTGTCCGAAGGTCGTGTTTGAGTCTTTTTCTCCCAAACCACTGGCAACATTTTAATGAAATTTCACATGAGTAGTGGTTATGTAGGGGCATTTGGGTTTTCTTCAAATTGGATTTCTGCTCATATTGAGGAGAACATGGGGCCAAAATGCCTCAATTTTTTAAAAAATCTTCTTCTCATGAACCAGCTGTAGCAGAGACTTGATATTTGGTATACAGCTTCCTTTTGAGGTGTAGAATCAAGTTTGTTCAAGAGAAGATCGAAGGGCAATATTTGTTGTCATTATGAGAGGGATAAGAATTCTTGCCCTGCCCAAAATTTCCATTTTCCAAACTGAGAGGACAATTTGAACCAAATTTGATATGAAGTATTAATGGGTCATAAGTACTTGATTTATGCAAAAAACAATTTTCAAAATGCCACATGGGAGCCACAGGAGCTGAAAATAGAAAAAAAATTCAAATGCCCATATTTCCAAAACTACACAGCTCTGAGAATTCGTATTTGGTGTGAAGCTTCCTTAGGACCAACAGAAAGGAATGGTGAAAAAAAAATGGCTACCCAGTTTTATCATAGGGTACTTTTTCAGGACTTTTGAAAAAATTCTGAGTCAGCATTTTTTAACACTGTGGGTAATGAGGAAAATATTTAAGACTCTTCTCCAAAACCACTGCTCCAAAAGCTTCAAATTTCACATAAGACATCTTTGAAAGATTGTTTCACATGTGTGTTGAAAGCAAATCCATGGGACCATATTTGGGCTCTCTGGGAGCCCAAATGTTTAAATTAGTGCAGTTTCAGGAATATTCTTTAAAAATCTTCTTCAGATCCACCAATCAGAATCTTTTGATATTTGGTATGCAGCATCCTTAGAGGGGTGAGATTCATGTTTTCTCAAGCCAAGTCTCTGGGTTCATATTTGGGCTCCCTGTGGAGCCCGAATTATAACTTAGTGCAATATGATGAATTTTTTAGCTCACCTGATTGCATGTCAGTGTGAGGTATTGCCATCACTTGGCGTCTGGCGTCCGTTAACCATCTCTGGGTATACCCTTTCTATTTTGTTCAAATGAAGCGGCTGCCTTTTTCGGGAAGTGGGCAATGATGCCAAAGCCTAAAAGTCTTTAAAAATCTTTTTCTCATGAACCACCAGAGAGATTGCCTTAATATATGGTATGTAACTCTCTTTGGTGTTGAAGATTAAAGTTTGTTCAAGAGAAGTTGGTAGATCAACATTTGGGCGCTCTGTGAGCACATACCCATTTTGGGCTCCGCCCAAAATTTCTATATCAAGAACCGATGGGCCGATTTGAACCAAATGTGGCATGTAGCATAAGTGGGTCAAAAGTACTTGATTGATGCCTGAAATTCTTTTATCGTTGCGCTGAGAAAAAAATCAAATGCCCATATTTCCCAAGCTACATGGAACAGAGAACTGTTATTTGGTATGAAGCATCCTTTTGACCGGAAAAATGGATTTTAAAAAAAAAGGCCATTGGTTGTGTCAGGGTGTTCTGTAGGGGCGTTTAAAAAAATGCTGAGCCAGCATATTTGCAAAAATTGAAAAAAAAAAATTACTTCAGAACCGCTGATCAGAATCTTTTGATATTTGGTATAAAACATCCATAGGATGGTCAAATACAAGTGTGTTCAAATCAACCCCCTGGGTTCATATTTTGGGCTCAACAGAGGAGCCCAAATAATTAACTTAGGGCACTATGGGGAATAAGCTTTAAAAAATCTTCTTCTTCAGATCAAACAGTCAGATTCTTTTGATACTTGGTATACAACATCTCTAGAGGGGGCAGATTGAAGTTTGTTCAAATTGAGTCCCTGGGTTAATATTTGGGCTTTCTATGGAAGCCCGAATATTAACTTGGTGCAATATGAGGAATAATCTTTAAAAATCTTCTTCAGATCCACCTGTCAGATTCTTTTGATATTTGGTATGCAGCATCTTTAGGGGGGGTTAGATTCAAGTTTGTTCAAATGTGATCCCTGGATGAATATTTGGGCTCTTTATTGGAGCTCAAATTTTAACTTAGTGCAAGATGAGAAAATTTTCTTAAAAAATCTTCTTTTTCCGACCCACTAGTGAGAATCCTTTCATATTTGGTATGTGACATCTCTAGAGGCATAGGATTTGAATTTGTTCAAATCGACTCCGTGGGTTAATATTTGGGCATCCTATGGAAGCCTGAATATTAACTTGGTGTAATATGGGGAATAATCTTTAAAAATCTTCTTCTTCAGATCCACCAGTCAGATTCTTTTGATATTTGGTATGCAGCATCTTTAGGGGGGTTAAATTCAAGTTTGTTCAAATGGGATCCCTGGATGAATATTTGGGCTCATTATTGAAGCCCAAATTTTAACTTAGTGCAATATGCGAAAATTTCTTAAAAAATATTCTTTTTCAGAGCTGCTGTTGAGAATCCTTTCCTATTTGGTATGTGACATCTCTAGAGGTGTAAGATTTGAATTTGTTCAAATAGAGTCCCTGGGTTAATATTTGGGCTTCTGGTGGAAGCCTGAATATTAACTTTGTGTAATATAGGGAATAATCTTTAAAAATCTTCTTCTTCAGATCCACGAGTCAGATTCTTTTGATATTTGGTGTACAACACATCTGGGAGGGTTACATTGAAGGTTGTTCAAATCAGGTCCCTAGGTTAATATTTGGGCTTTTTATTGAAGCCCAAAATTTAACTTAGAGCAATATGAGAAAATTTCTTGAAAATTCTTCTTCTTCAGATCCACCAGTGAGACTTCTTTCATATTTGGTATATAACATCTCTAGGGGTGTCAAATTCAAGTTTGTTCAAATCGTTTCGCTTGTTTTTTCTTGTTTTTTTTAAGTTTTTAGGTGGGGAATCTAGAGAGAACCACACTGTTACCACAGTAGTTTAAAATAAAACAAAAATTTTGTTTGGTTGTTGGTTTTTAATGCTTCACAGTACATAGCTTTCCTAGGACCTGCAGAAAAATGAATGGCCAATAAAGTTGCCTTTGGTTGTGTCATAGCAAAGCAAAAAAATTGCTCTTGCTGCTAATCACTTACTGATACACTCTTCTGGTTTGATCATTTGAGCCAGGTGAGCATTTTAGGCTCATTTGAGCCTCTGGCTTTTAAAATCTTCTTATTCAGATCCAGCAGTTGGAATGTTTTGATATTTGGTATACAGCATCCTCAGGGAGGTGTGATTCAAGTTTGTTCAAGGCAAGTCTCTGTGTCCTTATTTGGGCTCCCTGTGGGAGTCCGAATTGTAACTTAGTTCAATATGAGGAATATTCTTTAAAAATCTTCTTCACATAGCTGACAGTTGCTCGTCGATGCTCGGGGGTTCTCTCCAGGTACTCCAGCTTCCTCCACCCATAAAACTGTCACGGTCATGATTAGCCATTGTGCATAAGTATGTGACCTTAAACACCGATAAATAAATAAATAAATAAATAAATAAATAAATAAATAAATAAATAAATAAATAAATAAATAAATAAATCTTATTCACATCCACCAGTAAGAATCTTTTGATATTTGGTATACTCTATCGTTAGGGAGGTGAGATTCAAATTTGTTAAAGCCAAGTCTTTGAGTTCATATTTGAGCTCCCTATGGGAGCCCGAATTATGACTTAGTTCAATAAGAGGAATATTTTTTTTTTTTTAAATTTCAGATCGACCGGTCAGAATGTTTTGATATTTGTTATACGGTTATCGTACTGGGTTCATATGCAAGTTTGTTCCAATCAGGACCCTCAGTTGATAGTTGTCAATGTCAGGTGAGCACCCTCAGGCCCCTTGGGCCTCTTCTTTCTTTTATATCTTGTTTGACATGAGCTCTGGCAGACAAGATAGAATAGATTAAATGCCTGTATTGCACGTACTGAAGCCAAATAGGTCCATAAACAAAGAAAAAATTGGGGAGAGTCAGGCCAAAGAAAACAAATGTTTTGGTTTGGGTTATCCGATCGACCCTATTTTAAGTATGCGAGTCCTGAAATTTTATCGGCCTTTCAAAAATTGCCATCTTTATCTAGCACCATAAACCCGAAAGCGCTGCTAAATCAGTATGGATTTTATCGAGTATGTTTCTCCATTGAAACAGAGTCTGCACATGTTTTGTGATTTTAATTTGTCATATTGCCGATTTTCGTCTGAACAATGTCAACAATCTTGGCTTTAATAAAAAGGAAATGCCCTCATTTGGACAAAATAAAGAAATTACAATCTCTTCCCTGTTCCGATCTGTTCTCCACAGCCACCAAATTAGGCAGACAGAATAGGGTGCCTAACTTTGATAACATTTATCGTCAGACAATAAATGTTATTGATGTTAGGCACCCTATTTGGTAGCCATAAATATCACCAAAAATAAAATGAGACCGATGATCGCTTGGCTATTCAAGTTTAATAACAGCACACCTGTCATTCTTACAAGTATAAGTTATTCTATTCAAGGTCGTCCAGTGCCATGTTTTTTCCTCGTACAGAAATTATGCAAATTAGATGAACTTTGATTTATTCAATGCTACTATTTTATTTATTTATTGGTGTTTAATTTCACATATTTCTGCACAATGGCTAATCATGACCGTGACAGTTTTACAGGTGGAGGAAGCAGGAGTACACGGAGAGAACCACTGAGCAACGGCAGGCAACTGTCAGCTCCCCAACATACTAACTCAAGCAGGGTTAGCATTGGTTGAAGACAGGTGCACCATTGACGTGCAGTATGCCTCAGCACACAATGTCACCGTGCCCCCACATGGGCAATGGGGGTGAAGTGTCTTGCCCAAGGACACAACGCGGTTGCCGCAGGTGGGATTCGAACCGAGGACCTCTCGGCTTGCAGCCTGCACCTCTACCAACTGAGCCACCATGCCCCCCCCCCCCCCCCCCCCATCTTCCTATCTAAAAGGAACAGTTTGCTGTACGTTCTCAGAAAATGAAACATTTGTATAATTCACGGGAAGGATGTATGACATTTATCTTTAAATCTTTGCAATATGCTGATAAAAAAGTAAATTTTCACCCGAAAAGCCATCAGAATGCACCATTTGATAGCTTCTTTTAAAAATTACACTAAAGGCCCCCTTGGTAGGATGCCTCTGTATAATGCCTAGATGAGAACGTCCCCTTTTGGGCATGATCTGTCAACCGTGATGGCTGCCCAAGCCCGAAACCCAAAAACTTTTAGCACAATCTGCAGGTCATGTTTAATATGGAGGGATTTCATTGTAACTTTTGGTAGGATGACTCCTTATGATGTCTAGATGAGAATTTCCCCATTTGGGCATGATCTGCCAACCGTGACGACTGCCCGAGCCCAAACCCCGAAAACCTTTAGCATAGTCTACAGGTCATATTTATTGAGGAATGTCATTGTAACTTGGTGGGTTGACTTCATATAATGTCTAGATGAGAAAGTCCCCTTTTGGTCCTGATTGGGCAACTGTGACGGCTACAGGGGCCCGAAGCCCGAAAACCTTTAGCACAGTCTACAGGTGATATTTATGAAGGGATTTCATTGTAACTTGGTAGGATGACTCCAAATAATGTCTAGATGAGAACGTCCCGTTTTGATCGCGAACATTCAGCCTTGATGGGTGCCCGAGCCCAAAAACCTTTAGCATAGGCAAAAGGTCATCTTTATGGAAGGATTTCATTGTAACCTGTTAGGTTGACTCCATATAATGCCTAGATGATGACATCCCCTTTTGGTCGTGATTGGTCAACTGTTATGGCTACAGGTGCCCGAGAACCTTGAGCACAGTCTACAGGTCATATTTATAAAGGGATTTCAGTGTAACTTCGTAGGATCACTCCAGATGATGCCCAGATGAGATTGTCCCCTTTGGTTGCGATCGTTGAACCATGATGGCTGCCCGAGCCCGAAGCCCCAAAACCTTTAGCACAGTCTACAGGTCATATTTATGAAGGGATTTCATTGTAACTTGGTAGGTTGACTTCATATCATGTCTAGATGATAACGTCCCCTTTTGGACACGATTGGGCAACTGTGACGGCTACAGGGGCCCGAAGCCCGAAAACCTTTAGAACAGTCTACAGGCCATAATTATGAAGGGATTTCATTGTAGCATGGTAGGATGACTCCAAATAATGTCTAGATGAGAACATCCCCTTTTGGACGCGATCATACAGCCTTTATGGCTGCCCGAGCCCAAAGACCTTTAGCATAGTCTATAGGTCGTATTTATGGAAGGATTTCATTGTAACTTGTTAGGTTGGCTCCATATAATGCCTAGATGATGACATCCCCTTTTGGTCGTGATTGGTCAACTGTGATGGCTACAGGTGCCCGAAGCCCGAAAATCTTGAGCACAGTCTACAGGTCATATCTATGAAGGGATTTCATTGTAACTTCGTAGGATCATTCCAGATGATGCCCAGATGAGAATGTCCCCTTTGGTTGCGATCATTCAACCATTATGGCTGCCTGAGCCCGAAGCCCAAATACCTTTAGCACAGTCTACAGGTCATATTTATGAAGGAATTTCATTGTAACTTGGTAGGTTTGACTTCATATAATGTCTAGATGAGAACGTCCCCTTTTGGACACGATTGGGCAACTGTGACAGCTACAGGGGCCCAAAGCCCGAAAACCTTTAGAGCAGTCTACAGGTCATAATTATGAAGGGATTTCATTGTAGCTTGGTAGGATGACTCCAAATAATGTCTAGATGAGAACGTCCCCTTTTGGTCGCGATCATTCAGCCTAGATGGCTGCCCGAGCCCAAAAACCTTTAGCATAGTCTATAGGTCGTATTTATGAAAGGATTTCATTGTAACTTGTTAGGTTGACTGCGTATAATGCATAGATGATGACATCCCCTTTTGGTCGTGATTGGTCAACTGTGATTGCTACAGGTGCCCGAAGCCCGAAAATCTTGAGCACAGTCTACAGGTCATATTTATGAAGGGATTTCATTGTAACTTCGTAGGATCACTCAAGATGATGCCCAAATGAGAATGTCCCCATTTGGTTGCGATCATTCAACCATGATGGCTGCCCGAGCCCAAAGCCCGAAAACCTTTAGCACAGTCTTCAGTTCATATTTATGAAGGGATTTCATTGTAACTTGGTTGGTTGACTTCATATAATGTCTAGATGAGAACGTCCCCTTTGGATGCAATTGGGAAACTGACGGCTACAGGTGCACGAAGCTTGAAAACCTTTAGCACAGTCTACAGGCCATATTTATGAAGGGATTTCAATGTAACTTGATAGGATGACTCGTTTTGGAATAATTTCACTGTAACTTGGTAACTTTCGTTGATATACATTAACTGTGAGGGCCACATACATTAACTGTGAGGGCCACATACATTAACTGTGAGGTCATATTAACCCACCCCTCAGCTCTTTAGTACAGTGTACACCTCATATTATTTTTATCAGAAACATAGCATACTGGGAACAGAAATGAACATATTCCCAATTATCACAATTCTTGTCTTATTTCATAATCCTTTCATAAACATTGAACATTATCCTTTTAATCAAACACAACACAGAAGTTAAGCTACAGTGTCATTGACACTTTCATTTTTTCTTTGGGTTCACCTTCCCATCTTCATTGCTCTCACCAGATATACCTAGGACGATACCTCACAGGCCATTTTTAGTCGAGTTGTGACGAAGTCAAACTCGACTTATAGTTTGATGAATGGTGGGTGGGCGGGCGGGTGGGCAAAACAATTGGTTTCCGGATGATAACTTGATAATGGTTCAATCCATGTTCATGAAACTTCATAGGGAGGTTGGTATAGGTGAGAGGAAGAACCCTATTCATCTGGGACTTGCTTGGTCAAAGGTCAAGGTCACAGTGACCTTCAACATAGTAAATCGTAAACAATTGGTTTCCGGACGATAACTTGATAATGGTTTGACCCTCATTCATGAAACGTCATAGGTAGGTTGGCCTAGGTGAGTGGAAGACCCCTATTTATTTTGGACTCACTAGGTTAATGACCAAGGTCACAGTGACCTTGAACATAATAAATCGTAAACAATTGGGATAATTTGACAATGGTTCCACCTACGTTCATGAGACTTCATAGGTAGGTTGGCATTGGTGCAAGAAAGAGCCCTATTTATTTCGGAATCACTAGGCCAAAGGTCAAGGCCACAGTGACCCTTCTCATTGTAAATTGTAAACAATTGGTTTCCGGACGAAGTTGATAATGATTAAACCCACTTTTGTGCTGTCACAACTCGACATTGGATTGGTGATCATATCGTCATTTTTGTTGTCTTAGCATGTTGAAGTTTCTCATTATTCATGCTCCTCTTTATTTGGGTGTTCTATTGAATGACCCTGTGGGCTGGGTGGTCTTCCACCTTTTGGGCTTCCGTCTATTGTGTAGTTTAGGCATGTGATGTTTTCCTCCCGCGCCCACGCGAAGGGGAACACAGTCGTTTGGGGCCTCCCGATTCGACTCAGTCTGGAGAGAGTTATACCCCCTCCTGGGGGGGGGGGGAGTTACGGCGTGGTTACCGCGGTAGCTGCTGACTTTCCTTTCTGGTGAAGAGATACCTGGTTTCGGGACTACTGCCCCCCCCCCCCCCCCCCCCCTCCAGTCAATATCTGAGGCTGTCGCTAGGGTTGTGACTCCTCTTTTTGGAGCCGAGCTCGGTTGCTTGCTGTCTCCTCTTTTCCGCCTTTGTCAACAGCTATTGATGTATCCGCTCCTGCTGCTACCCCATCGGTGATGTCATCGGTGTCCGTTTAAGCCGGCCTTGGCTTTTCCCTGCAGGGGTCTGCTGGGATTTCTGCTTCTTAGTTGTGGGATATCGGCCTCAACCTTCCCTAGCTTCAATTCGGCGAAGTTGGGAGTGATTGCCAGCTGATCCCCCTGCTGTGGTCTCTCAGCCGTCGAGCCCTGCAGGTTTTGATTTAGATTCGGATGTGCGTGGTGGGGTCACCGTGGACTCTGTTGCGCTTCCGTCCACGCACTCTGGTCCTTCGGCCAGTTTTGCGAGATCGGCGCATTTTTGTGCAGTCTGGACCTTCTGTCCCTCAAAGGTCCGCGGCGACTCTCCTGAGCTCCCGCAGTTCAGATCTTTTGGGTATTTTATACCCCTATAAGCATCTGTATTCAGATGTTTCCGCTGCGTCGTGTGTTCTAGAGGACCGCGACCCTTCGCTGGTTTAGACGGTCAGATGCAAAGCCACTTTGCCAGGCCGCTCCCTCCTCGAACCGGCAGATACAGGTTGTGAACTTAGGGAGGCCCCTCCTCACTCACGCAGGTTCTTTCAAAGAGCCTTCCCGTTGCCTCTAGCGAGGCTTCTAGTGTCTTCCAGGCGCCCTCTGCGGTGCCACCTCCAGGGATTGGAAGCAGGCCATTGCTTTCTGATCCCCCTGGTGTTCCTACACCATGGGAGGCATCGGCTGGTATGCCCGACATGGGCTATGTATCTTCAGACTCAGGCGATGGGTCAGACACACCTGACGTTGAGAGCCATCAGTCTTCTGACTTGGGGGCAGTTCATGCCTTTGTGTTTGAGTTCCTTCAAACCATCAGACAAGCCGAAGGTTTCAGCCAGGCCGCGATCATCGGTCGTGCGCCTAAAGCCTGTGGAGCAAACTACTTTTGGGTGCCTTCGACCGTACCAGTCGGTACAAGTGGTCGAAGCTTTTGCAGCATTGTGTCTAGATCCTCTGGCTTTCGCCGTGGATGCTCTATCACTCGATTGGAACGGTCTAGCCGGCTTCCGATTCTGCCTCAGGTTCTAGCCAAGATATGAACCTGCAGTTGTCGAATCATTCTGATCGCTCCCCTGTCGCCTCAGCGGGTGTGGATCAATCAGCTCCGCTCTCTGTTGGCGGCAGTTCCGGCACGTCTCCCTCTACGTCACGACCTTCTTTGCCAAGGTCAACCGAGGAGATTTCACATCGACCTGACTTCATTGTGCCTTCACGCATATCTTTTGTCAGGTCCTGTCTCCTCCGTGGAGGTTTTTCGAGACGAGCAGTGGCGTGCATTTCTTCTTCAAGGCGGCACTCCACCGGTTTAGCCTCTGCGGCTAAATGGAAGATCTTTTGTTGATGGTGTGCTGATCACTCTGTTGATTATGCCGATCCTTCGATAACACAGATTGCCAAGTTTCTGGTATATGTATTTGATTCTCGGGGTTTCCAACCTGTTACCATCTGAGGGTGCAGGTCCATGCTTTTGGAGACCTTTTCGAATGTGGGAAAGCGTCGTATTGGCACTAATCTGTACCTCTCCAAACTTATTCGGCACCTTTCGTTGAAAAGGTCTCTGATTTTGCTTTGCTCGGGAGGGGGGGGGGGGGGTCAAACCTTTATCCCAGGTGGGTACAGTGGTGGCGCCATGGGGGGGGGTGGCTACAGCCCCCCCCCCCCCCCCCCCCCCCCCCCCCGTCGAAGCCCCCACCCCCACCTGTCGGAGAGTCTTGTAAACCCGACTTCACGACAAATTTCCGACAATCGAATGTAGATATCTCGTCTTGTGTCGATCAAGAACGAGGTATATGGTTCTAGTGATTCTCACGAAATTCCTTAATGTCCCGAAATATTATAATATGTTTACGTTAAATAATCAACGAACATACTCAATTTGCTTCTTTTTTGATTCTCGAATTGACCAATTTTCACTCATTTTCCTTCGTTCCTTCATTTAAAATCGACATACCTAAATTAAGCTTGAGCCATGGCAGAGCATTTACTTCGGCCTCATTGAGAAATTGACTGGAAAAAACTATATGAAGGAGAACAACTCCCTCGACCTGAACGCACAATTTCCAGGAGATTAGTTTTGGACACAACTTACAAACTTCAAAGACTTTTGTCCAGAAAGAAGGGGAAAAACGTACTTGCTAATTCCATTTTTTATTAATATGTGTATTTCGCCAGACAGTTTTATAAGGCCGCTCATATGAGCGGGCCGTATTATGGTATGGCAATGCCCGTCCGTCCGTCTGTTAGCTTTTGTTTGTCCACGCGATAACTTGAAAACAATACATCCAACAAATACTATTTTTTATGGCTGATTAGTCATGACTAGATGATGGTTCCTTCCGATAACCAGCATTCTGACATATCCAATATGGCCACCACGGCAACCATCTTGGATTTTCAGGGACTTTTGATTGTCCACGCGATGACTTGAAAACTATTGATCCAACAGATGCTGCTTTTTATGGTTGATTAATCATGACTAGAGGATGGTTCCTTTCGATAACCAGCATTCTGGCATATCCAAGATGGCCGCCATGGCAGCCATCTTGAATTTTTAGGGACTTTTGATTGTCCATTTGATAATACAACAGATACTGTTTTTTATGGTTGATTAGTCATGACTAGAGGATGGTTCCTTTCAATAATCAGTATCAATGTCCGTCTGTCCCTCCGTTAACTTTTATTTGTCCATGCTATAATTTGAAAACAATACATCCAACAGATACTATTTTTTATGGTTGATTAGTCATGACTGGAGGATGGTTCCTTTCGATAACCAACATTCTGGCATGTCCAATATGGCCGCCATGGCAACCAATCAGGGAGTTTTGGTGACTTGATTCTCCACGCAGTAACTTGAAAACAATATATTCAACTTTAATGGGTCGTAAGCCAGGAATGTACAATTATTTTTGAAGGAATTATTGACCTTTTGTTCAACTAAAAATTTCTCCACAAGCGCAATTTCTTCATAGGCGGCCGTATATTGATCCACCGCCTGGTGGTGCACTTGTTCTTTATGTTCCCACATAATATTACACAAAATAGGAACAAAATAGAGAAAAAATATCTAATGTAAAGATAAAAAAGTTAACAGGGAACCATTGTAGGGGTCGGTTGGGTCTCGACGCCGCGAGACAATTACATCTCAAATATATTCGCGCGTGCTTTCATGCGTGAAAAATCACGGGAGATAGCTCGAAATTCTGGCTTTTACAGGTGCTCTTCCAGTTCAATTTGGCTAGTGGTCGCTTAACTAGACGAAGAGATAATATGGTGCGGACAGTTATTTGGCACCCTACCACCCTCTTCTGTCAATTAGTGATTCATGCCTGCAACTGTCGGAGGTTTTGGCCTAGTGACCATGTGCCTCTTGCAGAAGTCAGCCATTTTGTTTTCATGTTATGAGGCATATCATATTCCACCTAGTAGGAACAAGGTAAAGGAGCGATGATGCTGGTTAACACGTTGCCGTGGCTCAGCAAGCTGGCAGCCCATATAGGGAAGTGCTATGCAGTCCGTAGTGGCCCTGCAGTCATGTTGCTCCAAGTTGGCAAGAGGTGATGGAGCGAAGCATTCGCTCAGCATGTCGCGGTGGCCCAGGAAGCTAGTTGCTCCTGTTGGGAAGGGGATGAGCTCTCTATGGTGGATTTGCAGGCATATTACTCCAGTTATGAAAGAGGTATTGGCAGTTTGCCAGCATGTCGTGGTTGACCCGCAAGCTGGCTGCTCCCGGTTGGAAAAAGCTGCACTGACTGTTGTGATTTTGTAGGCATGTAGGGAAGTCGTAGGTCATTGGTGTTAATGGGGTGATGCTGTCTCTCGGTATGTATTGTTTTTAATCGCATTCTATTAGGAAGTAATTGGATATCTTCATTAGAGAAGGAAGTCTTTGGTTTGAGAGGTATTTGTATAAACTTCCGTCCTTTACCCAGTACAAATTATTTGTAATTCTCAGTATATTACGGCAGCGTATTCGCTTCATTGACTTAGTTCATTCAACTTAATTATATTGTAATTACAATTTACTAAATTGTTATTACAAGTCACTAAATCGTAATTACAATTTAGTAAATTGTAATTACAATATAATTAAGTTGTAATTTCAACTTAGCTAAATTGTAATTTCAACTTAGCTAATATTTTAAATTGTAATTACAACTTACTTTTCTTGTAATTACAATTTACTAAATTCTTCCAAACGTTTATGATTGGTTGTACAACCATCAGGTAAACAAACTAGCTAAATTGTAATTACAATTTGGCTAGTTTGTTTACACGATGGTCAATATATTGTAATTATAATTTAGCTAAGCTGTAATTACAATTTAGCTCAGTTGTAATTACAATTTAGTAAGCTGTAACTTTCCGAAGAAAGGTGAGTTGGGCTGGAGATTGACCTTGCCCCTGGCGATCCGGCGTCCTCCGACTGCTCCCCTTGCGAGGAGTGTGTCAGGCTGGACATGGACCGTTCAGGGGTACAAGGTATGGACCTTCTGAAGTTTCTTTCTGCCAATTTCTCTTCCCTCTCCGACTTCTTCTTTTCTAGAAACTCCACCCGTCGGCGGGCATCACGCAATCTGGCTACTGGTCCCTTCATTCTATTTCTCTTCTTTGGCTCTTGTATTTCGGCGGATAGATCTTCACCCCCCCCCCCCCCCCCCCCAGCAAGTCCGAGTCACTTGGAGGGTGACCAGTGTGGGAGGAAATCCCCCCCCCCTCCCTTACAAAGGTGCTACACCTCTCCAAGGACCTCGATTCGATTTCAACTGAATTGTCGTATTGTGCATTTGGATACTCCAGGTGGTAGCTACGGTAACCTTCATTCTGAACAGTGTTTCTTGAATAACAAGTGGAAGCTCGATTGTTCAGTTCTTGACACATCAAGAGTCCAAGGTGTGAATGAAGTCAATTCTGCTAGAAAGCAAGCAAGATTAATGGTTTTGCGCACATGGGCGATGTGGGTTAAGCCCCTTTCGACCCTCTTTAACAGCAGATTGAAGTTTTCCGTATCATGGCTGGGCGCGTTAAACGAGGAGGAGAAGGTTCTCTGTGTCCCAGGCGGCTTTTCTTTAGAGGTGGTGGCGATGTTGGTGATACATTCATTGGCGGGGTTGAAGAAGGAGTGCTGGAGGACCAACTAGGTTGGTATGTTCTAGTCCTTGCAGCATCGTGTTGCTGAGTTTTGTCTTTAGGCTGTGGGTGTTAATTTTCATCATCATGATCTCTGTTATTTTCTCATCTGTGTACTTAGCATCCCTGAAGATTTTGTTAGTATTCTGCATGTCTTCTCACAGTTCCTCGTCGTCGACCTCCATTCCCAGGAACGCTTCCACGAAGTCCGTGGTGCCTACCTCCTGAGCAGGGCTCTGTCCGAAGAAGCCAGAGGAAAAACAGAGCGGTTCGGATGGATCGTCGTCCGAGTCAACCTCCTGTACCAAAAACTGATCGCTTTCCCCATCTCCTCCTCTAATGAGGGTGGAGATGGATCGGTCTCCTGTCGATCCGGTGTCCTCCGGTTCCGTCCCTGGGGCGGGGAGTACCGATCTAGACGTGGATCGAGCAGGGGTGTCAGGCATTGATCTTTCAACGTCCTTCCTCTCCTCTACTTTCTCTATCTTCTTCTTATCCAAGAACTCCGCCCTTCGACGAGCATCACCTTCTTCCTCTTCTTCTTGGTGGTGGCTGATCTGCTTCGGCGGCCTCCATCCAGCTTTTCCGAGTCACTTAGAGGGTGACCAGAGTGGGATGAAGTTCCCCCACGAATTTGCTACACCTCTCCAAAGACGTTGGTTCTGTTTGATTTTATAAGACTGAATCTAATAATCCCAAATCCTTGGTTACTTCGTAGAATTATCACAAACAACCCGACAAGTTGTACTAGTTCGAATTCCTTTGGAATCCTCTGCTCCACTTCTATCCATGTTACTATTTTATTGCCTATCCAACCCTGTTCGTTTGTTCTGCTGGTGTATACCCCAGTACAGTAGAAGACCTTATCAGTTTGAACAGTTTTGTTTATTGTTACTATATTTCGCTTTTCTGGCCTGGTCTAGCTTGTTCTAACCCTATTCCGAGTACTCCTGTTCTTGTTTCTAACAACATGATTCATCTGTCCAGATCTTCCAATCAGTTCAGTTTACTGCAACTAGCTACCAAATCAGATCGCTCCATTCATGTAAACCCACCCACTGTTACATCGTTCTCTAATGCAAGGGTTCCTAAGAATAAGTCCAAGAGTCAAGCAGTAACTCGAACATGCATTGCTTGGACAACTCGAATTCCATCGAGCAAATGAGCTATCCACTATTTGCTTGACCGAGTGACTGATCTCGTTATTTGATGATACCTACAACTTTGCTCCTATAAGCTCCTAGCGTCTATATAGCTCATAGCTCCAATGCGACTCCTGGTAGTTTTACCATCGGCTTCCACCTTGTATTGAACTATAGGTCCTACGACCAGAAGGTGTTGTAGGCTTTTTTAGTATGGTGTTCTGCCAGCCTTGTAGTCTTGTACCACATACTGCCTTGTACCATTACTATTGGCCATCACTATTCTGCCCTGTACTAGAGTGCCTTATCCATTACTAACTTGGGGCACAACTACGCCCTTGATACATTAATGCCACTACAGGTCTCAGTTCATATCAGTATCATACTTTCACTACTGCTTGCTCGGACAACTTTTTCATACCTATTCCAGGTTTCCCAAAATAAGCTACCGAGTAGTCATTTTTGCTCTACGACTCATCTCGGTATTTGAGGATACCTACAGCATAGCTCCTATACAGCTCCTAATTATATATGACATCCAGCTCCTATACGGCTCCTAGTAGCCTTGCTCTTGGCTTCTAGACCACCCAAGGCATTCATAGGTCTAAAACACTTCTGCTAACTTGTACATAGTCTATCTGTCCTAAGATCAGCAGGCACTTTCTTCACCCAATACTTTAGTATTCTACCAGCCTTTCAGCCTTAGTAGCATATAACGTGCCCGCACAAAATCGTGGCGTTGTGTATATACTGCGTACAATAGTATAGTACATTAAGATGCATAAGCATGGGTATGGTATTGAGTTTATAGTAAAGGTATGTGATGGAGGATTGATTGGGAAGCTGACTTTTCTTGAAAGATTTCCCGCGAAACGGTTGGCGTTGCCAATGACATTGTATGCACGCGACGTCATCACACTGCTCAATCAAAAACCGGATTCTCAGAGTACATTATGTGATTAACATGGAGAATACAATAAGATGCTCAGAGAAAAAGCGATAGCCGTTAATCAAGATATTTACATTTTTATCGAAAGAGAAGATATATAAAAAGGTAGGTACCAGTAGTTTAACTATCCCCCGAAGTCCTGTTCGCCAACAGTATCTTTTACTGTCCATCAAATGGCTGCACAAAATGGGAGGGTCCGCTGAATGTTTGGCTTTTCTCCAGTACGAGTGGCCTTTTATCAAAATTTCGGGGTTTCCATATCGACTTATAGGCTTATAATCACGGCGGAACATCTTTCCACTTGAGACGCCCAGGTTACATGCCCTTCATTGCTCCGAAACAATGAAATTTTACGATGTCTTGGGGAAGGTGTAAAACAAGAATGACAACGCGATGTTTCAGAGCGTGACAACGGGATTTCAGGGCGACAAGGGAAGTTTCACGTCAGGTGAAGCCACTCCGGTGGGGCGGAATTCGAACCTTTTTAAACAATACCACAAATTTAATTGTACAGCACGTCGATGGTGCACTTGTCTTCAACAATGCTAACCCTGTTTGTGTGGAGTTAGTATTTGGGAGTTTGACAATTGCTCGACGGTTACTCCGGCTTCCTCCACCCGTAAAACTGTCCGATACGGTGTGACCTTGGGTGTCGAATGTGTCTTTAAACCCCAATAAGTAAACAAATAATTATCCTATGACTGGTATTGCTACTAAGTTATGCTACGCCAGCAGGCGGTATTGTGGACCAAATGCATAGTTGTCTAGTACGGTTGAATAATATGTACGGACCGTATCCCAGCTGGTTCAGTGTTAACTCTTAGTACTATTGATCCACTCAGTGCGTAATACACTCCTATAGTTGATATAGGTAGAACAGAATGCAATGCCAGATGGTATTGTGGTCAGTGCATAGTTATCTAGCGCGGTAGGAGAGGGTGTGCGATCTGCACTCCTGTTTATGTGTTGTTAGTTTTGTGTATTAATAACCCATTGAATGCTTTATATTATCCTATGAGTATAGGTAGTGCGCAATGCTAGGTCATGTGGTATTGCGAGGTATTGCTTGGTTGTTTAGAACGGTAGTGTAGAATGAACAATTTGTTGGTCTATTACTCCCTTAGTTATACTAACCCATCGACTGCGGAATATGGACAACCGTGGGACTGACGTGAGCCTATGTTTCAATAAGAATAAAATCCTCACCCTCTCATTGGATGAAGGCTAGAGTAGTTTCTTTAATATTTACGGCTCCAGTAGCAACTGTTACCGTTTGACGTCACAACGCGAAATATTTGAAATGACGTCGTCCGTTTCGTAATTGCTTCATCAACGGAGTGACTAGCAATCCGCTTCATTTTTCTGGATGTTTCATACGTGCAGCAGACGGTGTTCCGGATGAAGTGTTGTTTAAATTACAAACCGATTTACGATTTGAACTTAGATGGAATGAGTTTATCTGGTTTATTGATTATTTATCCAGTGCCGCCGCGGGTTACACGAGAGGTTTATTTACTAAACCTGTGATCGTTAAAAGTTGCCTTGCAGAAGGCAACTTTAACGATCACAAGTTTAGTAAATAAGAAATAAGCCTCTCGTGTTTCACAATGTAGGTTTTGGGCTATTAATAGTGTCTTATTGGAACATATACGTTATTATGATGAGTTGACGGTAATTTATAATTTATAGTTTGGTGGTTTGGGGACTACTATGGACTGTTTGAGGCGTTGTGGGCTACTGGGGGCTGATCGTAGAGCTGGTTTGAGGACTTGTGGGAACTGATGAGAGAGTGCTGTGGTTTGGCATGCCGTGATGGTAGCATCTGGTCGATCCATGGCATGAGAGATATGAAACGGCCTATCAAACGATGAATGGTTTCAGACGGGGGAGAAACTGTGCGGGTGTATAATAGATAAGAGAAGACTTTTCAACATTCAATACATTTTATTCTATTTAACAACATGTACAATAGATAACAATAATTTTACAAAATATATTCATTTGACAAAACACGATCTGATTGCGCCAGTTTACTGCAACTGGCTATCTAATCAGATCACTCCATTCATCTAAACCTCACCCATTGTCACATCCTTCTCGAATGCAAGGGCTCCTAAGAATAAGTGTGCACAAATATACACGATTAATTAATGACCTGTAAACTTTTTTCAACATTCAATGCATTTTATTCTGTTCAACAACATGTACAATATATAGCATTAAGTTTACAATATATATTCATTTCACAAAAGACGATCTGATTGCGTCTTTCGTGTGTACAAATATACACGCTAATTAATGACGTGTAAATTTTTCAACATTCAGTACTGTATATTCTGTATATATACTGTATATTCTGTTGAACAACATGTACAACATGTACAATATATTACAGTAATTACACTGTATTACATTTACTACTTTGTTCTGGAGGATGTAGTCTGGAAGGTCTTCAAGCATCGGGTGGTCTTTCAGCTTATTCACAAAGAAGGTAACGTTGGTAACTCTCTCCATCAGTCATTTGGTAGTTTCATCTTGGCTCATTCCAGGATATCTTGTTCCATGACATCAGTTAGGAATTCTTCAAAGTCTTCTTGACAACATACGGATTGTGGGACATCAAGTACCCGGGCGTTGTATTGTGATCAGGACAAAACTAAAAGTAATGTTAATCTTAAATCTCAGCTGTTGTGTCAGAAATTCGGTGGGCATCAATTGATCGCTCATCATCATTAGGTTCACATCGTTGATCCGGTAGTTATACTGTTCATGGACTCTTCTATTCATAATATGACGAATTCTATTAGAACTCCAGTTGTCTTGGTATACGGTCATCATCACACCGGTCTCTTCTTGTGGAATCATATTCCGATCACAATCGATCAGATCAACATCATAACGGGTGGTCTGTGGTCGTTTAGGTGGTTCTCTCTTCGGTTCATTGGTCTTCCGTTTAGCAGGTACAGTAATAGGTCGGTGGGCGACGGTCTGATGCCGATTAAAATGGAGTAGTTGGTCAAACTCCTGGCCGCATTCCAAGCAGGTATAGATATCCAGGCTTTTCTACAGATGTTGTTCCAGCTTCTCTTCCCTAGTACAAATCTTGTTACACTTGGTTGAGCCTGAGGTGTTCTTCTCTCTACCGTGCTCTGTACGCACATGGCGGTTCCGGTTGCAGCGGTCCGTAAAGGTCTTCCAATCCTGTTCACGGGTATAAACATCAGTCCTGGTACTTATCGTTATCATGCAAAGAACGCCACTCTTTAAATGGTACCTCGATCATGGAATCGAGGTGACAAAAATTTACAAAGTCATACAGTATGAACCAAAAAGGAAAGGTGCTTCAAGAAGTTTGGGGAAGAGATATCACCGTCCAGAAGAGACGGCGATCGGAATCTAGATACGGCAAGTGTACTCGGACACACATTGAAGTATTTGTTCAGAACGATCGACAATGACACCCATTTTACCATCTTCAACGAGAAGAACAAAGACAACATCGTAGGCCGCCCTTCAATAATTTTCGACTGTCATCAAGAAAAAAGACTAAAAATTTGATCTATTCAGTATGGAGAGAAGGCTAAAACGTGTGGAGGTGTAGTTGGGTATGATGCCAACGCACTTTACTTGAGTTGTTTAATGCAAGAGATGTCAACTGGAATGTGTACAAGAAGACGAAGAACGGGACTATAAACCTGAACAAAAGCAATACCACCTGCCATTCATTCCGTTCTATCTATACCAACTATAGGACAGTATTACGCCTTGAGTGGATCAATAGTACTGAAAGTTTACATTGAACCAGCAGGGGCACGGACCGTACATTTTATACAACCGCTCTAGACAACTATACATTGGTCCACAATACTGTCCGGCATAGCATTACATAGTTCCTGTCATTACTTTCATGCTATCTTTCAGATGGCTAAAATTGATTGTTTACGGAAAGAATGGTCTATTGACAAGTGAAAGACAACACAATGATGAAAATATGTAGTATTTTAATGGCGCTAATTACACATATCTGTCACTAATGTTTTTGGTGGAAAAATGTTCGCTCGACAAGTATGGTGCTAGAACGGTGCATGAAACAATGCCGGTCATTACTGACAAAAATTGTAACCTCCCGAACACGAATGCAGTGTCTGGCGTCAGTGGCGAGTGTATCCACCACGTGCCCAAATGGCAGTCTGAACCCTCCTCCAAATGCTACCAGTGAGCCTTCTGATACGGCCCAGAGGCAACTGATGCCACTCCTCATGCAATGCTGCTTCCAAATTTGCCAAATTCTGCACAGGCGGATCGCTTGCTTGCACAGGACGTTCAAGAAATTCCCAGATGTGTTCTAAGGGTTTCAAATCGGGCCTCATTGCAGACCAAGGTAGTGTTGTAATAGCTTTGTTCTGAAGGAATGCTCCCACATCATGGGAATGGCCTTGCATTGTCGTCCATGAATACAGGGCGAATGGCCAACGGGTGGTTGTCAAAATGAGGCACGACAACTGGATTGAAAATGTCCCGGATGTACTGATGACTCTTGAGATTCTCACTTACAGTCACCATATCAAGTTTACAATCATGGGAGAGGCATCCCCAGATCATTACTGACCCTCTACCATAAGGAACGGTAGATCTGATGATCCCGAGCATGTAAGCAGTATTTCTATGCCTCCACACTCTCGTGCGATCATCTGTGACGTGAAGCAGGAACCTACGTCCGTCTGACCAATGCTCAGTGCTTTGAAACGGTTTCGGACAGTTCTGTTTCACAAATGCCTGTTGGGGAGCCAAATGTATTTCAAAACCCCACTTGAAGCAAAGGGTTCACGCCTAACGAGGCGTGTCAGCCTTCAGTCTTCCCGAGGAGATGCCTTTTGGGGTTGTCCAGGCCTTGGTCGGTCATTTACATCGTTAGTTTGTTGATGTTTTCAGACAAGTCTGCTGATGACAGAAAAACTGTAGCCAAGTTTACTTCCAATAGCTTTGAATGACATGCCTGTTGCATGTATGCCAACGATTTGCCATCTTAGTGCCTCTGACAGTCTCCTCCTTGCCATGTCAACATTTATTGATAAAAAAAGTGACAAATCTTCTTGTTTTATACCCAGATATTGCATGTGGATGACAGTGTTTTTCGTGACACTCGCGGGATGCATACTTCACGTGGACGAGGGGATGTGTTTGGGGTATATTTATATATTTTATCAACCAGAAACATCATGTTTCACGAGATGAAATGTACTGCAAGACATTGCAGTCATTAAAACATAATAATCAGTAAAAGCAAATTCACTGTCACGAAACATTTCAGGGGGTCCGTAATAAAGTTCCAGGTGTATATTTATAGTATTAAATAGGATAACAATTTATTTATATTGATTTATTGGTGTTTAACCCTTTACCCAACGTAACGACCAAAACCGACCAGCGCTATTATCAAAATCATTTTAGTTTCAAAAACAAAGGTTATGACCCCGCGTTGGAACGAGCTCGTTTTTGTTATTCACGATTTTTTTTTTTTTTTGCAAGTGTCGTCTGCTTTTCATGTTAGGTAAACGGTTAAGGTCACATATTTCTGCACAATGGCTAATCATGACCACGGCATTTTTACGGGTGGAGGAAGCCGAAGTACCCGGAGAGAGCAACGGCGGGGCAACTGTCGGCTCCCCAACATACTAACTTCACACAAGCAGGGTTAGCGTTGGTTGAAGACAGGTGCACCATCGACATGCAGTACTCCTTAGTACACAACGCCACCGTTCCCCACGTGGGCAATGGGGTGTCTTGCCCAAGGACACAACGCGGTTGTCGTGGGATTCGAACCGAGGACCTTTCGGCTGCAGCCAACACCTTTGCCTACTGAGCCACCGCGCCTAGGATAACAAGGCTACATAAAACTTCCGACGGAAATTTGAAATGCTGTACGTCCTCGCCTGCTATTTGAGACACCCGGGGATACTGTGTGCGTCAGAAGTTTCTGTCGGAAATTTTATAGTCTCGCCCTACTGCAAGAAGAAAAGATATTTACACCACAATTATTTACGCCACCACTCATACAAAGACCAGGGAATCCCCCAAGCGTGCAATCTTACCAATACAAGATTGTTAAAGATAGTTTGTTATCACAATTCGTTCCATTTTCGTATTAATGCGAGGGTTTCAATTTCTCACTGAAAACATAGATATTTTATTATTCGTTGGAATGCGGATCAATTTTTCATGTTGTCGTATTATGTGAAACAAGATACTGACATA
Organism: Pictodentalium vernedei; assembly: GCA_031216915.1. NCBI lineage: Eukaryota > Metazoa > Mollusca > Scaphopoda > Dentaliida > Dentaliidae > Pictodentalium > Pictodentalium vernedei. The sequence goes on from CM062297.1 coordinate 379,270,090, forward strand.
AGTGAAAGATGATTTAAAATGAAAGTGGGGGCGCTACTAATCAAATAATCAGAAAATCTCGAAAATTTAACCCTTTACCCAGCGCACAGGATATCAAACTTTATTGTTTTAATTATTGTTTTTTTTTTAATTTTTCAAAAGTTTTCAACAAAACCATATCAAGTGACCCTCATTGGAACGAGCTCGACCAGCTCGTTCCAATGAGGGGGTCACATGATTTGATTTGTTGAAATTTTTCGATTTTTCTTCAACTGCTAAATTTGAAAAATACGCAGGTGGATGCGGTCGGTTCATTATGTAAAAGATTGTCAAATTGTCTAGTTGTTATCTCAAATGAAACTTAAATTAGACCTATATTAATCTGACTTTTCAACTACATTATAAAATTAAATTTATACCTAAAAAAACTTTAAAATCTGTTTTTCAGGCCCTCCGGCGCGTCCTTCGGGCTGCCGCATGCTCCTTTTTTATAACCAATGCAAATTTTAAAAAAATAATAATTAAATGGTTTGTGTCTGATATTTTACCCAAGTAAATAAAATTGATAAATTTGTCCTTTGACTGCAACAAGATTTTGCAATGCATTTGCAAGCATTTAACTAACTCACACACAAGGGACGAATTACCATCATCACCCATGCTATTCTGTAGATTATGAGGCCTAAAACATAAAACAAACCAAGAACATGAACTTTTGATGGCAAAGAAATAATTACAAAAATAAAAATTAAAATAAAAAACCGCCCGCCCACATGCAATTTTATAAAAAAATTACCTAAAAACAGAAGATGTGCTTTGTGGACAGGCATGTCAACCGGTACAGGTACCGCCGGTTCCCTCATGCTCCAACCGGTACCGGTACTGAAGCTTTTGTCCCGCCGGTACCGAGACAAACTTATTTTATGTGGAAATTCCTAACTGAACGAGGGTAAACGGGCTGATAATCGTGCAGGGCACACTTGCACGACATACTTTTAACTTATTTGTGAATGAACATGTCAAAAATCTCTTCAGGTGCATGTTCTATCTGCACCTCAACTCGATAAGGCCGACCATTTTGACTTTTCATACGTCGCATCCAAGACACTGAAAGGGCCAACATCCGTTACTTCAAGGACATTATTCTGTGGTGATACAATGTATCAAAGTAATCATAAAGCACGATCTTTGTTGATTTTAACGCATATGGTCAAATGAATGCTATGGTTCTATATGACATGGATATGAAATGTGCTATCTTGCTAGAAAAAAGGAATCCAGTCAGTTACTTACTGACTGCACAATGATTTCAACGTGTACAACAACACACAGTCACACATACAACGCTTCAAGTCAATGAGATATCATGTTCAAGCAGTGTGGGAACATGATTTGATCATCTTTAGTTCATCCACAAATACTTACCCGAGAAAACATAGACACAAACAAATTTTTACAGTACAGGGGACTTATTAAATGTTAAGTCTTACCGCCACAGAATCTCTAGTCGCCAGTTTTACCGATTCATTCTAACAAGAAAATGACATTTGACACTGGGGCCCTGCGAATCACATATTTCGATTCGAATCGAACCGAGTCTGCTATTCGAAATCGAATCAAACTTCGAATCGAATACAAGTGTCTCGGCGTCCCGACTGATAAAATATTACAATTACATCATCAAGGCATGCCTTAGTCGAAGGCATGCCTTGATGATGCAGTTGGAATATTACCCAATAAGGATTTTTGTCCAAAAACAGAAATGGAGGTGAGAATTCTGTACTGGGCACTGTACGGAGCTAGCCGCTAGCAACCGTGAGCTCATCATAGATATTGCTTGGAAACTTTAAATTTGCCTTGAGCAGTGGAAGTGAGTAATGAAACTGGAATTAGCATGGGTGGTGGAATGGGTACAGACGCATTTTATGTTAATATAGCGGAAATTACTCCCAATCTTTTATTTTCAACATTATTTATGTACAATTTCTCTCAGCTATACATTTTGTGGTGAGTCGACAAAGATGACTGATTCCAAACGAAATTCCAGTGAAAAGATTCGAAGGAAAACGAATCGGGCAGTCGAATCGAACCGCGCACCAGCTTGACATTAGAAATCAAATCGAATCTCAAAGCTTCGCAGGGATCTATTTCACACTTTGCAAAACATAGACAGAACAAGAAACAGCTCCGTGTCGATATACACCTGAACAATGGACAATTGTAGGTAAAACTGTTGAAAGCATTGGACAATGGGATACACAATACTTGACAGATATCAGATTTTGCATTGGAAAGACTGGTCATCAGACATTTACAAACACTATGTGAACAAATATTTAAAAATGATACAAGAAGCTAGTGGGTATCCAGATTGGATAGAATCAAAAATAGACCAAGACATATTTAAAAAGACTGTGCACAAATTGAAAACATGTACTTGGAAAATCTTGATAAAACTCCAGGAAAAAGGTCATTTACAAAAACCATATTAGTTTGTCTTTGGGGAAAATACACATAACAATATAAAATCTAAAACCAAGTACATAAAGGAGCCATCAAACTATTTTGAAATAATACAGAACAAAGCCATTCTTGTGAATAATGTGGAATATTCATTTGCAATGATCAATTGTTTTAGTAAATTACATTGACAATACAGATATTTATCGCCCACACAGTTCATCTAATGCTATAGGGTCATTTGCCACTGCTTATGCACGCTTGGAATTGTGCACAGTTTTAGAACATTTAGGAACAGGAGTCTTATACTTTGATAGAGACGGTTGCATTTACATACACAACCAACGCTTTGGAATCCACAAATTTCGAAGAGTATTTTAGATCAATGGACAGATTAATATCCAGATTAAAAAATCATAAAGTTTACCAGGTTTAGAGATTAACCGATACGGATTGCAACGGTCATCTGCTTGCCGGTTAGATGAGCTCACAATCGGCCGATTGTGAGTGTCGGTGTCAGTTAGTCACAATGAATAGGAGTAGTATGCTCAAGAATGCATAGAATAGGGTTAATTTTACAGTACAGTCAGGTTGATTGGTTCGTTGATCTCGAAAGCATGTCACTGTGTGTATTAAAACAAAAATACATCATTGAAAAGAAGTTAACAGCGCAACGTCTTTGATCAAAGATCAAAGACGCCATGCTGTTATCCCTTTATCAAACACGAAAAGCAGACGACACATGCAAACAAAGTTCTTGAATAACAAAATATTTTAATTTTTTGTCTCAAAAACAAAGCTTATGACCCCTCATTGGAACGAGCTCATCGAGCTCGTTCCAGTGAGGGGTCATAAACTATGTTTTTGAGACAAAAAATTAAAAAAATAATGAAAATTGAATGGTGAATTTTGTAAATAGCGCTGGCCGTTTTTGGTCGTTACGTTGGGTACAGGGTTATCTTGTTTCTGCTGATGTATTTCATAGAGTCATCACATGACACGTGGTGTCTTGAGCAGCTATCCAGGGGAAGATCAGACCAATCAATGAAATAAGACCAATCACGATTCCAGCCATTCATTGTGGCAAATTATTAAGCTTGATACTGCTTGTACGAAATCGTGAATCAAACATAAATACAAACAATTTTGATAAAATGGTGTTCCAAGTAACCATCGGCACGAACCGATGTTCAAACACTTCTACCGATTGTCAACCGATGGCTTAAAATCAGCCGATGTCGGATGCGACTTTCAAACATCGGTTAATCACTAACCAGGTAAGGTTCTAAAATTATAGGCACAAACACATTAAAGATGGGAAAACACCCTCGACGTGTAAAGTTAAGGGTATCACTTTAGATCATAATACATCGCAGAAAGTTAATTATGAAGTCATGTTTGAATGTACACAAGACATAAAAAAATTACCAGTTGAATATTGAACATACACACAGAATTGAAGGTAATAAGGAATGACAAGTAACAGGTGAAATGCAAAGCAAAACATTCAGATCCTTTTTACAAAAGGTTTTTCTGTTAATAATTATAACACACTATCCTGTGGCTATAAAAAGCCATTTTAGTTTTATAGAAATGTCATTTCTACTATGAACATTGAACAGACAAGATGTCTCTACCAGTCGATCCTCCACGTCCTTTATACTTATCAGAACTCAAAAAAACATTAAAGTTTTAGTATGACTACACACCTTATTGTACAACCTAAGAGAGAAGAATTAGCTAGAACAGTTATTTTTCTACAGTACAGCCGCCGCAGACTGGTCGTAATCCATGTGCGGACAGTGGTTCCCATTCTTGTGTTTTCCAGGTAATAAAAATCATCAACAGTAAAATTTTAGAATTTTGCTGTTGATGATTTTTATTACCTGGTAAACACATTTACAAAATTTTATAATTTTGCTGTTGATGATTTTTATTACCTGGTAAACGCATGCGTGGACATCACTGCCCGCACATGGATTACGACCAGTTCACGGCGGCTGTACAGCAGAAAAAACAGCTTTCGCTAATTCTTCTCTCTTATGTTGTAAAATAAAGTGTGTACTCACACTAAAACTTCAATGTCTTTTTTAGCTCTGATAAGCATAAAATTTTGATGATTATTCATATAATTAGTGTTAGGAATCGAATATTATTGCCTCTGTGGAAATGTTGCCCATCCGTGGAAAGTGACCAGTCCACGGCGGCCGCACTGTATATGGGAGGTAGAAAAGCAAAATGTTTCTTATGTGGACAAGGTTTAAAAATTGGGATGCTAACGATATTCCTTTATAAGAACATCTGAAGTTCAGCCCAAATTGTTCTCACACCAGTCTTATTGGAAATGGTCAATTTTACAAACCACTAACATGTATGAAAATGCCTCCTGATAAAATATTATCAGTGATGGATAATGGATTCATTTTAGAACATATTAACTATGAAAAAACCACGACAATACTCTAAATGATTTTCCAGATTCTAATCATCAACTTTCATGTTTTCATTTCTTTACTTTCATACTTTGATATTGGATGATATAAGTGTATCATTTAATGCCATGATTGCAAGAAAAGATGTCATTGCAAATAAATTAAAAAATAATTTAGGCAAAATGTTCACGGATGGTTCAGAAAATGATTATCCCGACTGCCCAGATTTACAAAGTACATCGCCCTATGTTAAAGAAGAGTGTTAATAGAAATAAAGCTCATTTTGATTTCAACCACGGAAGAGGCAAGACATCTTTTAGAGAACAAGATCGCTCCTATGGCATTATTGTATGGATTTCAAATGCTTACTTCGGATTATATATAAATACATGTAACTAAAAAAAAATTCAAAATCAGCTGCAGAAAGGTGAAATGTATTCAGTGACGCCTTACAACTCATGAATGCTTTTTACAAACGAAATTTACAAAATAGTTGGACAAGAGTTTTGTGGGATAATATTAGTTATGATAAACAAATCATTGATTATTAGTATAGGCAATATGTACCAACAGATCGTAGAATAGATTCTTCAGAAACAGTGTTTGAGTTAAAAGCATCATTAAAAAGATTACCTGCTAAAAGATGTGACGAAGCTTCAGTACAGTCGTCGTGGACTGGCCATAATCCACGCGTGGGAAGTGATGTCCACGCATGCGTTTACCAGTTAATAAAAATCATCATCAAAATTTTAATTAATGAAGCACCGAGTTGTACCCGGTGCTTCATTAATTAAATTTCTGATAATTATTCCTATAATTAGTGTTTGCAATCTAATATTATTGCGTCAGTGGAAATACTGCCCACCCCGTGGAAACTGACAAGTCCACGGCGGATGTACTGTATGGAAGAAGGGCATATATAAGGCAAAGTGTTGACAGAGTTTTCACATTCTGTAAACAAACCATGGTGTCTAGTGAATGTTTAATATTTCATCTTCCCTGCTGTAACGGTGATCATCCGGACGAGTACCATTATATCCTAGTGTGCCCTGCCCTACACCAGAGTCGTGAATTGTATTTAAAAAAAAATATTATTACATTAGACCAAATACACATATATTCTCCAGTCTTATGGCAGCAGAAAATCGTAAATGTCTTCTAAACCTTTGAAAGTTAATCAGAGTAATTAACTCCCCTGTTTGATCACCACATATATTTCCTCTATTACGAAGGGACCCCAAGCACCTTAAATGTAACTTCTAATTTCACGAAAACCACTGACACCGCGCGATACCACTTATTTTTGGTCAGCAGTTCTCATAAATCAATTGGTTTTCGTTTTAGACCTAGCGACCCTGACAATATAACCTTCTTGATGCCAAGCAAGGCTGGCTGCCAGGATGTCGCTATGTATTAAACACAAACTTAGCACACGGTTACACACATCCAATCACTCATCAACACACACACCACGCGTATTTATGTTCCCCATTGAAGAAAATCGTTCTAGTTAATGTCATTTCGCGCCAATAATCGCCTTGCCTATTTTTGGAGCAGAGAAGCGGAGTGTCTGTGACTCATCCCTGCTCATCTTTCGATACTAGCCAAGGTAAGGTGACTCCAGCGTTTTGGTCGGAACATAGAAACCCAATTGATTTCTTGAGACACCCCAGACCATAAACACATTTTGCACCTTCACATGTGCACACTGTTAAAATATATATACATACATGTATTTGTAACCCCATATGAAAACCTTATGTACCATAAAAAATGGTTTGTGAATAAACTGAATTGAATTGTAATATCTTTATGTCAGGACCTAGTGTTTCAGGATGGACAAAATTTGAAAAGAAACTCATTGATATGAGGCATGACTTATTTCAAAATGTACCTTAACATCATTTGGTGTTATAAAGAATGGCACAAGACATAAACTTTTTACTAAAAGAAAGTGAACATAATTTATAGAAGGTATTCCTGATGATGAATGTGAAATTGTTAGTGATGTTATAATACACTTCTTTTGGGATTTGATGATATGTTAAGAGATAAAGATGGGAACGCGGTGGCTCAGTGGTAGACTGTTGGACTTCTATGCTAGAGGTCCCGAATTCGATCCCCGTCCGGGACGACCCGCATTATGTCCTTGGGCAAGTCGCTTTATCCCGGTTGCCTACATGGGGGTCCAATGACGCCGTGTACTGTGGCGTACTGCACGTCGATAGTGCACGTCTTCAGCCGCTGTAACCCTGCTCGAGCGGAACTTGAACAGAGTTAGAATGTTGAGGAGCTGACAGTTGCTCGTCGATGCTCGGTGGTTCCCTCCGGGTACTCCGGCTTCCTCCACCCGTAAAACTGTCACGATTAGCCATTGTGCATACGTATATGACCTTAAACACCAATAAATAAATAAATATAAATAAGTGATAAAGATGAAGAAAATAACAAATTAGGCCTAAAAAAGTAAAAAAATCCGTTTCTCAGGCCGTCCCTCATGATCCTTTTGGCTATCGCATGTTCTCTTTTTAAAGTCAATGCGAACTTAAAAAATAAATATGAAGTGGTTTATGTCTGATATTTTACCTAAGTTAATAAAATTGATAAATGTGTCCCTTGAGTGTACTAAGGATTTGCAATGCTTTTGCATTGCAAAGCCTTCTTGCACTCAAGGGGCGAAATACACCACCACAAATGCTATTCTGTAGATTATGATTCTTAAAACATAATACAAACCAAGAACATGAACATGAACTTCAGATGGCAAAGAAATAATTACAAAAATTAAAATGGCCAGCGTTATTCTCGAAAATCGCCAATTAATTTTCATTATATTTTCATTTTTTGTCTCAAAAACATTGGTTATTACCCCTCAAGAAACCTATGTTTTTGAGACAAAAAATGAAAAATTTAGTTATTCAAGAATTTTGTTTGCAAGTGTCGTCTGCTTTTTATGTTAGGTAAAGGGTTAAGTCATTCAACGAAACTGAAATGTCTTATTGGGATCGTTGGCTTTTTTTCTGTTCTTTTTTTTTTTATTTCGCATACTTCAACCACTTCTTTAAAACTATAGTGATCAAATTAGTACACTTGTTAATGGAGACTTCTAGTTATACAATTGGGCATTCGTTTTCCGATATCATACCTTTCTCTAAAGCTATGTCACTTTTAACTTTTTTTTTCTCTATCTTTTAATATCAACTTCTCAATCAGGCCTCCATGTTTAAAATTTTGGATACCTCATCTTCATCAAAAACCGTACCTAAAAAGTGGTACCGTCATGGGAAATTTCAATGGTTATGGCCGAATAATTTCCAGGTGACGTTTTGGTGTCAATGTCACAGAAAATAGGAGGTAGCTTTTTTATGTTTTTACGTCACTTCAAAAGTTAGATTATTTTCTTTAAAAACGCCACATTTGTGTTTCACATAGCTCGCTATTTATAAACAAGGCAGCCAGGAAACTCCATCTGCTGTTTTCTAGTTATTTGAAATTGTGCAATATTATATTGTATACCAAGATTACCTATTCTACTATATATAAAAAGCCTATGACATAAATTTTAGCTTTACATAACAACTGTTGTGAACACGCCAGCAATGGGATTTCAATAGTAAAAATTTACACCTACAGTGGAACTACATCCAAGCTGACCTTTGGTGACCTCGCCTTGAATGCAGAATTATCTAAATTTATCACTCGTCTTCTCGTGAAGAATGAAATGAAACCGCAATTATTTATTACGTTTTTAAATAAGTTTAAGGTACCAAAAATTAACAAACACACGTTGTCTCATGTTAATAAAGCATCCATAACTCGAAATAGTATTTTATTATGTTATTAAAATGAAAAAGGCCCCGTAATTTGCGGTTTCGTTTTCTATTTCGTTCCGGCGATAAAATTGCCAGCGGAAGTACCGCCCACCGGTGCTCATGTAAACAAAAACAGATTCGCACGTGTGAATAGTGATTATTTAACATTTAAACTCTTATTAATCTGACGATCATGGTATAAATAAAATATACCCAAAGTAGCTTGGTGTACCAAATGTTCAGCACACGTGGTGAACATTTGGTACACCAAGCTACTATGGGTATATTCTATATTTCATTTCACCCGACGCCAGCGATGCCGATTTTGCATTTTGTTCTGCGCCTTCAGTTTTCAACCTCATTTTCATCCTCAGACTTTCGAAATTATGGGAATATAATCTACGCAAAAAACATATCTAAAATGTGTTGCCATTCTAAAAATTCTCAACTGTTATGGCTGAAAGCTGAGGTGACGTCATGGGAGTCATAGGGTCAAATATTAAAATGCGTAGGATTTTTTTTATATTTTAGTATGTTGTAGAGCTAAAAAATTAAGAGATACCGGTTTTTCGATTTGACGCCATTTTGACGTTTTTACGTCACTTGAATTGAAACACCGACAAAGATTTGACCGTGCGTCTATGCCTAGAACGTCGTGACCGAGGCTCAGAGTGCAAAACTCCTTCATCAGAAACGAATAGACAGAGAGCCGTCACAACGAAAGGTACCTCTGACCAAGGGAAGGCTAGATCGTGCAAAGAAGAGGAGCCTTGAATGATCTTTTACCTACCTTCCGTGTTACAGAGTGTGGCCAAGGGCATTTGGGGATGGTGGATTACGCAAAGAAGGTGGTTTTGAGGGGACCCAGATTATTGGAACGTCTATAAGACACACCAATGATCAGACAACCGAATAAAATGGCCGCTTCGTCTTTGGGTCTAGAAATGAGAGACAGTCTCGATGCCCCTTCCTTACGGCCAACGAAAGAATGAGTCGATACAATCAAGTCTTAGACAGATACTTAAAAGTTCCAGCAAAAGGCAGTAGCTCCTCATCCCATCAGAGTAGAAATCGAGAGGGAGAGTTCGGACCAAGACATTCTGGACTCTGTTCTTATAACGACACAGAAGACAGACATGTTATTATTGAACCGTGTGAGCAACGAGCTAAGCATATCCGAGAATAAGAAGGGTAAACGGATTCACACATATCAACGGTGGAAGGATTGAACGTGATGGATCTTCTAAACGATTTGCTTAGAAAATAGTAATCTTTTCAGCCCAAGGAAGTGTCGCCACGGGCCCTGAAGGAAAGTAACACAACACAAGAGTTGATCGGACATACAAAACTTCAGGATTTCACGAGAGCCACTAAACGAAAGAAACCTAAGAGGATTCAATGATAATGGTCATTTGAATATGACTAGGAAAGGGTGGTCGACTCATCTAAGTTGAGCGTTCCGGAAAATGCTAAACGGGGCGTTAAATGGTTAAAGAAACCCAAGACAATATTTTTCGTTCGCAAATAATCAAACTCTGTGGCATCATTACCATCACAGGTGTTGTTAATATCACACTCGAGAACACAGACAGCAAGCTATAGGATGCGCTCTTGAGTAGTTTCGCATTTATTGCCCAATCCGACCATCAAAAAGTTGTTTTACTGGACTCTACCAAGTAACAGTTCCATGAACGACGGCTACCCAGTTATTCCAATCAGTGAAATCAAGGGGGTGGGAAGAGAGTGTGTCAGAGAACGCTTGGTTCAATAATCGCAGAGAAGCTTTCCTAGAGGTGTACTGGACATCGAAAAAGCCTTATCAGGGGACTCTGGAAGAAGGTCACTATTCGAAACCTGCTGGTGTATATCAATGGCGTTGAAGGATTTCTGTTGTCTCGATATGGCACGAATGAAAGCGTGGAAGGATAAAACGAGAGGCCACAGGCGTCGAGTTTGATCTTTCTGCGATGGCACCAGTGCCATATCGATTAATCCATTCACACACGTGATTTGTTCTGTATTTATCACACACCTTCACGTCTTTCAAAGTAATTATAAGAAGGACACTGAACAATTCCTTTGACAACTATCAACAAAAAGAACACATTTTATCGCCAATCAAATTTGCGTGTTACTATTTCGTCCCCTGAATTCCAATGTGTTCTATGTGCCTACTGGCACATAGACCCTATTGGAACTCAGGGGACGATGTTTAGCTATAGCGATTCAACTTTTAATTGCGGTGCACGATTTGTAGAAAATTACAGTGGAATTTCCTTTCTATTTATTTACTGGACAGCGTCTTCGGGGGGAGGTGAGAAGCAGGCTTCAGTCAGGAGGCTAAATTAATCTGGTATGGATGCTTTGAACGAAGTGGTGAGCGCGCCACAGCCACCCGGCAGTTATAACTATAAGAAAATCGCCAAATCGAAAAAAATGAAGGAGAACGATACAGAGACTATTAGTTACCCCGTGTCTGATCACGTGGTACGGGTTTTTACCTACCCGAAGCCAGCCGTATCCCATGAGGCCGAAGGGTAGGTAAAAGCCCGTACCACGTGATCAGACACGGGGGTAACGAATTTATCTATTGACTTTCCGTTTTAGAAGTACAATCTATTTCATGTGTGATCACACACAGCATGAGATCTTTTATCTTCCATTGTTGAGCCATACAGGTTTCTGTGGAATTTTTGTGCAAAAGAGTTTTTGTGAAAATATGCCGATATGACTAGAATAAAAAAATTATTGAATTTCTTTTTTTCTTTTTTGTCTCAAAAACGTAGCTTATGAACCCCACATTGGAGGGTACTCGACAAGCTCATTCCAATAGAGGGTCATGAACTATATTTTGGAGATAAAAAATTAAAATATAATACATGTACACTGTAAAACTGGAATGACGCGTCTTCTACGGGGGGTATGGACAATTTGTAGATTTCGGAACGAGGCTTCCACAGGGTATGGGAAATTTGTCAGTGGCTGGGCGGACGTATCGTGGGTTTCAATGAATATGGTCTCATACCACGTTTCTATCAACCAATCAAATCAAAAAAATTACTTTAGTCAATAGATGAAAGACGTTCTCTGCACGTCTATCATCAACGAAAACTTTTGTCAGTATGTCAACACCGACCTCGACTTGTTTTCGATACCACCAACACGGATGAGTGTACAACTAGGACAACAGGTGGATGGTTTGTCTCCATTATGATTCTTCGGTTAAGGCTTTGTAGTGGCTGACTGGCGGAAACACAGTGGCATATGTGCGTGGACATTGGACTTTCCATCGTTCGTTCCACCGCTAGAAAATTTAAAAAGTGATCCACAGAAAGGCCGTGCCCCCCCCCCCCCCCCCTAAAAATCCAGAATTCTATCATCTGCACGGGGTGTCAACTAATGAAATTACAGATGACATACCACGGAAACAGACAATCTTTCGAGCCTCAAAACGTCTTCAAATAGTCCCATTTGGAGCATATTTTTCAAAAATTTCTCCGGTGAAGGACCAGCCCTGGAAATTTTTGAAAAATATAACCCTCGTCTGCATTAACACGTGAGGAACACCGCCTTCATACCTTTCCCCAACTCAACACTTCAAATTTCATGATGTGACTGCGGCATAAAAATTCTTAGACCCCCCCCCCCCCTCCCAATGAAATCTCCCTGCACCCCGCCTCAATATAAATACCTGGTTACGTGCCTACCATTTCCTTGATTATCAGGCGAAATCTGCCTTACCCCCGCCCCAATATAGATGCTGGTTATGCTCCTGCCATTTCCTTGATTATCAGGCGACTAGTGCCATGGGAAGTTTTAAAAGACTGGTGGCGAGAGGTTGGGGGCACCAATAAATATTCTATACCTTTGAAACACCTATATGGACTAGACCTTTCGTGTCACAACAAGCTTTTATCATCAAAAAAGGTCATTTAAATGTTAGTCTCACTTTTTTGTCGAAATTCCTATTTGCCACCAGGGTGCCAAATAACTATACCTCAATATTTTAGCTATTTGCCACCCGGGTGGCAACTAGCGATTTCAGTTACGGGCGCGATTTAGTTTCGGGTTGCGTTAACACAACATTACGGGGCACATTCATCTAATTAAAAATGGGAGGGGCGGGGTGGGGCAAAAGGTGGTAAATAGCGATTTCAAGGAATATTGTAGAAATCACCCTAGTATGGGACACTGTCAGCCAGAACGAAGGTATCTGTTTGGGTTACCACGAATATCAAAAGGGGGTGGGAAAAATGATAAAAATCAAAAAGGGGGTGGCAAATAACGATAATGATCAAAGGGGGTGGCAAATAACGATAATAACGATAATAATAATAAAAAGGGTGGTAAATAATGAAAATAATAAAAAGGGGGTGACAAATAATGATAGTGATCAAAAGAGGTGTTAAATAACAATAATAATCAAAAGCGGGTGACAAATAACAATAGTAATCAAAAGGGGATGACAAATAATGGTAGTGATCAAAAGGGGTGTCAAATAACAATAATAATTAAAACGGGGTGTCAAATAACGATAGTAATCAAAAAGGGGTGGCAAACTATGATAATAATCAAAAAGGGGAGGGCAAATGAAAATAATAATGCAAAGGGTATGGCAAATAGCAATAATAATCAAAGGGGGGGGGGGGGCAAATTGAGGTTATAATCAAAAAGGTGACAGATAAAGGTAATAATCAAAAGGGGATGGCAAATAACTATAAGCCCCGTAAGTGGTTGAGACATAACTATTTCTCATTATTTTTGCAAACAGCCACCCGGGTGGCAAGTAGCTATTTCATTCAGCACCCTATCTGTGTTTATATCACTAATTATCGCCACCTGTTATTATTTACCAACCCATTTGACACTATTTTATCTCCCTTCCACGCTTACTATTATTCAAAGGCGACGGAACCAGGGGCACAGGGGACACGTGCCCCTCCACTTTTTCCCACAGACATGTTGCGTGGTTACACAAGGAGTTAAAATGGGCGAATGGAAACGTGTCAATATACAGGCATTCCTGTAATATATTATTTGCAAATCCAAACAAATTTGGCCAATGAATCCCACTTTCGGTTGCTTCAGTCCGCTTCTTCTACTTCGACCATCTTCCAACCCGAAGGCTAGCCTTCGGGTTGGTAGATGATTGAAGTAGAAGAAATAGACAGGACAGTGACCACGCTGCTGCATGTTCATCTAAACAAGACACTGTAGTGTGTCACGGTACATTTATATATATATGATTGTAACTTTTCCTCCCATTGGGCTGAATCATGGTAGCCTTGTACCAACCACTTTTGTAATACAACCACTTTTGCAATAAAATTTATTACAAAAGTGGTTAACGCGTACCAACCACTTTTGCAATAAAACCACTTTTGTAATAAACTAACCATTATTGCAATAAACTCATTTCGGTGATAAATCACGGACGTCCATTTTATAGTCGGACATTGTGGTGGGGTGAGGGACTAGTTTACCTGAACATGTTTGTGTGTCGTTCAATGGAATAACGTGTTCATTCACCTATTGAAACTTGGTAGTGACTGAAGAAAGTACGAAAGAACTTTTACAATAAACTTTATTACAAAAGTGGTTATCGCGTACCAACCACTTTTGTAATAAAACCACTTTTGTAATAAACTAACCATTATTGTAATAAACTCATTTCGGTGATAAATCACGGACGTCCATTTTATAGTCAGACATTGGGGTGGGGTGAGGGACTAGTTTACCTAAACATGTTTGTGTGTCATTCAATGGAATAACGTGTCCATTCACCTATTGAAACTTGGTAGAGACTGAAGAAAGTACGAAAGAACTTTTACAATAAACTTTATTGCAAAAGTGGTTATCGCGTACCAACCACTTTTGTAATAAAACCACTTTTGTAATAAACTAACCATTATTGTAATAAACTCATTTTGGTGATAAATCACGGACGTCCATTTTATAGTTGGACATTGGGGTGGGGTTGGGGACAAGTTTACCTAAACATGTTTGTATGTCGTTCAATGAAATAACGTGTCCATTCCATTCACCTGTTGAAACTTGGAAGTGACTGAAGTAACCACTTTTGCAATAAACTTTATTACAAAAGTGGCTATCGCGTACCAACCACTTTTGTACTAAACTAACCATTATTGTAACACACCTATTTTTGTGATGAATCACGAACGTTCAGTTTATAGTTGGACATTGGGGTGGGTTGAGAGCTAGTTTACCTGAACATGTTTGTGTGTCGTTCAATGGAATAAAGTGTTCATTCACCAGTTGAAACGTGGCAGTGTCTGGAGAAAGTGCGCAACCACTTTTGCAATAAACTTTATTACAAAAGTGGTTATCGCGTACCAACCACTTTTGTAATAAAACCACTTTTGTAATAAACTAACCATTATTGTAATACACATATTTTTGTGATGAATCACGGACGTCCATTTTATAGCCGGACGGTATGTTTGTTTGGAGAGGGGGTAGCACAAAGTTGCGTCAAAATCTATTCCCAAATTTGGTGGGTGCTAAAATCGTACTGCACACGGATGGATGGGGAAAGCCGGGTTTGACGTCTATCGTTTTTGATATGTCAGCCCGAATTCCTCCTACGGGCGCAGTTTGTCTTAAACCCCATAGTTCCTATCGATCTTGTTGTCCCTTTTTATAGGTCGGGTTGAATTCTTCCGCACACTGTTAACCCCAAATGAGGCGAGAATATTAGAAATTTTATTACACTCTATTGACTGGTGTTGGTAAATTATCTCAATACAGGTGGACGTGCATCAGCCACCAACATCGCTGAAGTTAAGCTCCGTTGAACCCGGTTAGTCTATTGATGGGGTGACCATTCAGTGATTGATTTGGATTAACACTTCGTGCCCTTGGGCAAGGTACTTTACCCCGACTGCTAGCATGTGGAGCGGGTGGGGAAGCTGACGGTGTTCTGAGATGGCCTGGTGTGCACGCGTCTTAACCTTAATTATCCTGACTGTGTTGTACAGTGCGTAGTACTGATGTACAGTGCGCAGTGCAGTCTTGGATTATGTGACGTTGAAGAGGTTATAGGGTCTCGTCGCTGCTTGGTGGTTATCTTCTGGTACATCGGCTTTCTCCACTCATAAAACTATCACTGACACAAAATGACTCAGACTATATAAGTGTCGTGAAACACCAATAAATAAATAAATAAATAAATAAATAAATAAATAAATAAATAAATAAATAAATAAATAAACCCACTGAATACCGTTTTTCGTCGAATGGAACAATGAATGCTGTGGAAATGAGCACATTGCGCGCAAAATCATATGTCTCAAAATGAAGATTATGAAATTGAGCTCAATGCGTGCAAAATCATACGTATCATAGCCTCATTTCCATATTTTTGAATCAACCGAGTCACTAACTAGGACTCATTAAATGGATTCTAAGAGAAAATCATTTTACATTCAGGCACTTTCTGCTTTCAATGGAGATAACTCTTGTTATTTTTTTAAACAATAAACAGAGAGGGAAAATGGAAGAAGAGGAGCCTCCGTCGCTTCTAGAGCCCCTAGCCCCCCCCTCCCGATTTCTGCTACCTGACCGCCCATGCCCTTGCCGCCCATACCCCAACAGGCTCTGGTTCCCTGCCGCCTCTGCCGCCTTACCCCCAGAGCTCCTGGTCCCCTTTGCCCTGCCGATGCCGTCCATCGTGTCTGGAAGACGCGATATGTTCAGAAAAATTTCCATCCATGGATAGTTTTTTAGACATTGTCAAGCTGTTTTGGGTAATTCTATATTTAATATCGGTTGTTTTGGGTAATTCTATGTTTTCTCAAAACACACTCCGTAAAAACATTGGATCCGGAACATTTCCACGACCCAGCTACAACATTAACATGGTTACCAGAGTAAAATCCACTAAAATACACGAAAGTCGGGTTCATTTGTGTAATTCTATACTACCGGAACATACTCCCATCGAATCAAGCATACCCTCAAAACATACCCCGATCTTATAAGGTTTCGTTACCAGGCAACCACGTGACACTTGAGAAACCAAGATGTCGCCCCTATACACAAAATGGACGACCGAAACACGTGTCTCCATATACACCCAAGCTGCGCACGCGCATTCGAACCTCGTATCGCTATGGCAATGACGTCACAACATAACCACGCACTTTGGTTACATGCCAACACAACATGGGCGCCCGCACTCACGTGACATGACGTGACTTCCAAGATCCATCTGAATTGCACGAGGGCGCCTTTGGCTGGTCTACTGTTGTACTAAACGGTTGCTCTTAGAGATGTGACAGCAGGTCTGACTCTGCAACCGTGAAATGGGGCTCACATCATATCACTTCTGACACCTGAATCTAAACTTTCGCCGGGTTTTTTTTTGTTTTTTTTTTAATGAACATAACAAATATAACAAATATCGAGTATTCAGTAGTAAACTCAACTGCACGTTATCCCTCTGGTCTTGTCTCTCCGCGTGCCACAAGACAAGTAAAACATTCCCCTTTGCTTTTTGGTACACGAAGGAATGGCGCAACTTGGACGCTGGTGATTAACTGGATTCAACGTTGAACCCTTTGCATCCATGAAAAGGTTTCATCACTGGCCCGATTGCTCGCTCTGAAACGGAGTAATAAATTACGTGCAGTCGCACACGTAATCTTATCAAACATCTGAGTCTGAACTTTCATGAACCTAATTTGGCAATATAACAATTGACTACGGGCCGATTGTTATATTGCCATACCCGAAGGATGAGTGTTTCAGTTGGCAATATAACAGTTGGCAAATGTATAGCAGTCAAAAGAAATTTATCTACTCTGATCTAGCCCTTCCACATAACACGAAACAAGTTATTTATTTATTGGGGTTTAAGGTCACATATTTCTGCACAATGGCTAATCATGACCATGATAGTTTTAAGGGTGGAGGACGCCGGAGCATGCCTCTGATCTTGTGCCGTGTGGACGGAGTGCGCAACGGTTAACCTATCCGTAGCAATAATCGTGTCTGAACTTTCATCGTTCTGGAAAAGAAATAACCTATGATTAATGCAGAATAGTAACAGTGACCACTCATGATCAATCTGACGTGACCCCTCCATGTTCTGCCAATTCAAAATCTTTCTTTATATGGGGCATTGACCCCCGAATGCAAAGTGGATCAGCGCACCAAAACCCGTGATCAGATATAAAAAATATGTTTATTCCATTTTAGATTAATATTATTAACGCTTTCATTACCGCATTTAGCAACACAAAGCTCCTTATGTGCCAATCCTGCTGACATGGAATGTTTAGTCAAGCAAGCCAGTTAGCTGTACACTGAAGTTTTGTCCAACTGATGTAAACGTCCTGTCTTTTTCGAGTGACCTATTAAACAGATTTTGATAACTTGTGTAACTTGTTTTTCCTTTTTATTCCTTTTTTCGTAATAGGAATTACACCGCCAGACATATGCTGTGGTAGACATACCCTTCTGACCCAACAATACAGCAGTCGAATTTACCATGTATCGTGAGCTGCGCGATTCTCAATTACCCACATAATCCACTCGACAAGCATTGTTACAACCGGTAATGTAATACAACCTATTATGCAATAATTTTATTGCATTATCGGTTGCGTTGGATGGCAAACCTAATCTATTATGCAATAAATTTATTACATTATTGGTTGCGTTGGATGGCAATCCTAACCTATTATGCAATAAATTTATTACATCATCCGTTGCGTAAGATGGCAAACCTAACCTATTATGCAATGAATTTATTACATTATCCGTTGCGTTGGATGGCAAACCCAACCTATTATGCAGTAAATTTATTACATTATCAGTTGGTTGGATGGCAAACCTAACCCATTTTGCAATAAATTTATTACATTATCGGTTGCGTAAGATGGTAAACCTAACCTATTATGCAAATGGTTTTATTAAATTATCGGTTGCGTTGGATGGCAAACCCAACCTGTTATGTAGTAAATTCATTACATTATCGGTTGCGTTGGGTGGCAAACCTAACCTATTATGCAATAAATTTATTACATCATCCGTTGCTTTGGATGACAAACCTAACCTATTATGCAGTAAATTTATTACATTATCGGTTGCTTTGGATGACAAACCTAACCTATTATGCAGTAAATTTATTACATTATCGTTTGCTTTGGATGACAAACCTAACCTATTGTGCAATAAATTTATTACATCATCGGTTACGTTGAATGACAAACCAAACCTATTATACAATAAAGTTTATTGCAAAAGTGGTTGCTTACTTTCTTCAGTCACTTCCAAGTTTCAACAGGTTAATGGACACGTTATTCCATTGAACGACACACAAACATGTTTAAGTAAACTCGCCCCTCACCCCACCCCAATATCCGACAATAAAATGGACATCCGTGATTTATCACCGAAATGAGTTTATTACAATAATGGTTAGTTTATTACAAAAGTGGTTTTATTACAAAAGCGGTTGGTACGCGTTAACCACTTTTGTAATAAAGTTTATTGCAAAAGTGGTTACGTACTTTCTTCAGTCTCTACGACGTTTCAACAGGTGAATAGAAACGTTATTCTATTGAACGACACACAAATATGTTTAGGTAAACTAGGTCTCACCCCACCCCAATGTCCAACTATAAAATGGACGTCCGTGATTTATCACAGAAATGAGTTTATTACAATAATGGCTAGTTTACTACAATAGTTGTTTTATTTCAAAAGTGGTCGGTACGCGATAATCACCATTGTAATGAAGTTTATCACAAAATTAGTTGTACCACAATGCTTACTTTTGATAAAATCTATCTTTTCTCTATACATTTAAGTAATGTTGTCAGTTTGTTTGTCTGTTCTCTAAAGAATCGAAACTGACTGGGCCGATCGGGACGAAATTTGGCATGGATGTGTAGTTTTGGGTGAACGAACGTTTTTGGTATTTCAGACGTGGGCTGAATTGGGGTGGGTGTGTTTCTTCGCGCATGCACTGTAACGATGTCGGAAAGTACTGGGCCGATCGCGACGAAACCTGGTATTTAGCACTGTCGGTTACAGAGTGGAGCCAGTCTTTACACATACGCAGTTACGATCTTGGAAACTACTGTCCGGACAAAGTCGGGCACCCATCTAGTCTGTTTTATTTTCAAGTTCGTTTGTCTGTGTGTGTGTCTGTCAGTTCGCTACAGACTAAACACGGCTGGGTCAAGAGAGACGAAACTTGGAATTGCGTGTGTAGTTTGGTCTCGGGAAGATGTTTCCTTTATTGGAACTGGGCCCATCTCCGCCCATGCGCAGTAACGTTCTTGGAAACTACTGGGCCCTCAGGGAGAAACCTGGGATTTGTATTACGGTCCATCAGATGATGATTTGCCACTATCGGCTCTGGGGTGGGAGTCAATTTTTGCTCATGTGCAGTGATGGTCTCGGAAACAACCAGCCCGGACGAAGCCCCCCCCCCCCCCCCCCCCCCCTCCAATCTGGACTAAATATATATTTGAGTAATCTTGTTTGTTTGTCGCTTCTCTATAGACTCGAAAACGGATGGTCCGATTGGGAAGAAATTTGGCTTGGGTATGTAGTTTTTCCCCGGGAAGGTTTTGAACTTTTCAGACATGGGGTAGGTAATGGTCCGTTTTCGCGCATGCGTAGTAACGCTCTCCAAAACTACTGGGCAGATAAACTCAGACAGACAGACATACATGCAGACAAACAAGATTACTGTAGTATATATGTAACCAATTCTTGCTTATGATGAACAGAATAAACAAGTCGGTGGTTGAAGTTTATCGTGAGTTCAATTTTTTGTCAACGATCAATAAATCATCAAATCAACAGATCAAATCAAATCATCACATCAAAGCAGAACTCCTACAAATAATAAAAACAATACAATACTTATATATATATCTATACACAAAATTGAAGCAAAAATATCAACCCTATCACATCACTTTCCTGCAACAAGTGTGCAATTACCTGAGCTCCAGTCAAGAGTGCACGAGTTGATGAGCTGCAACAGAGTAAGTCCAAGGAGCTTACTCCACTGAGGAACATCAGCCAATGAACCAAAGACACACACTGTGACTTATTTCACAGAGAGCTCCTTCCAAGACAGTATAAATGGATGAAGAGCACAAGAACAACCTCAGTAAGCTCATTCCAGTGAAGCACAACCATGGATAAAGTCCTGGTTTATATTACTACTGTGCAAACCACAGTAATCTACCATCAAGTGGACATCGGCCAATGGACCACAACAGTGCAAGCTCGATGAGCTCATTCTGGTGGGGCACAACAGTCGATGAGCTCTTGGTGTCCGATAAACAAAGACATTCAGCCAAATATTAATCAAAATATGATAAGAGTTGATCAGGAAAATCTAAATTATCCACCTTGTCCAACATTCCAATAAATTGTAATACAACAGTATTACTGATCTGATCCAATGGTATGATCTCTCCATGCACACACCACTGAACAACTTGAAGACAAGAGTCTATCAAGGTGTTCAGCAAATGTGTACATGAACAGGTCATATAAAGAACAATAACCTTCCAGTAAATCCTATCGCAGACGCAAACTTAGTACAAATGGCAATAAATAAATAGATTCGGGTGGATAATAATTCCACTGCTGTATCCGTTAAGTACCATGGTCACACGACTAGGATCCCCCAATATTAAAATAAACTTGATGGGTGGTTTAATGTTACTTTCAACATACAAAGCTATATCCCAACAATACAAAAATAACATCTGAATTAAATATATTCCCAATTATGTGACCCTGTCATGATGATTCAAAGCAACCATTCCAGTTATAATTCTCAACACAGTACACTGCTACTGCACTATTTACCAACTATGAATAGTGAAGTACTGACATTATTTACAATTATAAAAGCAAATATATTGTCCACAAGTAATATGGATGCCTACCATCAGTGTGATGAGCTCCATCCCTGTCTCTGTCTCTCTGCCTATCTACACCATGGTACAGCCACAGTACTGAACTTGTAACCTGAATATAATAAATTATAACACTAGAAATCAGCCAAATTAATTATAGATATTAGTTATCATAATTGCACTGTCCCCAGTGGTATGTGCTCAATGCATTCTGCAGAGCAGAAAACATTGAATCACATATCCACTGATGACAATGTAATTTCAAGTATAATTTCCAGCATCAACGGTGCTGATAATAGCCAAAGTGTTCCGAAATGTTACCGGTAAAATATTAACCAAATATTTAATAATTCCAAGTTACGAAATATAATTTAGTTACGGTAAAAAATATTATAGACCACTTTTTATGTTTAGCATCAGTATGGAAAACTATTCAAATCCAACACTGGTTGCATAATCAGACCAATGCTCCACACTGTGGGGCATTGAATTGATCAAGCAACCAATATGGATAAGATTATTAATAAATAAATAATAAATAAATGTTATAATAGCCTTATCATAACATGACTGTACCTTGGTTTCAGAAAATTCCTAAGTCCAATCCTGCTCCTTCCTACATACAACAAAGAGGGCTATATGTCTATGACCCCTTTTTTATCCATCATAACAGAGAACATTATACTCAGTAGAATGTTGAATAACAAGACACACAAAATACACCTCTAATTGCACTGAAGAAAGCCGAGGGATCAAATTGCAAATTCTTTCTCCAGAAAAATAACATGAACAGAGACAGGTGAGCACTTTACCAGATTTGTCCAATAGCATTCCTTGGTCAGAAAACATTTCCTATTATGGAGGAGTTAGTCAGGTTGATTAGTGATCAATTAATCAATGCATGCAGTTTTGACCTTAATGAACCTGTATACTCTTGAGAGTGGTCAGTCACCTGTGACTGGACAAAGTAGAATAATGTTGAGCCAGATGCTCAGCTGCAATAAACTTGAAGTAAACAAAACCCTCAAAGACACTTTGTTCACTTTCAGTCCTAAAATAAACAATTATAAGGGAAACTATTTTCCCTTGTGAATATCAGTACTTTACCTAAAATAAAACATGAAAATTTGTACTGGCTTAAAACAGTAAAACTTGCTATGTACAGTTGAGATAAAAACATATTGCATCTTCCCTGTTTTAATTCTGTCACACAGTTCCCCCCATCGAGAAATGTCGTCCCCGACATTTACTCTTGGGTAATGAGTGACAAAACAGCTTCACATATACTACTGTTGTTTTCTTTGAAGAAACCTTCATCTGCAAGGGACTTCAACATACTTACTTTATCTTTCCATTCTTGTTCGGGAGTAGTATATGTCAGGCTGTATTCCCCAGATTTCATCGATGCTGGCTGTGTTCTTGATCGAGTGGAACGTCTTGGTATAGGTACAGGTGGAGGATAGCTTCCACTTTCTAAGACATCTTCATGGTGAGCATTTCCAGGGGAAGTATCTGATGGAATTATTTCTGTAGTGGTTTCTGCTCTACTTTCTTCAGCCCTGGAAATAAAACTTTCATCAGAAACTGATGATTCTACACCAGGAACAACATCACCATCACCTGAAATGTGACTGTGGGCGTCCCCACGGTGATGTATGTCCTGGGTCTCCTCAGCAGAACCAAAGTCGTCACTAGACTGCTGAGAGACAAACTTTTCACTTTCTACACTGCCGGCAGCATTATCAGCATTTGGTGAGATACTGATATCTCTTCTTGGTACAATAATGTATTCATATTCACTGTCACTTCCATTCTGTTCTTCCACTCGATTCTTTACTCCACTTTCTTCAACTTTCCTCCGAGGCTGTGGTTTTGGTGGTCTTTGAACTTTTGACTGATCTGCTCTATCTAGTTTTTTCCGAGGTGCTGGTTTGGGTTTACTGGGTGACAGCTGTGAATCTTCATTCAAAACATCTATAGGAAGCAACAGATTCCTATGCAAAGTCCTTGCTTTTCCTTCACCATCTTCTCTTTTCGGTTCATAAACTGGTATGGTTGTATTCGGCTGGGCTACTACTAGATATATTTCATCACTCCAGCGGTTTACCAGTTTATGACGTCCATCAAAGGCCATTCTTTTCACAAGAACCCTGTCACCCACTTCAATATGAGCACCTCTGACTTTGGTGTCATAGTATTTCTTTTCATGACTCTGAGCCTTTTCAATATTCCTGTTTGCCTTCCTGTATGCTTCATTGAATCTCTCCTTCAGGTCACTAGCATATTTGGATAATGACTGGCCTTTCTGGTTTTCTTCTAGTCCAAATTCAATATCTACCGGCAAATGAGGCTCACGTCCAAACATAAGATAAAATGGAGAATATCCAATCGAATCATGACAAGTGCTGTTGTAGGCGTGTACAAGTGTTGCTATGTTAGATGTCCACGTCGCCTTTTTTCTGTTTCCAGGGTGCCCAACATATCAATAAGTGTGCGATTAAATCTCTCACACATCCCATTACCCATAGGATGGTATGGAGTGGTTCGAGATTTATTTACACCAACAACTGATAGCATTTCTTGAATCAACTTTGATTCAAAGTTAGCACCCTGATCAGAATGAATTCGGCTAGGCAGACCATAGTGCTGTACAAACTGGTTCAGAAAAACATCAGCTGTGGTCTTTGCATTCATGTTTTTGGTGGGATACGCTTGAGCATAGCGGGTATAATGGTCTGTCACTACTAAAACATATTGGATTCCACTTTTTGCTGTATCCAGTTGCAAATAATCCATACAAACCAGCTCAAGTGGTTGATAAGTCTGGATATTTACCAAAGGAGCTTTCTGTCTTCCTGTTTCTTTGAAACGAACACAACGGCCACAGCTACTAACCCAGTTCTGCACATCTGTTGACATTCCTGGCCAGTAAAATCGATCCCTAAGTAACGATAAAGTCCTCTCTCTACCAGGATGGCCAACATCGTTATGAAGACTTCTCAATACATGATGTATAAATTCTGATGGTAATACCAGCTGCAAACGACTCACTTCATCAATAGAAGTTTCTTTATAAAGGACACCCCTTACCATTTTCAGCCGATCAAAATTTCTGAACATGGAAGTGTGATAGGATGTCAAAGGAAGCTTTGCTAAAATTGGTCTCTGTTTATTTGTTACTGCAGAATACCATACTTTTAAAAATGAATCATCACGCTGAGCTGCTCGAATTTCTCTTGTAGTCTTCTGCATCATTTCTTGTCCTGTTGCTTGTAGATCTGTGACAACATTCTCAGACATTGACACACACTTTATATACTGTTGATGTTGTACACTGTGACAAATAGCTTGTACCATGTCCTTATTTATAAACAGTGTATGTTCTGTCATGGACTGTTTGTCTGTTAGGCTTGGGTGCCTTGAAAGAGCATCTGCATCCTTATTTGCTTTTCCAGCTCGATAAACAATATTGAAGTTAAAAGTTGATAGGGCAGCCAACCATCGATGTCCAGCGGCATCCAATTTGGCAGTACTTAAAGCATACGTAAGTGGGTTATTGTCTGTGAGAACAGTAAATTTCTGACCATACAAATAATCATAAAATTTATCACAAATAGCCCACTTGAGTGCCAAGAATTCCATTTTATGAGCTGGGTAATTACATTCTGCTTTGTTGAGTCCTCGGCTGGCATAACACACTACTCTCTTGATGTCACTGTGGTTCTGATATAAAACAGCTCCTAGGCCTTTCTTACTTGCATCTGTGTGCAACTCAAATGGCTTGTCATAATCAGGATATGCCAGGACTGGTGGTGTAGACAACATTAACTTTAGTTTCTCAAATGACTGATCTTGTTCTGGCCCCCATTTCCAACTTGTTGGTCTTATAGATTTTCTTTTCCATCTGGTTTTCTTCTCTGGCTTTGGCATCAATTCTGTCAGTGGTTTTGCTATTTTGGAGAAGTCTTTGCAGAATCGGCGGTAATAGCCAGCAAAACCAAGAAACTGGCGAACTTCGTCTGGAGTAGTAGGTTTCAGCCAAGATTTAATTTTCTCGATTTTTGTTGGATCTGTTTCAATTCCTTTTACCGATACTACGTGGCCAATAAAATTGACTTTCTCTTGAAAGAAGGAACACTTTTTCGGTGACAGCTTTAATCCACATTCTCTGAGGCAGTTAAATATTTTCTCCACCCTCTTCATGTGTTGTTCTATACTATCTGAAAAGATGATTAAATCATCAAGATAGATAAAACAGATCTAAGTGTTCTCTAACTTCCTCATACATTGATGGGGGTATTCTTCTGTACCGCTGTTTGAACGGAGTTTCATCGTGAAGTTCTATTCTGTGTTTGACCTTGTCATAGTGACCAATATCTGTTTCATTCTGGGAGAAGACATCTTCATACTTCAATAGTAAGTCATTAAATTGTTGCTGTTGTTGGTGTGAAAGTGCTGAAGATGAAATGTCCAAATCAGTTATAAAATTGTTGAGTTGGTCACTTACTTTGTTTTCTGAAACTTGTCCATGTTCAATCATCACCGGTTGCACTTCACATAAAATTGCATTCGGTGGGATTGTTACTGTTTTTGTTGAACAGTTGGATACTGGCACATCAACTAAACATCTCCCTTTACCATTATAAGTAAATATGGATGGACTAAGATCTAAATCCTTCATAAATATGGCATCAACTGTAGGCTGTAAAATAGCATTAGTTGGAGTGTAGTCAATTGTTTGAGTCATACACCCAGATAATGTTGCAGTCGTATTTGGCAGAATCGTTATTCTTTTCCGTTCACAGCATTTCACCATTCCCAAAATATTCTTATTACACTTTAAATTTCTCTCACGCTGTAAAATGCATCTAAAACTGATGTACCATGGAGTGGAAAGTGTTGTTGTTTGCATCATTCTGGCTCCATACATATCTGTGCACAATTTCAACATTGGATTTAAGATATTTGTACCAACCAGTAGTGGAACCCTAGTATTGTAATTACTTGTTGGTACAACAAGAGCTATACAACTCTGGTTTACTGGTTTTGGTAAACCAGCAAAACAAACATCCAATTCCACATATCCATCATATGGTAAAGTCTTTCCATCGGCACATTCTACATTCAATATTGTGTCCAAAGGTCTAATTGGAACATCTGACAGATGTGCATCATGAAATGCCATTGATACAGTCGACACAGTTGAGCCAGTGTCAAGTAAAGCAAAAGTATCAATACCATTGATTGAAACTTCTGTTTCAGAACTGGTACCAACCAATTTTTTTGAAGTTATTGGGCAATTACCAGTGTTCTGACCTATAAACTGCCTGTGTTCATAGGTCTCTAAAAGTTTAAATGTCCTCTTGGAGATTTCTTCTGGTGGTCAAGACGTACTCTACAGCCAATCTGTATATGTCCCATCTGACCACATCTGTAACACTGAAGTTCTTTCTTCGGTTGTCTTTGGCGATTTTCATTTGATTCCGGCTGGTATCCATAGTCCTGTCCTTGTTGACGATCTCTGTAATTTGGATTTGTTGCTCTATCCTGCATCCAGTTACGGTTAGGATTATATCCCCTTGATCTATCACTATATTGATAGACAGGTTTGGATGACTGGTGTTGTACTTCATCAGAACTCTTTTTTTCTATTTTTGTTTTTAATTCTTTAACTTCAGAGCAGAGTTGGTTAACAACTCCTGTAAGTGACACTATAGGGTCCTCTGAAGGCACAGCAGCTTTGGCATGCACTGCTAGGAATCCCATCTCCGACTCTAGTCGTCTCAGTTCTACCCTCAGTTTATCGAAGCTAAGGACCTCATTAAACTTGAAGGCTGAAACTGATTTTAGTTGATGGTTCAACCCAGCATATAGTGCAGCACAAAGCATGTCATTTATATCTGATGATTTGACAACCTCAGCATCAACTAGTTTAGCTGCAAGGTCCTCCAATCTTTGTGCAAAAGCTGAAACATCTTCTCCTTCATTCTGCTTGGCACTGTAAAATGCAGCTTGAAGAGACTGTCTCATATCAATGGAACCAAAAACAGAGTCAAATTTATTCATAATCTGTTCTATGGTAACATTTTGTCCCATATGCATTAATACTCTTGCAGCATTTCCCTCAACAGATCGCCTAATGGCTAAAAGTATATCTCCATTAGCATACAATTTGTCATTAACTAAAGATGTGACTTCATATCGCCACAAGTCATAATCACATTCTTTAGATGTTTTATCTCCTGAGAAGAATGATATTTTGGGAGGACCATAATGATAAGGTGCATGTGGTGTGGTTACTTTTGGTTTAACATCAGGACCCGGTCCCACTTGACCAGAGTTTACCGCAGTAGTCATCCATTTAGCTAAGTCCTCAGGACTTTCGACATCAGGCTTTAAACCTAAACTTTTAAATGCTTGAGCAAGCTTGTCCAATTCTGAACCTTTCAATTGTTCAGCCATTATTATATTTATAATGCTAAATAACTGTACAATAAACCTGTATGATACCATGAATATATAGTTAACACATAAAATGATGTGTATATTTGTGTATACCAGAAAGTAGTTTTACATTATTACATAATATATTTTGTAGCTGTGTGCAAAAGTTTTAGAAACACTTTTATAATTCGATAAAAAAAATTGAATTTAAGAAGTGTATGGCATTTATTTCACCTTGATGCCAACTATATTATAGAACCTGTAAGTAAACATTTTGCTTGATTTGTTTCACCAATAAGTTAAATGTCAACCTGCAACTATGATTTGTTAGAAACTGAAAACAGAATTCAAGTTGATATTTCTGTTACAACTACATAGCCGTCAACTTAAAAACAAATGCACACTGAGTTGAGAGCATCGAATCAAGTTTGATTCAGGTTGAAAAATTTGAGTGTCACTAAACCTACTGGATTATTCAAAACTATTTCATCCTGCAAAATACTAATGCATGCATGTGCTATGGTTAGTGAAATTTGTTTTGTTGATTAGTATGTTATTTCATACTGCTAAAAAAAATTATAGCAGTAGTCGAGAGTAAATCCCAATAAAACAATTTGTACCACTATAGAAATGTCCACAATAATATTCTGATTCCCAAACCAAATTCATATACAATTAACCTGCAGATGAAATGATCATTTCTCACAAATAACACCATGTAATTTGAATTGAAATAATGTACAGTTATACCAATTCAAATAAAAATATCATAATTTCTTACATTCCCAAGGGTTAACCCAAAAACATGTTCAGAGGCAAAAAAAAAAAAATTGAAATCAAGCCTTAGTTAAATCAAGCCTGCAATGTCATTCAACTACACATCACATTCTGGAATCATGATATATTGTCCAAACAGGAAGTGTATATAAATGTTAATTCTCACCACAAGTCATCACTCGTAAAAATATCAGCACATGTCCATGAATTGCAAAGTTAGTCACCACTTGTTGTCACTAGTAGATCACCAAATCCATTTGTTGACAATTACACGTTGGGCGCCATTTGTAACCAATTCTTGCTTATGATGAACAGAATAAACAAGTCGGTGGTTGAAGTTTATCGTGAGTTCAATTTATTGTCAACGATCAATAAATCATCAAATCAACAGATCAAATCAAATCATCACATCAAATCAGAACTCCTACAAATAAAAACAATACAATGCTTATATATATATCTATACACAAAATTGAAGCAAAAATATCAACCCTATCACATCACTTTCCTGCAACAAGTGTGCAATTACCTGAGCTCCAGTCAAGAGTGCACGAGCCGATGAGCTGCAACAGAGTAAGTCCAAGGAGCTTACTCCACTGAGGAACATCAGCCAATGAACGAAAGACACACACTGTGACTTATTTCACACAGAGCTCCTTCCAAGACAGTATAAATGGATGAAGAGCACAAGAACAACCTCAGTAAGCTCATTCCAGTGAAGCACAACCATGGATAAAGTCCTGGTTTATATTACTATTGTGCAAACCACAGTAATCTACCATCAAGTGGACATCGGCCAATGTAGCACAACCTTGCAAGCTTGATGAGCTCATTCTGGTGGGGCACAACAGTCGATGAGCTCTTGGTGTCCGATAAACAAAGACATTCAGCCAAATATTAATCAAAATATGATAAGAGTTGATCAGGCAAATCTAAATTATCCACCTTGTCCAACATTCCAATAAATTGTAATACAACAGTATTACTGATCTGATCCAATGGTATGATCTCTCCATGCACACACCACTGAACAACTTGAAGACAAGAGTCTATCAAGGTGTTCAGAAAATGTGTACATGAACAGGTCATATAAAGAACAATAACCTTCCAGTAAATCCTATCGTAGACGCAAACTTAGTACAAATGGCAATAAATAAATAGTTTCGGGTGGATAATAATTCCACTGCTGTATCCGTTAAGTACCATGGTCACACGACTAGGATCCCCCAATAGTAAAATGAACTTGATGGGTGGTTCAATGTTACTTTCAACATACAAAGCTATATCCCAACAATACAAAAATAACATCTGAATTAAATATATTCCCAATTATGTGACCCTGTCATGATGATTCAAAGCAACCATTCCAGTTATAATTCTCAACACAGTACACTGCTACTGCACTATTTACCAACTATGAATAGTGAAGTACTGACATTATTTACAATTATAAAAGCAAATATATTGTCCACAAGTAATATGGATGCCTACCATCAGTGTGATGAGCTCCATCCCTGTCTCTGTCTCTCTGCCTATCTACACCATGGTACAGCCACAGTACTGAACTTGTAACCTGAATATAATAAATTATAACACTAGAAATCAGCCAAATTAATTATAGATATTAGTTATCATAATTGCACTGTCCCCAGTGGTATGTGCTCAATGCATTCTGCAGAGCAGAAAACATTGAATCACATATCCACTGATGACAATGTAATTTCAAGTATAATTTCTAGCATCAACGGTGCTGATAATAGCCAAAGTGTTCCAAAATGTTACCGGTAAAATATTAACCAAATATTTAATAATTCCAAGTTACGAAAAATAATTTAGTTACGGTAAAAAATATTATAGACCACTTTTTATGTTTAGCATCAGTATGGAAAACTATTCAAATCCAACACTGGTTGCATAATCAGACCAATGCTCCACACTGTGGGGCATTGAATTGATCAAGCAACCAATATGGATAAGATTATTAATAAATAAATAATAAATAAATGTTATAATAGCCTTATCATAACATGACTGTACCTTGGTTTCAGAAAATTCCTAAGTCCAATCCTGCTCCTTCCTACATACAACAAAGAGGGCTATATGTCTATGACCCCTTTTTTATCCATCATAACAGAGAACATTATACTCAGTAGAATGTTGAACAACAAGACACACAAAATACACCTCTAATTGCACTGAAGAAAGCTGAGAGATCAAATTGCAAATTCTTTCTCCAGAAAATAACATGAACAGAGACAGGTGAGCACTTTACCAGATTTGTCCAATAGCATTCCTTGGACAGAAAACATTTCCTATTATGGAGGAGTTAGTCAGGTTGATTAGTGAACAATTAATCAATGCATGCAGTTTTGACCTTAATGAACCTGTATACACTTGAGAGTGGTCAGTCACCTGTGACTGGACAAAGTAGAATAATGTTGAGCCAGATGCTCAGCTGCAATGAACTTGAAGTAAACAAAACCCTCAAAGACACTTTTTTCACTTCCAGTCCTAAAATAAACAATTATAAGGGAAACTATTTTCCCTTGTGAATATCAGTACTTTACCTAAAATAAAACATGAAAATTTGTACTGGCTTAAAACAGTAACACTTGCTATGTACAGTTGAGATAAAAACATATTGCATCTTCCCTGTTTTAATTCTGTCACATATACACAGACTAGCTGGAGGGCCCAATGAGTTAAATAGGCAACTGAGCCGAGCACGAGCAATTTGAGTTGCACAGAAGACTACTGGATGGAACTTACATACAGATCCCAGGTTTTGAGTCCATCGGCCCAGTTGCTTCTGAGATTGTTACCGCGCATGCGCGAAGATGGGTGAAAACCAGCACCTGATGATGACCGATGACTACCCGATAGACAATACATAACAACCCAAGTTCCGTCCCGGTCGGCCGAGTAGTCTCCAAGATGGTCACTACGCATGCGCAAAGACGGTGCCACACCCCATGATCGTATAGCCATGTCCCGTCGGAACCCAAACTCCACACCCATGCCAAGTTTCGTCTCGATTGGCAAAGCCGTTTTCGAGTCTACACAGAACAGACAAACACAGACAAGATTACTCAAATATATATATAAATACTAGATGGTGGTGTTCGACTTTGTCTGAGCTATTGTCTCTGAGAAGACGGGTCCCGCCCCATAGTCGAGGGTGAAGAATAACTACCCGATGGACCCTACAAAACAAATACCAAGTTTCGTCCCGATCAGCACTGTAGTTTTCGAGCTCGTCGCTGCACATACGCGAAAATGGACCCTACCTCATACCAGACATTGGAAAATGAATACCCGATGGACCCTACATAAAAATCTCAAGTTTCGTCTCGATTGGCCCAGTAGTTTCCGAGATTTGTACTGCACGTGCGCGAAGACGGGCCCTAATGAGACAGACAGACAGACAGACAGACAGACAGACAGACAGACAGACAGACAGACAGACAGACAGACAGACAGACAGACAGACAGAAAGACAGACAGACAGACACAGACAGACAAAGATTACTCAAATGTATATCTGTATGTATATATATAGGCTAGATTGAGTGCCCGATTTCGTCCAGGCTATTGTCACTGCGCATGCACCAACATTGGCTCCCACCCCATATCCGAAGGTGGCAAATCACTACCCGATGGACCACGCATACAATTCCCAGATTTCGTCTCGATCGTCCCAGTGGTTTCCAAAATGGTCACTCTGCATGCGCAAAGACGGCCTCATCACATAATCGACAACATCAAATCACTACCCGGTGAACCCTGCATACAATCCTAAGTTGTGTCCCGATCAGACCTGTAGTTTCCGATATCGTTACTGCGCATGCGCGAAAACTGACGCCATCACAATCTCCGTATAGCCTATGCCTTTCCGGGGCTTAACCCACACACCCGTGCCAAGTTTCATCTATATCGGCTCAATCGTTTCCGAGTCTATAGAGAACAAACAGACAAGATTACTCAAATACATATATCTTAATTGGAGTGCCGGACTTCGTCCGGGTTATTGGTACTAAGATTGGATCCCACCCATAGTTGGAAAATGACAACCTGATGGACCCTACATACAAATTCCAAGTATCGTTCCATTCGGCCCAGTAATTAACACGACCGTTACTGCGCATGCGCGAAGGCAGGCCCCTCCCATACCCGATAGTGGCAAATCACTACCCGATGGGCCCTACATACATATCCCAAGTTTCGTTCCCAGTAGTTTCGAAGATCGTTACTGCTCATGCGCGAAGACGGGCTCCACTCCATATTCAAATAGCCTATGTCCTTTTCGAGCCCAAGCTACACAACCATGACAAAATTGTCCCGATCGTTCCAGCCATCTTCGAGTCTATGGAGAACAAACAGACAGACAAAGGGACAAGATTGCTCATATATATATATTGACTAGATGGGGTGCTCGACTTTGTCCGGGTTTTTTATCTTTTAGATTGACTCCCAGGCCATAGTCAACGGTGGCAAATTACTGCCTGATGTGCCATACATACAAAATCCCAGGTTTCTTCCCGATCGGTCTAGAAGTTTCCCATGTCGTTCAAGACGGCCCCAGCCTAAACCCGACGGTGACAAATGACTAACCGGTGGACCCCACATACAAATTCCAAGTTTCGTCCCGATCGAAACAGTAGTTTCCGAATGCGCCACTACACATGCTTGGAGTCGGGCCTCATCCCATACCTGCAAATCCCTACACTATGGATCAAAAGTTATATCCCAGGTTTCGTCCCAATCGGGTGAGTAGTTTCCCATATCCTCACTGCGCATACGCGAAGTCGGGCCCCCAAGCCATGCCCGGAAGCCCCAATCCTTTCCGGGGGCAATCTACACACCCAGGCCGAATTTCGACCCGATTAGTCTAGTCGTTTTCGAGTCTATGGAGGACAAACCAACAAACAAAGAAACAAACAAGATTACTCAAATATAATAAGAGAGGATAGATTTTATCAAAAGTGGCGATCTTGTTCGTTTTATCAAAAGTGGCCGAGTCTTTTATATCAAAAGTGGTCGATTTTATATCAAAAGTGCCTAGCTACATCAAAAGTAGGCGATTTTTACACAAAAGTGGCAAGCCACATCAAAAGTGGTTAATATATCAAAAGTGGGCGCAACACATGTTTAGGTAAACTAGTCCCTCACCCCATCCCCAATATCCAACTACCGTGATTTATCACCGAAATGAGTTTATATGGATGTCTTTGATTTATCACCGAAATGAGTTTATTACACTAATGGTTAGTTTATTACAAAAGTGGTTTTATTACAAAAGTGGTTGGTACGCGATAACCATTTTTGTAATAAAGTTTATTGCAAAAGTGGTTGTGTACTTTCTACAGACAATGCCAGGTTTCAATTGATGAATGAACACTTTATTCTATTGAACGACACACACACATGTTTAGGTAAACTTGTCCCTAACCCCACCCCAATGTCCGACTATAAAATGGACGTCCGTGATTTATCACCGAAATGAGTTTATTACAATAATGGTTAGTTTATTACAAAAGTGGTTTTATTACAAAAGTGGTTGGTACGCGATAACCACTTTTGTAATAAAGTTTATTGCAAAAGTGGTTACTTCAGTCACTTCCAAGTTTCAACAGGTGAATGGAATGGACACGTTATTTCATTGAACGACATACAAACATGTTTAGGTAAACTTGTCCCCAATCCCACCCCAATGTCCAACTATAAAATGGACGTCCGTGATTTATCACCAAAATGAGTTTATTACAATAATGGTTAGTTTATTACAAAAGTGGTTTTATTACGAAAGTGGTTGGTACGCGTTAACCACTTTTGTAATAAATTTTATTGCAAAAGTGGTTGTATTACAAAAGTGGTTGGTACATAGCCTTTACAGTTTGTGCTTCTCCACGTTTATCGAGCTTCCGCCGCCTCTGTATTCACCAACTCACTCAACTCACTCAACGAATTGTCACTTATAATAATTTAGAACACATTTTGGCTGTTATGATTGTTTATTCCCCTTTTGACTATTTTGTTTACCACTTCATTTGGTAATTACAATTTTTACCATATTCACTGCCACTACTATATGCCATCGACTTCTTATTATCAGCATTAGTTGCTACCCCTCCCCCCCCCCAATGATTACGACCATTGTTTACACCCTCTTTGTCTCTTTCAGTTATTTTTCATCTCTTTTCTTATCATCATTTGGCTCACCGTTTGATTATTATAGTTATTTACCACCCACTTTTCAGCATTATCTTTATTTGCCACCCCATTTGATCGTCATAATTATTTGCCACCCCTTAGATTATTATAATTATTCCCCAATCACTTTTGATTATTTTTGTTATTTGCCACCCCCTTTTGATTATTAATGGTATTTGCCACCCTTTTCATTATTATCATTATTTGCCATTCTCTTTTGACTATAATCTTTATTTGTTTTGATTGTTATCATTCTTTGCCACCTCTTTTGATTATTATAGTTATTTCCCCACCCCTTCAGTACGATCTACATTTGCCACCCTTTTTTTTATTGTTATCATTATTTGTGATTCCATTTTGATTATTATCATTATTTGTCACCCCCTTTTCAGTATTGTCTCTATTGTCACCCCCTTTTCATTATTATCTTTCTTTGCCACCCCTTTTGATCATTATCGTTATTTGCCACCCATGTGGCAAATAGCTTGAATAATGAGAAATAGCTATTTGTCACCCGGGGGCAAATAGCTTAAATAATGAGAAATTGCTATTTGCCGCCCGTGGGACCTCATTCTGCAAATGACAGATTGTTTATTTCCGGGCTTGACCGTCTGCATGCATGCACTGAAGTCATTGGCCAACACTTCACCGAGTCATCTGGAAGCATGTGGAAAATGTATGGGAGCACCGGGGATTGGATGGGGGCAATTTTATTTCAGGGTGGGTGGGTAGTCGGAGTGGCCAGAAATCAATTTTTTAATTTTTTTTAAATGATTTTAGAGGCTTTTTAAGACAGGTACATCCATATAAACGTTGATTTTGCCATTTTTATAGATTTGCAGCAATAATTCAAAGAGTTATTTGCAGGGACGTGGCGACAGTGCCCTCCCCCCCCCCCCCCCGAATCCTGGCCAAAATTTCCTGTAGTTGGAAATTCGGATGGCAGGTCATGAGTAGTCGGAAATTCCATCTCTCTGGATTTTAGAGCTTCTTTGATGGTGCTGATGTCTCCTTACTTCCCAAAATCCCAACTCGGTTTTAAATCGGCAAAACTTTTACCTGTTACTATACTAATAAGTCTCTGGATGTCACCCTGTGGTATTGGGTTCCACTCCTGCCTTAGAACATTACGTAAATCGCCGGACATCTGAAGATCATGAAGTCGTACCCGGCGGTCCAGTTGATCCCAAAGATGCTCGATTGGCGACAAATCTGGCGAAAGTGCGGCCAGGGAAGAAGTTCGATGCTCTGCTCCTCAAGAAAGTCACGACAGATACGCACCACGTGACATCGGGCATTGTCTTGCTGGAATAACAGCAATCCGACGTTAGCGTTGAAAAACGGGACAACAACAGCGTTAAGAATTTCGTCCCTATATCGCTGTCCATTCAGATTACCGTCGATGATGATCAACTGCGTTCGATGGTGCAAGAAAATTCCTGCCCAAACAATTACACTACCCCCGCGGTCGCATTTCTGCACGCAAGCATCAGAAAACCGTTCTCGTCGACGATACACTCTTGCCCTACCATCAGCGCGCGATAAAATCGAGAGTCATCACTACAAAGAACTGTGCTCCAACGTTGCTGAGTCCAGCGAACACGCTGACGTACTCCCATTCCATTCTGACGGTACGACGACGTTGGGTAACATTTGGTCCGTGGTATGAACGCCAACTTCGGATGACGGATGCAGCGAGTCTGTTGCGGGCAGTTTGTGCACTGATTCTATTGTTAGTTCTACCAGGGGTAATTGCTGCTGTCCTCGTCGCCGGAAGGAAGCGATCCCGCAAGTGAGACGTCCTGATGTGACGGTCTTGTGCAGGGGTCGTAACTCTTGGTCGACCTGAACGCGGTCGGTCGGCAGTAGATCCAGCGGTTCTATACCTTCCAATGAAACGGTAAATAGTGATCACAGTGACTCCGAACTCAGCAGCTAGCTCATCTGGAGGTATTCCAGCCTCATGCATACCAATGGTACGCAACCTCTGATTTTCGGTTAACCTTGGCATTTTTTTAAAATGTCGGAAGACAAAAACTAGCCTGTTTAACCCAGACTCTCTAGCATAACATAACACAAAGAAAATCGTCGGTCACCCATTCAATTTGGCATTCTCGGGTAGCACGTGCTCAGTGGCGTAGCGGAAAATTTTGTGCCCCCCCCCCCCCCCCCCCCCCCGCGATATAGAGACGGGGACCCTTTCATAATGGTGGTTTCCTTTAAAACGGGACCAAATATAGTGTTGTTACCGTGCACAGCAATAGATACGCGACTCGAGCAAAAACTTTCCCAATTCTCCCATTGGCTTATTTTCATTGATGATTTTCTCGGCATAAATAGTAGCCAATGGGATGTTATTGTGTCCATCTTCGCTTCTATGAATGCCCTTAGCTTGTTTAGTCTCCAAGGGAAGGTTAAAAAATGTATAAACGGCAAATGCGGTCGCCAGAAATGAATAAATGTGGATCGGAGATTAGTAATTGATAAAGATATACGGTTAATATTTGAATCTGCCCTCCATAGACAATGGGACCTCGAATTATTTATAATAAATCGGATAATTGTCGCTTGTAACACACTTTCCTCTGTGCACTATCTTGTCCGACTAAATGTTTTTCGGCCTTTTCTGCGACTTCTCCCAGTTATTATGAACAACCCAAGAACACCCAACGGTCGTGTAATACACCACTGTAAAGCTTATTCATTCCCCTTTCCATTGATACCGGGTACTGTGGGATACATTATGTGAATCAAATTTGAGGGGTATAACGAAGATGAGTGCTATCGTTTTCGAAAAGCGAGTTGTGTACCTTGTTAATATTTATATACCATTAAGTTCTACTCTTTTTTACTATCTCTCTCTCTCTCTCTCTCTCTCTCTCTCTCTCTCCCTCTCTCTCTCTCTCTCTCTCTCTCTCTCTCTCACTTTCCCTCTTTCTTCCAGCTTTGTGACGTCCTTCAAGACGGGGGCCCCCCTTCTAGCCCCCCCCCCCCCCCCCGCAATGCGGGCCCTGTGGGCCCATACCCTTCGCCACTGCACGTGCTATTTTGAAATCCGTAGCAAAATTGTATACGGTAGGGTGGACAACAACATGTCATTAAACTCTTTGCACGACCTCTTGTCCACAAACATGCAACATTAGAACTATTATATATTTCATCCTTTATGCTATTTTTCACATTTGTTTCTATTATACTTTCTTTTTTGACTCAGTATATTTATAGCTACACGGTACGCCATATCGAGTTTCTGCATGAATCAGCCTCAGTTTTAAGTTTTTTTGTCGCATCTCCATTCTGTCAGCATTTAAAAACATCAGTAGCTTTTGTCGTGTAAATTTAGTTTTTATTCAGCCTCAACTGAACTGATTTGGTAATTCGCGACGAGAGAGCGATAACACTGCCATTATTTATGTAGCTATATATAACAAGTTTGTTCAATTAGTTCAACTTGACAAAGTCGAAGTGAGCTATCATATTGCCATTTCACGAGTGCATGTCTGTTAGGCGGAGAGTGTCATTTTTAGCTTAACTTGACAAAGTCATGATAAGCTATTGTCATCACGCATGCGGAAGTCTGTCAATCTGTTCACATTTTCTTTAACACAGGCTACACCCCGTAGTTTCCTTTTTTGTCGGGTTCAGTCAACCCTGGTGGCAGCAGGGGCGCTTTACCAAGATTCTTTCAGCACAGTCTACAGATTGCGTTTATGAAGGGGTTTTATTGCAAATGTGTAGGATGACTCAGTATAATGTCTAGATGAGAACGTGTATTTTGGGCGATTGCATTGTAACATGCAAGTATAATTCGTATGAGAGAAAGGGTGAGAGAGAGAGAGAGAGAGAGAGAGAGAGAGAGAGAGAGAGAGAGAGAGAGAGAGAGAGAAAGAATACTTTATTTGCAGCACATGTATTTACATAAGACTAAGTTCTACAAGAATGTACTCATCATTTTTATGAAGTATTTATAAATTATAAGAAGATATTCACCATACATGTTCTGCAGGGAATGGCCTAGCCAGATTGGCTGTCTTCCTATCATTCCCTGTGGTGTGTTTGTGGATTGCATGGAAGGATACAAGTAAATATAAGAAAATGGTACTGATGAACGACTTATATGCACGTTGGTGATGAGGGCGTGGCGAGGTAGAATGGGCGTTTCACACTTGTGTTATCAATAATAGAAGAAAAGATAATATATATATATCGTCCTTCCACCCA
Source organism: Pictodentalium vernedei (assembly GCA_031216915.1). Classification (NCBI taxonomy): domain Eukaryota; kingdom Metazoa; phylum Mollusca; class Scaphopoda; order Dentaliida; family Dentaliidae; genus Pictodentalium; species Pictodentalium vernedei. Next base: position 379,309,339 of record CM062297.1, read on the forward strand.
GCATCGACCACAAAAGTGTATATTAATACATACATAGACACACATTTACATATATGTGTGCATATGTACGAGTGTGCACAAGTTGGCAAGTATATATATGTAATGGCCTATGGTCTCACCTATTAAACACAGGAATATCAATTAATGGACGATCCGTGAAGATGCAACTGCTTGAATTTAATTTTCACACACACACACACATGTAACCGTGCTCACATACACACAACACGAGCATTATCATCGAAGTATACGGAATAAACCTATATGTGGGGTTCCACAAAGTAGGATGTGGTTTAGTAATGGCGATTACAGTCCTTGCAGTTAGTATCATTGCAGTTTACTTCACTGGGATATTCTTCCAATATTTGTCTTGTTATAGTTTTTTTAAATTCATTTCTGTTTGATAAATTAGTTATACGTTTGTCCATACTGTTCCATGTTTTGGGAAAGAGGCTAACGAGGAGTAGATCTAAAGATTTATTAGGCTTTCCCAAACCCAGTTTGGGAAAGACTATTGTTATTCTTCTTTTTCAAAATTTTTCTTCTCTATTTTTTTTTTTTTTCCTCCCTGAATTTTGTCTGTTGAACTGCTCGGAAACAAGTTGTACGATTTTGACCAAATTTGGCACACTTATGTAATGTCATAAAATCTCGTGAAATGCGGTATCGTCATATCTGTGAAAACGCGTATTTTCAAAATATTCTGCCAAAACCTTCAAAATGTCACCATTTTTCGAATGTCTCAAAATTGTTTACAGTTATTTAGCTCAAATTTTCCACACATTTAGAGCATAATATGATACACCGCAATCACCACTCAGATCTTTCAACTTTAACCCCCAGTGGCCAAAAATGACATGAATATAGAATTTTTCTTCAAAATTGACCAACTTCAAGGGCAAATTTCTCTAATAACAAGGTTGTTGTAACAATTATTTTGGTTTGGATAAATGCAACAATGATTGCGGAAGAAAGTTACTGTTTACTTTTTAATCTCAGATTTAACCCCCAAGCACAATGAGGGCGAGAATAAGAGTACCGTTTGAAAATGCCAAAATTAGCCAACTTTGGTTGCTTTTTCCATCATTTTGGAAAGGGGTTAATTTAAAACACTTTTCGTGTACGTATTCATAATTGACTACCGAGCATATTTGCTGTTGTAAGTTTAGTTGTAAAGTTTAACCCTATCCCATTCTGGTTGCATAAAAGTAGGTACCGTCCAAAAAAACTCCAATTTTTTCAGAATTTGGTAAGTTTAGGTGACGATTTACTCCATTTTTAATTGCTTGAGCTCCGAATGTTTTCTATAGCTGCTTGCAGCAGTCAAAGTATGAAAAGTTTTGTTCTATATGTTATTATTAAAAGTTTAACCCTTGGCAGATTTGAGACTTCCCATAAGGGTACTGTCGGAATATTTGTTATTTTCGCCAACTTCAAGTGCAATTTTTTCTAATTACAAGGTAGTTGTAATAATTATTTTGGAATGCCTAGATGCAACAATGATTGTGGAAGAAAGTTACTGTTTACTTTTTAATCTCAGATTTAACCCTCAAGCGCAATGAGGGCGAGAATAAGAGTACCGTTTGAAAATGCCAAAATTAGCCATCTTTGGTTGCTTTTTTCTATCATTTTGGAAAGGGTTAATTTCAAAAACTTTTCATGTACGTATTCACAATTGACTACCGAGCATATTTGCTGTTGTAAGTTTGGTTGTAAAGTTTAACCCTATCCCATTCTGGTTGCATAAAAAAGTAGGTACCTTCCAAAAAAACTCCAATTTTTCAGAATTTAGAAACTTTAGGTGGCGATAAACTTCATTCCTAATAGCTTGAGCTCTGAATGTTTTCTATAGCTGCTTGCAGCAGTCAAAGTATGACAAATTTTGTTCTATATGTTATTATTAAAAGTTTAACCCTTGGCAGATTTGAGACTTCCCATAAGGGTACTGTCGGAATAATTGTAATTTTCGCCAACGTTTACATGCTCTTTTTCAGCACTGGAGCCATATTGTCTCAAAACCTTTTCCATGAGAGGATTGGGCCTTCATCCAAGAACAATTTTGCTGTTATATATTTTATTCAAAGATTTAACCTTCACCCAGTTTTCTGGCCTTGAATTTGAGTGCCCTAAAATTCTTCATAAAATTGGCTAATTTGGAGCTCACTTTTCTTCCATTTTCGAAAGGAATATCGAAAAATGATTTACATGTTCGTATTTACAATTGCCTACCGAGCATATTTGCTGTTGTAAGTATAGTTGTATAGTTTAACCCTATGCTCGTTCTGTTTGCATAAAGATAGGTGCAGTCCAAAAAAAACTCTCGTTTTTCAGAGTTTGGTAAGTTTAAGTGACGATTTACTCCATTCCTAATTGATTGAGCGCTGAACGTTTTGTATGGCTGTATGCAGCAGTCATAGTATGACAACTTTTGTTTTATATGTCATTATTAAAAGTTTAACCGTTGACAGATTCGAGAATGCCCATATGGGTACGGTCGGAATAATTGATATTTTCATAAAATCACTGAATATTGATAAGCGTGCAGTGGTAGTATGGAATAGAATATCCGAAAATGCTTTCGAACTTCGGATTCACAGTTCAATTCCAAGGATATTTTCTGTTATGAGGCTGCTGTAAAGTTTATCTCCATCCCTGTCTCAAATGCATAAAATTTGGTGCCGTCGAAAAAAAACTCTCATTTTTTTCAGAATTCCGTAGGTTTAAGTGACAATTTACTCCATTCCTAATTCATTGAGCGCTGAAGGTTTTCTATGCCTGCATGCAGCAAGCATAGAATGACAACTTCTGTTTTATACGTTATTATCAATAGTTTAACCCTTGGCATATTTAGGAGTTCCCATGTGGATATAGTCGGAATAATTGTTATTTTCGTAAAATCAATCCCTGAATATATTGGTAACCGTGCAGTGGCCTTTCGGTGGTGCTACATGAAGCCGCAAATAGTTAAGGTTGAAAAGTTCATCAAATAGACAGATATAATGCCTAACTCAGCCGGTGACAGGTAAATAATGAATGGAAAAGTCGTTGAATTGAGAAAAAAGTAGGGACGAATCGTGCCCTCGGTTTCCACCTGATCCACGGTATTTCCATGCGCGGCACTTGACAAAGATACTAAACTGTCTACTAAACAGTAGAAAACATTCTGAGAATTTCAAGTTGCTGCCTTGCATTGTCGGGGCATAATTGGAGTATATCCGACATTGTAACTGTTCAATTTGAATGTTAAATTAGCCAGATGACGGCGTTTTCCCCATCGGATAATCCCACCTGCGGCAACCGCGTTGTGTCCTTGGGCAAGACACTTCATCTCCACTGCCCGCGTGGGAGCACGGTGGCGTTGTGTACTAAGGCGTACTGCACGTCGATGGTGCACTTGTCTTCAACCAATGCTAACCCTGCTTGTGTGGAGTTCGTATGTTGGGGAGCTGACAGTTGATCGCCGTTGCTCGGTGGTTCTCTCCGTGTACTCCGGCTTCCTCCACCCGTAAAACTGTTGCGGTCATGATTAGCCAGTGTGCATAAATATGTGACCTTAACCACCAATAAATAAATAAATAAATTCTCCACCGCATCGCGTTGTTAGTTTCTGCCGGGACGGTCTAAAATAAGAAGTTTAACTCAAAACTTTCTGTCCCATATAAATGTGCGAATATTTAAAGCTGGACAGTTCATCAAATAGACAGAAATAATGCCAAACTCGAACGGTGATAGGTAAATAGTGAATGGAAACGGCATTGCATTGGGAATAGAGTAGGGACGAATCGTCCCCGCAGTTTCCACGCGATCCAAGTTGTTCCCACGCGCTCACGCCACTTGACAAAGATGCTGTTCTGTCGAGCTGGGATAGTAGAACAACTTCTGAAGATTTCGTGCATCTGCCTTCACTGGTCTAGACGCCGTGTACTAAGGCATACTGCACGTCGATGGTGCGCATGTCTTCAACCAATCTAACCCTGCCTGTGCTACAGTGCGGAGGCACTATGTTGGGGAGCTGGCAGCTGCTCGTCATTGCTCGGTGGTTCTCTCTGGGTACTCCGGCTTGCGCCACCCATACATCTGTCACCGACATAATATGACCTTGGCTGTTAATGTGTAGTTAAAACCTAATAAATAAATAAATAAATCCAGTACCAGTTTTGCTCGTACAAATATTAGTACCGTCAGACAAAATTCATTTTCTGATTAATTTCGTACTTTTCTGTACTCACCTTCCCTGAGTAAGATTGGTATACCTTTTCAATCTCAGATTTAACCCTCAAGCACAATGAGAGTGAGAATAAGTGTACCATTTGGAAATACCCAAATTATCCAACTTTGGTTACTCTCTACTATCATTTTGGAATGGGTTAATTTGAGACACTTTGCTTTGCTATATGCAGAGATGTTTAATCAATAAATCCGGCTTTAGTTATATTCTGGGACTTAATGAAACATGTGCTTTGGCCACTTAATAATAGCACTGTCTACAAAAAATGACTGAGTGAATACTCACTTGTCCAAAAACAAAAAGGAAAGAGCTCTTTGAGCTTTTCATAACTGCTTTAAAAAATCAATGGGGAACAAATTTTGTGTTATAAGTTTTGGTGTTCCGTGTTATCCAACACCAGTTTGGCCGTACAAATATGAATACCTCCAGGAAAGAAAGCACATTTTCTCAGTGGTAGACTGTTTGACTTCTGTGATAGAGGTCCCGAGTTTGATCCCAGTCTGAGACGACCCACGTAATGTCCTTGGGCAAGGCACTTTATCCCGGTTGCCAACATGGGGGCACGATGATGCCATGTACTAAGGCGTACTGCATGTCAATGGTGCACATGTCTTCAACCGCTGGTACCCTGCTTCAGCGGAGCTTGAACATAATTAGAATGTTGAGCTGACAGTTGCTCGTCGATGCTCGGTGGTTCTCTCTGGGTCTTCCGACTTCCCCCACCCGTAAAACTGCCACGGTCACGATTAGCCATTGTGGATAAGTATGTGACCGTAAACACCAATAAATAAATACCGTCAGGGAAACCCTCTGTGAAATCCTTCTGTCAATAAATAGCAAAGTAGTAATGTAATGCAAGAAATATTAACAAGCTGTTCAACATCCCTTTAATCAACTCATTTTGACTTGAACTGTACCCATCACTGTGTATACTAGCTCTCTAGATGGTTTACACCTATCAAATAAACAACTAATTTGTGTGAGACAGTAACTCATATTCCATGTATTTCATTGTATCTGAAACAGATATGTTGGAAAAATTGTGAAATCATGGAGTAGGAAGCTTACCCTCGTTTGTTGACAAATCCCACACATTCACAAACAGACAAAATGATAGAGAATAAATTAATTATTGATATTTAAGGTCACTTTCAGCATCTACAGCTATATCATGACCATAATATATGTATTTATTCAAGTCCAGGTATTCATTGCATAGGCGTACAGGGCTATTTTTCAGGAGGGGGAGGATGAACTCTTTTAGCCCGAAAAAGTTGAATCTCAGGAGGAAATGCCAAATGGGGGTATGGAAGGGAGGAGAGGGTCTCTCTCCCATTGAGTACCTGGAGAGAACCACCGAGCAATGGCAAGCGACTCAGACTCCCCAACATACTAACTCCACAAAAGCAGGGTTAGCATTGGTTGAAGACAAGTGCACCCTCAAAGTACCCTTAGTACACATCGCCATCATGCACCCCCCCCCCCCCCACGTGGAAAATTAAATTGGGATGAAGTGTCTTGCTCAAGGACACAATGTGGTTGCCACAGGCGGGATTCGAACCGAGGACTTCTTGGATTGCAACAATCATCTATACCTTCTGAGCCACCGTGCTCCCGTAATATGCAGTTATAGAGCTCTTTATATGTACTTGTGTGATTATAAATGAATAATATTAACGTGGATACGGTTCCACTGAATCAACTTGTACAGTATAATGGTCAGTTTACTTGCAACTTCTAAGTGATGAGATAGGAAAACAACATTTTGTGTGGAAAACCAAAGTGTTTTGTGGTCATTTCTGGCAACTAAATTGTCCGAAATTTTCTGGCATATTGGCCGAAGAATCGGCTTCTTCCTGACTCAGGGGTGGGTTGGGGCACAGTCCTTCATGAAAGCCCGGCCTGTACGCCCATAATTCATATGTACTAATTTTTTCCAAAGCACAAAGGACATCGCTTGTTTTGCTTTCTATGAAAATATTCTGTAATTATTGAAGAGCAAATTTTGTGTTAAATGTTTTGGTGTCCTGCTGTATCTCAAATATCTGTTTTGGCTGCATAAAAACTAGTAGCATCACAAAAACTTTGATTTCCACTAAATTTTCTGTTTTCAAAACTGATCGATAGTTTTGTGTACAATACAGTTTGCCTTTTCACATTAAAAAGTTGGGAAAGCCGTAATTTGTCCAACAAATTACAATTCTCTAGTTTTTTTTTTGTTTTTTTTTTTCCTCCCTAAATTTTGTCTGTTGAACTGCTCGAAAACAAGTTGTACGACTTTGACCAAATTTGGCACACTTATAATGTCATAAAATCTCGTGAAATGCGGTATCGTCATATCTGTGAAAACGCGTGTTTTCAAAATATTCTGCCAAAACCATCAAAATTTCACCATTTTTCGAATGTCTCAAAATTGTTTACAGTTATTTAGCTCAAATTTCGCACACATTTAGAGCATAATATGATACACCACAATCACCACTCAGATCTTTCAACTTTAACCCCCACTGGCCAAAAATGACATGAATATAGAATTTTTCTTCAAAATTGACCAACTTCAAGGGCAAATTTCTCTAATAACAAGGTTGCTGTAACAATTATTTTGGTTTGGATAGATGCAACAATGATTGCGGAAGAAAGTTACTGTTTACTTTTTAATCTCAGATTTAACCCCCAAGCGCAATGAGGGTGAGAATAAGAGTACCGTTTGAAAATGCCAAAATTAGCCGACTTTGGTTGCTTTTTCCATCATTTCGGAAAGGGGTTAATTTCAAACACTTTTCGTGTACGTATTCACAATTGACTACCGAGCATATTTGCTGTTGTAAGTTTAGTTGTAAAGTTTAACCCTATCCCATTCTGGTTGCATAAAAGTAGGTACCGTCCAAAAAAACTCCAATTTTTTCAGAATTTGGAAAGTTTAAGTGACGATTTACTCCATTTTTAATTGCTTGAGCTCTGAATGTTTTCTATAGCTGCTTGCAGCAGTCAAAGTATGACAAATTTTGTTCTATATGTTATTATTAAAAGTTTAACCCTTGGCAGATTTGAGACTTCCCATAAGGGTACTGTCGGAATATTTGTTATTTTCGCCAACTTCAAGGGCAATTTTTACTAATTACAAGGTAGTTGTAATAATTATTTTGGTATGGCTAGATGCAACAATGATTGTGGAAGAAAGTTACTGTTTACTTCTTAATCTCAGATTTAACCCTCTAGCACAAAGAGGCCGAGAATAACAGTACCGTTTGAAAATGCCAAAATTAGCCATTTTTGGTTGCCTTTTCTATCGTTTTGGAAAGGGTTAATTTCGAACACTTTTCATGTACGTATTCACAATTGACTATCGAGCATATTTGCTGTTGTTAGTTTGGTTGTAAAGTTTAACCCTATCCCATTCTGGTTACATAAAAGTAGGTACCGTCCAAAAAAAATTCCAATTTTTTCAGAATTTAGTAAATTTAGGTGGCGATTTACTCCATTTTTAATTGCTTGAGCTCTGAATGTTTTCTATAGCTGCTTGCAGCAGTCAAAGTATAACAAATTTTGTTCTATATGTTATTATTAAAAGTTTAACCCTTGGCAGATTTGAGACTTCCCATAAGGGTACTGTCAGAATAATTGTTATTTTCGCCAACGTTTACATGCACTTCCTCAGCACTGGAGCCATATTGTCTGAAAACCTTTTCCATGAGAGGATTGGGCCTTCATCCAAGAACAATTTTGCTGTTATATATTTTATTCAAAGTTTTAACTTTCACCCAGTTTTCGGGCCTTGAATTTGAGTGCCCTAAAATTCTTCATAAAACTGGCTAATTTGGAGCGCACTTTTCTTCCATTTTCGAAAGGAATATCGAAAAATGATTTACATGTTTGTATTTACAATTGCCTACCGAGCATATTTGCTGTTGCAAGTTGGGTTGTAAAGTTTAACCCTATGCTCGTTCTGTTTGCAAAAAGATAGGTGCAGTCCAAAAAAACTCTCGTTTTCAGAATTTGGTAAGTTTAAGTGACGATTTACTCCCTTCGTAATTGATTGAGTGCTGAACGTTTTCTATGGCTGTATGCAGCAGTCATAATATGACAACTTTTGTTTTATATGTCATTATTAAAAGTTTAACCGTTGGCAGATTCGAGACTGCCCATATGGGTATGGTCGGAATAATTTTAATTTTCATAAAATCACTGAATATTGATAAGCGTGCAGTGGTAGTTTGGAATAGAATATCCGAAAATGCTTTCGAAATTCGGATTCACAGTTCAATTCCAAGAATATTTTCTGTTATGAGGTTGCTGTAAAGTTTAACGCAATCCCTGTCTCCGATGCATAATGGTAGATGTCGTAAAAAAAAACTCATTTTTTTCAGAATTTCGTAGGTTTAAGTGACAATTTACTCCATTCCTAATTCATTGAGCGCTGAATGTTTTCTATGCCTGCATGCAGCAAGCATAGCATGACAACTTCTGTTTTATACGTCATTATCAAAAGTTTAACCCATGGCATATTTAGGAGTTCCCATGTGGGTATAGTCGGAATAATTGTTATTTTCGTAAAATCAATCCCTGAATATATTGGTAACCCTGCGGTGGCCTTTCAGTGGTGCTACATGAAGCCGCAAATAGTTAAGGTTGAAAAGTTCATCAAATAGACAAATATAATACCTAACTCAGCCGGTGACAGGTAAATAATGAATGGAAAAGTCGTTGAGTTGAGAATAAGTAGGGACGAATCGTGCCCTCGGTTTCCACCTGATCCACGGTATTTTCACGCGGTCTCGGCACTTGACAAAGATACTAAACTGTCGAGCAGAGACAGTAGGAAACATTCTGAGAATTTCAAGTTGCTGCCTTGCATGATCGGGACATAATTGGAATATATCCGACATTGTATCTGTCGGATATATTCCAATTATGTCCCGATCACTTCACCCCGACTGTCCGCATGGGGGCACCATGATGCCGTGTACTAAGGCATACTGCACGTCGATGGTGCGCATGTCTTCAATCAATCTAACCCTACCTGTGCTACAGTGCGGAAGCACTATGTTGGGGAACTGGCAGCTGCTCGTCATTGCTCGGTGCTTCTCTCTGGGTACTCCGGCTTCCTCCACCCATACATCTGTCACCGACATAATATGACCGTGGCTGTTAATGTGTCGTTAAAACCTAATAAATAAATTCAGTACCAGTTTTGTTCGTACAGATATTAGTACCGTCAGACAAAATTCATTTTCTCATTAATTTCGTACTTTTCTGTACTCACCTTTCCTGAGTAAGATTGGTATACCTTTTCAATCTCAGATTTAACCCTCAAGCACAATGAGAGTGAGAATAAGTGTACCGTTTGGAAATACCCAAATTATCCAACTTTGGTTACTCTCTACTACGTTTTGGAATGGGTTAATTTGAGACACTTTGCTTTGCTATATGCAGAGATTGTTTAATCAGTAAATCCGGCTTTAGTTATGTTCTGGGACTTAATGAAACATGTGCTTTGGTCACTTAAAAATAGCACTGTCTGCAAAAAATGACTTGGAGTGAATACTCACTTGTCCAAAAACAAAAAGGAAAGAGCTCTTTGAGCTTTCCATAACTGCTTTCAAAAATCAATGGGGAACAAATTTTGTGTTATATGTTTTGGTGTTCCGTGTTATCCAACACCAGTTTGGCCATACAAATATGAATACCGCCAGGAAAGAAAGCACATTTTCTCAGTGGTAGACTGTTTGACTTCTATGATAGAGGTCCCAAGTTTGATCCCTATCTGGGACGACCCACGTAATGTCCTTGGGCAAAGCACTTTATCCCGGTTGCCAACATGGGGGCAAGATGATGTCATGTACTAAGGCGTACTGCATGTCAATGGTGCAAATGTCTTCAACCGCTGGTACCCTGCTTCAGCGGAGCTTGAACATAATTAGAATGTTGAGCTGACAGTTGCTTGTCGGTGATCGGTGGTTCTCTCTGGGTCCTCCGACTTCCCCCACCCGTAAAACTGTCACGGTCACGATTAGCCATTGGGGATAAGTATGTGACCGCAAACACCAATAAATAAATACCGTCCGGGAAACTCTCTGTGAAATCCTTTTGTTAATAAATAGCAAAGTAGTAATGTAATGCAAGAAAAATTAACAAGCTGTTCAACATCCCTTTAATCAAGTCATTTTGACTTGAACTGTACCCATCACTGTGTATACTAGATCTCTAGATGGTTTAAACCATATCAAATAAACAACTAATTTGTGCATGACAGTAACTCATATTACATGTATTTCATTGTGTCTGAAACAGATATGTTGGAAAAATTGTGAAATCATGGAGTAGGAAGCTTATCCTCGTTTGTTGACAAATCCTACACATTCACAAACAGACAGAATGATAGAGAATAAATTAATTATTGATATTTAAGGTCACTTTCAGCACCTACAGCTATATCATGACCATAAGTTTGGTATTTATTCAAGCCCAGGTATTCGTTGCATAGGCGTACAGGGCTATTTTTCAGGGAGGGAGGATGAACCCTTTTAGCCCGAAAAAGTTGAATCCCAGGAGGAAATGCCAAATGGGGGTATGGAAGGGAGAGTGGGGGTACCTGGAGAGAACCACCGAGCAATGGCAAGCGACTCAGACTCCCCAACATACTAACTCCACAAAAGCAGGGTTAGCATTGGTTGAATACAAGTGCACCCTCAAAGTACCCTTAGTGCACATCGCCATCATGCCCTCCCCCCCACCCCGCCCCCCACCACGTTGGAAATTAAATTGAGATGAAGTGTCTTGCTCAAGGACACAATGTGGTTGCCACAGGCGGGATTCGAACCGAGGACTTCTTGGATTGCAACAATCACATCTACCTTCTGAGCCACCGTGCTCCCGTAATATGCAGTAACAGGACTCTTTATATGTACTTGTGTGATTATGAATGAATAATATTAACGTGGATACGGTTCCACTGAATCAACTTGTACAGTATAATGGTCAGTTTAGTTGCTACTTCTAAGTGATGAGATGGAAAAACAACATTTTGTGTGGAAAACCAATATGTTTAGTGGTCATTTCTGGCAACTAAATTGTCCGAAATTTTCTGGCATATTGGCTGAAAAATCGGCTCCTTCCTGACTCAGGGGTGGGTTGGGGCACAGTCCTTCATGAAACCCCGGCCCGTACGCCCATAATTCATATGTACTATTTTTTTCCAAAGCAGAAAGGACATCGCTTGTTTTGCTTTCTATGAAAATATTCTGTAATTTTTGAAGAGCAAATTTTGTGTTAAATGTTTTGGTGTCCTGCTGTATCTCAAATATCTGTTTTGGCTGCATAAAAACTAGTAGCATCACAAAAACTTTGATTTCCACTAAATTTTCTGTTTTCAAAACTGATCGATAGTTTTGTGTACAATACAGTTTGCCTTTTCACATTAAAAAGTTGGGAAAGCCCGTAATTTGTCCAACAAATTACAATTCTCTAGTTTCTTGTGTTCTTTACTTGGAGGCCTCCAAACTGTCTGGAGGCTAGTCCTGGTGTGACCCTTTCACTGAAATAGTGATCGAATGTTTCCGGAAGGTGCTTGTGTTTCCAGTCGTGTACGAATAGCATAATATGCAAGATGTGGAGGTGTATGAGCACTGTATTTTTTGTTGTTTATAATACGGAGTGCACGTTTCTGCAAAGGAATAATTTTTTGATAGCTTTTGAGTGCCCCCATATCTGTATTCTGTATAGGAAATAACTATGTACAAGGGCATAGTATAGGGAAAGTAATGCGCGATGGGGCAATACGTTTTTAACTCTGCTAATTACATTAAGAGATCTGGAAACTTTAGAGCAGAGTACTGAAATATGTACTTCTTGGTAGGTCAGTTTGTCGTCGATATGTATTCCAAGAAATTTTACTGCGTTCTCATTTTCTGTTGATCCCACCCTTCCTACTTGGTCGTTATTAAGGAAAATTCTTAATTTAATACCTTTACCTTGTGGGAAGGTTAATCAATATAAACTTACTGTTGTTAGCATTTAACTTTAATTTGTTTGTGGAGTACCATATGTGGACGTTCTCTTGTTCGGCGTTAATTGTTTCAGACAGACCATCAATGTCATGTCCTGATGAGTACACTGTCGTATCATCAGCAAATGACAATAAATTAAGGGAAGTTGAGTTGGATATATCATTAATATATAATAAGAACAGTATTGGGCCTAAAATCGAGCCTTGTGGGACGCCACAACTAATGGAGGTTGGGTTTGATTTATATCCTGAGCATTGTACGTACTGTGTTCTCTCGCTGAGGTAGTCACAGAACCAACCAACTATTGCTGAGACCCCCTGATGCCGTAGTGGTTCAATTTTCCCAGGATGATTTCGTGATTGATTGTATCGAACGCTTTGGATAAGTCGAGGAAGACGGCCAAGGTACTGTCTTTAGTTGTTTTATTCTTTTCTTCTATGTGTTCAAGCATTTTCAGAATGGGCTGAATGGTTGTGTGACCTTTCCTAAATCCAAATTGTCTGGAATATAAGATCTTATGACTTTCTACAAAATATATAAGCCTTTATAACATAATTTTTTCCAAAATGTTTGAAAATACGGGAATTAAACTGATGGGCCTATAATTGTTTAGTATGTGCCTGTCGCCTGATGTCTAGATGAGTCTGTCCTATTTTGGTCACGGTCGGTCTCCCGTTATCGCCGCCTGGTCACGTGATCTAGATTCTTTTAGCATTGTCTACAGGTTGTTTTTATGAAGGGATTTCATTGTAACTTGGTAGAATAACTTGGTATTCTATCTGGATGAGACTCTCCTATTTTGGTCATTATCGGTCAACCGTGACCGCCGAACCGCCACGTAATCTAGATTCCTTTAGGAAATATTGAATATTATCCTTTTCATCAAATACTACACACAATCAAGTTAAGCTACAGTGTTAATGACATTTTCATTTATTCAGCATTGTCTACAGCCTTTAATTTTGGTCACCACAAAACTTGGTCTGTAAGTTCAGGGTCATATCTAAATGAGAAACTCCTTTGTTGCAATTGCTCAGTTGTTTTGGCTGCAGGGGTTCTAATCCCCAAATTGTTCAATTCAGTAAAAAGATGAAGGAACTCCATTGCAGCTTAATAAAATGACTTGTTATGATGTTCAGATGTTAAACATTCTTCTTTGGCCAAGAGTGGTTGACCATGAAGGCTGCGAGGTTCGAACCTTAGTCTCCGGACAGTTTCATATTGATTTCTTTCATGACATTAGTATAACTAATGGTAGTATAGTACAAGTAGTACTATACATTCTACAAGATAAATCTGACTATGTTTAAGAAGTAGCGGATGAATGCAATCAAAACACATTATCGTAGATGAATTCCACTTGTTTTTGCTGAATATGAATTCCATAAGCAGCTTAGTAAATAATTAGCGAGTTGAAACACCTAACTTTTGAGTTTTTTTTTTATCTTCTTGGTTCTATTTTTTTTTACTTTAATTTTGTGTTTTACTTCCGATGATTGAAAAAAGTATTTGTCAGTCCTATTTTTTGTGATACAAATAGTGGCGATCAGGTTTAATGCCCCAATTTTCACAGAACCTCAAATCCTTATATAAATCAGTTGACCAATATTTTAGCTAGTTCAGGTTCAGTACCAGTAACAGTTACACAAATGGATGTGTATTCCTCAATGAGTGAACTACTCTAAACTAGTTCAAACAAGTAATTGTTATGCAATATTATTCCAACACTACCTGATAGTCCCACTGTGTGAATTGCTCAAAGTTCTCAGCTTGAGCATTTGTTAAGCACATATTCAATTCCCAGAATAATACCAAATAATAATAACCTGAAAATTCTATCATAAATGTGTTGGCATTTCAGTTACTAAAATCAATTTTATGCCCCCTTTCATGACTTCATTTTCAAAATGAGTCCCTGGCCTAGTTGGAAAATTTCTACCCTACACCGCCCCCCCCCCCCCCCCCCCCCAATCGGAAAACCTTTAGCCACGTCCCTGGTTATTTGTAACTTTCTTTAATCAGTTTGAACATTTGTAACTTTTCATTCAACAATTTTAGTTGTAGCGACATTTCATATTATACTATGGTTATCAAATTCTGTACATATGGCCTGTGCACAAGCAATGTTTCAGCCAATGGACCTTCGGGTAACCCGGAGGTCCATTGGCAGAAATATTGCCTGTATTTGCTATGAGTAACCAAGAGAACCTGCCGTGCTTTGGATGCCATTCGATATGACAATTGCACGCAATGGCAATTCCTTCGCGCAATTAAGCCTAGATAAGCGCACAGTTCGTGACAGGACTTCTAGTTTTAACTGTAGTGAACTGATAATAGATATCTTCTTCAAACTGTTTCTCGTCAGTCACTCCACTCGTTTTCACCATCAATTTTTGGAATAAAATTGTAAGAAAAATCACTCTATAAATTGCATGTGGAAGCTAAAGAAAACTGGAAAGAATGAAAAGGTATACTTAATCAAATACACTAAATAAAGTAAAAGTCATTCAACCCCAGAATAACAGAGAATAGAAGCATTGATGCATTTTTATTTACCGTCAAAAATATTTAGTAGTACTCTACCTGGGCAACCTGATTAACACACTGGTCTGTATACCTGAAACTTAATTAAGCACCCCCTGAAATGTTTCATGACAGTGGAGTTGCTGTTACTGATTATTATATTTTAATGATTGCTATGTCTTGCAGTACATTTCATCTAGTGAAATATGATGTTTCTGGTTGATAACGTACCCCAAACACATCCCCTCGTCCATGTGAAGCATGCTTCCCATGAATGTCACAAAAATACTTTTCTCCACATGCAATATCTGGGTGTAAAACAAGAACATTTGTCACTGCTTTTATCAATAAATGTAGACATGGCAAGGAGGAGACGGTCAGAGGTACTAAGATGGCAAATCGTTGGCATGCATGCAACAGGCATGTCATTCAAAGCTATTGGATGGCAACTTTTCTATAGTCATTCTGTCATCAGTAGACTTGTCAAAAAACATCAACAAACCAACGATATTAAGGACTGACCAAGGCTTGGACAACCCCAAATGACTCCCTCCTCGGAAAGGTCGGAGTCTGGCACGCATCGTTAGGCTTGATACCTTTGCTTCAAGTGGGGTTTTGAAACGCCATTGGCTCCCCAACAGGCGTTTGTGCACAGAACTGTCCGAAACCAGTCTCAAAGCACTGGGTATGAGGCTAGAATGGTCATCAAGCGTCCAGCTATGTCCAATCAGCATCAAAGACGCCGTTTGGAGTGGTGTACAATACTGGAATCTCAGGACGTGGAGGAGAGTCCATTGGTCAGACAAGAGTAGGTTCCTGCTTCACTTCACAGATGATCGCATGAGAGTGTGGAGGCATTGAAATACTGCCTACGTGCCCAGGAACATCAGGCCTACTGTTCCTTATGGTGGAGGATCAGTAATGATCTGGGGATGCCTCTTTCATGATTGTAAACTTGGTAAGGCGACTGTACGTGGAAATCTCAATGGTCATCAGTACATCCGGGACATTTTCAATCTGGTTATCTTGCCACATTTTGACAACTATCCGTTGGCTATTCGCCCTGTATTAATGGACGACAATGCAAGGCCACATCGTTCCCATGCTGTGAGAGCATTCCTTCATAACAACGCTATTACAACACTTCCTTGGCCTGCAATGAGCCCCGATTTGAATCCCTTTGAACACATCTGGGACTTTCTTGGACGTCGTTTGCATTGCCTCTGACCGCATCAGAAGGCTCACTGGTAGCATTAGGAGGAGGGTTCAGGTTGTCATCCGGGCATGTGGTAGATACACTCGATACTTAAGTCTGACAATGCTATTGCGTTAAGGAGATCACAAGTTATTTTTTTTGTGAGTAATTACCGGCTTTGTTTCATCATGGACCGTTCCAGCACCATACTTGTCGAGAGAACATTTTTTCATCAAAAACATTAGTGACAGATATGCGTAATTAGCGTCATTACAATACTACATATTTTCATCATTGTGTTGTTTATCATTTGTCAATAGACCATTCTTTCCGCAAACAATCACTTTTGGCCATCTGAAAGATAGCATGAAAATAATGACTTTTTATATTAACACCACTGCGAAAAAAGAGGGGGTGCTCAATTAAGTTCCAGTTGTATATTTTGGTATCTCATAGTCCATGTTTGTTTAACAGGGATACAAGCAGACAACACTATGTTCAATTCTAGAATTTAGGAGTTGTGAAAATAAAATCGTTTTTCAACATCTGATCAACTATAAACATTTGATTAACCTTGCTCCATGATCTAAACTGTAAATCCACAATACTTTAAGTATAAAGACCACAAACTTGCAGAAAACTTACCATATTTTACAGTCGTTTTTCAATACAACAGGCTTATCAACTTCATGTGGAGGCAGCGGACAAATAATACTGGAGAAAATGATACAGCTATGGTGACCACCGATGTCAACATTTT
This sequence comes from Pictodentalium vernedei, assembly GCA_031216915.1. Taxonomy (NCBI): domain Eukaryota; kingdom Metazoa; phylum Mollusca; class Scaphopoda; order Dentaliida; family Dentaliidae; genus Pictodentalium; species Pictodentalium vernedei. Next base: position 379,326,051 of record CM062297.1, read on the forward strand.
TAAACTGTAGTGAACACCGAGTGGGACTGTGAATATCCAACAAATGGTGATGAGTGTCAAAATCTGATTGGAAAAAAACTGTCGAAAATCGGAGGAAAAATGGGAGAAGGAGTGAGTGATTGGTCTAACATGTAGAAAGTTAAAAATCACGTGTTTCTGGAGATTTCTTCCACCCAACCCCCCCCCCCCCTCCCCAGGAGTACCCTATCTTGTGCTCTCTCCAACTCCCTGTTCCGCCATATATGACTGTAGGATTAAATTATTACTGAACCTCGCTACAAGAGCGAAGAATATACTGAAATCAGTATATAACACACAACAATCTCATTCAAGAACACGGGTTTCAGATGATTAATTAACCCTCTACGCACTGTTGTCAGAATATCAACATTTCAGTCTACAAACCTTTCCAAATTGCAACTAGGAATTTAACCAATCCAATCTTGTTTGACAGAGCTCATTGAGCTCTGTCAAACAAGATTGAATTGATCAAATTCAGAGTTACGTTTTTGGTGAAACTGCTGGAAATTTCTGAATTTTGACATCAGAGTTCGGGGGTTAATGTATTGTGATAAATCGATGCGTAAAAACTGAGAAACTAAAAGCTAGAGAAAAGTGCGTGTGGAAGGGCGCGCAGGTGAGAAATGTAACCGAAAATGTTCCGTTATATCGGATTCGAGCATAAATTTTCAGGGGATTTTCCCACAAACAACTAATTTCTTTTCAGGTCTTTAATCTACAATATCTTAACATTTTCCGGACTGTTTAGCAGAGATTTTTTAAAGCAAAATGAAAACCCAAATGTGTACAAATTAGAGGCGGGTTGATTAAATCGATTATTTAGGTAAGATGTGAAATATTATTTATTAGATATAATCTTCTTTGACAGAATTGCGCATTCAAAAACTCGGCTGATATGACTTCAAACTCGACCGATATTACACCAACCTCGGCCGATATGAACCAAACTAGGGTTGTCCCACCACCACGCGATGCGTTATTAGGCACAACTAATTGTTTATTTATTGGTGTTTAAGGTCACATACTTATGCACAATGGCTAATCATGACCGTGACAGTTTTAGGAGGAAGCCGGAGTACCCGAAGAGAACCACCGAGCATCGACGAGCAACTGTCAGCTCCTCAACATTTTAACTCTGTTCAAGCTCCACTCAAGCAGAGTTACAGCAGTTGGAGACACGTGCACCATCAACGTGCAGTACGCCTTTGTACATCGTGCCCCCATGTAGGCAACCGGGATAAAGTGCCTTGCGGGGATCGAACTCGGGACCTCTAGCATAGAAATCTAACAGTCTACCACTGAGCCACTGCGCTCCGCGCAACTAATTTGCTTACATCGAAATGTTCACAGTTATTCGTAGGAATCAACCGGCTAACGGGGAGTAGATCTAAATATTTATTTCTTGTGTTCTTGAATCAACCGGGAACATTGGCGTTACCAGGCATAAGGGAGTAGTTTGAAGCAGAGTTTTGCATGCTGTGGAATGCAGGATGATCAATGGATGGGAAACAGAAGAAAGAAGAGAATTATACAGAAACTTCATCGCCAACTAAAATTCAGAGTCGTAAGCGGAGAGTCGTCGAAGTGGGAGTACAGGTTGTTCAGCTATCCGAACGTCATAACTTCCACAGTGGAGGGGTCGAGACGTTCTTATCGAACGAGATATCATATATAGGCCGAGATATATAGTTTCATATCGGCCGAGATATCAGCCCTTGATAACTTCACATAAGCCTCGACCTTCGGCTGCAGTCTCGGCCGATATGAAACTTACCAAGTAATAATCTCTAAATATGTGCGCGCGCATATGAATGTTGTGTCATTCCACCACTGGCCCTTTCGGCAGTGAAGAAGGGGGATTTTGACATAATTTCCCTATATTGTACTTAAGCGGTGGGTAAGCTAAATGAATTAGTGTGTAAGGGGTGGGAGGAAGGTTAAAACGGTAGGAGCACAAATGATACAGCGCACTGTGAGAACAGTTAAAAATTGGTCCTCAGAATAAGATCTTGCGAATATAGAATTTCCATTGGAATCGAATTTGTACCCACAAGTTTCGAATAGAACGACTTTTTTTTAATTAGGGCTTAACGACACATTAACAGCCAGGATCATATCACGTCGGTGACAGTTTTACGGGTGGGGGAAGCCGGAGTACCCGGAGAGAACCACCGAGCAACGACGAGCAGCTGTCAGCTCTCCAACATCATAACTCAGAACTCTGCACCGCGGCACAGGCAGGGTTAGATTGGTTGAAGACATGCGCACCATCGACGTGCAGTACGCCTTAGTACATAGCGTCATCGTGCCCCCATGTAGGCAATCGGGGTGAAGTGCCTTGCCCAAGGAGACAACGCGGGAGCGAATGGAACGACTATCGAACATGTGGACTATCGCACATTTTTTCCGTACGTGACCCAGGGATAATGGAGCAAGGGACGTGGCGAAGATTGGGTTATGGCGTAAACCTTTTTTATCCCGACTGTAATGGCCCAAGTTCCGACTGATAAAATATTTCAACTACATTATGAAGGCATGCCTTCGTCGATGGCATGCCTTGATTCTGTAGATGAGATGAAGTCTGGTCAAAACGTAACAAGGCCAAAACGTAGTATTTTATTTTGGTCAAAACGTAATATATTTTGGACAAAACGTAACTTTTTTTGTCAAAATGTAACTTTTTTGGACAAAACGTAACTTCTTCCTGGTCAAAACATAACTTCTTTCTGGTCAAAACGCAACATTTTATAGGTCAGAAGTTAACCTTTTATTGGTCAAAACGGAGCCCTTTTCAATCGAAACGTAACATTTTTTGTAATGGTCGAAATGTAACATTCCAATGGTCGAAACGTATCATTCCGATGCACGAAATGTAAGATATTGTTTGTAGTTTCTAGGGGTAAAGTCAAGACAAGAAGACATCTTGGTAATTTTTTAATCTTAAAATAGCCATCAATATAATATGACTCTCATCTCTATCTTTACCCTCTCCCTCCCACTCTGTCTGTCTGTCTATCTCTCTGTCTCTCTCCTCTCTCTCTTTGCCCTCTCCCTCCCACTCTTTCTGATTGTCTGTCTGTCTGTCTGTCTGTCTGTCTGTCTGTCTGTCTGTCTGTCTGTCTCTGCCTCTGTCTGTCTGTCTGTCTGTCTGTCTGTCTGTCTGTCTGTCTGTCTGTCTGTCTGTCTCTCTCTCTCTCTCTCTCTCTCTCTCTCTCTCTCTCTCTCTCTCTCTCTCTCTCTCTCTGTTCGTCACTAAACTCAATATTAATATGTAAGTCGTGCGTTTTTTTTTAAAACAGTTCCATACGATCAATTCTATATGCAGGTCCAAAAACTTGTAAGGTATGGACACCGCGCAAATGTGGTGAAATTCATCAGCCGGCATTTCAGAGATTTAAACGACAATATTAAAACCTGAATTTAAAATCTGGAAATTTTCAAAAGTTCACAACTAAATTTCTTCAGATTATTGGACACAGTAACTTCTGATCACTTTATTTCAATTGACCATTGCTTTACGATTGTAGGACAAAACCCACTGGGACAGAAACCCCTGAGAACACAACCCTCTTTAAAAATCACATTGGGACTTTATCCCATAAAAGTTAAAATATGTTAGTTTTATTGTGTTCTAAGATAATAATAGTAATAACTAGAGAAACAGAATTTACTGCACCCAGTAAATTCAAGTCTGTGTGAAAAGGGTTAAAGTATCGGGAATAAACTATACAGAAGGAGAATTTATGGAGGCTTATTTTCAGGAGTAAAATATCTTTAAACAAATCAGAAATGGATTTTCGTTAATAGTATTTACAGATATTCATACAGGAATCAGAACATTCTTTTATAAGAAACCAGAAAAGGCATATATGTGACCAGCATTCAAAGGGTTCGATACACGAATCAGAAATGGACATTTTTGGCTCTGCCCACTAATTTGAGTGATGAAATCCGTTCATGAACTTTTGAAATGCATTAAGGTGTAATGAAATGCATTCCCCAGTCTTTCTGAATAATATGCACTTGATAACCTTGGTGACCTCCTTCAGGCGGACCAAATATTGAACCTCCAGCAATTTTTAAATCAGTCGGTATAGTCCCATGTATACACCCACTTTAAAGAAATGGCTCCACCAACTACAGATCTGTCATTTTGGGGCGATGATAGCAAATATTTATTATGATTTAGAAGCCTCTAAGGCATTCAGCCCACTGTATCACACACAAGGCCTCAAACTAGCTGAAAAAACAAAGATGAGTGTAAACTGGTTGTTGGTAACCAGCATGCCAAAACGAATAGAGATAGGACGATTTGTATTTGAGTTATCGAGCCGACAAAGGGTGCATAGGCTCTATATCGGGGATAGTGCCATAAAAAAACTTAAAAGCCCCAAGAGCTCGTTTAAAGGCCTACCCTTAAGAGCATCTAGTGCCCTAAACAAGGCATACATAAAATAAGATGGTGGAATCTTGAATCATGGCATTTGCATAAAAGGGCGGCAATATTGCTTGAAGCGTGCAAAGGCTTCTACAGTCATAAGTTAAATGATGTTGTTTGTTGTTCGCGGTGAAGTATGAAGAGGGCGGTGAAGTATGAAGAGGGTTAAAGACAGACCATTTAAATATTCCATTTCATTAATTCATTATTGTGATAAGTGTTTCCAAAAAGCCGCTTACCACTCGGCTCGAAACCTGTTGATCTTGAGTTATGATTGAGAATGAAAAAACAAATTAGACTAGAGAATTGTAATTTGTTGGACAAATTACGGGCTTTCCCAACTTTTTAATGTGAAAAGGCAAACTGTATTGTACACAAAACTATCGATCAGTTTTGAAAACAGAAAATTTAGTGGAAATCAAAGTTTTTGTGATGCTGCTAGTTTTATGCAGCCAAAACAGATATATGAGATACAGCAGGAAACCAAAACATTTAACACAAAATTTGCTCTTCAATAATTACCGAATATTTTCATAGAAAGCAAAACAAGCGATGTCATTTCTGCTTTGAAAAAAATAAGTACATATGAATTATGGGCATACGGGCCAGGGTTTCATGGAGGACTGTGCCCCAACCCACTCCTGAGTCAGGAAGGAGCCGATTTTTCAGCCACTGTGCCAGAAAATTTCGGACAATTTAGTTGCCAGAAATGACCACAAAACATTTTGGTTTTCCACACAAAATGTTGTTTTCCTATCTCATCACTTAGAAGTTGCAAGTAAACTGACCATTATACTGTACAAGTTGATTCAATGGAACCATATCCACGTAATATTATTCATTTATAATCACACAAGTACACATAAAGAGTTCTATTACTGCATATTACGGGGGCACGGTGGCTCAGAAGGTAGAGATGATTGTTGCAATCCAAGAAGTCCTCTGTTTGAATCCCGCCTGTGGCAACCACATTGTGCCCTTGAGCAAGACACTTCATCCCAATTTAATTTCCCACGTGGGGGTGGGGGTGGGGGGGGGGGGTATGATGGCGATGTGTACTAAGGGTACTTTGAGGGTGCACTTGTCTTCAATCAATGCTAACCCTCCTTTTGTGGAGTTAGTATGTCGGGGAGTCTGAGTCGCTTGCCATTGCTCGGTGGTTCTCTCCAGGTACTCAATGGGGGGGGGGGAGTGAGAGAGACCCCCCCCCCCCCCATACCCGCATTTGGCATTTCCTCTTGAGATTCAACTTTTTCGGGCTAAAAGGGCCCCCCCCCCCCCCCTGAAAAATAGCCCTGTACGCCTATGCAATGAAAACCTGGACTTGAATAAATACCTATATTATGGTCATGATATAGCTCAAGATGCTGAAAGTGACCTTAAATATCAATAATTAATTTATTCTTTCTCATTCTATCTGTTTGTGAATGTGTGGGATTTGTCAACAAACGAGGGTAAGCTTCCTACTCCATGATTTCACAATTTTTCCAACATATCTGTTTCAGATACAATGAAATACATGTACTATGAGTTACTGTCACACACAAATTAGTTGTTTATTTGATATGGTTTTAACCATCTATACACAGTGATGGGTACAGTTCAAGTCAAAATGAGTTGATTAAAGGGATGTTGAACAGCTTGTTAATATTTCTTGCATTACATTACTACTTTGCTATATATTGACAGAAGGATTTCACAGAGGGTTTCCCTGACGGTATTTATTTATTGGTGTTTACGGTCACATACTTACCCACAGTGGCTAATCGTGACCGTGACAGTTTTACGGGTGAGGGAAGTCGGGGGACCCAGAGAGAACCACCGAGCATCGACGAGCAACTGTCAGCCCAACATTCTAATTATGTTCAAGCTCCGCTGAAGCAGGGTACCAGCGGTTGAAGACATGCGCACCATTCACATGCAGAACGCCTTAGTACATGGCATCATTGTGCCCCCATGTTGGCAACCGGGATAAAGTGCCTTGCCCAAGGACATTACGTGGGTCGTCTCAGACAGGGATCAAACTCGGGACCTCTATCATAGAAGTCAAACAGTCTATCACCGAGAAAATGTGCTTTCTTTCCTGGCGGTATTCATATTTGTACGGCCAAACTGGTGTTGGATAACACGGAACACCAAAACATATAACACAAAATTTGTTCCCCATTGATTTTTGAAAGCAGTTATGGAAAGCTAAAAGAGCTCTTTCCTTTTTGTTTTTGGACAAGTGAGTATTCACTCAGTCATCTTTTGCAGACAGTGCTATTTTTAAGTGACCAAAGCACATGTTTCATTAAGTCCCAGAACATAACTAAAGCCGGATTTATTGATTAAACATCTCTGCATATAGCAAAGCAAAGTGTCTCAAATTAACCCATTCCAAAATGATAGAAGAGAGCAACGAAAGTTGGATAATTTAGGTATTTCCAAATGGTCCTCTTATTCTCGCTCTCATTGTGCTTGGGGGTTAAATCTGAGATTGAAAAGATATACCAATCTTACTCAGGGAAGGTGGGTACAGAAAAGTACGAAATTAATCAGAAAATGAATTTTGTCCAACGGTACTAATATTTGTACGAGCAAAACTGGTACTGGATTTATTTATTTATTTATTTATTTATTTATTTATTTATTTATTTATTTATTTATTTATTTATTTATTTATTAGGGTTTAACGACACATTAACAGCCAAGGTCATATTATGTCGGTGACAGATGTATGGGTGGCGCAAGCCGGAGTACTCAGAGAGAACCACCGAGCAATGACGAGCAGCTGCCAGCTCCCCAACATAGTGCTTCCGCACTGTAGCACAGGCAGGATTAGATTGGTTGAAGACATGCGCACCATCGACGTGCAGTATGCCTTAGTACACGGCGTCTAGACCAGTGAAGGCAGATGCACGAAATCTTCAGAAGTTGTTCTACTATCCCTGCTCGACAGAACAGTATCTTTGTCAAGTGGGGTGAGCGCGTGGGAACAACGTGGATCGCGTGGAAACTGCGGGGACGATTCGTCCCTACTCTATTCCCAATGCAATGCCGTTTCCATTCACTATTTACCTATCATCGATCGAGTTTGGCATTATTTCTGTCTATTTGATGAACTGTCCAGCTTTAAATATTCGCACATTCATATGGGACAGAAAGTTTTGAGTTAAACTGCTTATTTTAGACCGTCCCGGCAGAAACTAACAACTCGATCCGATGGAGAATTTATTCATTTCTTCATTGGTGGTTAAGGTCACATATTTATGCACACTGGCTAATCATGACCGCAACAGTTTTACGGGTGGGGGAAGCCGGGGTACCCGGGGAGAACCACCGAGCAAGGGCGAGCAACTGCCAGCTCCCCAACATACGAACTCCAGGGTTAGCATTGATTGAAGACAAGTGCACCATCGACGTGCAGTACGCCTTAGTACACGAAGCAACTGTGCCCCCACGCGCGCAGTGGAGATGAAGTGTCTTGCCCAAGGACACAACGCGGTTGCCGCAGGTGGGATTATTCGGTGGAGAAAAAGCCGTCATCTGGCTAATTTAACATTCAAATTGAACAGTTACAATGTCGGATATATTCCAATTATGTCCCGACAATGCAAGGCAGCAACTTGAAATTCTCAGAATGTTTTCTACTGTCCCTGCCCAACAGTTTAGTATCTTCGTCAAGTGCCGCGCGTGGAAATACTGTGGATCAGGTGGAAACCGAGGGCACGATTCGTCCCTACTTTATTCTCAATTCAACGACTTTTCCATTCATTATTTACATGTCACCGGCTGAGTTAGGCATTATATCTGTCTAGTTCATGAACTTTTCAACCTTAACTATTTGCGGCTTCATGTAGCACCTCCGAAAGGTCACTGCACGGTTACCAATATATTCAGGGATTGATTTTACGAAAATAACGATTATTCCGACTATATCCACATGGAAACTCCTAAATATGCCAAGGGTTAAACCATTGATAATAACGTATAAAACAGAAGTCGTCATGCTATGCTTGCTGCATGCAGGAATAGAAAACATTCAGCGCTCAATGAATTAGGGATGGAGTAAATTGTCACTTAAACCTACGGAATTCTGAAAAAAATGAGAGTTTGTTTTCGACGGCACCAATTTTTATGCATTTGAGACAGGGATTGCGTTAAACTTTACAGCAACCTTATAACAGAAAATATTCTTGGAATTGAACTGTGAATTCGAAAGCATTTTCGGATATTCTATTCCATACTACCACTGCACGCTTATCAATATTCAGTGATTTTATGAAAATATCAATTATTCCGACCGTACCCATATGGGCATTCTCGAATCTGTCAACGGTTAAACTTTTAATAATGACATATAAAACAAAAGTTGTCATACTATGACTGCTGCATACAGCCATAGAAAACGTTCAGCGCTCAATCAATTAGGAATGGAGTAAATCGTCACTTAAACTTACTAAATTCTGAAAAACGATAGTTTTTTTTGGACTGCACCTATCTTTATGCAAACAGAACGAGCATAGGGTTAAACTTTACAACTAGACTTACAACAGCAAATATGCTCGGTAGGCAATTGTAAATACGAACATGTAAATCATTTTTCGATATTCCTTTCGAAAATGGAAGAAAAGTGAGCTCCAAATTAGCCAATTTTATGAAGAATTTTAGGGCACTCAAATTCAAGGCCAGAAAACTAGGTGAAGGTTAAATCTTTGAATAAAATATATAACAGCAAAATTGTTTTTGGATGAAGGCCAAATCCTCTCATGGAAAAGGTTTCGAGACAATATGGCTCCAGTGCTGAGAAAGTGCATGTAAACGTTGGCGAAAATAACAATTATTCCGACAGTACCCTTATGGGAAGTCTCAAATCTGCCAAGGGTTAAACTTTTAATAATAATATATAGAACAAAATTTGTCATACTTTGACTGCTGCAAGCAGCTATAGAAAAAATTCAGAGCTCAAGCAATTATAAATGGAGTAAATCGCCACCTAAAGTTACCAAATTCTGAAAAATTGAAGTTTTTTGGAAGGTACCTACTTTTTATGCAACCAGAATGGGATAGGGTTGAACTTTACAACCAAACTTACAACAGCAAATATGCTCGGTAGTCAATTGTGAATACGTACATGAAAAGTGTTTGAAATTAACCCTTTCCAAAATGATAGAAAAAAGCAACCAAAGATGGCTAATTTTGTCATTTTCAAACGGTACTCTTATTCTCGCCCTCATTGTGCTTGAGGGTTAAATCTGAGATTAAGAAGTAAACAGCAACTTTCTTCCACAATCATTGTTGCATCTAGCCATATCAAAATAATTGTTACAACTACTTTGTAATTAGAGAAAGTTGCCCTTGAAGTTGGCGAAAATAACAATTATTCCGACAGTACTCTTATGGGAAGTCTCAAATCTGCTAAGGGTTAAACTTTTAATAATAACATATAGAACAAAATTTGTCATACTTTGACTGATGCAAGCAGTTACAGAAAACATTCAGAGCTCAAGCAATTAGAAATGGAGTAAATCGCCACCTAAACTTACCAAATTCTGAAAAAATTGGAGTTTCTTTGGACGGTACCTACTTTTATGCAACCAGAATGGGATAGGGTTAAACGTTACAACCAAACTTACGACAGCAAATATGCTCGGTAGTCAATTGTGAATACGTGCACGAAAAGTGTTTGAAATTAACCCCTTTCCAAAATGATGGAAAAAGCAACCAAAATTGGCTAAGTTTGGTATTTTCAAACGGTACTCTTATTCTCACCCTCATTGTGCTTGGGGGGTAAATCTGAGATTAAAAAGTAAACAGCAACTTTCTTCCGCAATCATTGTTGCATCTATCCAAACCAAAATAATTGTTACAACAACCTTGTTATTAGAGAAATTTGCCCTTGAAGTTGGTCAATTGTGAAGAAAAATTCTATATTCATGTCATTTTTGGCCAGTGGGGGTTAAAGTTGAAAGATCTGAGTGGTGATTGTGGTGTATCATATTTTGCTCTAAATGTGTGCGAAATTTGAGTTAAATAACTGTAAACAATTTTGAGACATTCGAAAAATGGTGAAATTTTGAAGGTTTTGGCAGAATATTTTTAAAACACGCGTTTTCACAGATATGGCGATACCGCATTTAACTAGATTTTATGACATTACATAAGTGTGCCAAATTTGGTCAAAATCGTAGAGCTTGTTTTCGAGCAGTTCAACAGACAAAATTCAAGGAGGAAAAAAAAAATAGAGAAGACAAATTTTGAAAAAGAAGAATAACAATAGTCTTTCCCAAACTGGGTTTGGGAAAGCCTAAAAATGCAATGAAAGGTGAAGGGTTATTTATTCAACTACAATTAATCAAGTGTTGTAAGATAGATCTGTATAATAAACAAATTTTCTTGCTACTCAAAGGATTTCTTTCAACTTGGTTTGGGGATGAAATTTAATTCTGATCTGACAGCTGATAAGAGTGAATGTGTGTCAGGCTGTCAGCTATAGCAACTTCTCTCTAATTTGATTGTTTACATTATTCTCTTGTGTATATAAATATAAACAGCTATTTCTTTATGATGCTTTTCTGTTACAAAGAAATTAGGGGGGTATAAAAAACTCTGTGGCCCAATGGACCACTACCAAAGGTTCCCTGATAACATAGCTCGGCCAGTTCTAGTGACAACTGTCAGATCCCCAACATTCTAATTCCACACAAGCAGGGTTAGCATTGGTTGAAGACAGGTGCACCATCGATGTGTAGTACGCCTTAATACACAGCGTCACCGTGCCCCCACGTGGGCAATGGGGTGAAGTGTCTTGCCCAAGGACATAACGCGTTTGCCGCAGGTGGGATTCGAACCGAGGACCTCTCGGTTTTCAGCCTGCACCTCTACCAACTGAGCCAACGCGCCCCCAGGACAGATGCTTTGTTTTTGAGTTATCGTCAAGACAAAAGGAAGGGGATAGAAAATATTCATACAGAAATCAGAACATTTTTTTAGAAACCAGAAATGGCATATATGTGACCAGCATTCAAAGGGTTTGATACACGAATCAGAAATGGATATTTTTGGCTCTGCCCACTAATTTGAGTGATGAAATACATTCATAAACTTTAGAAATGCATTAAGGTGTAATAAAATGCATTTCCCAGTCTTTCTGAATAATGCCCCCAGACGTTGTGAATGTCTACCAGTATGCCGAAAATCAGCGAGATAGGACGATTCGTTTACGAGTTATCGTGAGGATAAGGAAGTGCATAGAAGACAGAGTACAGGAGAATAAGAAGAAGAAGAAGAGGGAAGAAGAAGAAGAAGAAAAAAAAAAGAAAAGAAAAAGAAACCGTACAAAAACAATATTCTGTGTGTTTCACACAGACTAAATATACAGCGATAGTATGATTTCCTGAGAGCTATCACTTTTCCGTGCATGTTATTGACACCTGTTAACCGTAACACTGTAAACAAAAGCTATCGTTATAAAAAAGCAAATGACACTCTGGGCAGGAAAGATATTTTGGGGGTTGAGATCCCGTGGGAACAATGGGAAATGAAGCAGTGCTTGTGTACTATGAGTAAACAAGTCCTGTTTTAATGGTAAACTAGGACCCAGTTACCAATGCTTGGGGTGGAAGTCCTCTAAAATCGGTATTAACGATTGGCCCAACTTGACCGACCATGTTGCGATCTGAGTTGGCCATTGTGCTGAATTATGGAGTGTATGACAAGTGCCCCCAGTCCAATAATAGCTAGTTGGACAACTGCCCCCCAGTGAAATTGTCACCAAGGATAAGTGCCCCCCCCCCCCCCCCCAAGTCAAAATGTCAGCTAGGAAAACTGCCCCAATGGAATTTGCACCTAGGATACATTTCCTCCAATCCGAATGTCAGCTAGGAAAACTGCCCCCCCCCCCCCCCCACCTCCAATTGTTACCTAGGTCATCAAATTGTCAGCTGGTACTGTTAAAAGAGTGAAGGACTTGCAAATTTGTACAAAATTGAAGAATCCCTAAAAAGTCAGCGAGGAAATGCAGTATTTAAAAACAGTAACACCTGAGAGTTTAAGAAATCTTGTAGACCATTTTGATTTCCCTCACAGAAATTGAACGTTTGAGACTTGGTGAACCTTCAATAAAACGTTCCCGAAAGGACACAAAGCAGCTTCAAGCTCGTGTGAAAACATGGTGTTCTCAGTTTTCTGAGGGAAGAAAAACTGCCAGAATTCCTTGCGGCTGTTAGTTGCTGCATTTGGTTTTAACTTGAACAGTTATGCAAATTAACACAAAACGATACTAACCCTCATTTGTCGCAGAGCTTTCGGCCTCTCGCCTTCCTAGGTGCTATATTCAACAAAAAGTTTCACATAATAAATTTTACACAGTAGTGATCATAGATCGTTCTAATAACATTCTGGTGTTATCAGAACGATCTCTGGTGATTACTGTGTAAAGTTTATTATGTGAAACTTTTTGTTGAATTTTGCACTGACAAATGAGTGTACCACACCTGGAATTTTGGAAATAAACGTTTGAAAATCCTGTTATTTGTACTTGAACCGGATTTTCATTCATCATTGTTGATACTTATAACTTTTTTATTTTAAAGTAAGAAATTGTGTCCTTTCGCCATACCGTAACACGTTGTATGCGATGTCCCATACGTCCATCGCCCGTGGGTGAGGCCTACTCCGGGGGAGGGGTCGAAAAGATAAAATTAGCTGTAACTTTTGAATTAATTGCAGCACAGTAGTGTGTTGGTGTCAAAATGATGGGTATCGGGCGGGGGGGGGGGGGGCGCGGTGGCGTTGCGGTAACCGGTTCTCGTCAGATCACCGAAGTTAAGTAACGTCGAGCCCGGTTAGTCCTCGGATGGATGACCATCTGAGCGATCGATTCGGACTCCCGCGTTGTGTCCTTGGGCAAGGCACTTAACCCCGATTGTCCGCCTGGGGGCACGATGACGCTGTGTAGTAAGGCGTTCTGCACGTCGATGGTGCGTATGTCTTCAACTATCCTAACCCTGCCTGTGCTGCAGTGGCAGTTACGATATTGGAGAGCTGGCAGCTGCTCGTCGGTGCTCGGTGGTTCTCTACGAGTACTCCGGCTTCCTCCACCTGTAAAACTGTCACCGACACGATATAACCTTGGCTGTTAATGTGTCGTTAAACCCTAATAAAAAATGGGTATCGGGCATACTTTACAATACACAATACTGAAATGCTATGCCCCGCTTAGAAATGGACATGAATACTCGACGTGACTCTCGTCGCGCATTAAAACGCGTCGACAGCTGTTTGGTGGTGACATGCACTCATTTTTGTTCAAGTCGATTACACAATCACTCGAAAAAAGATTAGGGTAGAAATGGGAAAGATCTGGGCATTTTAACGCACACAACAGCACAATTTCTACTCCCTACCGAAAAACGTCTTTTTTCTACTCTATTTGATCCGCCATTTTAAAATGGCTGAAGCTGATAGCAGACCTCAAGGTGAACACCAAGTGGGCTGCGCAGGAGACTACATATATGCTAGAAGATTTCTGGGCGTGGGGGAGGGGAAGTTCTCGTAGTCGATTCACATGACAGTAGAAGCTTGAGTAAACATAAAGAGTTTAGGCTTTTCTCCGAGCAAATAATGTATTTGTTGCAACATTCATGTTATCCTGGATGGATGAGATATGTTGAATAACTTGATTTACATATTTCGACCAAAGAAATGTTACGTTTTATCGAGGTAAAGATTACGTTTTGACAGAGAAAAAGTTACTTTCGGCCAGAGAAAAGTTACTCTCTTGAGTAGGAAAGACCAGAAAGAAGCTACGTTTTGACCAGAATAATGTTAGGTTTTGACTAAAAATGTTACGTTTCAGATAACTCCCCCCCCCCCCCAAAAAAAAGAAAATGTTACGTTTTGACTAAAAAAAGTTACGTTTCGACCAAAAAATGTTACGTTTTGACCAAAGAGAAATGTTTTGACTAGTATTCGTTGAAATATTAGTCAATCGGGAGTATAGTTTAACCCTTTACCTAACGTAACGGCAAAAACCGGCCAGCGCTATTCACCAAAATCGCCAATAAATTTTATAATCATTTTTTATCTCAAATACATAGGTTATGACCCCTCTTTGGAACGAGCATCATGTGTTTTTGAGACAAAAAAATGAAAAAAAATAGTTATTCAAGAATTTTGTTTGCAAGTGTCGTCTGCTTTTCATGTTAAGTAAAGGGTTCAAAAACATGAAGACTTTCTGCATTGTTTTCGTTAATAATATTAGAAAATTCAATATTCGGCTCTCTCTTATTTCTTCTCGAATATGCGTTTCATATCGAATTGTTTGTCGAATTTCGAATATTCGCAGATCATACTGCGAAAGAACATTCCCTGGTCTATACGGAATGTGTTGTTTGTTTGTTTGTTTGTTTGTTTGTTTGTTTGTTTGGGGTTGCACTCTCAACAACCAGGGTGACGCCGTGTCGGATCATGTCAAGCTTTTAACTTCAAATTAGTGGAAAAACGGTCTGGTTATCTGTCATGAAATTGTCGTTTCGGGGATTGGAAATTAACATTACGAAGATGGGAAACTTTTACAATGCCTAAGATTATTTAAAATGTTCAAAAGTTACGTTATGGAAGCGTATATCATCGAGAAGTTCAATATATTTTCTTTATAGTGATTGTTGAATGGTGCCAGTTTACCATCTGAGTTTTGTTCCCCGTCACTCTCCAGTCCAATCATGCTAAAAATGTTTAAAAACAGGTTTCCATTGAGTTTTGGCCACCTATGAACGCTTTTTGGTTTGACAGATAACTGGGAAGCGCATAAATTCGGAAAATATTATCTTGTGTCTGCTGCCTGGTAAAAATATCTATAAGATACAAGTCTTGAATTTTGTTCCTTTGATGTCCAAAATTCTGTATAATCTGATTACTTTTCTCCCGCCTTTGCCTATATCTGTTTGGCAATTGGCTGATGGGTTCTCGAAAAGGGATAGTCGATAAGGGGATATAGCCGTCCAGTTGAACCAGTCAACTGAAGTGGAAAGCTGAGTATGATAGTTTCACGGGTGGGGGAAGCCGGAATACCCGGAGCGATCCACCGAGAGATCCACTGAACAGTGGCGAGCAAGACTCTCCAGCGTACTAACCCGGCACAAAAAGAGCCAGTAGTGGTTGAAGGCCAGTGCACCATCGACGTGCAGCACATCGACGTGGACAATCGGGTTAAGTATCTTGCCTAAGGACACGGCGCAGGTGGCGCGGATCTGGATTGAACCGTCGACCTTTGGGTTTAAAGTCCATTGTTCTAACCAATGGGCCACTGTGCTTTTGATTATCGGGTCTTGACTAGTGACGACGAATGTCTGACTCATTCAAACACTGATGGCATCTTTCATGTCAGTTTAAATGCTCCGGTTGGAAGCGTGCATATGCATTATTCGGAAGTGGGCCAATTAATAGCTTCAACATGCAACCTTATGGCTGCATGTTGAACTGCATGTTGAAAATATTGATTGGTCTACCCCTGCAAAATCATTAGCTGTCACTTACTTTATGAAATTACACTTTATGAATCTTGACCAGAAAAGCTGTCTAAAGTGTTCAAAAAGTTAAAAATAGTAGTAGAAGGAAAAGGGGAAGGCAGCTGCATCGCGACGATGAACGATTGGGGGTGAGGTGGGGTGGGGTGGGGTGGGGCGTAAACCTCATTTATCCTGACTGACCTAAAAGTAGACAGGTGGGGAATGAGATAGAGGTACACAAATATTCAAGGGCACCATATATTTTTCTTTGCCTCAAGGAGAAGTTTATTTATCTTAAAGCTAATTTGCACGTCATGCTTTTTCACATCTGTCGGAACGCATCTGCCGAAACGTACTAAATTAGGGTATCTGCTAGCAGACAGGTAAAACAGAGCAATTGGGACTTGTTCTATTTCATCTGCTTTAGCAGACACAACTCGTCCCCTGAGTTCCAATGTGTTCTATGTGCCTATTTGGAACTCAGGGGTCGAACTGGCCAATCAGCACACAGATCAATATTTTCAATGCTACAAACTTGCGACTTTATGGCTTGAGATGATTCAAAGTCAAGGTCACATTCAGCAAGCATTGTAAACGTAAAAAGCAGATCTACTGAAAGCACATCCGCTTTTTCATTTCTGTATACCTTGTAAAGTGACCTTTAAGACAGACATAGTCACAGAACACAGAGAAGAGGATAGTGGAGGATAAATACGAGATGAGAGTTGAAACGTCTCATTGGCTGAGTTGCCAAGAGAACCTGACTACTGTGATCAAATGATTTCAAGTTATCCACCCCTTCAAATTTGCAGGGTGTTATGTAGTCTCCTGTGCAGTCCACTTGGTATTCACCTATAGGTCTGCTATCAGCTTCAGCCATTTTAAAATGGCGGATCAAATAGAATAGAAGAGAGACGTTTTTCGGCAGGGAGTAGAAATTGTGCTGTTGTGTACGTTAAAATGCCAAGGTCTTTCCCACTTCTGTCCCAATCTTTTTACGAGAGATTGTGTGACTAGAACAAAAATGAGTGCATGTCACCGCCAAACAACTGCTTTCGATGGGTTTTAATGCGCGAGAGTCACGTCGATTATTCATGTTTTGATCTCAAATATTTGTTTCTAAGAGGGGCATAGCATCTCAGTATAATGTATCGTAAAGTACGCCAGATACCCGTCATTTTGACACCAACCACACGACTGTGATGCAAGTAGTTCAAAAGTTATATCTGATTTTATCTTTTCGCCCCCCCCCCCCCGGGGGGGCCTCACCCACAGGCGATGGACGTATGGGACTTCGTGTAGAATGTGACGCGGTATGGCGAAAGGACACAATTTCTCACTTTAAAATAAAAACGTTATAAGTATCGACAGTGATGAATGAAAATCCCGGTCTAATTCCCAAGTACGAGTAACAGGCTTTTCAAATGTTTATTTCCAAATTCCAGGTGTGGTATCACGTCCTCACATGATGCATCTGAAAATAAGATCCATGGCTGTTACAGTTATACCAACTGCACCCCTTGGTTACACTTGTTTGAAATGCTGCAGGTAATTCCCCCTCCTCCCACCCGACCCGTTGCCCATACACCTGTAGAGTAGAAGTTTACAAAACGTGCTGCGATTTTTTATTCCAAGTTGAAAGAAAATATGCTAAAGAAAGAACTGGGAATTCAAATGTTCTGTAATATAATATTTTTTCAACTTATTCAGATATACATGTAAAGAACAGGTATTAAAATGTGGCATTTATGAAATGTCAGCAAATTTAATAAATTCGCTTAACTGAACATGAATGCACGTGGAGAGTGGATTGTCACTAAAACTCTTGCAGAATGGACTTTCAACACAGACTGCGGTGACCATATAGTAGTATAAAACGTTTCTCGGGAGGGAGTAGAAATTGTGCTGCTGTGCAAGTTAAAATGTCCAGATCTTGCTCATTTCTGTCCCAATTTTTTTACGAGAGACTGTGCGATCGACTCGTCACCGCCAAATAACATCATTCGACGCGTTTTAATGTCCGAGAGTCACGCTGATTATTCATGTTTCGATCTCAAATGTTTATTTCTGAGCGCGGCTTGGCATCCCAACATAATATGTGCAGTAAAATTGCATCCGACACCCGTCATTTTGACACCAATTACACCTCTGTGCCGCAAAAGTTACAGCTGATTTATCTTTCCGATCCTCACACCCCGGGGTATGCCTCACCCACAGACGGTATACATATGGAACTTCTCGTAGAACTGATATGGTATGGCGAAATAACACAATTTCTCACTTTAAAATAAAAAGTTATAAATGTCGACACAGATGATTGAAAATACCGGTCAAATTCCCAAGTACAGGTAACAGGATTCTCAAATGTTTATTTCCAAATTCCAGGTGTGGTATCACGTCCTCACATGATAGATCTGAAAATAAGGTCACAATTGTTTTAAATGCCGCAGGTACCACCCCATCCCCACCCCCTCACAAAAAACAACAAACAAACAGAAAAACACCGTCCCCCACCCAATCCATTGCACACACACCTGTCGAGTGGAAGTTTACAAAACGTGCTGCCATTTATTCTTCCAAGTTGAAAGACAATATACGAAAGAAAGAACCAGGAATACAAATTTTCAGTAATATAATGTTTGTTTTCAACTTATTCAGATGTACATGTACATGTAAAGAATAGGTACTAAAAATTAATGTCAGCCTGACATTCACCGATCCGGTAAAAATGAATGTAACAATTCATAAAAATATAAATACCTGTTTATGAAAAGTAAAAGCTAGATAGTATTTATGACACACTCATATCAGCAAAGTTAATAAATGCACTTAACTGAACAAAAATGTATCTAGAGTGGCATTCCAACACGGACTTTATATTCATTTTTATCGAATCGGTGAATATCAGATTGATATTTTATTACCTGTTCTTCACACAGTGGAGGCGCCAGGATTTCATTTTTTTTTTTTGGGGGGGGGGGGGGGGGGGGGGGGTAAGTAAAATATGGAGGGGGGAGGTTCAAGGTTGAGATGCCGAAGACACCTCCCAAAGACCGTAGACCTTAGCTGGAGGAGGGTACGGAGGGGTGTCCCCCGCGTGTGTGGGGGTCTGGGGGATCTCCCATATGAAAAACTTTTATATTTGGACGCCCTGGGAGCGATATCTGAGCATTTCCATAACACCATCGTCAGATAGCAATTTGAAGTTTGATTTGGCGGAGGAAAAGTGTGTGTGTGGGGGGGGGGGGGAGTCACTGTCTTCACCTGTATATCTGAATAAGTTGAAAAAATATATTACTGAACATTTGAATTCCTAGTTCTTTCTTTTGTATATTTTCTTTCAACTTGGAAGAATAAATGGCAACACGTTTTTTCTACTCAACGGGTATGTGGGCAGTGGGTTGGGTGGGAGTGGGGGAGGGAGAGAAAATTACCTGCAGCATTTAAAACAAGTGTAACCAAGGGGTGCAGGTGGAATCACTATAATAGCCATGGACCTTATTTTCAGATGCATGATGTGAGGACGTGATACTACACCTGGAATTTGGAATAAACATTTGAAAATCCTGTTACCTGCACTTGGGAATTGGACCGGGATTTTCATTCATCATTGTCGATACTTATAACCTTTTTATTTTAAAGTGAGAAATTGTGTCCTTTGGCCATACCGTGTCACGTTCTACACGAAGTCCTATACGTCCATCTCCGTGGGCGAGGCCTGCCCCGGGGGGTCGAAAAGATAAAATCAGTTGTTACTTTTGAACTACTTGCATCAAAGTAGTGTGGTTGTTGTCAAAATGACGGTTATCGGGCGTACTTCATGATACACTATACCGAGATGCTATGCTGCGCTTATAAGTAAACATTTGAGATCAAAACATGAATAATCAACGCGACTCTCGCGCATTAAAACGCGTCGGAAGCTGTTGCTTGGCAGTGACATGCACTCGTTAAGGTTCAAGCTGATCACATAATCTCTCGAAAAAAGATTGGGACAGAAATGGGAAAGATCTTGGTATTTGAACGTACACAATAGCACAATTTCCACTCCCCACCGAAAAAAATCTTTCTTCTACTCTGTTTGATCCGCCGTTTTAAAATGGCTGAAGCTGATAGCAGACCTCCAGGTGAATACCTGGTGGGCTGCGCAGGAGACTAGGTTTTATGTTGATGTTTCTTTGTTTGGGTTTAACAACACTTTCGACAGACAGGGTTACCTGGTGGGTGTCGGACAATTGTATGAGTGGAGGAACACGGAGTACCCAGAGAGGACCAGTGAGCAACGGCGAGCAACTGTCAGACCCCCCAACGTACTAACTCGGCACAAGCAATGTTAGCATTGGTTGAAGACAAGTGCACCATCGACGTGCAGTACGCCTTAGTACATATCACCACCTCTCCCCACGTGGGCAGTTGGGATTAAGTGCCTTGCCAAAGGACACCACGCAGTTACCTCTGGTGGGGACGGAACCGTGGACGTTTCGGTTTGAAGTCCAATGCCATAATCACTGAGCCACCGTGTTCCCAAAAGTTGAGTGAGTTTGTGGTTCAGGGAACGTTTTAACCCTTTACCTAACATGAAAAGCAGACGACACTTGCAAAAAAAAATTCTTGAATAACTAATTTTTTTCATTTTTTGTCTCAAAAACATAGGTTATGACCCATCGTTGGAACGAGCTCGACGAGCTCGTTCCAACGAGGGGTCATAACCTATGTTTTTGAGACAAAAAATGAAAATATAATGAAAATTTATTGGCGATTTTTGAGAATAGCGCTGGCCGGTTTTGGCCGTTACGTTGGGTAAACTTATTTAGTGCTTGAGCTGCTCATAGACCCTGTGCGTCCCTTTGTACTAGAGTCAATCTAATTACCCAGAACTACCACAAACAACCCGACAATTGGTTCACTAGTTTTGATTCCTTCGGATTCTCCTGCTTCTGTCTATCCCAGTCTATGCCATAGCTTTTTATTCTTTCCATTCCTTGATCTGCCCCGTCTGTTACGTCTTTCCCGATCTCCCTATAAAATATTTTGACTTTCCTAGATGTGTTTACGTGCAAGTGCACAGTGTGTACACATCATATGTAGCACATAGGCACATGCTGGATGTTCCGAGATGTGTTTGTGTGCTGGTACCCTATGTGCGCACATCTCATGCAGCACATACCAGACATACAGGTATTTGAGGATACTTCTGACATGGTGATGTACTATTCGAGGCCACATTTTGAGGATACCTTTTGGAGAATACATTTTACAGTGTCAGAACACCTCTATCCACGTGGTAGGGGTGACATGGGGTTGTTTAGCCTCGCCATTAAAATATTGAGGGGCGAGCCAACTAGGGGGGTCGGAAAACGGGCACGGGCCAAACTCGGCTCACAGAGCTGTGTTGGGACCGCACTATGATTTTCTTCCCTGCCGAGTGAACTCGAAATATAGGTTCGTTCTTTGTTAGCTGTGATTCCTAATCGCTTCAGGCAGCGGAAAGGCAACAATGATTAAAGTATCAACGATTCTTTTATTTACATTCAAAATAAACTCATTTCCATATTCCACATATTTAACAATTTGATCAACATGGTAGAAGATTTATCCCAGGGGTTAATAGTTTTTCATCAAATTCAGTTTATCTAAAGCCCTGTACTGGCGCTATAGTACACTCTCAAAATGTCACTGTCGCGGACTCGCAACAAGAGCTTTAAACACCGAGTCTTTTGCGCCTGTGCGCGTTTGCAGCTCTGACTGCCGGGGGATCCCGACTAGCAATGTTAGCTACCTTGTGGCAACACAGTTCTGGATTGGATTCAGTTTATCCACTCTGTCGGCTAGTTTAGCAAGTCTACGTCACATACCTTATACATGTGTCGTTTGATGGAACTCTCCTTGAATGTTCCTGTCCTTTGAAATACACACAGTTCATGCAGAACTCACAACTTCAATATGCGCTTCGAGCTTGCGCGAATTGTCACTGTCGACCCTGAGTCGATATTCACAGTACTCTGATACTAAACAGGCTACTACGCGACCAACCTCTGCGTTCTTAAGGGTTAATACCACAATACAATAGCCTACACTTTGAGACAGGTGCGAGTGGATCATCGCTGATGACATCTAAACTTAGCCGTTACTTGGATTCGTAATCTACTCTCTAAATTCGGACTTGTAGCCCTCCTACGTCCACCTAATCTGATAATAGCGGCGTCCAACGGAGCTTCGTGGATTGCCCAGCAATTCCACTTACACGAGACCCTATGTGACGTCTTGCTCCAAAACGGTCGGAACCCAAGTCTCTCTGAAATAGCTTGTCCCCACACTTTATATCTCGTCTTGGGATGGTCAGATAGCAATATGTCAAGTTGCCTAAACCTGGCACGTGACACTTCTGAAAATGAAATCACCTCTCGTCAATGCAAATGCTATCAAGCGTATCCCTAGAAATAATATACTTGCTAGCAGTGACGATTGAAAGTGTCAGTCGCTGCGATATTAATTGACTTTAGATAGCATGGAAACATTTTATGCTGACGAGTAATATGCCAGAGAAGTATCCCACTGTGAATCGCCTCAGGCTAATTATCTAATTAAAACATGTGTGCTTACAACACAGAGAGAAGAAATATATATACATATATTTGAACCTGAAAGTAGGGGGGGGGGGGGGTGCTCCTCCCTTTTAGACTGGCTTTGCCCTGACATACAGGATATTCATCTGAAGATATTTACGGCTCCTAACCCTATTCAGCTCATGGCGTCTACCCCCCCCCCCCCCCCCATACCCTTCATAGCTTCAAGACTGACGCTTCTGGCTTGCCCATTGTCACAACCATCTGTTCTATGATCAGTTTGCATTGTATTCACCTTTAGTATGGTTTTCTACCAGACTTGCAGCATCGTACCATTGTTGCCTTGTATCATTACTATTGGCTGTCGCTATTCTGTCCAGCGCTAGAGTGTGTGACTAGAACAAAAATGAGTGCATGTCACCGCCAAACAACTGCTTTCGATGGGTTTTAATGCGCGAGAGTCACGTCGATTATTCATGTTTTGATCTCAAATATTTGTTTCTAAGAGGGGCATAGCATCTCAGTATAATGTATCGTAAAGTACGCCAGATCCCCGTCATTTTGACACCAACCACACGACTGTGATGCAAGTAGTTCAAAAGTTATATCTGATTTTATCTTTTCGCCACCCCCTCCCCCCCCCCCGGGGGGCCTCACCCACAGGCGATGGACGTATGGGACTTCGTGTAGAATGTGACGCGGTATGGCGAAAGGACACAATTTCTCACTTTAAAATAAAAAAGTTATAAGTATCGACAGTGATGAATGAAAATCCCGGTCTAATTCCCAAGTACGAGTAACAGGCTTTTCAAATGTTTATTTCCAAATTCCAGGTGTGGTATCACGTCCTCACATGATGCATCTGAAAATAAGATCCATGGCTGTTACAGTTATACCAACTGCACCCCTTGGTTACACTTGTTTGAAATGCTGCAGGTAATTCCCCCTCCTCCCACCCGACCCGTTGCCCATACACCTGTAGAGTAGAAGTTTACAAAACGTGCTGCGATTTTCTATTCCAAGTTGAAAGAAAATATGCTAAAGAAAGAACTGGGAATTCAAATGTTCTGTAATATAATATTTTTTCAACTTATTCAGATATACATGTAAAGAACAGGTATTAAAATGTGGCATTTATGAAATGTCAGCAAATTTAATAAATTCGCTTAACTGAACATGAATGCATGTGGAGAGTGGATTGTCACTAAAACTCTTGCAGAATGGACTTTCAACACAGACTGCGGTGACCATATAGTAGTATAAAACGTTTCTATTCAGCTCATGGCGTCTAACCCCCCCCCCCCCCCCCCCCCCAATACCCTTCATAGCTTCAAGACTGACGCTTCTGGCTTGCCCATTGTCACAACCATCTGTTCTATGATCAGTTTGCATTGTATTCACCTTTAGTATGGTATTCTACCAGACTTGCAGCATCGTACCATTGTTGCCTTGTATCATTACTATTGGCTGTCGCTATTCTGTCCAGCGCTAGAGTGTCCCAACCATTACTAACTTGTGGTACTACTACGGCTCTTAGTACACTACTGCCGCTGTGGGTCCCAATTCATTTCAATATCAAAGTTGTAATCCACTACTGCTTAATCGAACGAGTCAAATCTTATCGAGCAAATTAGCTATTGGGCAATTGCTTGAATGAGTGACTCCACATACTGCTCTTGGACTCATTTCGGCAAAAAGGGATTCTGTAAAAGGTATTCCATCAGTGGGATTCCGTAAGGGGGGTTCCAAGCTCCTATACAGCTCCAGGAAGTCTTACCATCGGCTTCCATTTTGTCTTCAATTAGCTGCCCTATGATTTGCCTCTATTTTAATAACCCAATACAATAGTCTTCTACCACACGTACAGCTTTGCACCATTGCTATTGGCTTGTAGTGCTACTTCATACTTCCTTGCTATGCCTAACCCTGCCTCGACTCTGCCCTATGTCAGGTCTTTAACAGGCGCAACCAGGTTGCTCCCATTCATCTAAGCCTTATCAGTCTATACAATGCGTAGACATAGTGCAAGCTAGGGAACTTTACATATAAGAAATTGTATGTTGATCTACCGAGATGTGATTGTGTGTTAATATACACAAATTGCATGCAGCACCTTGGCACACATTGGATGTGACGATATGTTCTTATGTGCTTGTGCACAATGTGCGCACAAAACATGCAGCACAGGCACATAGGATGAAAAGGGGATTCCAGAAGTATAGTCGGACACTATAAAGGGATTCCACGGAACGTGGATCTGGTGGTTGATGGAATGTGCGTGTGTGCCAGTGCACAATGTGCACATCACATGCAGGATGTACCAATATGTGCTTATGTGCTAATGGATAATATGCGCACAACACATGCAGCACATACGACGACAATGGGATGCTGTATGGTGTGAGGTAGGTCATGTTTGGGTGTGTGTGTTTGTGAGGTGTTTTGCAATGGTTGAGGTTTCAGAAGGAAGGAATTGGGACCTATAAATATAGTGGCCCATAACCTTGATCGTAAGGTCAATTTTAACCCTTTACCTTACCTGAAAAGCAGACGACACTTGCAAAAATAATTCTTGAATAAGTAATGTTTTTCATTTTTTGTCTGAAAAACATAGGTTATGACCCCTCGTTGGAACGAGCTTGACGAGCTCGTTCCAACGAGGGGTCATAACCTATGTTTTTGAGACAAAAAAATGAAAAAATAATGAAAATTAATTGGCGATTTTTGAGAATAGCGCTGGCCGGTTTTGACCGTTACGTTAGGTAAAGGGTTAACTAATTCAAATCGTCAGCTTGCTTATAAAACCTTGTATACATTTTTTTTTTAAAATTGTACACGAGGTTGTAAATTATAAAAGCTGCAGTCACCAGATGAAAAACGTGCTTTAAAACATTTCTTCAATGTTGAAGTTTCAAAAACAATTTTTGAAAATTCGTTAATGTAGATGGTGTGGGGTGGGGTGGGGTAGTGTTAGATGGGATGGGATATAGGCTGAGCGGAGTGAGTTGTAGAGTTGGCATGACTACATACTGATTCATAGCCAAGACAGTGTGGTCAATTAGGTGTGGTAACGTCTTTCAAATTTTCGGCCTGTTTATAAAACCTCGTAGGCGATTTCACAAAATTTTGTATACAATTCTTTTATAAGCTGATACATCAAATGGACATTCAGAAAATAACATAGTCTGATGGGGGGAGGGGGGAACGTAACCATATACTGGCTCATAGCCTAATTTGTTTCTAAGAGGAGTTGTTGAAATATATACTGAGTCAAAAAAGAAAGTATAATAGAAACAAATGTGAAAATATAGCATAAAAGATGAAATATAATAGTTCTAATGTTGCATGTTTGTGGACAAGAAGTCGTGCAAAGAGTTTAATGACATGTTGTTGTTGTCCACCCAACCGCATACAATTTTGCTACGGATTTCAAAATAGCACGTGCTCCCCGAGAATGTCAAATTGAATGGGTGACCGACGATTTTCTTTGTGTTATGTTGTGCTAGAGAGCCTGGGTTATTGAGAAAACACGCTAGTTTTTGTCTTCCGACATTTTGAAAAATGCCACGGTTAACCGAAAACTCGGAGGTTGGGTGTCATTGTGGCTGGGATACCTCCAGATGAGCTCGCTGCTGAGTTTGGAGTCACTGTGGCCAATATTTACCGACTCAATGGAAGGTATAGAATCGCTGGATCTACTGCCGACCGACCGCGTTCAGGTCGACCAAGAGTTACGTCCCACTGACCGACACGTCGGGACGTCTCACTTGCGGGATCGTTTCCTTCCGGCGACGAGGACAGCAGTAAGTACTCCTGGTAGAACTAACAATAGAATCAGTGCACAAACTGTCCGCAACAGACTCGCTGAACACGGCATCCGAAGTAGGCGTCCATACCACGGACCAATCCCTACCCAACGTCATCGTACCGTCAAAATGGAATGGGTACGTCAGCGTGTTCGCTGGACTCGGCAGTGTTGGAGCACAGTTCATTTTAGTGAAGAATCACGATTTTGTCTACGGCGCGTTGATGGTAGGGCAAGAGTGTATCGCCGACGAGGAGAACGGTTTTCTGATGCTTGCGTGCGGGAATGCGACCGTTTCGGCGGAGGTAGTGTAATAGATTGGGCAGGAATTTCCTTGCACCATCGAATGCAGTTGATCTTCATCGATGGTTATCTGAATGGACAGTGATATAAGGGACGAAATTCTTAACGCTGTTGTTGTCGCGTTGTTCAACGCTAACGTCGGATTGCAGTTATTCCAGCAAGACAATGCCCGATGTATGCGTATCTGTCGTGACTTTCTTGAGGAGCCGAGCATCGAACTTCTTCCCTGGCCCCCACTTTCGTCAGATTTGTCGCCAATCGAGCATCTTTGGGATCAACTGGACCGTCGGGTACGACTTCGTGATCTTCAGACGTTAGGCGATTTACGTAATGTTCTAAGGCAGGAGTGGAACGCAATACCATGGGGGACATTCAGAGCCTTATCAGGCCCATGCGCCGTCAATGTCTTGCCATCCAAGGGGCAAACGGTGGACATACACACCATTGACTGCATGTGTGAACTTTTCATTTCACCCCACGTCTGAATTGCGACGTCCTGACGTGACGCTGGCAACAGTAAGAACATGAAATTATGCAAATTCATACAGCTAGACTCGAAATATGAATTTACAATAATTTGTTTGGGATTAAAGTCGATAATACTAAAAAAATGCTCCTAGAAGTTTCTTATACTTTCTTTTTTAACTCAGTATATTATTGGCAAAGGTACACTTGGTGCATGTGAGTTTCATTAATACAGAACATTTTAAACAATATGCTGTCCCAAATGATGTTTCCTCACATCTGAAGACAGAATTTCATGAATCTTTGATTAATCGCTTAAATCTTAACTTACATATTATGGTTCTTGAAGTGTGTAAATATAGAATATACCAATAGTAGCTTGGTATACCAAATGTTCACCACGAGTGGGGAAGTGGTGTTAACCGCGAGCCTTCGGCGCGCGGTTAACACCACTTTACCACGAGTGGTGAACATTTGGTATACCAAGCTACTTTGGGTACATGTTATTTATACCATGGTCGTCAGATTATTAAGAGTCGCTATTATTTTTTCTCGATTTTACTGGATAGCAGCCGTAAATACGTGAGAATTTGTTTTTGTTTACATGGGCATCGATGGGCGGTACTTCCACTGTCAATTTTATCACCGAAACGAAATAGAAAAAGAAACAGGGCCTTTTTCATTTTAATAACATAATAACATACAGTTTCGAGTTATGGATGCTTTATTAACATGAGACAATGCATGTTGATTAATGTTTGGTGTTTTATGGGGTAAACTCATTTAAAAACGTAATAAATAATTGCCACTTTCATTTCGCTCTTCGCGAGGCGACGTATGATAAATTTAGACAAGTTCGCATTCAGGTCAACGTCACCAAAGGTCAACTTGGATGTAGTTCCACTTTAAGTGTAATTTTTAACTATTGAAATCCCATTGCTGGCGTGTTCACCACGGTTGGTGTATAAAGCTAAAATTTATGTCATAGGCTTTTCATATATAGTGGAATAGGTAAGCATGGTATAAAAATTCATCTAATCTAGAGCTGAAACTGTTAGGGGATTTTCTTGATCGATTAATCACGTGGGTTAACCTTGGTTAACCCATTAATAACTTGTCCAAATAGATATCTGAAACACAAATGTTTATTGAAACAATATATTTTCCCAAGGCTACTTATTTTTGGAGAGTGCAACATTTCAAGGCGGGTAACTCTAATTCAAATATTTACTACAGCGATACCTTAAAGACGACTGTGTCATGGAGCCATACTTGATAAATACCACTTCTCTTGAAACTAGAAACGACTACAGTTGACTCCGAATCAATAACCATAGTCTCTTAACCCTTTACCTAACGTAACGGCCAAAACCGGCCAGCGCTATTCTCAAAAATCGCCATTTAATTTTCATTATATTTTTCATTTTTTGTCTCAAAAACATAGGTTATGACCCCTCGTTGGAACGAGCTCGTCGAGCTCGTTCCAACGAGGGGTCATAACCTATGTTTCTGAGACAAAAAGTGAAAAAAATTAGTTATTCAAGAATTATTTTTGCAAGTGTCGTCTGCTTTTCAGGTTAGGTAAAGGGTTAATCGAGAAGGGGAGGGGGTGGGGGGGGGGGCATTCTCAGCCTCCTATCTCGGTTAAAGAGAGATTTTGTAAGATTGATTTTTTTTAAATATGCTAAAAATGTGATTTCTTCGCAGGTTTGAGTAGATTTTGAGAAGAAGACTTTGCGTTTAGCTGGGGTACCTCGAATCACATGGCCACAGAACTTTTCTATTGCAGTTCTATTTTGTTTAGCACTACCCAATTCTGTTTAACCTCGGTGTTGTCCATATTTGGCTGGAATGTTTTAGGGTAAATCTTTGTCATGTTTAGTTGCAAGAATTTTTGTTCAGGTCTACGACCCATGTCGGTATTTTAGGATACCTACAACATGGCTCTTATACATCGCCTAGCTCCTATATGACTCATATATTCTATAAGCTCCTGGTAGTCTTACCATCGGCTTCCACCTTGTCGTGAACTATCTGTCCTTTGGTAACCCTCTATTGTATTCATCTTTGTTATGGTGTTCTACCAACCTTGCAATCTTGTACCATTAAGGACTTGTATCATTACTATTGGATACAACTATTATCTCCTGTGTCACAACCATTACTAACTTGTGGCACCACTACGGCTCTTCGTACATTAATGCCGCTGTTGGTCCCAGTTCACATCAATATCATTCTACTACTGCTTGCTCGAACAACTTTTTCATACCTATTCCAAGTTAACTGATAAGCTATCGAGCAGTTACTGAAGGCATTGCTCGAACGACTCTAATCCCATCGAGCAAATGAGCTATCGAGCAACTGCTCGAACCAGTGACTCCGCATACTGCTCCTCTACTCATTTCGGTAAAAAGGGATTCTATAACCACAGACGTTTCCCAAAATTCTGTGATTCTGGAAGTGGGATTCCAAGCTCCTATACAGCTCCTATACAGCTCCTGACTTTTAGACCACCCATCACCTTCATAGCTCCAAGGCCACCACCTGCCCATAGTCACCAACCACCTTCTGTCCTATGAGTTGCCTCGATTGTAGTCATCCAGTACTATAATCTTCTATCACCCGTACAGCTTTGTAGCATTACTATTGCCTTGTAGCAGTACTACAAGCTTAGTAGCTACCCGCCGATTCTGTCTCGATGTCTGCTTGGTCAGGTCGTTAACAGGCGCAACCAGATTGCCCCATTCATCTAAGCCTGTATCAGTCTATACAATGCTTAGAGCTACTGCAAGCTAGGGTACCTTTCATGTTAGAAACTGTATGTTAATCGTACCGAGATGTGCCTATGTGTTAATACACATTGTGTCACAATGTGTACACATCACATGCAGTACATAGGCACGTACAATGAAACAGGGATTCCATAAGTATATAGTTGAAAAGGATTCCACGGAACGTGGGTCTGGTGGTTGATGGAATGTGCCTGTGTTCTAGTTCACACTTTGTCACAATGTGTACACATTACAGGTAGCACATGGCCATATCTTGGACGTGTCAATATGTGCTCATGTGCTAATGCACAATATGACACTTTGTGTATGCTCTAACACACAGGCACATACCACGAAGAAGGGATTCTGTAACCACAGACATCTCCTTAACCTTTTACCTAACGCAGACGATATCAAAATTTATTATTTTGAATATCATTTTTTCACGTATGCGGCCGATTCATTGGGTAAAGGGTTAAAAGGGATCCCACGGATTCTAGAAGGATAGTTGGAAAGGGATTCCATGGAACGTGGAACTGGTGGTTGATGGAATGTGTTTGTCTGCTACTACACATTTTGTCACAATGTGTAGACATTGCAGATAGCACAAAGGCACATCTTGGATGTCCCGATATGTGTTAATTCATAATGTGCGAAAATCACTTGCAGCACATAGGCACATACGACGAAAAGGGGATTCTGTAACCACAGACATATCCTAAAAAGAGATTCCGTAAGTGGAGTTCTTATCCTACTCCATGATTCCGAAATATGCGAAACATATTACATGCGCGGTTCCTGGAGTTTGGAATGCATTGAATAAGTTTGGCAGGGTTCTAAGAACAAAAACCACTGGAAATGTGAAGTAGCCGCTCCAAGAAATTTTACCACAATTTACTGTCAATGGATGATACTCTAATTCTGTGGAGAAATACGCACTACTTTGAAGCGGCAATCGGCGACTTAACTTTAATCACACTTTATACGTCGGGGATACACTCTCCCATTTTGTGTGGCGTTACAGAAACATTTAATTTAATTTAAACTCACAACTTTAGTCCTTTGACAAAGCCTTTCCTTTTAGAAAATTCACGAAGACATGTCCATTGTGAGAAGCCGTCAAATACTGTTGCAGTATAATGGTGCAATTTCGGTGTTGTAAATTGCGACATGCCTCCAATCTGATAAAATTATATGAATTTATGACATAGGATTGTTGTTAAAAGCAACAGTATATCAAAGGATGACCTTTATTAGGCTTTCCCAAACCCAGTTTGGGAAAGACTATTGTTATTCTTCTTTTTCAAAATTTTTCTTCTTTATTTTTTTTTTTTTTTTTTTAGGCTTTCCCAAACCCAGTTTGGGAAAGACTATTGTTATTCTTCTTTTTCTAAATTTTTCTTCTCTATTTTTAGGCTTTCCTAAACCCAGTTTGGGAAAGACTATTGTTATTCTTCTTTTTCAAAATTTTTCTTCTCTATTTTTTTTTTTCTTTTTGTTTTTTTTTTTTTTTTTTTTTTACTCCCTAAATTTTGTCTGTTGAACTGCTCGAAAACAAGTTGTACGATTTTGACCAAATTTGGCACACTTATGTGATGTCATAAAATCTCGTGAAATGCGGTATCGTCATATCTGTGAAAACGCGTGTTTTCAAAATATTTTGCCAAAACCATCAAAATTTCACCATTTTTCGAATGTCTCAAAATTGTTTACAGTTATTTAGCTCAAATTTTCCACACATTTAGAGCATAATATGATACACCACAATCACCGCTCAGATCTTTCAACTTTAACCCCCACTGGCCAAAAATGACATGAATATAGAATTTTTCTTCAAAATTGACCAACTTCAAGGGCGAATTTCTCTAAGAACAAGGTCGCTGTAACAATTATTTTGGTTTGGATAGATGCAACAATGATTGCGGAAGAAACTTACTGTTTACGTTTTAATCTCAGATTTAACCCCCAAGCGCAATGAGGGTGAGAATAAGAGTACCATTTGAAAATGCCAAAATTAGCCGACTTTGGTTGCTTTTTCCATCATTTTGGAAAGGGGTTAATTTCAAACACTTTTCGTGTACGTATTCACAATTGACTACCGAGCATATTTGCTGTTGTAAGTTTAGTTGTAAAGTTTAACCCTATCCCATTCTGGTTGCATAAAAGTAGGTACCGTCCAAAAAAACTCCAATTTTTTCAGAATTTGGAAAATTTAGGTGACGATTTACTCCATTTTTAATTGCTTGAGCTCTGAATGTTTTCTATAGCTACTTGCAGCAGTCAAAGTATGACAAATTTTGTTCTATATGTTATTATTAAAAGTTTAACCCTTGGCAGATTTGAGACTTCCCATAAGGGTACTGTCGGAATATTTGTTATTTTCGCCAACTTCAAGGGCAATTTTTACTAATTACAAGGTAGTTGTAATAATTATTTTGGTATGGCTAGATGCAACAATGATTGTGGAAGAAAGTTATTGTTTACTTCTTAATCTCAGATTTAACCCTCTAGCACAATGAGGCCGAGAATAACAGTACCGTTTGAAAATGCCAAAATTAGCCATTTTTGGTTGCCTTTTCTATCATTTTGGAAAGGGTTAATTTCGAACACTTTTCATGTACGTATTCACAATTGACTATCGAGCATATTTGCTGTTGTTAGTTTGGTTGTAAAGTTTAACCCTATCCCATTCTGGTTACATAAAAATAGGTACCGTCCAAAAAAATCCCAATTTTTTCAGAATTTAGTAAATTTAGGTGGCGATTTACTCCAGTTTTAATTCCTTGAGCTCTGAATGTTTTCTATAGCTGCTTGCAGCAGTCGAAGTATAACAAATTTTGTTCTATATGTTATTATTAAAAGTTTAACCCTTGGCAGATTTGAGACTTCCCATAAGGGTACTGTCAGAATAATTGTTATTTTCGCCAACGTTTACATGCACTTTCTCAGCACTGGAGCCATATTGTCTGAAAACCTTTTCCATGAGAGGATTGGGCCTTCATCCAAGAACAATTTTGCTGTTATATATTTTATTCAAAGTTTCAACTTTCACCCAGTTTTTGGGCCTTGAATTTGAGTGCCCTAAAATTCTTCATAAAACTGGCTAATTTGGAGCGCACTTTTCTTCCATCTTCGAAAGGAATATCGAAAAATGATTTACATGTTCGTATTTACAATTGCCTACCGAGCATATTTGCTGTTGTAACTTTGGTTGTAAAGTTTAACCCTATGCTCGTTCTGTTTGCATAAAGATAGGTGCAGTCCAAAAAAACTCTCGTTTTCAGAATTTGGTAAGTTTAAGTGACGATTTACTCCCTTCCTAATTGATTGAGTGCTGAACGTTTTCTATGGCTGTATGCAGCAGTCATAATATGACAACTTTTATTTTATATGTCATTATTAAAAGTTTAGCCGTTGGCAGATTCGAGACTGCCCATATGGGTATGGTCGGAATAATTTTAATTTTCATAAAATCACTGAATATTGATAAGCGTGCAGTCGTAGTTTGGAATAGAATATCCGAAAATGCTTTCGAAATTCGGATTCACAGTTCAATTCCAAGAATATTTTCTGTTATGAGGTTGCTGTAAAGTTTAACGCAATCCCTGTCTCCGATGCATAATGGTAGATGTCGTCGAAAAAAACTCATTTTTTTTCAGAATTTCGTAGGTTTAAGTGACAATTTACTCCATTCCTAATTCATTGAGCGCTGAATGTTTTCTATGCCTGCATGCAGCAAGCATAGCATGACAACTTCTGTTTTATACGTCATTATCAAAAGTTTAACCCATGGCATATTTAGGAGTTCCCATGTCGGTATAGTCGGAATAATTGTTATTTTCGTAAAATCAATCCCTGAATATATTGGTAACCCTGCGGTGGCCTTTCAGTGGTGCTACATGAAGCCGCAATAGTTAAGGTTGAAAAGTTCATCAAATAGACAAATATAATACCTAACTCAGCCGGTGACAGGTAAATAATGAATGGAGAAGTCGTTGAGTTGAGAATAAAGTAGGGACGAATCGTGCCCTCGGTTTCCACCTGATCCACGGTATTTCCACGCGGTCTCGGCACTTGACAAAGATACTAAACTGTCGAGCAGGGACAGTAGGAAACATTCTGAGAATTTCAAGTTGCTGCCTTGCATGATCGGGACATAATTGGAATATATCCGACATTGTATCTGTCGGATATATTCCAATTATGTCCCGATCACTTCACCCCGACTGTCCGCATGGGGGCACCACGATGCCGTGTACTAAGGCATACTGCACGTCGATGGTGCGCATGTCTTCAGTCAATCTAACCCTACCTGTGCTACAGTGCGGAAGCACTATGTTGGGGAGCTGGCAGCTGCTCGTCATTGCTCGGTGGTTCTCTCTGGGTACTCCGGCTTCCTCCACCCATACAACTCTCACCGACATAATATGACCGTGGCTGTTAATGTGTCGTTAAAACCTAATAAATAAATTCAGTACCAGTTTTGTTCGTACAAATATTAATACCGTCAGACAAAATTCATTTTCTGATTAATTTCGTACTTTTCTGTACTCACCTTCCCTGAGTAAGATTGGTATACCTTTTCAATCTCAGATTTAACCCTCAAGCACAATGAGAGTGAGAATAAGTGTACCATTTGGAAATACCCAAATTATCCAACTTCGGTTACTCTCTACTACATTTTGGAATGGGTTAATTTGAGACACTTTGCTTTGCTATATGCAGAGATGTTTAATCAATAAATCCGACTTTAGTTATGTTCTGGGACTCAATGAAACATGTGCTTTGGCCACTTAAAAATAGCACTGCCTGCAAAACATGACTGAGTGAATACTCACTTGTCCAAAACCAAAAAGGAAAGAGCTCTTTGAGCTTTCCATAACTGCTTTCAAAAATCAATGGGGAACAAATTTTGTGTTATATGTTTTGGTGTTCCGTGTTATCCAACCCCAGTTTGGCTGTACAAATATGAATACCGCCAGGAAAGAAAGCACATTTTCTCAGTGATAGACTGTTTGACTTCTATGATAGAGGTCCCGAGTTTGATCCCTGTCTGGGACGACCCACGTAATGTTCTTGGGCAAGGCACTTTATCCCGGTTGCCAACATGGGGGCACAATGATGCCATGTACTAAGGCGTTCTGCATGTCAATGGTGCACATGTCTTCAACCGCTGGTACCCTGCTTCAGCGGAGCTTGAACATAATTAGAATGTTGGGCTGACAGTTGCTCGTCGATGCTCGGTGGTTCTCTCTGGGTCCTCCAACTTCCCCCACCCGTAAAACTGTCACGGTCACGATCAGCCATTGTGGATAAGTATGTGACCGTAAACACCAATAAATAAATACCGTCAGGGAAACCCTCTGTGAAATCCTTCTGTCAATAAATAGCAAAGTAGTAATGTAATGCAAGGAATATTAACAAGCTGTTCAACATCCCTTTAATCAACTCATTTTGACTTGAACTGTACCCATCACTGTGTATACTAGCTCTCTAGATGATTTAAACCATATCAAATAAACAACTAATTTGTGTGTGACAGTAACTCATATTACATGTATTTCATTGTATCTGAAACAGATATGTTGGAAAAATTGTGAAATCATGGAGTTGGAAGCTTACCCTCGTTTGTTGACAAATCCCACACATTCACAAACAGATAGAATGATAGAGAATAAATTAATTATTGATATTTAAGGTCACTTTCAGCATCTTCAGCTATATCATGACCATAATATAGGTATTTATTCAAGTCCAGGTATTCATTGCATAGGCGTACAGGGCTATTTTTCAGGGGGGGGGGGGGGACCCTTTTAGCCCGAAAAAGTTGAATCTCAGGAGGAAATGTCAAATGCGGGTATGGGAGGGGGGTCTCCCCCCCCCCCCCCCATTGAGTACCTGGAGAGAACCACCGAGCAATGGCAAGCGACTCAGACTCCTCGACATACTAACTCCACAAAAGGAGGGTTAGCATCATTGGTTGAAGACAAGTGCACCCTCAAAGTACCCTTAGTACACATCGCCATCATACCACCCCCCTCTCTCACCGCCCCCCCCTCCCCCCCCCCCCCCCCCACGCGGGAAATTTAATTGGGATGAAGTGTCTTGCCCAAGGACACAATGTGGTTGCCACAGGCGGGATTCAAACTGAGGACTTCTTGGATTGCAACAATCATCTCTACCTTCTGAGCCACCGTGCTCCCGTAATATGCAGTAATAGAACTGTTTATATGTACTTGTGTGATTATAAATGAATAATATTAACGTGGATATGGTTCCACTGAATCAACTTGTACAGTATAATTAGATTCACCTATTTCTAATAGGTGGATCTATTATTATTGCTATTTTTCTTTTTTTTTTTAGATTCACCTATTTCTAATAGGTGGATCTATTATTATTGGTATTTTTCTTTTTTTTTTTTTTATTTTTTTTTTTTTTATTTTTTTTTTTATTTCACCGAATCTTGTCTGACGGATTACGCGAAAACGGTCTGTACGATTTTGTTGAAATTCGGCACATCTGTAGAGCATCATGCAAAGTTTCTCACCTGGGTCATGGCATTTCTGAAGTTTTTCGTTTTCTGCCAAAATCGTAAAAAATGTAGCCAAAATGTCACGTTTTGCCCCAATTCTCAAAAATGCTCTGGGCGATTGGGCCGAAACGTTCCTAGTGTTTGAAGCATGTACACCTGCACCTGTCTGCATAGGCAGTATTACCCACGTTGACCCTGTTTTGCCACAAACGTCACCCGAAAATGCATTTTTGGCGAAATTTGCCAACATTCACATGCGATTTCTCAGCACTGCAACCACATTTTCGCAAATCACTTTCAGTGAGAAGATTGGGCATTCATCCAAGAACAATTTTGCTGTTATATGTTTTATTCATAGTTTTAGCTTTCACCCAGTTTTCGGGCCTTGAATCAGAGTACCCTAAAAGTCTACCTAAAATTCGCTCATTTTGAGTTCAGTTTTCTTCCACTTTGGAATGGAATATCGAAAAATAATTTACATGTCCGCATCCACAATTGCCTACCGATCATATTTGCTGTTGTAAGTTTGGTTGTAAAGTTTACCCCTATGCCCATTCTGGTTGCCTAAAAGTAGGTACCGTCCAAGAAAACTTCAATTTTTTAGAATTTGGTAACTTTAAGTGTCAATTTACTCCATATCTAATTGACTGAGCACTAAATGTTTTCTATAGGTGCATGCAGCAGTCAAAGTATGACAACTTTTGTTTTATATGTTATTATTAAAAGTTTAACCCTTGCCAGATTTGGGAGTTCCCATAAGGGTACTGTCGGAATAATTGTTGTTTTCGCCAACTTTCACATGCGATTTCTCAGCACTGGACTCATATTTTCTCAAAGTTTTTCCCATGAAAAGATAGAGCGTACATCCTAGAACAATTTTGCTGTTATATGTTTTATTCAACGTTTTAATCTTCATACAGTTTTCAGGCCTTGAATTGGGCTACCCTCAAATTCTTTATAAAAGTGGTTTACTTTGCTAATGCCTGTTAAAATTCCTCAAGCTTGCTGTTATCAGTAACTGTCAAGCTGTGATTAACGTTTTATTTGTATAATATCATTAGTAGCTGACCAGCATTCTCCAGATGCTGTTTTTTCTTATTTGATAGAGCACTGCACTTTTCAAAATATCCATTAACCCTCTTTTATGGTTTTTATTGTAACAGAATTCATAAATGTGAGCAAAGCAATATTGCTATAATGCAGTTGATTTCTAACTTAACCCTGCATGCTCGGTTACAGAGAAGTAGATATGGATTTCCAGCAATTATGGCTGGAATAATATGAAAGTCTATGAGTGTGTAGGCCTACCTACCTGACTAACAGAAAGTACGTCCTGACTTCGATTTTAACCATTCACCAGTCATGTCTATGTGAAAGGGTAGAGTCGGAAGAGTTGTCAGAAATGCCTGTCTACCCTGACTTCGAAAATAACCATACAACAGTCATGCCAGTGTGAAAGAGAACAGTCTGTTAACCCTTTGTTACTGATTTTTTCATTGCAACAGAATAGATATATGTGTGGTGACACTATGTCCTAAGCAGTATTGCTATGATGCTGTTGATTTCTAACTTAACCCTGTGCACGTGGTTGCAGAGAAGTAGACATGGATTTTCAGCAATTATGGCTGGAATATTATGAAATGCAGTTTGTGAGTCTACCTACCTACCTGCCTGACAGCAAGCCCGTCCTGACTTCGATTTTAACCATTCACCTGTCATGCCTGTGTGAAAGAGTACATTCGGAAGAGTTGTTAGAAATGCCTGCCTGCCTGCCTGCCTGCCTGCCTATCTACCTAACATCAAGTCTACCCTGACTTCGATATTAACCATTCAACAGTCATGTCTGTGAGAAAGAGAACAGTTGGAAGAGTTGTTAGAAATGCCTGCACGCCAGCCTTTCTGCGCGCTTGCCTGCGCCTGCATGTGCGCCTGCCTGCCCGACTGCCTGTGCCTGCCTGCCTGCATGCGCACCTGCTGGCGTGCCTGCCTAAGCCTGCCTGTGTGCCTGTCTGCGCTTACCAGCGCCTCCCTGCCTATGCCTGAACACAGTCTGTCTGTTTATCTACCTACCTGACATCAAGCCAGCCCTGACTTCGATTTTAACTATTTACCAGTCACGCCTGTGTGAAAGAGTACAGTCGTTGTTGTTAGAACTGCCCGTGCACCTGCCTTCCTGTCTGCGAGCCTGCCTGCGCCTGCCTGTGCTTGCCCGAGTCTGCCTGCGCGCCTGCGTGCCTACCTGCGTGCCTGCCTGTCTGTCTGCTTGTGCCTGCCTGCCTGCCTGCCTGCCTGCCTGTGCCTGCCTGTCTGCACTAGATGCCTGCGCGCAGTCTGTCTACCTATCTACCTGCCTAACATCAAGCCCGTCTTGACTTCGATATTCACCATTCAACAGCCATGCCTGTGTGAAAGAGTACAGTTGCCCGCCTGCCTGTGCGCCCTGTATGCCTCGGTCTGAGCCTGCCTGCATGTTCCTGCCTGCCTGTGCCTGCCTGCCTACTGGCTGCCCGCACCCGCTGCCTGATTGCGCGCATTCACTTGTCTTCCTCTTTGGAACGGAATATCGAAAATGATTTGCATGTGCGTATTCACAATTGCCTACTGAGCATATTTTTCTGTTGTAAGATTTGTTGTAAAGTTTAACCCTATGCCCATTCTAGCATCATAAAGATAGGTCCCATCCAAAAAAAAAAAACATTTTCAGTTCAAGTGACAATTTACTCCATATCCTAATTGATTCAGCGCTGAATGTTTTCTATGCACCAGAAACTCTGTCAAGTTGTGATTGATGATCTTTGGAAACTGAGATGCTTTATTTATTTTTTGTGTAATATGATTCTAACTGGCCAGCAGTCTCCAGATGTTGTGTTTCCTATTTGATAGAGAGAGAGTACTGCCTGAAAAAAAATACACTTTTCAAAATTTTCATTAACCCTCTTTTACTGATTTTTATTGCAACAAAGCAATATTACTTTTATGCTGTTGATTTCTAAATTAACCCTGCATGCGTTGTTACAGAGAAGTAGATATGGATTTCCAGCAAAAATGGCTGGAATAGTATGAAAAACGGCCTGTGAGTGTGTATATCTTCCTTCCTGCCTGACAGTAAGCACACCCTGAATTCGATTTTAACCATTCGCCAGTAATTTCTGTGTGAAAGGGTAGAGTCGGAACAGATGTCAGAAATGCCCGCCTGCCCTGACTTCAACTTTAACCACACAACAGTCATGACAGTGTGAAAGAGAACAGTCTGTTAACCCTCTTTTGCTGATTGTTATTGCCACAGAATTGATAAATGTGTGGTAATATTATTTTCTAAGCAGTATTGCTAGGATGCTGTTGATTTCTAAGTTAACCCTGTGCACGTGGTTTCAGAGAAGTAGATATGGATTTTCTGCAATTATGGCTGGAACATTATGAAATGCAGTCTGTCAACCTACCTACCTGCTTTACAGCAAGCATGCGATGACTTCGATTTTAACCATTTTCCTGTCATGTCTGTGTGAAAGAGTCCAGTCGGAAGAGTTGTTAGAAGTTCCTGCCTGCCTGCCTGCCAGCCTGAAAAAGCCTGTTAAACCGCCCGCCAGCCTACCAGCCTGCCCTGGCTTCCACATTAACCATACAATATTCATGCCAATGTGAAAGAGAACATTAGGTTAACCCTCTTTTACTGATTTTTATTGCAACAGAATTGATAGATGTGTGCTCGAACTATTTTCTAAGCAGTACTGCTGTGAGGCTGTTGATTTCTAACTTCACCCTGTACGTGTGGTTTTATAGAAGTAGATATGGATTTTCCAGCAATTATGACTGGAATCATATGAAATGCTGTTTATCAGTTGGTCTGCCTACCTACCTGCCTGACAGCAAGCATGCCCTGACTTCGAGTTTAACCATTCACCTGACATGTCTGTGTGAGGGTTCAGTTGAAAGAGTTGTTAAAACTACTTGCCTGCCTTCCCGAAAAAAGCCTGTATACCCGCCAGCCTGCCTGCCTGCCCTGACTTCGACATTAACCATGCTACTTTCATGCCAGTGTGAAAGAGCACAGTCTGTTGACTCTCTTTTACTGATTTTAATTCCAACAGAATTTAACCCTGATGTTAACCCTTGCAGATTTGAGAGATCCCATAACGGTACAGTCGGAATAATTGTTGTTTTCGCCAACTTTCAAAGGTGATTTCTCAACACTGTAACCGTCCGTTGGTCTTTCAGTGGTGCAACATGAAGCCGCAAATAGTTCAGGTTGAAAAGTTCATCAAATAGACAGATATAATGCCAAAGTCAGCCGGTGACAGGTAAAATAATGAATGTAAAAGCCGTTGAATTGAGAATAAAGTAGGGGCGAATCATGCCCTCGGTTTCCACCTGATCCAAGGTGTTTCCACGCGGTCTCGGCACTCGAGAGAGATATTAAGCTGTCGGCCAGGGAGAGTAGAACACACTCTGAGAATTTCAAGTTGCTGTCTTGCACAGTCGGGACATAATTGGCATATATCCAACAATGTATCTGTTCAATTTGAATATTAAATTAGCCAGATGACGGCTTTTTCGCCACCGTGTCAAGTTTTCAGTTTCTGTCGGTACGGCCTAAAATAAGCATTTTAACTCCACACTTTCTCTCCCATGTGAATGTGCGAATATTTAAAGCTGAACAATTCATCAAATGGACAGAAATGATGCCAAACTCGACCGACTTGTGGTGGGTAAATAGTGAATGGAAACGGCATTGCATTGGGAATAGAGTAGGGACGAATCGCCCCCATGGTTTCCACGCGATCCACGTTGTTCCCACGCGGTAACGCCACTCGACAAAGATACTAGCCTGTCAAGCAGGGATAGTAGAACAACATCTGAAGATTTCGTGTATCTGCCTTCACTGGCCTGGACGCAGTGGGCATATGAGCGACACTGCTGTCTGTTCAATTTTAATGTCAAATTAGCCAAATTTCCGCATTTTCGCCATTAACCCAAGCGCGATTTCTGTCCACTTTTCATTTTTGGAAATTTTCTAACTGTTACCAGCTTAGCGGGGTCCATTTGGCGCAAGTGTACACAAAGCATCTGTCACCAGCATCTCTCCACCAGTGACTGTGAATCAAAACGATTCAAGTGGAACTACCTCAGAGAGGGAACAGTCCCACAACCCCAGGCATACACCCAGCGTCAGGTTGCGCCGGTTAGAACAGCACCAAATTAAAACTATCACCGCCACTCATCACAACGCTATATCTCAGCCAATTCTAGGCCGATTTCCATGAAATTTTCACTCATTTTTCACAAAGAGTTTCGGCATGGTTTCACATGGAGAGCGACATCAATTTTGCATTTTTGAATGTCAAGAAAGCGTATGTGCAGTGTGTGATGGGGGTGGGAGGGAGTCCCACGACGGGCCCATGCTTGGTTTCGGAAGTTTCTAATAATATGACAGAGTCTGCGCTAACTTCATGAACAAACAACAAGCGCTGAAAGTTTGGAATCGCTGCTACGAAAACATTCGTCACAATCTACGATGCCACATACGCACATGTTGTTATTATTAAGTATACACGATGTGTTCAACAGGTTTGCTATTTAGCCCTAACTTGGAGATTAACCATACAGCATTCACGCCAATGTGAAAGAGTATTGCCGAAAGAATTGTTAGACACTGTAGGGAGTTTTCTATCAGCTATGCACTTAATATAGCCTAAAAAACTATCAGCTCTATATGCAATCTTATTTCGTCGCTGCCTAAAAAGACAAGCGGAATAGGTGAATCTCTCTTGTCTGACGGATTACGCGAAAACGGTCTGTACGATTTTATTGAAATTCGGCACATCTGTAGAGCAGCATGCGAAGTTTCTCACCTGGGTCATGGCATTTCTGAAGTTTTTCATTTTCTGCCAAAATCGCACAAAATGTAGCCAAAATGTCACGTTTTGCCCCATTTCTCAGAAATGCTCTGGGCGATTGGGCCGAAACGTTCACAGTGTTTGAAGCATGTGCACTTGCATCTGTCTGCATAGGCAGTGTTACCCACGTTGACCGTGTTTTGCCACAAACGTCACCCGAAAATGCATTTTTGGCGAAAATTGCCAACATTCACATGTGATTTCTCAGCACTGCAACCACATTTTCTTAAATCACATCCAGTGGAAAGATTTGGCATTCATCCAAGAACAATTTTGCTGTTATATGTTTTATTCATAGTTTTAGCTTTCATCCAGTTTTTGGGCCTTGAATCAGAGGACCCTAAAAGTTTACCTAAAATTCGCTCATTTT
Organism: Pictodentalium vernedei; assembly: GCA_031216915.1. Lineage (NCBI taxonomy): Eukaryota > Metazoa > Mollusca > Scaphopoda > Dentaliida > Dentaliidae > Pictodentalium > Pictodentalium vernedei. Next base: position 379,368,711 of record CM062297.1, read on the forward strand.
GAGTTAAGTTTTCTTCCACTTTGGAATGGAATATCGAAAAATAATTTACATGTCCTCATTCACAATTGCCTACTGATCATATCTGCTGTTGTAAGTTTGGTTGTAAAATTTAACCCTATGCCCATTCTGGTTGCCTAAAAGTAGGTACCGTCCAAGAACACTTCAATTTTTTAGAATTTTGTAACCTTAAGTGTCAATTTACTCCATATGTAATTGATTGAGCGCTGAATGTTTTCTATGCCTGCATGCAGCTGTCAAAGTACAACAACTTTTGTTCTATATGTTATTGTAAAAAGTTTAACCCTTGGCAGGTTTGGGAGCTCCCATAAGGGTACTGTCGGAATAATTGCTGTTTTCGCCAACTTTCACATGCGATTTCTCAACACTGGAGACATATTTTCTCAAAGTTTTTTCCTTGAGAAGATAGGGCGTACATTCTAGAACAATATTGCTGTTATATGTTTTATTCAAAGTTTTGCTCTTCACCCAGTTTTCGGGCTTTGAATTGGAGTACCCCCAAATTCTTTTTAAAAGTTGTTCACTTTGCTGGTATAATATTGCTCAAGCGTTGTTATCAGTAAGTATCAAATGTGATTGATCATGACAACAGGTGTTTCATTTTGTGTAATATGATTTTAACTGACCAGCATTCTCCAGATGCTGTTTTTCTTATTTCATACAGAGTACAGTACTGCCTGGAAATTACTGAACTTTTCAAAATACTCATTAACCCTCTTTTACTGATTTTTATTCCAACAAACCAATACTGCTATAATGCTGTTGATTTCTAACTTAACCCTGCATGCGTGGTTACAGAGAATTAGATATGGATTTCCAGCAAATATGGCTGGAATAATATGAAATACGGTCTGTCAGTGTGTATGCCAACCTACCTGCCTGACAGGAAGCACGCGCTGAATTCCATTTTAACCATTCACCAGTCATTTCTGTGTAAAAGGGTAGAGTCGGAAGAGTTGTCAGAAATGCCCACCTGCCCTGACTTCAACATTAACCATAAAACAGTCATACCAGTGTGAAAGAGAACGGTCTGTTAACCCTCTTTGTTACTGAATTTTTAATTGCAACAGAATAGATAAATGTGTGGTGACACTATTTCCTAAGCAGTATTGCTATGATGCTGTTGATTTCTAATTTAACCCTTTGCATGTAGTTTCAAAGAAGTAGATATGGATTCTCAGCAATTATGGCTGGAATATTATGAAACGCAGTCTGTCAGTCTACCTACCTGCCTGCCTGCCAGCAAGCCCGTCCTGACTTCGATTTTAATCATTCACCTGTTATGCCTGTGTGAAAGGGTACATTCGGTGGAGTTGTTAGAAATGCCTGCGTGCCTGCCTGCCCGCAGTCTGTCTGCCTGCCTATCTACCTGCCCAACATCAAGCCTACCCTGACTTCGATTTTAACCATTCATCAGTCATGCATGTGAGAAAGAGAACAGTTGGAAGAGTTGTTAGAAATGCCTGCGCACCAGCCGTCCTGCTCGCTTGCCTGAGCCTGCCTGCCCACTGCCTGGCTGCCTGCCTGCCTGCATGTGCACCTGCCGGCGTGCCTGCCTGAGCCTGCTTGAGCCTGCCTGCGTGCCGCCTGCGCTTACCAGTGCCTCCATGTCTGCGCCTGCACACAGTCTGTCTGTTTACCTACCTGCCTGACATCAAGCCAGCCCTGACTTCGATTTTAACTATTCACCAGTCACGCCTGTGTGAACGAGCAGAGTCGGAAGAGTTGTTAGAAATGCCTGCGCACCTGCCTTCCTGTCTGCGAGCCTGCCTTTGAGCCTTCCTGCGCCTGCCTGAGTCTGCCTGGACGCCTGCGTGCCTACCTGCGTGCCCGCCTGCCTGCCTGACTGCTTGTGTCTGCCTGCATGCCTGTGCCTGCCTGTATGCACTAGATGCCCGCACGCAGTCTGTCTACCTATCTACCTGCCTAACATCAAGCCCGCCCTGACTACGATTTTAACCATTCAATGCCTGTGTGAAAGAGTACAGTTGCCCGCCTGCCTGTGCGCCTGTCTGCCTCGGTCTGAGCCTGCCTGCATGTTCCTGCCTGCCTGCCTACTGCCTGCCCGCGCCCGCTGCCTGATCGCGCGCATTCACTTCTCTTCCTCTTTGGAACGGAATATCGAAAATGATTTGCATGTGCGTATTCACAATTGCCTACTGAGCATATTTTCTGTTGTAAGATTTGTTGTAAAGTTTAACCCTATGCCCATTCTAGCATCATAAATATAGGTCCCATCCAAAAAAAGAAAACATTTTCAGTTCAAGTGACAATTTACTCCATATCCTAATTGATTCAGCGCTGAATGTTTTCTATGCACCAGCTACTCTGTCAAGCTGTGATTGATGATCTTTGGAAACTGAGATGCTTTATTTATTAACGCTATCCTTCATAGCTGACCAGTATTCATTCTCCAGACAACTGTTTTCATTTTATCACTTTTACAAATGATTTGAATATTATTGTGACTTGTGTAACCCTTTCGTAATCAAAGCTATTTGAGAGTACTGCGTGAAAAACTGTAATTTTCAAAATATTCTTTGCAACCGGTTCATATTCAAAGCTATTTGAGAGTACTGTGTGAAAAACTGTAATTTTCAAAATATTCTTTAACCTTCATTTACTGATTTTTATTGAAATTGAATTCGTAAATTTGAGCTGGCATTGTTGATTTATAACTTAACCCTGCACGCGTGGTTTCAAAGAAGTAGATATGGATTTCCAGCAATTATGGGAAGCAGATATGGATTTCCAGCAATTATGAATGGAATACGGAATGCCTTCTGATTTTCTGCCTACCAAACTGCCTGAGAGCAAGCCCGCCCTTACTTCGATTTCAACCATACACCAATCATGCCAGAGTAAAAGAGTACGGTCGGAAGAGCTGTTAGACTGCACTGCCTGTCTACTTGCATGCATGCCCTAACGCCGACCCACTCGACCGACCGCCTGCCTTGAATTCAGCATTAACCATGCAAACTTTCTGTCCCATATAAATGTGCTAATATTTAAAGCTGAACAGTTCATCAAATAGACAGAAATAAAGTCAAGCTCGACTGGTGACAGGTAAATAGTGAATGGAAACGTCATTGCATTGGGAATAGAGTAGGGACGAATCGTCCCCCCGGTTTCCACGCAATTCACGTTGTCCTCAGACAGTTATGCCACTCAATAAAGATATTATCCCGTCAAGCAGGGAAAGTAGAACAACATCTGAACATTTCGCGTGGCTGCCTTCGGTGGTCTGGACACAGTGACGTATGAGCGACACTGCTGTCTGCTCAATTTTTATGTCAAATTAGCCAAATTACCGCCTTTTTCGCCATTAACCCATGCGCGATTACTGTCCACTTTTCATTTCGGACAAATATATAACTGTTACCAGCTTGGCGAGGTCCATTTGGCGCCAGTGTACACAATGCCTCTTTCAGTCACCAGCATCTCTCCACCAATAACTGAGAATGCAAAGTTTCAAACGGAACTACCTCAGAGGGGGAACACTGCCACAACCCCAGACTGAATCTCTCGATTTCTTGAAATCGAAAAATCTAGAAGGAGGGGGTTGGACGGGTACGATGTGTTCAACAGGTTTACTATTTAGCCCTAACTTGGAGATTAACCATACAGCATTCACGCCAATGTGAAAGAGTATTGCCGAAAGAATTGTTAGACACTGTAGGGAGTTTTCTATCGGCTATGCACTTAATATAGCCTAAAAACCTATCAGGTCTATATGCAATCTTATTTCGTCGCTGCCTAAAAAGACAAGCGGAAGAGGTGAATCTTTCGATTTCTTGAAATCGAAAAATCTAGAAGGAGGGGGTTGGACGGGTACGATGTGTTCAACAGGTTTGCTATTTAGCCCTAACTTGGAGATTAACCATACAGCATTCACGCCAATGTGAAAGAGTATTGCCAAAAGAATTGTTAGACACTGTAGGGAGTTTTCTATCGGCTATGCACTTAATATAGACTAAAAACCTATCAGGTCTATATGCAATCTTATTTCGGCGCTGCCTAAAAAGACAAGCGGAAGAGGTGAATCTCTCGATTTCTTGAAATCGAAAAATCTAGTTTTTATTTATTTTTTTTTTTTTCTTTCACCGAATCTTGTCTGACGGATTACGCAAAAACGGTCTGTACGATTTTGTTGAAATTCGGCACATCTGTAGAGCATAAGGCGAAGTTTATCACCTGGGTCATGGCATTTCTGAAGTTTTTCGTTTTCTGCCAAAATCGTACAAAATGTAGCCAAAATGTCACGTTTTGCCCCAATTCTCAAAAATGCTCTGGGCGGTTGGGCCGAAACATTCCTAGTTTTTGAAGCATGTGCACCTGCATCTGTCTGCATAGGCAGTATTACCCACGTTGACCCTGTTTTGCCACAAACGTCACCCGAAAATGCATTTTTGGCGAAAATTGCCAACATTCACATGCGATTTCTCAGCATTGCAACCGCATTTTCTCAAATCACGTCCAGTGAGAAGATTGGGCATTCATCCAAGAACAATTTTGCTGTTATATGTTTTATTCATAGTTTTTGCTTTCACCCAGTTTTCGGGCCTTGAATCAGAGGACCCTAAAAGTCTAACTAAAATTCGCTCATTTTGAGTTCAGTTTTCTTCCACTTTGGAATGGAATATCGAAAAATAATTTACATGTCCGCATTCACAATTGCCTACTGATCATATTTGCTGTAGTAAGTTTGGTTGTAAAGTTTACCCCTATGCCCATTCTGGTTGCCTAAAAGTAGGTACCGTCCAAGAAAACTTCAATTTTTTAGAATTTGGTAACTTTAAGTGTCACTTTACTCCATTTCTAATTGATTGAGCGCTGAATGTTTTCTATGGCTGCACACAGCAGTCAAAGTATGACAACTTTTGTTTTAGATGTTATTATTAAAAGTTTAACCCTTGCCAGATTTGGGAGTTCCCATAAGGGTACTGTCGGAATAATTGTTGTTTTCGCCAACGTTCACGTGCGATTTCTCAGCACTGCAGTAATATTTTCTCGAAGTTTTTCCCATGAGAAGATAGAGTGTACATCCTAGAACAATTTTGCTGTTATATATTTCATTCAAAGTTTTACTCTTCATACAGTTTTCGGGCCTTGAATTGGACTACCCTCAAATTCTTTATAAAAGTTGTTCACTATGCTGATGCCAGTTAATTTTGGTCAAGCATGTTATCAGTTACTGTCAAACTGTGATTGATGTGTATATCATTAGTAGCTGACCAGCATTCTCCAGATGCTGTTTTTCTATTTGATAGAGAGTACTGTCTGTAAAAATATCCATTAACCCTCTTTTATGGTTTTTAGTGTACCAGAATTCATAAATGTGTGCAACGCAATATTGCTATAATGCTGTTAATTTCTAACTTAACCCTGCATGCGCTGTTATAGAGAAGTAGATATGGATTTCCAGCAGTTATGGCTGGAATAATATAAAATACAGTCTATCAGTGTGTATGCCTACCTACCTGCCTAACAGCAAGCATGCCCTGACTTCGATTTTAACCATTCACCAGTCATGTCTTTGTGAAAGAGTCGTAAGAGTTGTCAGAATTGCCTGCCTGACCTGACTTCGACATTAACCATACAACAGTCATGGCACTGGGAAAGAGAACAGTCTTTTAACCCTTTTGTTACTGATTTTTTAATTGCAACGGAATAGATAAATGTGTGGTGACACTATTTCCTACGCAGTATTGCTATGATGCTGTTGATTTCTAACTTAACCCTATGCACGTGGTTTCAGAGAAGTAGACATGGATTTTCAGCAATTATGGCTGGAATATTATGAAATTCCGCCTGTCAGTCTACCTACCTGCCTGACAGCAAACCAGTCCTGACTTCGATTTTAACCATTCACCTGTCATGCCTGTGTGAAAGAGTACATTCGGGAGAGTTGTTAGAAATGCCTGCCTGCCTGCCTGCAGTCTGCATGTCTGTCTGCCTATCTACCTGCCTAACATCTATCATGAATTCGATTTTAACCATTCAAAAGTCATGCCTGTGAGAAAGAGAACAGTTGGAAGAGTTGTTAGAAATGCCTGCGCGCCAGCCGTCCTGCGCGCATGCCTGCGCCTTCCTGTGCGCCTGCCTGCCTGCCCGTGCCTGCCTGCCCGACTGCCTGTGCTTGCCTGCCTGCATGTGGGGGGTTGGACGGGTACGATCTGTTCAACAGGTTTGCTACTTAGCCCTAACTTGACATTAACCATACAGCATTCGTATTGTAGGGAGTTTTCTATCGGCTATGCACTTAATATAGCCTAAAAAACTACCAGCTCTATATGCAATCTTATTTCGTCGCTGCCTAAAAAGACAAGCGGAATAGGTGAATCTCTCGATTTCTTGAAATCGAAAAATCTAGTTTTTATTTTTTTTTTTTTCCTCACTGAATTTTGTCTGTTGAACTGCTCAAAAACAAGTTGTACGATTTTGACCAAATTTGGCACACTTATGTAATGTCATAAAATCTAGTGAAATGCGGTATCGTCATATCTGTGAAAACGCGTATTTTCAAAATATTCTGCCAAAACCCTCAAAATTTCACCATTTTTCGAATGTCTCAAAATTATTTATAGTTATTTCGCTCAAATTTTCCACACATTTACAGCATAATATGATACACCACAATCACCACTCAAATCTTTCAACATTAACCCCCACTGAACAAAAATGACACGAATATAGAATTTTTCTTCAAAATTGACCAACTTCAAGGGCAAATTTCTCTAATAACAAGGTTGTTGTAACAATTATTTTGGTTTGGATAGATGCAACAATGATTGCGGAATAAAGTTACTGTTTACTTTTTAATCTCAGATTTAACCCTCAAGCACAATGAGGGTGAGGATAAGAGTACCGTTTGAAAATGCCAAAATTAGCCAACTTTGGTTGCTTTTTCTATTATTTTGGAAAGGGTTAATTTCAAACACTTTTCATGTACGTATTCACAATTGACTTCCAAGCATATTTGCTGTTGTAAGTTTGGTTGTAAAGTTTAACCCTATCCCATTCTGGTTGCATAAAAGTAGGTACCGTCAAAGAAAACTCCAATTTTTTAAGAATTTGATAAGTTTAGGTGGCGATTTACTCCATTTTTAATGGCTTGAGCTCTGAATGTTTTCTGTAGCTGCTTGCATCAGTCAAAGTATGACAAATTTTGTTCTATATGTTATTATTAAAAGTTTAACCCTTAGCAGATTTGAAACTTCCCATAAGAGTACTGTCGGAATAATTGTTATTTTCGCCAACTTCAAGGGCAAATTTCTCTAATTACAAAGTAGTTGTAACAATTATTTTGATATGGCTAGATGCAACAATGATTGTGGAATAAAATTACTGTTTACTTCTTAATCTCAGATTTAACCCTCAAGCACAATGAGGGCGAGAATAAGAGTACCGTTTGAAAATGCCAAAATTAGCCATCTTTGGTTGCTTTTTTCTATCAATTTGGAAAGGGTTAATTTCAAAAACTTTCCATGTACGTATTCACAGTTGACTACCGAGCATATTTGCTGTTGTAAGTTTGGTTGTAAAGTTTAACCCTATCCCATTCTGGTTGCATAAAAAAGTAGGGACCTTCCAAAAAAAACTCCAATTTTTCAGAATTTGGTAACTTTAGGTGGCGATTTACTTTATTCCTAATAGCTTGAGCTTTGAATTTTTTCTATAGCTGCTTGCAGCAGTCAAAGTATGACAAATTTTGTTCTATATATTATTATTAAAGTTTAACCCTTGGCAGATTTGAGACTTCCCATAAGGGTACTGTCGGAATAATTGTTATTTTCGCCAATGTTTACATGCACTTTCTCAGCACTAGAGCCATATTGTCTCAAAACCTTTTCCATGAGAGGATTGGGCCTTCATCCAAGAACAATTTTGCTGTTATATATTTTATTCAAAGATTTAACCTTCACCCAGTTTTCTGGCCTTGAATTTGAGTGCCCTAAAATTCTTCATAAAATTGGCTAATTCGGAGCTCACTTTTCTTCCATTTTCGAAAGGAATATCGAAAAATGATTTACATGTTCGTATTTATAATTGCCTACCGAGCATATTTGCTGCTGTAAGTCTAGTTGTAAAGTTTAACCCTATGCTCGTTCTGTTTGCATAAAGATAGGTGCAGTCCAAAAAAACTATTGTTTTTCAGAATTTGGTAAGTTTAAGTAACGATTTACTCCATTACTGATTAATTGAGCGCCGAACGTTTTCTATGGCTGTATGCAGCAGTCATAGTATGACAACTTTTGTTTTATATGTCATTATTAAAAGTTTAACCGTTGGCAGATTCGAGACTGCCCATATGGGTACGGTCGGAATAATTGATATTTTCATAAAATCACTGAATATTGATAAGCGTGCAGTGGTAGTTTGGAATAGAATATCCGAAAATGCTTTCGAAATTCGGATTCACAGTTCAATTCCAAGAATATTTTCTGTTATAAGGTTGCTGTAAAGTTTAACTCCATCCCTGTCTCAAATGCATAAAAATTGGTGCCGTCGAAAAAAAACTCATTTTTTTCAGAATTCCGTAGGTTTAAGTGACAATTTACTCCATTCCTAATTCATTGAGCGCTGAATGTTTTCTATTCCTGCATACAGCAAGCATAGCATGGCAACTTCTGTTTTATACGTTATTATCAATAGTTTAACCCTTGGCATATTTAGGAGTTCCCATGTGGATATAGTCAGAATAATTGTTATTTTCGTAAAATCAATCCCTGAATATATTGGTAACCGTGCAGTGGCCTTTCGGTGGTGCTACATGGAGCCGCAAATAGTTAAGGTTGAAAAGTTCATCAAATAGACAGATAAAATGCCTAACTCAGCCGGTGACAGGTAAATAATGAATGGAAAAGTCGTTGAATTGAGAATAAAGTAGGGACGAATCGTGCCCTCGGTTTCCACCTGATCCACGGTATTTCCACGCGCGGCATTTGACAAAGATACTAAACTGTCGGGCAGGAACAGTAGAAAACATTCTGAGAATTTCAAGTTGCTGCCTTGCATGGTCGGGACATAATTGGAGTATCTCCGACATTGTAACTGTTCAATTTGAATGTTAAATTAGCCAGGTGACGGCTTTTTCTCCACCGGATAATCCCACCTGCGACAGCCGCGTTGTGTCCTTGGGCAAGACACTTCATCTCCACTGCCCGCGTGGGGGCACGGTGGCATTGTGTACTAAGGCGTACTGCACGTCGATCGTGCACTTGTCTTCAACCAATGCTAACACTGCTTGTGTGGAGTTCGTATGTTGGGAAGCTGACAGTTGCTCGCCGTTGCTCAGTGGTTCTCTCCGGGTAGTCCGACTTCCTCCACCCGTAAAACTGTTGCGGCCATGATTAGCCAGTGTGCATAAATATGTGACCTTAACCACCAATAAATAAATAAATAAATTCTCCACCGGATCGAGTTGTTAGTTTCTGCCGGGACGGTCTAAAATAAACAGTTTAACTCAAAACTTTCTGTCCCATATGAATGTGCAAATATTTAAAGCTGGACAGTTCATGAAATAGACAGAAATAATGCCAAACTCGACTGGTGATAGGTAAATAGTGAATGGAAACGGCATTTCATTGGGAATATAGTAGGGACGAATCGTCACCGCAGTTTCCACGCGATCCACGTTGTTCCCACGCGGCCACGCCACTTGACAAAGATACTGTTCTGTCGAGCAGGGATAGTAGAACAACTTCTGAAGATTTCGTGCATCTGCCTTCACTGGTCTAGACGCTGTGTACTAAGGTATACTGCACGTCGATGATGCGCATGTCTTCAACCAATCTAACTCTGCCTGTGCTACAGTGCGGAGGCACTATGTTGGGGAGCTGGCAGCTGCTCGTCATTGCTCGGTGGTTCTCTCTGGGTACTCCGGCTTGCGCCACCCATACAACTGTCACCGACATAATATGACCTTGGCTGTTAATGTGTCGTTAAACCCTAATAAATAAATAAATAAATAAATAAATAAATAAATAAATAAATAAATAAATAAATAAATAAATCCAGTACCAGTTTTGCTCGTACAAATATTAGTACCGTCAGACAAAATTCATTTTCTGATTAATTTCGTACTTTTCTGTACTCACCTTCCCTGAGTAAGATTGGTTTTTCTTTTCAATGTCAGATTTAACCCTCAAGCACAATGAGAGCAAGAATAAGAGTACAATTTGGAAATACCTAAATTATCCAACTTTGGTTACTCTCTACTATCATTTTGGAATGGGTTAATTTGAGACACTTTGCTTTGCTATATGCAGAGATGTTTAATCAATAAATCCGGCTTTAGTTATGTTCTGGGACTTAATGAAACATGTGCTTTGGTCACTTAAAATAGCACTGTCTGCAAAAAATGACTGAGTGAATACTCACATGTCCAAAAACAAAAAGGAAAGAGCTCTTTGAGCTTTCCATAACTGCTTTCAAAAATCAATGGGGAACAAATTTTGTGTTATATGTTTTGGTGTTCCGTGTTGTCCAACCCCAGTTAGGCCGTACAAATATGAATACCGCCAGGAAAGAAAGCACATTTTCTCAGTGATAGACTGTTTGACTTCTATGATAGAGGTCCCGAGTTTGATCCATGTCTGGGACGACCCAGGTAATGTCCTTGGGCAAGGCACTTTATCCCGGTTGCCAACATGGGGGCACAATGATGCCATGTACTAAGGCGTTTTTCATGTCAATGGTGCACATGTCTTCAACCGCTGGTACCCTGCTTCAGCGGAGCTTGAACATAATTAGAATGTTGGGCTGACAGTTGCTCGTCGATGCTCGGTGGTTCTCTCTGGGTCCTCCGACTTCCCCCACCCGTAAAACTGTCACGGTCACGATTAGCCATTGTGGATAAGTATATGACCGTAAACACCAATAAATAAATACCGTCAGGGAAACCCTCTGTGAAATCCTTTTGTCAATAAATAGCAAAGTAGTAATGTAAATGCAAAAAATATTAACAAGCTGTTCAACATCCCTTTTATCAACTCATTTTGACTTGAACTGTACCCATCACTATGTATACTAGCTCTCTAGATGATTTAAACCATATCAAATAAACAACTAATTTGTGTGTGACAGTAACTCATATTACATGTATTTCATTGTATCTGAAACAGATATGTTGGAAAAATTGTGAAATCATGGAGTTGGAAGCTTACCCTCGTTTGTTGACAAATCCCACACATTCACAAACAGATAGAATGATAGAGAATAAATTAATTATTGATATTTAAGGTCACTTTCAGCATCTCCAGCTATATCATGACCATAATATAGGTATTTATTCAAGTCCAGGTATTCATTGCATAGGCATACATGACTATTTTTCAGGGGTGGGGGGACCCTTTTAGCCCGAAAAAGTTGAATCACAGGAGGAAATTCCAAATGCGGGTATGGGAGAGGGGGGTCTCCCACCCCCCCCCCCCCCCCCCACGCCATTGTGTACCTGGAGAGAACCACCGAGCAATGGCAAGCGACTCAGACTCCCCGACATACTAACTCCACAAAAGGAGGGTTAGCATTGGTTGAAGACAAGTGCACCCTCAAAGTACCCTTAGTACACATCACCATCATGCCCCCCTCTCGCCCCCCACCACCCCCACCCCCCCCCCCCCCCCCCCCCCCCCCCCCCATGTGGGAAATTAAATTGGGATGAAGTGTCTTGCTCAAGGACACAATGTGGTTGCCACAGGCGGGATTCAAACAGAGGACTTCTTGGATTGCAACAATCATCTCTACCTTCTGAGCCACCGCGCTCCCATAATATGTAGTAATAGAACTCTATATGTTCTTGTGTGATTATAAATGAATAATATTAACGTGGATATGGTTCCACTGAATCAACTTGTACAGTATAATGGTCAGTTTACTTGCAACGTCTAAGGCCTGAGATAGGAAAACAACATTTCGTGTGGAAAACCAAAATGTTTTGTGGTCATTTCTGGCAACTAAATTGTCCGAAATTTTCTGGAATAGTGGCTGAAAGATCAGCTCCTTCCTGACTCAGGATTGGGTTGGGGCACAGTCCTCCATGAAACCCTGGCCCGTACGCCCATAATTCATATGTACTTTGTATATGTATTTTTTTCAAAGCAGAAAGGACATCGCTTGTTTTGCTTTCTATGAAAATATTCTGTAATGATTGAAGAGCAAATTTTGTGTTAAATGTTTTGGTGTCCTGCTGTATCTGAAATATCTGTTTTGGCTGCACAAAAAACTAGCAGCATCACAGAAACTTTGATTTCCACTAAATTTTCTGTTTTCAAAACTGATCGAGAGTTTGGTGTACAATACAGTTTGCCTTTTCACATTAAAAAGTTGGGAAAGCCCGTAATTTGTCCAACAAATTACAATTCTCTAGTTTTTTTTTTTCCTCCCTAAATCTTGTCTGTTGAACTGCTCGAAAACAAGTTGTACGATTTTGACCAAATTTGGCACACTTATGTAATGTCATAAAATCTCGTGAAATGCGGTATCGTCATATCTGTGAAAACGCGTGTTTTCAAAATATTCTGCCCAAACCATCAAAATTTCACTATTTTTCGAATGTCTCAAAATTGTTTACAGTTATTTAGCTCAAATTTTCCACACATTTAGAGCATAATATGATACACCACAATCACGAATCAGATCTTTCAACTTTAACCCCCACTGGCCAAAAATGACATGAATATAGAATTTTTCTTCAAAATTGACCAACTTCAAGGGCAAATTTCTCTAATAACAAGGTTGCTGTAACAATTATTTTGGTTTGGATAGATGCAACAATGATTGCAGAAAAAAGTTACTGTTTACTTTTTAATCTCAGATTTAACCCCCAAGCGCAATGAGGGTGAGAATAAGAGTACCGTTTGAAAATGCCAAAATTAGCCGACTTTGGTTGCTTTTCCCATCATTTTGGAAAGGGGTTAATTTCAAACACTTTTCGTGTACGTATTCACAATTGACTACCGAGCATATTTGCTGTTGTAAGTTTAGTTGTAAAGTTTAACCCTATCCCATTCTGGTTGCATAAAAGTAGGTACCGTCCAAAAAAACTCCAATTCTTTCAGAATTTGGAAAGTTTAGGTGATGATTTACTCCATTTTTAATTGCTTGAGCTCTGAATGTTTTCTATAGCTGCTTGCAGCAGTCAAAGTATGACAAATTTTGTTCTATATGTTATTATTAAAAGTTTAACCCTTGGCAGATTTGAGACTTCCCATAAGGGTACTGTCGGAATATTTGTTATTTTCGCCAACTTCAAGGGCAATTTTTACTAATTACAAGGTAGTTGTAATAATTATTTTGGTATGGCTAGATGCAACAATGATTGTGGAAGAAAGTTACTGTTTACTTCTTAGTCTCAGATTTAACCCTCTAGCACAATGAGGCCGAGAATAACAGTACCGTTTGAAAATGCCAAAATTAGCCATTTTTGGTTGCCTTTTCTATCATTTTGGAAAGGGTTAATTTCGAACACTTTTCATGTACGTATTCACAATTGACTATCGAGCATATTTGCTGTTGTTAGTTTGGTTGTAAAGTTTAACCCTATCCCATTCTGGTTACATAAAAATAGGTACCGTCCAAAAAAATTCCAATTTTATCAGAATTTAGTAAATTTAGGTGGCGATTTACTCCATTTTTAATTGCTTGAGCTCTGAATGTTTTCTATAGCTACTTGCAGCAGTCAAAGTATAACAAATTTTGTTCTATATGTTATTATTAAAAGTTTAACCCTTGGCAGATTTGAGACTTCCCATAAGGGTACTGTCAGAATAATTGTTATTTTCGCCAACGTTTACATGCACTTTCTCAGCACTGGAGCCATATTGTCTGAAAACCTTTTCCATGAGAGGATTGGGCCTTCATCCAAGAACAATTTTGCTGTTATATATTTTATTCAAAGTTTTAACTTTCACCCAGTTTTCGGGCCTTGAATTTGAGTGCCCTAAAATTCTTCATAAAACTGGCTAATTTGGAGCGCACTTTTCTTCCATTTTCGAAAGGAATATCGAAAAATGATTTACATGTTCGTATTTACAATTGCCTACCGAGCATATTTGCTGTTGTAAGTTTGGTTGTAAAGTTTAACCCTATGCTCGTTCTGTTTGCATCAAGATAGGTGCAGTCCAAAAAACTCTCGTTTTCAGAATTTGGTAAGTTTAAGTGACGATTTACTCCCTTCCTAATTGATTGAGTGCTGAACGTTTTCTATGGCTGTATGCAGCAGTCATAATATGACAACTTTTGTTTTATATGTCATTATTAAAAGTTTAACCGTTGGCACATTCGAGACTGCCCATATGGGTATGGTCGGAATAATTTTAATTTTCATAAAATCACTAAATATTGATAAGCGTGCAGTGGTAGTTTGGAATAGAATATCCGAAAATGCTTTCGAAATTCGGATTCACAGTTCAATTCCAAGAATATTTTCTGTTATGAGGTTGCTGTAAAGTTTAACGCAATCCCTGTCTCCGATGCATAATGGTAGATGTCGTCGAAAAAAACTCATTTTTTCAGAATTTCGTAGGGTCAAGTGACAATTTACTCCATTCCTAATTCATTGAGCGCTGAATGTTTTCTATGCCTGCATGCAGCAAGCATAGCATGACAACTTCTGTTTTATACGTCATTATCAAAAGTTTAACCCTTGGCATATTTTGGAGTTCCCATGTGGGTATAGTCGGAATAATTGTTATTTTCGTAAAATCAATCCCTGAATATATTGGTAACCCTGCGGTGGCCTTTCAGTGGTGCTACATGAAGCCGCAAATAGTTAAGGTTGAAAAGTTCATCAAATAGACAAATATAATGCCTAACTCAGCCGGTGACAGGTAAATAATGAATGGAAAAGTCGTTGAGTTGAGAATAAAGTAGGGACGAATCGTGCCCTCGGTTTCCACCTGATCCACGGTATTTCCACGCGGTCTCGGCACTTGACAAAGATACTAAACTGTCGAGCAGGGACAGTAGGAAACATTCTGAGAATTTCAAGTTGCTGCCTTGCATGATCGGGACATAATTGGAATATATCCGACATTGTATCTGTCGGATATATTCCAATTATGTCCCGATCACTTCACCCCGACTGTCTGCATGGGGGAACCATGATGCCGTGTACTAAGGCATACTGCACGTCGATGGTGCGCATGTCTTCAATCAATCTAACCCTACCTGTGCTACAGGGCGGATGCACTATGTTGGGGAGTTGGCAGCTGCTCGTCATTGCTCGGTGGTTCTCTCTGGGTACTCCGGCTTCCTCCACCCATACAACTGTCACCGACATAATATGACCGTGGCTGTTAATGTGTCGTTAAAACCTAATAAATAAATTCAGTACCAGTTTTGCTCGTACAAATATTAGTACCGTCAGACAAAATTCATTTTCTGATTAATTTCGTACTTTTCTGTACTGACCTTCCCTGAGTAAGATTGGTATACCTTTTCAATCTCAGATTTAACCCTCAAGCACAATGAGAGCAAGAATAAGAGTGAGAATAAGTGTACCATTTGGAAATACCCAAATTATCCAACTTTGGTTACTCTCTACTACATTTTGGAATGGGTTAATTTGAGACACTTTGCTTTGCTATATGCAGAGATGTTTAGTCAATAAATCCGGCTTTAGTTATGTTCTGGGACTTAATGAAACATGTGCTTTGGTCACTTAAAAATAGCACTGTCTGCAAAAAATGACTTTGAGTGAATACTCACTTGTCCAAAAACAAAAAGGAAAGAGCTCTTTGAGCTTTCCATAACTGCTTTCAAAAATCAATGGGGAACAAATTTTGTGTTATATGTTTTTGGTGTTCCGTGTTATCCAACACCAGTTTGGCCATTCAAATATGAATACCGCCAGGAAAGAAAGCACATTTCCTCAGTGGTAGACTGTTTGACTTCTATGATAGAGGTCCCAAGTTTGATCCCTCTCTGGGACGACCCACGTAATGTCCTTGGGCAAGGCACTTTATCCCGGTTGCCAACATGGGGGCAAGATGATGTCATGTACTAAGGCGTACTGCATGTCAATGGTGCAAATGTCTTCAACCGCTGGTACCCTGCTTCAGCGGAGCTTGAAGCCTTGAACATAATTGGAATGTTGAGCTGACAGTTGCTTGTCGATGATCGGTGGTTCTCTCTGGGTCCTCCGACTTCCCCCACCCGTAAAACTGTCACGGTCACGATTAGCCATTGGGGATAAGTATGTGACCGCAAACACCAATAAATAAATACCGTCCGGGAAACTCTCTGTGAAATCCTTTTGTTAATAAATTGCAAAGTAGTAATGTAATGGAAGAAAAATTAACAAGCTGTTCAACATCCCTTTAATCAAGTCATTTTGACTTGAACTGTACCCATCACTGTGTATACTAGATCTCTAGATGGTTTAAACCATATCAAATAAACAACTAATTTGTGCATGACAGTAACTCATATTACATGTATTTCATTGTGTCTGAAACAGATATGTTGGAAAAATTGTGAAATCATGGAGTAGGAAGCTTACCCTCGTTTGTTGACAAATCCCACACATTCACAAACAGACAGAATGATAGAGAATAAATTAATTATTGATATTTAAGGTCACTTTCAGCATCTACAGCTACATCATGACCATAATTTTGGTATTTATTCAAGCCCAGGTATTCGTTGCATAGGCGTACAGGGCTATTTTTCAGGGAGGGGGATGAACCCTTTTAGCCCGAAAAAGTTGAATCCCAGGAGGAAATGCCAAATGTGGGTATGGGAGGGAGAGTGGGGGTACCTGGAGAGAACCACCGAGCAATGGCAAGCGACTCAGACTCCCCAACATACTAACTTCACAAAAGCAGGGTTAGCATTGGTTGAATACAAGTGCACCCTCAAAGTACCCTTAGTACACATCGCCATCATGCCCTCCCCCCCCCCGCCCCCCACCACGTTGGAAATTAAATTGGGATGAAGTGTCTTGCTCAAGGACACAATGTGGTTGCCACAGGCGGGATTCGAACCGAGGACTTCTTGGATTGCAACAATCACATCTACCTTCTGAGCCACCGTGCTCCCGTAATATGCAGTAATAGAACTCTTTATATGTACTTGTGTGATTATAAATGAATAATATTAACGTGGATACGGTTCCACTGAATCAACTTGTACAGTATAATGGTCAGTTTAGTTGCCACTTCTAAGTGATGAGATAGGAAAACAACATTTTGTGTGGAAAACCAAAATGTTTTGTGGTCATTTCTGGCAACTAAATTGTCCGAAATATTCTGGCATAGTGGCTGAAAAATCGGCTCCTTCCTGACTCAAGAGTGGATTGGGGCACAGTCCTCCATGAAACCCCGGCCCGTACGCCCATAATTCATATGTACTTATTTTCTTGAAAGCAGAAAGGACATCGCTTGTTTTGCTTTCTATGAAAATATTCTGCAATTATTGAAGAGCAAATTTTGTGTTAAATGTTTTGGTGTCCTGCTCTATCTCAAATATCTGTTTTGGCTGCATAAAAACTAGCAGCATCACAAATACTTTGATTTCCACTAAATTTTCTGTTTTCAAAACTGATCGATAGTTTTGTGTACAATACAGTTTGCCTTTTCACATTAAAAAGTTGGGAAAGCCCGTAATTTGTCCAACAAATTACAATTCTCTAGTTTGATATAAAATTAACACTAAGATTTTATATTAACTCACAAATTATTAATTATGTAGGCGTACAGATATGCAGTCAAAACCGCAAATTGTTTTTTTTATATATATATTTTATTTTGCTTAAAAGGTCCTTATGGCTAGAATACGGAACGGAGGTGACTCCAGCTCCTTATTCCTTATTCGATATTCAGTAAAATGCAGAGAGGCATTAAACAAATACCACCGTAGGGTGGCACACCACAAACACTATTACCAGAGGGGTCTATCATCCCGGCCAAATACCGCCAACCGTCCAACCAAGAGGCTTAAAAACAGGGGTTTTGATTTTCTCGGCCGTTTGACGCAATAGATTTAAATAAATACCACCATAGGGTGGCACGCCACAAACACTATTACCAGAGTGGTCAACCACCCCGGCCAACCACCGCCAACCGTTCAAACAACAGGCTTAAAAACAGGGGTTTTGATTTACTCGCCCATTTGACGCAATAGATTCAAATAAATATCACCATAGGGTGGCACATCAAAAACACTATTACCAAAGGGGTCAACCACCCCGGCCAACCACAGACAACCGTCCAACCAGGAGGCTTAAAAACAGGGGTTTTGATTTTCTCGGCCGTTTGACGCAACAGATTCAAATAAATACCACCATAGGGTGGCACACCACAAACACTATTACCAGAGGGGTCAGCCACCGCCAAACGTCCAACCACCGCCAACCGTCCGACCAAGAAGCTTAACAATAGGAGTTTTGATTTTCTCGGCCGTTTGACGCAATAGATTCAAATAAATACCACCATAGGGTGGCACACCACAAACAATATTACCAAAGGGGTCAACCACCCCGGCCGTCCACCGCCAACCGCCAACCAAGATGCTTAAAAACAGGGGTTTCGATTTTTTCGGCCGTTTGACGCAATAGATTCAAATAAATACCACCATAGGGTGGCACGCCACAAACACTATTACCAGAGTGGTCAACCACCCCGGCCAACCACCGCCAACCGTCCAAGCAACAGGCTTAAAAACAGGGGTTTTGATTTTCTCGGCCATTTGACGCAAAAGATTCAAATAAATATCACCATAGGGTGGCACACCACAAACACTATTACCAAAGGGGTCAACCACCCCGGCCAGCCACAGCCAATCGTCCAACCAAGAGGCTTAAAAACAGGGATTTTGATTTTCTCGGCCGTTTGACGCAACAGATTCAAATAAATACCACCATAGGGTGGCACACCACAAACACTATTACCAGAGGGGTCAATCACCACCAAACGTCCAATCACCGCCACCGACCGTCCAACCAAGAAGCTTAAAAATAGGGGTTTTGATTTTCTCGGCCGTTTGACGCAATAGATTCAAATAAGTACCACCATAGGGTGGCACACCACAAACACTATTATCAGATGGGTCAACCACCTCGGCCAACCACCGCCAACTGTCCAGCCAAAAGGCTTAAAAACAAGGATTTTCATTTTCTTGGCCTTTTGATGCAATGGATCCAAATAAATTCCACCATAGGGTGGAACACCACAAACACTATTATCAGAGGGGTCAACCATCCCAGCCAACCACCGCCCACCGTCCAAACAAGAGGCTTCAAAACAGTGGTTTTGATTTTCTCGGTCGTTTGACGCAACGGATTCAAATAAATACCACCATAGGGTGGCACACCACAAACACTATTACCAGAGGGGCCAACCACCCTGGCCAACCACCATCAAATGAAAGCCCCTGTTTTTAAGCCTCTTGGTTGGACGGTTGACGGTGGTTGTCCGGGGTGGTTGACCCATCTGGTAATAGTGTTTGTGGTGTGCCACTCTATGGTGGTATTTATTTGAATCCATTGCGTCAAACGGCCGAGAAAACGGGGTGGTTGACCCCTCTAATAATAGGGTTTGTGGTATGCCAGTGTATGGTGGTATTTATTTGAATGTATTGCGTCAAAAGGCCGAGAAAATCAAATCCCCTGTTTTTAAGCCTCTTGGTTGGACGGTTGGCGGTGGGTGGCCGGGGGTGGTTGGCCCCTCTGGTAATAACGTTTCTAGTGTGCCACCCTATGGTGGTATTTATTTGAATCTATTGCGTCAAACGGCTGAGAAAATCAAAACTCCTGTTTTTAAGCCTCTTAGTTGGACGGTTGGCGGTGGTTGGCCGAGGTTGTTGACCCATGTGGTAATAGCGTTTGTGGTGTGCCAGTGTATGGTGGTATTTATTTGAATCTATTGCGTCAAACGGCCGAGAAAATCAAAACCCTTGTTTTTAAGCCTCTTGGTTGGACCGAGAAAATCAAAAACCTTGTTTTAAGCCTCTTGGTGGATGGTTAGCGGTGGTTGGCCGGGATGGTTGACCCCTCTGGTAATAGTGTTTGTGGTGTGCCACCCTATTGTGGTATTTATTTGAATCTGTTTTGTTAAACGGCTCAGAAAATCAAAACCCTTATTTTTAAGCCTCTTGGTTGGATGGTTGGTGGTGATTGGCCGGGGTGGTTGACCCCTCTGGTAATAGTGTTTGTTGTGTTCCACCCTATGGTGATATTTATTTGAATCTAGTGCGTCAAACGGCCGAGAAAATCAAAACCCCTGTTTTTAAGCCTCCTGGTTGGACGGTTGGCTGTGGTTGGCCGGGGTGGTTGACCCCTGTGGTAATAGTGTTTGTGGTGTGCCACCCTCTGGTGGTATTTATTTGAATCTGTTGCGTCAAACGGCCGAGAAAATCAAAACCGCTGTTTTCAAGCCTCTTGGTTGGCGGTGGTTGGCCAGGGTGGTTGACCCCTCTGGTAATAGTGTTTGTGGTGTGCCACACTATGGTGATATTTATTTGAATCTATTGCGTCAAACGGCTGAGAAAATCAAAACCCCTGTTTTTAAGCCTCTTGGGTGGATGGTTGATGGTGGTTGGCCGGGGTGGTTGACCCTCTGGTTAAAGTATTTGTGGTGTGTCACGCTATGGTGGTATTTATTTGAGTCTATTGCATCAAATGACCGAGAAAATCAAAACCCCTGTTTTTAAGCCTCTTGGTTGGACGGTTGGCGGTGGAGGCCGGGGTGGTTGACACCTGTGGTAATAGTGTTTGTGGTGTGCCATCCTATGGTGGTATTTATTTGAACGTATTGCGTCCAACGGCCGAGAAAATCAAAACCCCTGTTTTCAGCCTCTTGGTTGGACGATTGGCGGTGGTTGGACGGGGTGTTTGACCCCTCTGGTAATAGTGTTTGTGGAGTGCCACCCTATAATGGAATTTATTTGAATCCATTGCATCAAACGGTTGAGAAAATCAAACCCCTTGTTTTTAAGCCTCTTGGTTGGACGGTTAGCAGTGGATGGCCAGGGCTGTTGACCCCTCTGGTAATAGTGTTTGTGGTGTGCCACCCTATGATGGTATTTATTTGAATCTGTTGCGTCAAACGGCCGAGAAAATCAAAACCCCTCTTTTTAAGCCTCTTGGTTGGCGGTGGTTGGCCGGGGTGGTTGACCCCTCTGGTAATAGTGTTTGTCGTGTGCCACCCGATGGTGATATTTATTTGAATCTATTGCGTCAAACGGCCGAGAAAATCAAAACCCCTGTTTTTAAGCCTCTTGGTTGGAAGGTTGACGGTGGTTGGCCGGGGTGGTTGACCCCTCTGGTAATAGTGTTTGTGGTGTGCCACCCTATGGTGATATTTATTTGGATCTGTTGCGTCAAACGGCCGATAAAATCAAAAACCCCGTTTTTAAGCCACTTGGTTGGACGGTTTGCGGTGGTTGGCTGGTGTGGTTGACCCCTTTGGTAATAGAGTTTGTGGTGTGCCACCCTATGGTCGTATTTATTTGAATCTGTTGCGTCAAACGGCCGAGAAAATCAAACCCCTGTTTTCAGCCTCTTGGTTGGCGGTGGTTGGCCGGGGTGGTTGACCCCTCTGGTAATAGTGTTTGTGGTGTGCCACCCTATGGTGATATTTATTTGAAACTATTGCGTCAAACGGCCGAAAAAATCAAAACCCCTGTTTTTAAGCCTCTTTGTTGGGCGGTTGGCGGTGGTTGGCCAGAGTGGTTGACCCCTCTGGTAATAGTGTTTGTTGTGTGTCAACCTCTGATGGTATTTATTTGAATCTATAGCGTCAAGCGGCCGAGAAAATCAAAACCCCTGTTTTTAAGCCTCTTGGTTGGACGGTTGGCTGTGGATGGCCGGGGTGGTTGACACCTGTGGTAATAATGTTTGTGGTGTGCCACCCTATGGTGGTATTTATTTGAATGCATTGCGTCAAACGGCCGAGAAAATCAAAACCCCTGTTTTTAAACCTCTTGGTTGAACGGTTGACGGTGGATGGCCGGGGTGGTGTGCCACCCTATGGTGGTATTTATTTGAATCCATTGCCTCAAACGGCTGAGAAAATCAAACCCCCTGTTTTTAAGCCTCTTGGTTGGATGGTTAGCGGTGGTTGGCCGGGGTGGTTGACCCCTCTTGTAATAGTGTTTGTGGTGTGCCACCCTATGATGGAATTTATTTGAATCCATTGCCTCAAACGGCTGAGAAAATCAAACCCCTTGTTTTTAAGCCTCTTGGTTGGATGGTTAGCGGTGGTTCGCCGGGGTGGTTGACCCCTCTGGTAATAGTGTCTGTGGTGTACCACCCTATGATGGTATTTATTTGAATCCATTGCGTCAAACGGCCGAGAAAATGAAAACCACTGTTTTTAAGCCTCTTGGTTGGACGGCTGGCGGTGGTTGGCTGTGGTGATTGACCCCTCTGGTAATAGTGTTTGTGGTGTGCCAACCTATGGTGGTATTTATTTGAATCGGTTGCGTCAAACGGCCAAGAAAATCAAACCCCCTCTTTTTTAGGCCTCTTGGATGGACGGTTGACGGTGGTTGGCCGGGGTGGTTGACCCCTCTGGTAATAGTGTTTGTGGTGTGCCACCCGATGGTGATATTTATTTGAATCTATTGCGTCAAACGGCCGAGAAAATCACAAAACCCCTGTTTTTAAGCCTCTTGGTTGGATGGTTGGCGGTGTTTGGCCGGGGTGTTTGACCCTTCTGGTAATAGTGTTTGTGGTGTGCCACCCTATGGTGGTATTTATTTGAATCTATTGCGTCAAACGCCCGAGGAAATCAAAACCCCTGTTTTTATCCTCTTGGTTGGACGGTTGGCGGTGGTTGGCCAGTGTGGTTGACCCCTCTGGTAATAATGTTAGCGGTGTGCCACCCTACGGTGGTATTTGTTTAATGCCTCTCGGCAGTTTACTGAATATCGAATAAGGCATAAGGAGCTGGGGTCACCTCCGTGAATACGGAGTTGTAGTAAATTGGAATAAGTTCAGAAAGATATGCGCTTTTATATTACATACTTTAGGCGTTCAAAGTCCTCGTACTTTTGGTGTGAAAAGTCATTGAAACTGCATTTAATTTAAATATAACAGAAATACGTGTACTTCTCTGTTTCTTGTCAAACACGGAGGCCAAAACTGATACAGTCCCCCGAAGGCCTGCAATACAGTGGCGTGGCCATGGGGGAAGGTGAAAGCAGGCCTTTGGAACCATGACCACCGAAAACCCCCCTTACCCCCCCCCCCTCCACCCTCTCCCACCCCCACCCCCCCCCCCTCCCCCCACAAAAAAATCCTAAATTCTACTATATAAATTTGTGTGTGGAGGAGGGGGCAAACTAATAAAATTACAGATGACATGCATACCATCCTTGACGTTCTTTCGAGGCTCAAACACAATTTGTGCCTGACATCGCAGCTGGACATCGCCAAGATCTTTTCTCGGGTGGTGCATCCGCCTCACTGAGATTGTAAATTCACATGCAGACCATCATTATACAGTTTGCTGCATCTGAGCATGTTCTCGATTCGCTTCGATGCCACGTTTGCCAGACGGTCACTAACCCTAACAGCTTCCCATCCGTATTTCGGTGAGAAAAAACAATGACTGGCCATGGCAGATTTTGCACACTAACCGACAGAAAAATTCAAATTAATGAGTAAATAAAAATGAAATGACAAAAGAATAAGGCAAGCTTTACCGTCCAACTCACAACGATCGTCAATAGAAAACTGTTTAATTAGACTGTGTGAAACACACAGACTATTGTTTTTCTACGGTTTCTTTTATTTTTTTTATTTTTTTTAATCTTTTCTTCTTCTTATTCTTACGGCAGCGTAAAACCGCCACACCATAGTATATTTCCGGGGATTCCTAATCTGTTTTTACAGATTACTAATCTGTTTTTACAGATTTCTAATCTGGTTAAACAGATTACTAATCTGTTTAAACAGATTACTAATCTGTTTTTACAGATTAAGTAATCTGTATTTACAGATTACTAATCTGTTTAAACAGATTACTAATCTGTTTTTACAGATTAAGTAATCTGTAATTGCAGATTACTAATCTGTTTAAACAGATTACTAATCTGTTTTTACAGATTAACTAATCTGTATTTACAGATTAGTAATCTGTTTAAACATTTTTTATAGATTACTTAGTTAATCTGTAAAACAGATTAGTAATCTGTTTAAACAGATTAGTAATCTGTAAAAACAGATTAGTTAATCCGTAAAAACAAATTTGTATTCTGTAAACACAGATAATTTAATCTGTTTAGAGCTTAAAAGTGGGTCACGGCCATATCTCAGGCGTGGTATGACCTACGGACCTGGGACCGATACCAAATGAGTCAACACTCGATGGAGGTTTAAAATATGGGTCAAGGTCACGGAGGTCAACTAGGGGTCATTGAGTGCATTTTTGAAAATTGCTGGAAATCACATTTTTTGACCCTCTAATGCATTCCTGAAGTTCATGCTTGCATTTTTACACGAAAAAAAGTGGGCGTGGTCAAAATTTTTGAAAGTGGGTCACACTCATATCTCAGGAATGGTGTGATGCATAGATCTGGGACCAACACCAAAGAAGTCGACACTCGATAGAGGTTCAAAATATAGGTCAAGGTCACGGAGGTCACCTAGGGGTCATTGGGTACATTTTTCATAATTGCTGGAAATCACATTTTTGGACCCCTTTTATGCATTCCCAAAGTCCATTAATGCATTATGTAAAAAAGTGGGTGTGGCCAAAAAATTTGAAAGTGGAACACGCTCATATCTCAAGTATGGCACGATGAATGGACCTAGGTCTAACAACAAATGAGTCGACCCTCAGTGGGGGGGGGGGGGGGGGGGGGGGCAAAATATGGATCAAGGCCTCTGCGGTCACCTAGGAGTCATTCAGTGCATTTTCAGAATTGCAGGAAGCCACATTTTTCGACCCACTAATGCATTCCCGATGTTAATTCATGCACTTTTACACGAAAAAAGTGGGTGTCGTCAAAATTTTTGAAAGTGTGTCACGCTCCTATCTCAAACATGGTATGATGGGACCAACACCAAATGAGTCGGTTACATTGCCCCTCTGTTTACAACAGCCATTCTTAAAATCCAACCATCTTCTTATTACCCGTAAGCCTTATTTAGGACCCTAGATGCATTTAAGGTTTTTTACATGGATCAGACAGGCGCGTGATGGCGATGAGGTTACGGCGTTGAACTTTAAACTGAAAGGTTCACGGTTCCCATACCACCAGGTGTATGTATCTGCGTTGTGTCCTTGACAAGGCACATAATCCCGATTTCCTGCAAAGAGGCACGGTGACGATGTGTACTTTTTAAATGGCTTGCTTTTAACCCTCTCGGTGAAGCATTCACAACTCTTTACTCAACGTAATGGAAAAAACCGGACAGGGTTATTCACAGAAATTCCCATTCAATTTTCATTATTTTTTTTATTTTTGCTTGAAAAAAAGCCATAGCTTATGACCCTTCATTGGAATGAGGTTATTTTTAGCTTAACTTGACAAAGTCAAGATAAGCTATTGCCATCACACGTGCGGAAGTTTGTTAGTCTGTGAGTCTGTTAGTCTGTGAGTCTGTTAGTCTGTGAGTCTGTGAGTCTGTAAGTCTGTTCACATTTTCCTTTAGCACAGGCTACACCCCGTAGTTCTTATCTGATCATCACGAAATTTCATATGCAGGTTTGGGGTCATGTCTAGATGAGAACATCTCCTTTTGGTCGTGATCGGTCAACCGATATGGCTGCCCGAGCCCAAAACCCGAAAACCATTAGCACAGTCAACATGTCGTATTTATGAAGAGATTTCATTGTAACTTGGTAGGATGCCTCTGTTTTATGCCTAGATGAGAACGTCCCCTTTTGGTCATGATCTGTCAACCGTGATGGCTTCCCAAGCCCGAAACCCAAAAACTTTTAGCACAGACTGCAGGTCATATTTAATATGGAGGAATTTCATTGTAACTTGGTAGGATGACACCGTATGATGTCTAGATGAGAACTTTACCATTTGGTCGCGATCTGTCAACCGTGACGACTGCCCGAGCCCAAAACCCGAAAACCTTTAGCACAGTCTACAGGTCATATTTAGAGGGATTTCATTGTAACTTTGTAGGTTGACTTCATATCATGTCTAATCATGTCTAGATGAGAACGTCCCCTTTTGGACATGATTGGGCAACTGTGACGGCTACAGGTGCCCGAAGCCCGAAAACCTTTAGCACAGTCTACAGGTCATATTTATGAAGGGATTTCATTGTAACTTGGTATGATGACTCCAAATAATGTCTCGACGAGAACGTCCCCTTTTGATCTCGATCATTCAGCCTTAATTGCTGCCCGAGCCCAAAAACCTTTAGCATAGTCTATAGGTCGTATTTATGAAAGGATTTCATTGTAACTTGTTAGGTTGACTCCATATAATGCCTAGATGATGACATCCCCTTTTGGTCCTGATTGGTCGACTGTGACGGCTACAGATGACCGAAGCCCGAAAACCTTGAGCACAGTCTACAGGTCATATTTATGAAGGGATTCCATTGTAACTTTGTAGGATCACTCAAGATGATGCCCAGATGAGAATGTCCCCTTTTGGTTGCGATCATTCAACCATGATGTCTGCCCGAGCCCGAAGCCCGAAAACCTCTAGCACAGTCTACTGGTCATATTTATGAAGGGATTTCATTGTAACCTGGTAGGTTGACTTCATATAATGTTTAGATGAGAACGTCCCCTTTTGGAAGTGATTGGGTGACTGTGACGGCTACAGGGGCCCGAAGCCCGAATACATTTAGCACAGTCTACAGGTCATATTTATGAAGGGATTTCATTGTAACTTGGTAGGATGACTCCAAATAAAGACTAGATGAGAACGTGTTCTGTTGTTCGCTATCATTCAGCCTTCATGGCTGCCAGAGCCCAAATTTATTTATTTATTGGTGTTCAAGGTCACATACTTACGCACAATGGCTAATCGTGACCGTGACAGTTTTACGGGTGGAGGAAGCCGGAGTACCCGGAGAGAACCACCGAGCAACGACGAGCAGCTGTCAGCTCTCCAACATCGTAACTCTGAACTCTGCACCGCAGCACAGGCAGGGTTACATTGGTTGAAGACATGCGTACCATCGACGTGCAGTACGCCTCAGTACACAGCGTCATCGTGCCCCCATGTAGGCAATCGGGGTGAAGTGTCTTGCCCAAGGACACAACGCGGTTGCCGCAGGTGGGATTCGAGCCGAGGACCTCTCGGCTTGCAGCCTGCACCTCTACCATCTGAGCCACCGCGCCCCCGCCAGAGCCCAAAAACCTTTAGCGTAGTCTATAGGTCGCATGTATGGAAGGATTTCATTGTAACTCGTTAGGTTGACTCCATATAATGCCTAGATGATGACAACCCCTTTTGGTCGTGATTGGTCAACTGGGACGGCTACAGTTGCCCGAAGCCAGAAAACCTTGAGCACAGTCTACAGGTCATATTTATGAAGGGATTTCGTTGTAACTCCGTAGGATCACTCCAGATGATACACAGATGACAATGTCCCCTTTTGGTTGCGAGCATTCAATCAAGATGGCTGCCTGAGTCCAAAGCCTAAAAACCTCAAGCACAGTCATCAAGTCATATTTATGAAGGGATTTCATTGTAAATTGGTATGTTGACTTCATATAATGTCTAGATGAGAACATCCCCTTTTGGATACTATTGGGCAACTGAGACGGCTACAGGGACCCGAAGCCCGAAAACCTTTAGCACAGTCTACAGGTAATATTTATGAAGGGATTTCATTGTAGCTTGGTAGGATGACTCCAAATAATTTCTAAATGAGAACGTCCCCTTTTGGTCCGATCATTCAACCTTGATGGCTGCCCAAACCCAAAACCCAAAAACCTTTAGCATAGTCTATAGGTCATATTTATGGAAGGATTTCATTGTAACTTATTAGGTTGATTCCATATAATGCCTAGATGATGACACCCCCTTTTGGTCGTGATTTGTCAACTGTGACGGCTTCAGGGGTCCGAAGCCCGAAAACCTTGAGCAGAGTCTACAGGTCATATATATGAAGGGATTTCATTGTAACTTCGTAGGATCGCGCCAGATTATGCCCAGATGACAACGCTCCCTTTGGTCGCGATCATTCAACCATGATGGCTTCCCGAGCCCAAAATCCGAAAAACTTTAGTACAGACTACAGGTCGTATTTGTGAAGGGATTTCATTATAAGTTAGTAGAATGACTCAGTATAATGTCGAGATGAGGACGTCCCCTTTTAGTTGCAATCGGTCTACCGTCATGGCTACACAGGCCTGAAGCCCGAAAACCTTTAGCACAGTCTACAGGCCATATTTATGAAGAGATTTCAATGTAACTTGATAGGATGACTCGTTTTGGAATAATTTCACTGTAACTTGGTAACTTTCATTGACATACGTTAACTGTGAGAGCAACATACATTAACTGTGAGGTCATATTAACCCACCCTCAGCTCTTTAGTACATTGTACACCTCATATTATTTTTATTAAAAACATAGCATACAGGGAACAGAAATTAACATATTCCCAATTATCACAATTCTTGTCTTATTTCATAATCCTTTCATAATCCTTTCATAAACATTGAACATTATCCTTTTCATCAAACACAACACACAAGTTAAGCTACAGTGTCATTGACACTTTCATTCAACTTGTTACCTCCCTTGATGTGTTTCTCTAATGTTTACATGTACTCTGCAATCAACATTGGAGATAAACATCAAGGGAGGCAACAATTAAAAAATGAACTTTGACAAACTGAAAACGTGTTTGCGACAGTCATGTGACTTACATTTTTACGTAACAATCATCTATCATGAAAAAAGAGTGTTTTTTAGTTTTTTCTCCAGTTTTAATTTCTTGTCGTATTGTGATGCTTGCATCATGAATTACTACAGACTACCGGCTGAACACGTTTTATTTATACATGTACCCAATGTAACATTGTACAGCACCATGATTGAAGGCCAGTGACTTCGGTCAGCCGGGAAATTGTGGCAATCTCATACCGATTGCAGATGGTAAATCCCATAATATCTCGGCTCTTCAAATCCCTAAATATTTTTTCCATGCATTACACATGCTTTTTAACTGCTGGTTGTCATAATCGTCCGATGCCCCATAGCCGGTTGGTTCGGATTCTGATTATTGGATCATCACTAGAAATGTATGGCCACAAGAGCAGAACTTAAAGGTAAATTACCAATCTCTCAGTGTGGAAAAACTAGCAATTTACTCCACGTAGGCATTGTCCTCTTAGCCATAATACAATTATCTGGCCACAAGAATGTGGCCAGCGTGAACAATTACCCTAATGCGTCTCACAAACAGCAAAAAGAAATGTGTGCTATATTGCAACAGCCAAGAAGTAATTTGGGTGAAAGGCCACATACTACAATTACAAATCAAAAGTCTGGAATACAAACAGAGAGAAAATGCAGCCTACATGTATCCACGACACCCAAACCAGAATCAACATCAGTCGGCCATTAAAATTTGGCAAGTGTTCTATATGAAACTCGTCCGAATTTTCAGTTTGGGCTCGCCAGAGGCTCGCCAAAACGGAAAATTCTTAGACTCGTTTCATAAATATTATATGAGAAAAACGCTCATTCCATATCCTCTATATATTTTCATTATTTTGCAGGTCTGGAAATAAAGGGCTCATATCGTAACCCATTGGCAGGTCTATGTAGCATACCTGTAACCCATAGGAAAAGGGTGTTGTGGTGCTTCTCCACGTTCTCTGTTTTTACTCTGCCAGTCATGCTTTTTTAATGCCTTAATGGGATTTCCGCCTAAATTTCAACATCAAAGCGAGATTGCACGTTAGTTGTTAGCTCACCTGACTGAAAGTCAGGGTGAGCTATTGTGATCACTCACCGTCCGTCGTCCGTGAACATGGTGTCTGCGCCTTCTCCTCCAAAACCGCTGAACCAATTTAAGTGAAATTTTAGTTGATTGTTTATTACATCGCATTTTGATTTTGTTCAAATCAAGTTGCCCAACCCTCGGTAGGGCCACGCCCAAAAAGTATGCCTAAATCTTAAAAAATCTTCTTCGTCCGTCTGTCGTGAAGGTGTTGTTTGAGTCTTTTCTCCCAAACCTCAGGCCATATTTTAATGATATTTGATATGAGTAGTGTTTATAATGGGGCATTCGTTTGTTTTTTAGCTGACCTTGACAAAGTCAAGCTGAGCTAATCTCACCGCTCTCTGTCCGTCGTCCGTCAACACCATGTTTTGGTCTTCTCCTCCAAAACCACTGGGCCAATTCAAGTGAAAGTTTGTGTGGGTGATGGCCCGAAGGGGCATTGCATTTTTGTTCAACTCACCATCAGGGCTGGGAGCAGTTAACGCTTTAACACGTTAACGTGTTAAAAAAAAAATGAACGCGTTAGAAAAAATTTAACTTGTTAATTAACGCTGTAGTTCCTATACTTTGTATCATCGTATATGCATGTCGAATAACATAAAATACAACGAGAATAAACTGAATTCAGCCAGTCTATAATAACCATAACCAGACACGGTATTCGCGTGGCGATGACGTTGCTTTTCCTGCTCAGAGTATGTTTCCTGAGAGCTATAAATAGACTCGGTTCTGTGAATCAACACGTGGTGTTCTTCTGTGACTGTGGCTCCATCGAGCGTATGCGCGTATACCAGTTGCAAAATCTGCACTTCTTATTTGTTCGATTTTATTTCCATGTTTCGTTGAATAAAACTTCGATGTTTCCATTATGAGACATTCAAAGTACCTGTTTTGTGGGCATTATCATTTTAACACGTTTTAACACGTTAACACGAGGGGGGGGGGGGGGGGGGGGGGCACCAAAAATTTGCAAGACGTGACGCGGAGGTGGGGGGGGGGGGGGTCTCTTGAGTGCGCCAAAAATGTGCATTTCTAACTTGTGCAACTTTTTAAATTGTTTAACAATATATCAATATATCAGCTAATATATACCATCATTTGTGTTTCAAACCTTAAAAATGATGTTGTACATCACACTCTTAACATAAATACAACATCAGAAGGCTTTATATGTGAGAATATTGGGCTTAATCTGGGAAAATGTCACACGTTAGTAGGGGGTGGGTGTCTTGTTCGAATTGTAGAAAAAGTTCAGACAATATTTTGAGAAAATTCTCTCTGATGAACTAAATTCAACCCAAGTTATTTATTTATTAATTGGTTTATTTATTTATTGGTGTTTAACGGCACTTTAACAACCAGGGTCATATCGTGTCGGTGACAGGTTTACGGGTGGAGGAAGCCAGAGTACCCGGAGAGAACCACCGAGCAACGACGAGCAGTTGTCAGCTCTTCAACATCATAACCCACGACTGTACTACACACTGCACAGCGGTACTGCGTACTACACAGCACAGACAGGGTTAGATTGGCTGAAGACATGTGCACCTGGGCGTGCAGTACGTCTCAGCACACAGCGTCATCGTGCCCCCACGTGGGCAACTGGGGTAAGTTTATTTTGGATTTTAATGTGAAAGTGGGGGTGGGGGGGGGGGGTGTCTGAGAACGGTAGTAGAAAATTTGCACGGTGGATGGGTGTAAAAAGGAGCCGAATAAAAAATAGGATGTCACGTCTTGCAAATTGCAGGCTTGTTGACATGCTGCTTATTTGCAGGCTTGCTCTAGATATCATTAATTTCTTAATGCCAGACATCAAAGAATCTTTCAGCAAAAGTGTTGAAATCAAATGGATGTTTTAGAGCAGACCTGTCTTCAGTTTATGAGAAATGAAATATTTTAAGACCAAACCAGACAAAGGAACAAAGCATAAACTTTATGGTGTTTGTAATTTATAATTTAGATCTACAGGTACTATAATACTCTGACAGCTTTATGACAATTGATGGTTGACAGATATCAATCTAAAAAAGTTTTGTTTTGAAGAGGCAGATAAAAACATGCAGTATATTATACATGTAGGTTTACATCTGTGAGTGTTTATGGTTAACCATTGAAATTAAAAACAGCCATGCGTGCCCCATGACAATCCCAATACGTGGAGCAGTGCTTGTTAAATGTGGTTAACAAGTTCTGCTTTAAACAAGCTTTTAAAAAAAACCTCAAAACTTTCCATAATCCATTCCAAAGAGGGGGTCATAAGCCAAGTTTGAATGCTTTTTGAAAATAGTACTGGCTGGTTTTGGGCCATTACATTGGATAAAGAGTTAAGAGAGATGAGATTTACACTAAGGCTTACAGTGCACAGGGTTACTTACTCTGGTAATAATGAAAATGTTTTATAACCAGAAAGTGTGACCAACCCTGTGCAAGATTCGATCCCTGCCAGGATTAACTGCGTTGTGTCCTTGGGCAAGACACCTAATCCCAATTGCACATGTGGGATCATGGTTGCATTATGTACTAAAGCGTACTGCACGTCAGTGGTGCACTTGTCTTCTGCTAACCCTGCTTGTGTGGAGTCTGACAATTCCTCACCACTGCTTGGTGGTTCTCTCCAGGTACTCTGGCTTCCTCCAGACAGCACTTTTGACAGCCAGGGTCACCTCATGTCAGACAGTTTTATGGGTGGAGGGAGCCAGAATACCTAGAGAGAACCACTCAGCAATGGCAAGCAACTATCAGACTCCCCAAAGTACTAACTCCACACAATTGGGCTAGCATTGGTTGAAGACAGGTGCACCATCGACGTGCATTATGCCTTAGTACACAGTGCCACTGTAAACCCATGTGGGCAATCAGGATTAAGTGCCTTGCCCAAGGACACAACGCAGTTATTTATATTTATTTATTTATTGGTGTTTAAGGTCACATACTTATGCACAATGGCTAATCATGACCGTGACAGTTTTACGGGTGAGGAAGCCCGAGTACCCAGAGAGAACCACAGAGCAACGACGAGCAGCTGCCAGCTCCCCGACTTGATAACTCTGCACTGCAGCACAGGCAGGGTTAGATTGGTTGAAGACATGCGCACCATCGACGTGCAGTACGCTTTAGTACACAGCGTCATCGTGCCCCTTTGTGGACAATCGGGGTTAAGTGCCTTGTCCAAGGACACAACGCGGGAGTCCGAATCGATCGCACAGACGGTCACCCATCCGAGGATTAACTGGGCTCGACGTTGCTTAACTTCGGTGATCTGACGAGATCCGGTTACCGCAATGCCACCGTGCCCCCACACAACGCAGTTACCCCTGACGAGGATCGAACCATGTAGCTCTCAGTTTGAAGTTCAATGCTGTAACCACCGTGCCACTGCACGCCCTACCACATGAAATAATACACTGACAGAGGCTGTAAAAATGTACAGGGTTAGTTGGTTACATGGAGTGCAGGATTCAAGGAACTAACAACCACTCCGCCAATTAGCATTGGCTGTTGGTAGTGCTGAGGCAAAAGTCGAAGAAAAATAAATTTTCCTCAGCAATAAAACTGCTGACAAAGAAAAGCTATGATACGAAAAATGCAAAAAAAAATACTTATTCAAGAATGTTGTTTGCTAGTGTCTTCTTCCTTTCGTGTTGGGTAAAGGGTTCATTGAACTTGTTAGGCCATTGGCTGAAAATTTGTTTGTGCTTCTTGTTCTTTTCCATGGGTCTAGATCTGGCTCTGTTGTTACGGCATTGGACTTCAAACCGAAAGGTCTGCGGTTCGATCCCCATCCGGGATCACTGCATTGTTTCCTTGGGAAAGGCACTCAATCCTGATCGTCCACTTGGGGGCATGATGGCTCTGTGTACGTGTCTTCAACAAATGCTAACCCTGCTTGTGTGGAGTTAGTAGGATGGGGGTTCTGATAGATGCTCGGTGATTCTCTGTTGGTACCCCGGCTTCGTCCACCCGTAAAACTGTCTGACACCAGGTGACTCTGGCAGTCAAGAGTGTCATTAAACTCCAATAAATAAACAGATATTTAGGATTTGATCCTGACATGTATTATGTGTATTATGTATATTGTGTCCTCAGGAAAGACGCTTCATCCTGATAGCCTATGTGGGAACACGGTTACGCTGTGTACTTAGCTGTCCCCTTCAACCAGTGCTAACCCCGCGAGTGCTGGATTAGTAATTTGGAGAGTTTGACAGCTATGTGCCATTTCTTGGTGGTTATATATAATGAGAACTCCAGCTTCCTCCATTCATAAAATTATCTGACTGTTGAAAGTGTTTTAAACCAGGAGAAACAAGCAAGGCAACAGCCATAAACCATGCTCCAACTCTATTCACATAAATTGCGATTCAAATTTCCTTTTGTTTTTCATTTAGTTTTTTACTCTTCATTGGAACAAGCTCATTCCAATAACTGAGTCATTATAAGCTATGTTTTGGAGACAAAAAAAATAAAATATTTCTTTTATTTTTGGAAATGTCAACTGCTGTCATGTTTAAACATTCTGTAACTCAGCACTTGTTATCCCAGGGATATATTAGTATGTACATGTACACACTAAAAACTAAAGTGGTAAAACTGACACTTTCAAGGTGTTAAACCCATTCTAACTCTTAGGGTTTGATTTTAACACTCAAAGTGCAATGCTTTAAGCACTTAGACATTACAATCGTCAGACATCTGAAACTTGAATGGATGGCACTTCCCATGTGTCTAGCATTAGTGGTTCTTCCAGAATCGTCCATAATTTGATTTGCGCTTGGTGGGTACATAAGGACGAATTGCTGGTGGTGTTTTGAGAAAGCTTATATAAGACATACCCCCACTACACATTTGAAGAAATTCAGAATTTGCAGGGACAGTGGGGTTTTGCAAAATGTATATCAACCTGAATGTCAAAACTAAAAAAAAAAATTAATTTTCTTTAACAGTATCGGATTTGTCGGATTTGTCGGGATGAGTTTTTCATAAGTCGATGAATAGTTTTTCTATTGTATGAATGTTTTTGCGTTGTGCCACCCATTTGTCATTTTAAACCTTGTGGGTGTGTCGTGCGGTGCAACTAAACTGTAATTACTGCAGATTACTGCAGATGGGCTGTATGGTTACCTATAATACTGAGGTAAACAAGCTCTGTTTTACTGGTGAAATAGGACCCATGCACTCACCAATGCTTGGGGTGGAAGTCCTCTAAAATTGGCAACATAGATATAAACAATTGGCTGAACTAGACTTTATCTCCATGTTGCGGGCATGATTAGCCATTGTGCAGACGTGCATGACCTTAACCACCAATAAATAAATACAGCCACAAAGTGCCCTTTTTTTGCTCTGAAAAAGTAGTCCCACTTTATTTTAAGCTGCAGTGTATTACCAGTGAAACAAAAACAAATAAATAGTCCTTGTTTATCCTACACCTCGTTTGCACTGGAATTGAATACTGGAATCAAAATCTGACAGAAACAATTCTTTTCTTCCAGGTGGTGGTTATGCTACCAATATTAACCCTCAAGTCCCCATGCAGGTGCACAAAACCCCCCTTATATTTCTCTAAAACAGTTGTCCCAATTGAATACCGAATACGAGAATCAAAATCTGACAAAAACAACTGTTCTTTTTCAGGTGGTGGTTATCCTATGCCTCATTTGCACAGGAATTGAATACTGGAATCAAAACCTGACAGAAACAACTGTTTTCTTCCATGTAGTGGTTATGCTACCAAAATGAACCCTTAACCCCATACGGGTGCAAAAAGCCCCTCTTATATTTCTCTGAAAGAGTTGTTCCAATTGTATTCTTCAATGAGAACTTGACTGGTAGGATGCATTTATTTGACTGTGTGTTTACATCATTGTTGGTTGCCTGTGCGGGCAACAAACAATAATGTAGAAACACTGTTAATTCATCTGCAGCTGTGTACATGTATATACGGTAGTTATTAATGTAAAATTAATCTGAGGACTAATAAGGATTAAGTCATGGACCTATGATAAACTTTGCCCATTAAGAGCAGTTCATTGATGTTTGTTCCTCATAATTCAAGTCTTGCACATTATATCACCTGAATGTTACACCAAAACACGTCCATGAACCAAGAAATTGTTAGACCTACATAAATTTGCGCAGACTTTGCACCAGCAGAACAAACAGACAGACAGTTTTGGAAGCCTATATTTTCATCATGATATCCCCGTTGGAAGCCTTGGAAGGGGAGCAGATCTTTTTTACCCCACCTGGGATGGATTTCCTCTTAAGTGAGCAGCATAGGTATAGACGATTGACTAAACTTGACTTCATATCTACATTGATATATCCAAAGGTGCTGAAAGTGACCTTAAACACCAATAAATAAATATTCCATTGTAATAGTGTTGCTTTTATTGTAAAGTGTTAATAGGGGGCACGGTGGCTCAGTAGGCAGAGGTGCACGCTGCAAGCCGAGAGGTCCTCGGCTCGAATCCCACTTGCGGCAACCGCGTTGTGTCCTTGGGCAAGGCACTTCACCCCCATTGTCCACATGGGGGCACGGTGGCATTGTGTAATAAGGCCTACTGCTCGTCACGTGCACTGTCTTCAACCAATGCTAACCCTGCTTGTGTGGAGTTAGTATGTTGGGGAGCTGACAGTTGCTCACCGTTGTTCGGTGGTTCTCTCCGGGTACTCCGGCTTCCGCCACACGTAAAACTGTCATGGTCATGATCAGCCATTGGGCAGCAATATGTGACCTTAACCACCAATAAATAAATAAATAAATTAATGTGTTAACAGATCAAATTAACTGTCCTTGTTTGATTTTATTGAAGATAGAAACAAGTCACCTTTAACTTTCAGTCCAATAAGCAGTTTTCAAGAATTTATAGGATCTTTCCTTAATTCAGGGCAGTTACTTCTGATTGAGATTCATTGAAGCTGTACAATACTGTGACTGGTAAACTTGTTTGATACCACTTGTATATTATTGACACTGTGAGATCAATGGATATTTTAAACAAGCCACCAAATGTGTATCATTTCGGTGTTGCCATGAGAGGAAATAAATTTATCAGAAAGCATTAAACAATGAATATACAGTTGTTTGACTTTCTTGTTTTTCTTTTCAGCAACTGGTTGTTTGTCTAGACAAATTCCTGATAGTTTAATGCAATGGCTTAGTCAAAGACAGATTGTTCACATGGAAAGGTGAGGTGAATAAATAGCTCATTTTTGCTAGTTGTGTGCTGGAAGCCCATATTTCAGCACCATTCTGAAGTGTAGCTGTGTAGGTACTTCAGTTTAACTTGCAGGCATATCAGTCTGGATGTACAGTACTTCATATTACCTTTGAAATTAAATTATTTCTTCTGTATGGATATGCCTTGATAAAATGTACAAATTATAACAAGGCATACACATGTGAACAAATTTTAATGACCACAAATAATTTTGTTACTTACGTACTTGTTAAGAAGGAAAAATGGCTGTGGGCTGGTATATATACCATTAAATATGTGTTTGTACACAACAGACTTGATTTGAGTTCCTGCTTCTAAGGCCATACAAGACATACACATTCCTTTTTGTTAGAGGGTAATATGCTTCCAGAATGTGTTCCGTGCCAGCAGGGGTTGACCGTGCACTACTAGACAAGTCGAGGCTCAAAAGATCTACAATAAACTGAACATTTTTCACAGTGTTAAACGTCGTTGACTGGGTCGCATTAAAATTGCCAGTTGCACACACTTAGGCGGTAATCGTGGCTCTCAGCAGAGTTATGGGTGGAGGTAGTTTGCCCCCAGCTGCACCTCAAACTTCAGGGCTGAAAAGGGGTAATGACAGCTTGAAGGGGTACAAATACCAAATGTCTCATTAGCTTAACTTGACATAGTCAAGATAAGCTATTGCCATCACGCGTGCGGAAGTCTGTTAGTCTGTGGGTCTGTGAGTCTGTGACGTCTGTTCACATTTTCCTTTAGCACGGGCTACACCCCGCAGTTCTTGTCTGATCGTCACGAAATTTCATATGCAGGTTTGGGGTCATGTCTAGATGAGAACGTCCCCTTTTGGTCGCGATCGGGCAACCGGTATGGCTGCCCGAGCCCAAAACCCGAAAACCATTAGCACAGTCTACAGGTCGTATTTATGAAGGGATTTCATTGTAACTTGGTAGGATGCCTCTGTATAATGCCTAGATGAGAACGTCCCCTTTTGGGCATGATCTATCAACCGTGAAGGCTGCCCAAGCCCGAAACACAAAAGCTTTTAGCACAGTCTGCATGTCATGTTTAATGTGGAGGGATTTCATTGTAACTTGGTAGGATGACTCCTTATGTTGTCTAGATGAGAATTTCCCCATTTGGGCATGATCTACCAACCGTGACGACTGCCCGAGCCCAAAACCCGAAAACCTTTAGCACCGTCTACAGGTCATATTTATTGAGGAATTTCATTGTAACTTGGTGGGTTGACTTCATACAATGCCTAGATGAGAAAGTCCCCTTTGGACGTGATTGGGCAACTGTGATGGCTACAGGGGCCGAAGCCCGAAAACCTTTAGCACAGTCTAGAGGTCAAATTTATGAAGGGATTTCATTGTAACTTGGTAGGATGACTCCAAATAATGTCTAGATGAGAACGTCCCATTTTGATCGCGATCATGCAGCCTTGATGGGTGCCCGAGCCCATAAACCTTTAGCATAGGCAAAGGGTCATATTTATGGAAGGATTTCATTGTAACCTGTTAGGTTGACTCCATATAATGCCTAGATGATGACATCCCCTTTTGGTCGTGATTGGTCAGTTGTGATGGCTACAAATGCCCGAAGCCCGAAAACCTTGAGCACAGTCTACAGGTCATATTTATGAAGGGATTTCATTGTAACTTCTTAGGATCACTCCAGATGATGCCCAGATGAGATTGTCCCCTATGGTTGCGATCATTCAGCCATGATGGCTGCCCGAGCCCGAAGCCCGAAAAACCTTTAGCACAGTCTACAGGTCATATGTATGAAGGGATTTCATTGTAACTTGGTAGGTTAACTTCATATAATGTCTAGATAAGAACGTTCCCTTTTGGACATGATTGGGCAACTGTGACGGCTAAAGGTGCCCGAAGCCCGAAAACCTTTAGCACAGTCTACAGGTCATATTTATGAGGGGATTTCATTGTAACTTGGTAGGATGACTCCAAATAATGTCTAGATGAGAACGTCCCATTTTGATCACGATCATGTAGCCTTGATGGGTGCCCGAGCCCATAAACCTTTAGCATAGGCAAAAGGTCATATTTATGGAAGGATTTCATTGTAACCTGTTAGGTTGACTCCATATAATGCCTAGATGATGACATCCCCTTTTGGTCGTGATTGGTCAGTTGTGATGGCTACAAATGCCCGAAGCCCGAAAACCTTGAGCACAGTCTACAGGTCATATTTATGAAGGGATTTCATTGTAACTTCTTAGGATCACTCCAGATGATGCCCAGATGAGATTGTCCCCTATGGTTGCGATCATTCAGCCATGATGGCTGCCCGAGCCCGAAGCCCGAAAAACCTTTAGCACAGTCTACATATAATGTCTAGATAAGAACGTCCCCTTTTGGACATGATTGGGCAACTGTGACGGCTAAAGGTGTCCGAAGCCCGAAAACCTTTAGCACAGTCTACAGGTCATATTTATGAGGGGATTTCATTGTAACTTGGTAGGATGACTCCAAATAATGTCTAGATGAGAACGTCCCATTTTGATCGCGATCATTCAGCCTTGATGGGTGCCCAAGCCCAATACCTTTAGCATAGGTAAAAGGTCATATTTATGGAAGGATTTCATTGTAACCTATTAGGTTGACTCCATATAATGCCTAGATGATGACATCCCCTTTTGGTCGTGATTGGTCAGCTGTGATGGCTACAAGTGCCCGAAGCCCGAAAACCGTGAGCACAGTCTACAGGTCATATTTATGAGGGGATTTCATTGTAACTTCGTAGGATCACTCCAGATGATGCCCAGATGAGATTGTCCCCTTTGGTTGCGATCATTCAACCACGATGGCTGCCCGAGCCCGAAGCCCGAAAATCTTAAGCACAGTCTACAGGTCATATTTATGAAGGGATTTCATTGTAACTTGGTAGGATGATTCCAAATAATGTCCAGATGAGAACATCCCATTTTGGTCGTGATCATTCAGCCTTGATGGGTGCCCGAGCCCAAAAACCTTTAGCATAGGCAAAAGGTTATATTTATAGAAGGATTTCATTGTAACCTGTTAGGTTGACTCCATATAATGCCTATATGGTGACATCCCCTTTTGGTCGTCATTGGTCAACTGTGATGGCTACAGATGCCCGAAGCCCGATAACCTTGAGCACAGTCTACAGGTCATATTTATGAAGGGATTTATTTCATTGTAACTTCGCAGGATCACTCCAGATGATGCTCAGATGAGATTGTCTCTTTTGGTTGCGATCATTCAACCATGATGGCTGCCCGAGCCCGAAGCCCGAAAACCTTTAGCACAGTCTACAGGTCATATTTATGAAGGGATTTCATTGTAACTTGGTAGGTTGACTTCATATAATGTCTAGATGAGAACGTCCCCTTTTGGACACGTTTGGGCAACTGTGACGGCTTCAGGGGCCCAAAGCCCGAAAACCTTTAGAACAGTCTACAGGTCATAATTATGAAGGGATTTTAATGTAACTTGATAGGATGACTCGTTTTGGAATAATCACTGTAACTTGGTAACTTTTGTTGATATACGTTAACTGTGAGGGCCACATACATTAACTGTGAGGTCATATTAACCCACCCCTCAGCTCTTTAATACAGTGTACACCTCATATTATTTTTATCATAAACATAGCATACAGGGAACAGAAATGAACATATTCCCAATTATCACAATTCTTGTCTTATTTCATAATCCTTTCATAAACATTGAACATTATCCTTTTCATCAAACACAACACACAAGTTAAGCTACAGTGTCATTGACACTTTCATTTTGTTCCTCTGTTGTGTCATCTGGGAAATGAACTTTCATCTGTAAGTGGCATTAAATCCTTGCATGTTACTAGCAGGTATTCCTGCCAGGACACAAAATCTCATGTCACTGAAATAAGTATAATTTTGGAACATTTAATCAAATTTTCCTCTGTAAATTGACTGTACTTTTTGATCAATGATTTCTTGGGCTAAATTCTGATGAATTTTTTTCATCAAATCTAGTCATGGATGCCATGAAGCAGCCATGTCTAGATCTGATGACAGATATTTTGAAAATACTCAGCATGTTAAGAGTTAAACTAGAACTAATCATTCAGTATTTCTGCCTGATCAGAAGACTGTTTAATTTTATTAAGACAGGTGGGATTGCACACCTCATTTAACTTGTCTTACTGTTTTGTTTCTTTGTGGGAGTTCACAAATTTTGACAACTGCTCCCCATGGGAACCCCAGGAAGTGAATCAGTGCTTGCTTCCTGTTGTAAATCAGCTCTGTTTTACTGGTAAAATAGGACCTGGGAACCAGTGCCCGGGGTGAACGTTGTCTATAATGGGCAACATGGGTATAAACGATTGGCTGGACTTGACTTTATATCCATGTGGCAGTCACGGTTAGCTGTTGTGCAGACCTTAACCACTAATAAATAAATAAATATTTGGACAACAGCAAAGTAAATTGAGATGCTCAGATGCCTCAGATACACTAAACTTTGGATGGAGTGTTGTGATGTTCATTGTGTTTACATGTATATTGCTGCAAATATAGTTACAAAAGTTTACAAGAACAAAATTATCACTGAAAAATGCATACAGAAAAGTTTACAAATAGTGATGAACCGATTATCAAAAATTGCTATCAACCGATTACAGATTATTTCTCTACCAATTATGCCGATTCTGATGCCGATTCCGATGGGTGAAATAGGACACAGAAGAAAATCTGTTGGTGCCTGTTATACTACAGAATTTCCTTGATAAATCATCAGTTATGAAAGCTTAATACCACATACGTTCTCAGAGAATGCATATTTAGTGCTGGGCAATATTAGCCAAACTAATATTTGCATTTTGCAGGGTTGGGTGTGGGGAGAAGATCGTTATTAACGATACAATCACACGATATTGTTCTCGTGAAGATTTGTTTTATTCTGGTAAAGAGTGTTAATACGGTTTTGTGTAAGGATACGATACACTTGGCTGTAATAACCAGGAATATACTGAGCACACATACCTTGTGTCTTAATTGAATAATAATTTTGATGTTAAAGTGTGTTGTGA
The DNA here is from genome assembly GCA_031216915.1 of Pictodentalium vernedei. Lineage (NCBI taxonomy): Eukaryota > Metazoa > Mollusca > Scaphopoda > Dentaliida > Dentaliidae > Pictodentalium > Pictodentalium vernedei. The sequence continues at coordinate 379,410,879 of CM062297.1, forward strand.
GGTCGTATGATGCATGGTTTTCACGTATGTCAGAATGTATCATTCAGTGTTCTTTTTTCAACTTGTTACCTCCCTTGATGTGTTTCTCCAGTGTTTACATGAACTCTACAATCAACACTGGAGAGTAACATCAAGGGACGTAACTGAATTAAAAATGAACTTGAACTGAAAACGTGTTTGTGACAGTCAATTGACTTACATGTTGTGTAACAATCATCTATCATTGAAAAAAAGAATGTTTTCTAGTTTTTCTCCAATTTTAATCTCTTATTGTATTGTGATGCTTGCATCACGAAGTACTACAGTCTACCAGCTGAACACATTTTATTAAGATGTACCCACTGCAATGTTGAAAGCACCATGATTGAAGGCCAGTGACTTCGATCAGCTGGGAAATGTTGGCGATCTCGTACCGATTGCAGTTGGTAAATACCGAAATATCTCTGCTCTGTAAATCCCTAAATTTTCTGTAATGCGGTACACACGTTTTTAATGGGGAAACTTTATTGAAATGGTCAGATATCAAAGGGATTTTGAATAGTCAGTATTAAATATAGAATAACCGGAAACTGCCGGTTTTTAAATGCCGGTTGTCAGTGCCCCATAACCGCCAGGTTCCGATTGCCGATTCCGATTATCGGTTCATCACTATTTACAAACCTTTAACTCTTTACCTAACATGAAAAGCAGACGACACTTGCAAACAAAATTCTTGAATAACTAATTTTTTTCATTTTTTGTCTCAAAAACATAGGTTATGACCCCCTCACTGGAACGAGCTCAATACGCTCATTCCAAAGAGGGGTCATAGCCTATGTTTTTGAGACAAAAAAATAAAAAAAATAATGAACATTAATTGGTGTTTTTTGTGAATAGTGCTGACCGGTTTTGGCTGTTTATGTTTGGTAAATGGTTAAACATGGCACAAACTGCATACATGGTTCTTACACCATTTTAAAATTCTTGAAAAAATATTGAAATTTGTGTTGATTTGGAAAAGTTCTTGTGAAAAGTATTGGAAAATGTTGGGGGCGCCGTGGCGTTGCGGTAAGTGGTTCTCGTCAGATCACTGAAGTTAAGCAACGTCGAGCCCGGTTAGTCCTCGGATGGGTGACCGTCTGAGCGATCGATTCGGACTTCCGCGTTGTGTCCTTGGGCAAGGCACTTAACCCTGATGGTCCACATGGGGGCACGATGATGCCGTGCACTAAGGCATACTGCACGTCGATGGTGAGCATGTCTTCAACCAATCTAACCCTGCCTTTGCTGCAGTGCAGAGTTACGATGTTGGGGAGCTGACATCTACTCGCTGTTGCTCAGTGGTTCTCTCCGGGTACTCCGGCTTCCTCCACCCGTAAAACTGTCACGGTCATGATTAGCCATTGTGCATAAGTATGTGACCTTAAACACCAATAAATATAAATAAATAAATTGAAAAATGTTAAGGGTGTTGAAAAAGTAAGAATTTTTTTTTTCAACCAACTTTAGTCCTCAGTCAGCTCTGTCAAACAAGATTGAATTAAGTAAATTCCTAGTTACTATGGAGAAACTTTGCTACTTGAAATGTTGGTCATATTTTGACAGCAGTGTGTACAGTGTTAAATCATTAAAAAAAACACCATTAAAATTCCTAGTAATTTAACTGGTTGAGTGCTAGAAGCCCCTATGATGGCTCTATTGCAAAGTGCTGAAATCCACTATAGTGGCTTTACGTTGTACACGTTAGCTTGTTTGCTCCACAGTAAAAAGAATGTTTATATAAAACCGTTTTATTACCATTTATTGGAGCGTGCGATCAGGCAGTCTCCAATAAATGGTAATAAATCAATTATTTATGAAGAACATCTTGATAAACTAAGGCTCCCCTTGCTTGTAGCATTGTAATTTTGAAAAAATACTCATGTTACAAATCACATTGGAAAAATAATATAGCGCTCTACCAGTTAATAATGTTTGTCTACTTGAACAAGTAGCTTTGCTGAACCACATGAGTAGGCCATGAAGAAATGAATCACATTTTTGCAGATGTTTATTTTTTCAAGAAACAATAAAGTTACCTCGTTTTATGGACTGTTTTCATTTTAAAAAAATAACTCTTTTTTCGTCAATTTGAGCTACTCGAATGGGTATGGAAAATAGGCTGACAAGTCTGGAAAGGTATGGAAAATGCATGGAACATATTTTCTTGGCAAGTGTACGAACTCTGTGTATAACTTGTATGTTAATCTAAAAAAGGTTGTGTGATTGTGATATGCCTTTGAGCAATCATGTTTAGAGGTAGGAGGTTTTGATCTTTCAAATTTGGTTTTGAGTCGGTTTCAGGATAAAACCTTGGTTCAGCTTCAGTTTTTGTATCTGCTGAGGGCATATAGTAAATAACACCTCAGGCTTTTCTTTACTTAGAAAAAATCCCCAATTTCTGTATGACACCACTCGTCACAAAAAACCCTGTATGTAAGTATATCTGTTGGGTTCAGCCGAATTTCCCATTGCTCATTCTATGGAGATCAGCTGCTAATTAAGCTTATTGAGTCCCAAAAAGACTAAATTAGGGTAACAAATGAATAATGTTCATCTAATCCATGTTGTGTTCTCATTGTCACCCTTTCCATGGGACGAGTCATTAGGGGAGAAAATGTGACAATGAGAACATGATGTATTCACCCCCTTTACCAGATAGACTACATCACGAGATTCAATAGGGTCCATCAGTCTAGTCCCCTCTCAGTAAGATAGTTTGATCAGTTCATGCACATACATGATAAAACCAGTCGGCCATTATTTGCTGGGTCTTAGGGCAGATTTTCAGGTTTTGCCACAAAAACTAGAACTGGACCGAAAAAACAAATTAACTCCCAGCTCTACTCATGATCCTGCTTTTTAACTCCTTGTTCTCGAGTACTGCAAACAAATTTTCTCAAATCACGCTGTTTTTCTCTTGTTTGCCTGGTAGAGTACTCTACTATCATGGCTTTATTGGAAAGTGTTGAAAAGCCACTGAAGCCACCCTCCAACAGGCACATTCCAATAAACTGTAACAAATCAATTATGAACAAAATTTTCCTTAACCAAGGCTCCTCTTGCTTATAGTGACAGAATCTTCAACTTTTAACTTCCTGAGTATTTTCAAGATATTTTTCACTGAGCTCTGTCAAACAAGGTATATTATGTTAAATATCAGACTGCATTATGGGAAATATTTGCTGCGGAAAATGATGCCATCTTGACATCAGAGTGCAGAGAGTTAATGGGAATCTCAAATTGTTCATAAATTACATTTATGAAGGGATTTCATTGTAATTTGGTAGGATGACTGTATAATGTCTAGATGAGAACGTCCTTTTTTGTCGCGACCAATCCACCGTGACTGCAGCGAGAGCCTGAAACCCGAAAACCTTTAGCTTAATCTATACAGCTCGTCATATTTATGAAGAGATTTCATTGTAACTTGGTAGGATGACTTCATATAACTTCTAGTTGAGAACATCCCCCTTTTGGTCATGATCGATCAACCATGCCGGGTGCAAGAGTCCGAACCCTGAAAACCTTTAACACACTCTACAGGTCGTATTTATGAAGGAATTTCATTGTAGTTTGGTAGGATTACTCTGTATGTCTTGATGAGAACGTCCCCTTTTGGTCGCGATCGATCAACCATGACATGTACGCGAGCCCGAAACCCGAAAACCTTTAGCACAGTCTACAGGTTGTATTTATGAAGGGATTTCATTGTAACTTGGTAGGATGACTCTGTATAACGTGTAGATGAGAAGGTCCTATTTTGGTAGGTTCATTCAACCGTGATGGCCACAGGGGCATGTTACCTAGATTCCGTTAGCACAGTGCACAACTTGCATTTATGAAGGGATTTCATTGCAAATTTGTCAGATGACTCAGTATGTCTAGATGAGAACGTTCTGTTTTGACCATGAACGGTCATTCGCGATGGCCACACAGGCTCGTGACCTTGATTCGATTAGCACAGTCTAGAATTCATATTTATGAAGCGATTTCATTGTAACTTCGACGGATAACTCGGTATGATGTCTAGATGAGACTACCCTATTTTGTTCACGGTCGGTCAACCGTTACCACTGCCTTGTCACATGTCCTAGATTCCTTTAGCACTGTCTACAAGTTATTTTTATGAAGTGATTTCATTGTAACTTGGTAGGATAACTTGATATGATATCTAGATGTGACTCCTATTTTGGTCATGATCGATCAACCGTGTCTGCCAAACCGTCATGTGACCTACATTCCTTTAGCAAAAACTACGAGTTATATTTATGAAGGGATTTCATTGTAACTTGGTAGGATGACTTATTTTGGAATGGTTTTACTGTAACTTAGTAACTTTGTTGACTTACGTTAACTCTGAGGGCCACATTAACCCAGGCCTCAATTCTTTAGTACAGTCTACACCTCAAATTATTCTTATTGAAAACATAGCATATAGGGAACAGAAATTAGCATATTCTCAATTATCAAAATTCTTGTCTTATTTCATAATCCTTTCATACACATTGAACATTATCCTTTTCATCAAACACAGCACACAGTCAAGTTAAGATACAGTGTCGCTGACACATTCATTAAAGGGTTACAATGGAGTATTTAAAGCGGAGTATTTTAATCCTCTTCAGGTCTTAATATGGGTCCCAAAAAAATTTATTTAATGCAGTGTGAGAGTAATCTTAACCCTTTCCATTCTCACAGTGTTGCTCAAAACACACATAGGCATCGATGGGACCTCGGTAGTTTGCAAATGCCAATAAGCCTTCAGATAGGCTCTTGGGGCCTTTAAGACCTTTTGACGTCTATATTCCAGCATTACTGAATTTATTTCACTTGCAATATATTTTCCAGAGGTACTATATACCTTAACATTTTTAGCTAATACGAATATTTGCTCTCATCTACAAATATGGCAGATCCGGAGTTGGCAGAGCCAATATTTTTAAAGTAGTTTATGCTCATACTTCAGGCTTGGTATGACTTATGGACATCGGACCTACATCGAATGAGTTGAACTTGCTGGAGGTTCAAAATATGGTCCACCTCAATGCGGTCAAGAGAGGTCATTAAGTGCGTATTTTTCAGAACTGTAAGGAATTGCATTTTATAAAAACTATAATGCAGATCTGAAGAATATACATGTATGTCTTCATTCAAATAAGTGGCAGAACTAGTAATGTCCATTTCTGATTCCTTGATCGAACCCTTTAAATGCTGTGCACATATATGCCGTTTCTGATTTCTTAGAAAAATTATTCTCATTCCTTTATGAATACCTGTAAATACTCTTAACAAAAATCCATTTCTGATTTGTTTAAACAATATTTTTACTCCTGAAAATAAGCCTCCATAAATTCTCTTTCTATATAGTTTTTTCCTGATACTTTAACCTTTGTCACACAGACTTGAATTTACTGGTGGCAGTAAATTCTGTTTCTCTAGTTCAACTTGATTTCGAATCAAAATAATCGACAAGGTGCTAAGAAGTTATATCACTTATATACAGTGGCCTCTCAACTGAAGAAAAGAGACGTCAAGATAAAGAGCGCTGGTGTTTTATCAATGAAGTATGACGTCGCTGATCCGAAGGAGTGCCTTCAGGTTCCAATTTTGACGTTTTCTTGTACACCCTCTTTATTAATTTATAAATGCTGTTCATAAAACGCTTGTTTTCAAAACAAAATAGCAGTTTTTGGCGAACAAGCACTTATTTATGCATTGAATAATGTCATTTGCATCTATATGAGTACAACTTCTAGATTTTTTCTAGTAAATGCCGACTTGGCCTAAAAACATTAAAAATCTGTTTCTTAGGCCCTTCCGCTTGGTCCTTTTGGTGACCGCATGCTCTCTTTTTATTACCAATGTAAACTTAAAAAAATAAAAATTAAATGGTTTTTGTCTGATATGTTACCAAAGTTAAAACAATTCATAAATTTGTCCCTTGAGTGCAAGAAAGCTTTGCAATGCTTTACAAAGCCTTCTTGCTCTCAAGGGACGAAATACACCACCACCCATTATTTATTTATTTATTTGGTGTTTAAGGTCACATATTTCTGCACAATGGCTAATCATGACCATGACAGTTTTACGGGTGGAGGAAGCCGGAGTACCCGGAGAGAACCACCGAGCAACGGCGAGCAACTGTCAGCTCCCCAACATACTAACTCCACACAAGCAGAGTTAGCAATTTTTGAAGACAGGTGCACCATCGACGTGCAGTACGCCTCAGTACACAACGTCACCGTGCCCCCACGTGGGCAATGGGGATGAAGTGTCTTGCCCAAGGACACAACGCGGTTGCCGCAGGTGGGATTCGAACCGAGGACCTCTCAGCTTGCAGCCTGCCCCTCTACCAACTGAGCCACCGCGCCCCCATCACCACCCATGCTATTCCGTAGATTATGAGGCCTAAAACACAAAACAAAAACATTAACACATTTAATGGCAAAGAAATAATTACAGAAATAAAAAATAAAATAAAAAACCGCTCGCCCGCGTGCAATTTTACAAATAATGGCCTGAGAAACATAAGATCTACTTTGTGTGGCCTTACATATGAGAATTTCAGCACCTGGGCTAACAATGCGAATTGAAATTTGGTACCCCTTTTCTGCGACGAATATCTTTCTCAATGCTGTCAGACATCCAGTAAATGTTTTCTGAATCAGGAAATGTCCCTCTATCAGAAACCACCGAGAAAAAAAAACTTTGGACGCGACTTTGAGGATGGGCAGAAAGTTGGCACTTGACGGATCGACTATATGTTGTAGATACCAGGGATTCCAGTTTTACGAGTTTGCGTATACCTTCTCTTTATAGCCTCATTTTTTAACATTTAACTTTTTAACGTTTCGCAATTTTGGAACTACAATCTCAAAACGCATCGGATTTGGCCGTAAAATGGCGTTGGCCGTGCTTTGTTTGATGACCAGTGGAAATTCGCTTTGCGATTTCAGAACCATCTAGTGATAATAGTATAACCGTCTGAGTAAAGAGTCTGTGTATCCCTTCATTGCTAATTCCAACTAACACTAAGATTGCAATAACGGAAGCCACAAAGAGGAAAACAAGTTTCGAATGACTGCATCTGAATGGGATCCCCCTCCTACTGAGTCACACCCTCCTCCATCTGCATGGTGGTATTATGGTTTAAAAATATGTTCGTAAAGATACTGTTGGCAAGTTTCTCTCTCTTCTCTTCTCTGTCTCTCTGTCTCTCTCTTCCTCCTCTTCCCCCTCCCTCCCTCCCCCCCCCCCTCTCTCTCTCTCTCTCTCTCTCTCTCTCTCTCTCTCTCTCTCTCTCTCTCTCTCTCTCTCTCTCTCTCTCCCCCCCTATTTTTTTAAAAAGGTATTTGGTACTCCTGTGTCCCATCCTTCGCCGGTTCGTATGCCCCCTGCTCCTACTCATAAAAATAATCTCGCCTCGGGCAGTTAAATCTTTCAACGTATGGTTAAACTTGAGTCGAATTTCCAGCGGTCATGGGTGAGAGTAATTGAGAACCTCGTCTGTCATTATTTATTTTGACACCTATTGATATGGGGTATGTAAATGTGGCAATTATTCAATCATTTGGAGGATTTGAAATACTTATTATTCATTTCCTCTACGGGAAGTCTCGACATTGAAACCACTCGATCACACACCCTGTCAAAACGATGTCGCAGCTCTTCGACTTGGCTGGGCTTCTCGTGACAGTTCGGTTCACATATTTATGTGCGGCTGCAACATAAAACACAATTATCGCAGGTGGAACCCGGATCTTTTCTGAAGTATATCGCTACCCACTTCTATCAGTATGTGACAGGCCGAAATCAGTAAATACTTTCAATGACTGTTCCAAACTATTTGAACAATGAGACGGCTTAGATAGTGTAAAAAATGAGCGTATCGTTTCAAAGGGATGTATTGCGCAGGCCAGTTTTTCAACGTACTTGCCGACAATATTGCCCAAGTTGGCTAAATCTGAAATTTCCAGGGCAGTCGTGATGATGACTGATGGGGGACGGGAACTTTCTGAAAATTTTCATCATTGAAAGAGATTTATAGGAAAGTTAGCTCTCCTTAACTTCCTAAAGCTGTCAATAAATTTAATACTAAGTGTATGTGAATTTCATATAAAAATTGAAATTTCGAAATGTTAACAGATTTGTGTCATCGATGTGTGCATCATTTCACAAACTTGATTCTTTTTCCGGTAGAGTAGTAAAAAATACAGAAGCGGACTTTTAATAATATTTTTTGCCAATCAATTTGAACGCTCGAATATTATTCTCCGTTGAAACGCATTTGAAAATAAGAAAGCGGCGTTTTCACCGTCTTTGGATGTTCAAATACTATTTTTCTGTTCAATATCTCAGCAGTGTGTGCCTCGTTACACAATACAGACACATTCTTTTCCGTAAGGGATAATGAACGAGTGGTGAATCATTCGGTGTTAGAAAACACGAGACCCGAAGGGTCGAGTGTTTTCTAACTCCGAATGATTTACCACGAGTTTATTATCCGACTTAAAACACAACATTCTGTTAAAAGACATGTGTAGTTATAATAGCCGAGTTAAATGTTTGTTCTCAAACTGTGTCGAAGTGTTTAAAGAAACTAAAGCATAGAGAACCAAGCTGTTGAGTACGGAAGCCCATTATGGTCAAATGCGAAAAGTAACTTTTTTTTAAACGCGGAATGTTTGCGTTATTTCGCAAAACTTTTGCGTAATTTCGCACAAAGGCTATTGCGAAATAACGCAAAGGTCATTGCGAAATAACGCAATACATTTGCGAAATAACGCAATACATTTGCGAAATAACGCAATACTTTTGCGAAATAACGCAATGCTTTTGCGAAATAACGCAATAGTTTGCGAAATAACGCAATACTTTTGCGAAATAACGCAATACTTTTGCGAAATAACGCAATACTTTTGCGAAATAACGCAATACTTTTGGGAAATAACGCAAACATTATTGCGAAATAACGCAAAAGTTATTGCGAAATAACGCAATAGTTTTGCGAAATAACGCAATACTTTTGCGTAATAACGCAATACTTTTGCGAAATAACGCAATACTTTTGCGAAATAACGCAAAGATTTGCGAAATTACGCAAAAGTTTTGCGAAATAACGCAAACATTCCACGTTTAAAAAAAAAGTTACTTTTCGCATTTGACCGTAATGGGCTTCCGTAACAAGGAGCCAAAGTGGACACTAACATATTGGAAGTTGTGATCATGATAGATATTCTAAATGACGGATTATCTATGAAGTAGTTGCTTCTAATTACCTTGCCATAAAAAATGTCAAGTTTCCTTATGTAACTTTAATAGAGGAAAACAACAGACAGCTCCGTGAGCTGTCTGTTGTTTTCGTTTATTAAAAGTAACAAAAGGAAGCTTGACTTTATTTTCTACTGATGTCTTAGCAATAATTAGTCTGTGTGAAACTTTTAGGCTTTCCCAAACCCAGTTTGGGAAAGACTATTGTGATTCTTCTTTTTCAAAATTTTTCTTCTCTATTTTTTTATTTTTTTTTTATTTTATTTTTTTTTTTTTCCTCCCTGAATTTTGTCTGTTGAACTGCTCGAAAACAAGCTGTACGGTTTTGACCAAATTTGGCACACTTATGTAATGTCATAAAATCTCGTGAAATGCGGTATCGTCATATCTGTGAAAATGCGTGTTTTCAAAATATTCTGCCAAAACCTTCAAAATTTCACCATTTTTCGAATGTCTCAAAATTGTTTACAGTTATTTAGCTCAAATTTTCCACACATTTAGAGCATAATATGATTCACCACAATCACCACTCAAATCTTCCAACATTAACCCCCACTGGCCAAAAATGACATGAATATAGATATTTTCTTCAAAATTGACCAACTTCAAGGGCAAATTTCTTTAATAACAAGGTTGTTGTAACAATTATTTTGGTTTGGATAGATGCAACAATGATTGTGGAAGAAAGTTACTGTTTACTTTGTAATCTCAGATTTAGCCCTCAAACACAATGAGGGCGAGGATAAGAGTACCGTTTGAAAATGCCAAAATTAGCCAACTTTGGTTGCTTTTTCTATCATTTTGAAAAGGGTTAATTTCAAACACTTTTCATGTACGTATTCACAATTGACTACCGAGCATATTTGCTGTTGTAAGTTTGGTTGTAAAGTTTAACCCTATCCCATTCTGGTTGCATAAAAGCAGGTACCGTCCAAAAAAACTCCACTTTTTCAGAATTTGGCAAGTTTAGGTGGCGATTTACTCCATTTTTAATTGCTTGAGCTCTGAATGTTTTCTGTAGCTGCTTGCAGCAGTCAAAGTATGACAAATGTTGTTCTATATGTTATTATTAAAAGTTTAACCTTTGGCAGATTTGAGACTTCCCATAAGGGTACCTTCGGAATAATTGTTATTTTCGCTAACTTCAAGGACAAATTTCTCTAATTACAAGGTAGTTGTAACAATTATTTTGGTATGGCTAGATGCAACAGTGATTGTGGAAGAAAGTTACTGTTTACTTCTTAATCTCAGATTTAACCCTCAAGCACAATGAGGGCGAGAATAAGTGTACCGTTTGAAAATGCCAAAATCAGCCATCTTTCTATCATTTTGGAAAGGGTTAATTTCAAAAACTTTTCATGTACGTATTCACAATTGGCTGTAAAGTCTAATCCTATCCCATTCTGGTTGCATAAAATTAGGTATCGTCCAAAAAAACTCCAATTTTTTCAGAATTTGATAAGTGCAGGTGGCGATTTACTCCATTTTTAATTGCTGGAGCTCTGAATGTTTTCTATAGCTGCTTACAGCAGTCAAAGTATGACAAATTTTGTTCTATATGTTATTATTAAAGGTTTAAAACTTGGCAGATTTGAGACTTCCCATAAGGGTACTGTCGGAATAATTGTTATTTTTGCCAACGTTTACATGCACTTTCTCAGCACTGGAGCCATATTGTCTCAAAACCTTTTCCATGAGAGGATTGGGCCTTCATCCAAGAACAATTTTGCTGTTATATATTTTATTCAAAGTTTTAACCTTCACCCAGTTTTCGGACCTTGAATTTGAGTGCCCTAAAATTCTTTATAAAAATGGCTAATTTGGAGCTCATTTTTCTTCCATTTTCGAAAGGAATATCGAAAAATGATTTACATATTCGTATTTACAATTGCCTACCGAGCATATTTGCTGTTGTAAGTTTGGTTGTAAAGTTTAACCCTATGCTCGTTCTGTTTGCATAAAGATTGGTGCAGTCCAAAAAAACTCTCGTTTTTCAGAATTTGGTAAGTTTAAGCGATGATCTACTCCATTCCTAAATGATTGAGCGTTGAACGTTTTCTATGGCTGTATGCAACAGTCATAGTATGACAACTTTTGTTTTATATGTCATTACTAAAAGTTTAACCGTTGGCAGATTCGAGACTGCCCATATGGGTACGGTCGGAATAATTGATATTTTCATAAAATTACTGAATATTGATAAGCGTGCAGTGATAGTTTGGAATAGAATATCCGAAAATGCTTTCGACATTCGGATTCACAGTTCAATTCCAAGAATATTTTCTGTTATAAGGTTGCTGTAAAGTTTAACGCAATCCGTGTCTCAGATGCGTAAAGATAGGTGACGTCGAAAAAAACTGTAATTTTTTTCAGAATTTCGTAGGTTTAAGTGACAGTTTACTCCATTCCTAATTCATTGAGCGCTGAATGTTTTCTATTCCTGCATGCAGCAAGCATAGCATGACAACTGTTTTATACGTTATCATCAAACGTTTAACCCTTGGCATATTTAGAAGTTCCCATGTGGGTATAGTCGGAATAATTGTTATTTTCGTGAAATAAATCACTGAATATATTGGTAACCGTGCAGTGGCCTTTCGGTGGTGCTACATGAAGCCGCAAATAGTTAAGGTTGAAAAGTTCATCAAATAGACAGATATAATGCCTAACTCATCCGGTGACAGGTAAATAATGAATGGAAAAGTCGTTGAATTGAGAATAAAGTAGGGACGAATCGTGCCCTCGGTTTCCACCTGATCCACGGTATTTCCACGTGGTCTCGGCACTTGACAAAGATACTAAATTGTCGGGCAGGGAGAGTAGAAAACATTCTGAGAATTTCAAGTTTCTGCCTTGTATGATCGGGACATAATTGGCATATATCCGACATTGTACCTGTTCAATTTGAATGTCAAATTATCCAGATGACGCCTTTTTCGCCACCGGATCGAGTTGTCAGTTTCTGCAGGGACGGTCTGAAATAAGATTAACTCGAAACTTTCTGTCCCATATGAATGTGCGAATATTTGAAGCTGGACAGTTCATCAAATAGTCAGAAATAATGCCAAACTCGACCGGTGATAGGTAAATGGTGAATGGAAACGGCATTGCATTGGGAATAGAGTAGGGACGAAGCGTCCCCGCGGTTTCCACGCGATCCACGTTGTTCCCACGCTACTCGACAAAGATACTGTCTTGTCGAGCAGGGATAGTTGAACAACTTCAGAAGATTTCATGTATCTGCCTTCACTGGTCTGGACGTAGTGGGCGTATGAGCGACACTGCTGTCTGTTCAATTTTAATGTCAAATTAGCAAAATTACCACCTTTTCGCCATTAACCCATGCGCGATTTCTGTCCACTTCTCATTTTTGACAATTATCTAACTGTTATCCAAGAACAATTTTGCTGTTATATGTTTTATTCCAAGTTTTAACCCTCACCCAGTTGTCAGGCCTTGAATTGGAGTACCCTCAGCTTAAACATGTTCGTTCAAATACCAAGATTCAAGATTTGTCCATGTCTCTTTTCAGACACTCAGTCTGTGATTGCTGTTCACACATTAAGAGCATAATATGATGCACTAAAATCACCACACAAATATTTCAAAATTTAACCCCCATTGGCCACAAATGATATGAATATATCATTTTATCTTCAAGATTTACTAACCTCAAGGGCAAATTTCTCATAATTGCGAGGTTGTTGTAACAATTATTTTTGTATGCATAGATACAACAATGCTTGTAGAAGAATTTTACTGTTTAGTTTTTAATCTCATCTTTAACCCTCAAGCAAATGAGGGTAAGAGTACCATCCGAAAATGCCAAAATTAGCTAACTGTGATTGCATTTTCCTGTCATTTTGGACAGGGTTAATTCTAAACACTTTGTTTTGCTATAGGTAGAGATGCCTAATGAACAAATCCTCTGCTGTAAGTTATGCTTTGGGGCATAACACAACATAAGCTTTGGCCATGTAAAGAATAGTACTGTCAGAAAAAAAATTGAATTTCATTGAATTTTGCAAACATCTGTACTCATTTCCTTTAATTGCATTGTTGTTGTAGCAATTATTTTGGTATGGGCAGATGCAACAATGATTGTAGAAGAAAGTTACTGTTTACTTTTTAATCTCAAGATTTAACCCCCAAGAAAATGAAGGCGTGAAGAAGAGAACCGTGAGAGAATGCCAAAATCAGCCAACTTCGGATTTTTTTTTGCCTATCATCTTGGAAATGATTAATTTCAAACACTTTGCTTTGCTATATGTAGTCTGCATTTTTACATTGAAAAGTTGGGAAAGCCCGTAATTTGTCCAACAAATTACAATTCTCTAGTTTTTTTTTATTTTTTACTTGAAAAAAAACCTAGCTTATGACCACTCATTGGAATGAGGTCATTTTCAAAGGGTTACAATGGAGTATTAAAGTGGAGTATTTTAATCCTCTTCCGGTCTTAATATGGGTCCCAAAAGTTTTATTTGATGCAGTGTGCGAGTAATCTTAACCCTTTCCATTCTCACAATGTTGCTCAAAACACACATGGGCATCGATGAGACTTCGGTATTTTGCAAATGCCAATAAGCCTTCAGATAGGCTCTTGGGGCCTTTAAGATCTTTTGACGACTATATTCCAGCATTAATGAATTAATTTCACTTGCAAGATATTTTCCAGGGGTACTATATACCTTAACATTTTTTGCTAATATGAATATTTGCTCTCATCTACAAATATGGCAGATCCGGAGTTGGCGGAGCCAATATTTTTAAAGTGGTTTATGCTCACACTTCAGACTTATGGACATCGGACCTACATCGAATGAGTTGAACTTGCTGGAGGTTCAAAATATGGTCCACCTCAATGCGGTCAAGAGAGGTCATTAAGTGCGCATTTTTCAGAACTCTTAGGAATTGCATTTTATAAAAACTATAATGCAAATCTGAAGAATATACATGTATGTCTTCATTCAAATAAGTGGCAGAACTAGTAATGTCCATTTCTGATTCCTTGATCGAACCCTTTAAATGCTGAACCCTTTACACTCCCGAAAATAAGCCTCCATAAATTCTCTTTCTATATAGTTTTTTCCTAACACTTTAACCCTTTTCACACAGACTTGAATTTACTGGTGGTAGTAAATTCTGTTTCTCCAGTTACTTGCTTCTTTATATGGACTTCATAGCTTGACTGATGGTTCTCGTCAGATGACCGAAGTTAAGCAACGTCAAGCCCGGTTAGTCCTTGGATGGGTGACCGTCTGAGCGATCGATTCGGACTCCCGCGTTGTATCCTTGGGCAACGCACTTAACTCCGATTGTCCACATGGGGGCACGATAACGCCGCGTACTAAGGAGTACTCAACGTCGATGGTGCGCATGTCTTCAACCAATCTAACCCAGCCTGTGCTGCAGTGCGGAATTAGGATGTTGGGGAGCTGGCAGCTGCTCGTCGTTGCTCGGTGGTTCTCTCCGGGTACTTCCGTAAAACTGTGACAGGATATGACCTTTGCTGCTAATGTGTCGTTAAACCTTATGAATAAATAAAGCGCTTGTCTGATAAGAGAGATAACTATATCGAAAAACATTTTCAAGACGATATAAGTCAGGGATGGTTTGACTTGTTTGTCGATAAATGTATACTATTCAAAAAAGTAGAGTGTATCCAAACTGATGTTGATATTTTCGGAAAATGGTATTGGATACGCGTGATTGGCCACATCAATATGTTACCAAGTTTAGTGTGGATCATGAATGTCACCGGCCCACGAAAACTTCGTGCAGGTGTTTCTCAAGAGCGCCGCGTAAATGTCTGTGGGGTACGTTTTGAATTTTTTTTCGGAGGTTTCATCGTTCTTTTCTTGGTATAAACTCGTTCATCAATAGTTTCTAGTCGAAACGTAACTTTTGAGGTATGCGAAGATTGACACGTGACGAACGTTTACGTGCCGTTGGCATGTTGGAAGCTGGCAACAGACAGAATGCAGTGACTCAAATTCTCATCGTTACTCAATCGGTGACCAGCAGGTTGCTGTCACGCTACCGTCAGACAGGCAATGTTGATGACAGACGTTTCATCCGAACCACAGCATTACGTATAATTCCACGCTTGACTGAACGTCACATCGCAGCAAGGCGTAATTGGTGTGGAGCACGACAGCGCTTGGACAGTCGTCGGTGGAGCAACGTCATGTTTTCAGATGAATCGAGGTTCGCTCGCGACTTCCACGACAGGCGAAACAGGGTGCGGCGGCGGCGGCGGCGGCGGCGGCGGAGCGAACGATAACATGACGTAAGCGTTAGGCAGCACGATCGTTTTGGTGGTGGATCGGTTATGGTGTGGGGAGGCATAAGCATGACAAGTAGAACAGCATCACATGTCATCCAAGGGTTTGTCACAGGGCAGTACTACCGCGACAACATGTTAGCAGCTCATGTGGTGCCATTTGCGCGACGTCACGGCCGTCGATTCATTTTCCAAGATGACAAAGCAACAGCACACAGGGCCCGTGTCGCTACAGAGTTCCTCCAGGAGCAGAACATCACTACGCTGCCTTTGGTCAGCACTAAATCCAGACCTTTCACCAATCTATCAATTTTGGGATATGTTTGCAGGCGCGTACGACAACGCCAACAGCCCGTAGAAATGTCCTGGAACTCACCACTGCACTGCA
The DNA here is from genome assembly GCA_031216915.1 of Pictodentalium vernedei. NCBI lineage: Eukaryota > Metazoa > Mollusca > Scaphopoda > Dentaliida > Dentaliidae > Pictodentalium > Pictodentalium vernedei. Next base: position 379,426,841 of record CM062297.1, read on the forward strand.
GGAAGAATGGTATAACATCAGTCAAGCTGATGTTGGACCTTTGGTGGGGAAAAGACCACGTCGGATCCGAGCTTGTCTCGCGAACCGAAGAGGATTTACAAGGTATTGAGGTCTTGGACTGAATGTGGTAAATTCTCTAACTGACCGTCCATGTATTCTACAGCTCAGTGCGTGGAATGTGTGCTTGTCAGACACCCAACTATCGCTGAAAGCATTCACCAGATGTCACAGTGCAACTGCCTCAACTGTCTTTTTGATGAAAATATAAATATATTTCTTTATATATCTCACTTTTATGAAATATCCCCCACTTTTTAGCGCAACTTTGGCGAAGCCAAATTTGAGCTTTTGTCATGGTCCGTCTGTCCCTCTGTCCGTCTGTCTGTACGTCAACAATTGGATACGGCTCGGGCTAGAGGCCGTATTTATGAACCGATCTTTACGAAACTTCTTGGGTACCTTTGTTATGACTGTGGGACGAGAACGAGTGTTTTTTGGGTGCGGTCCGAAATTCAAGATGGCTGCCAGCCGCCATTTTGCACCGACGATGCAGAAATTTGTTTTTTGTACAGAACTTTCATATGAAAACTCTGATTTGAATAATTTTTTGTTTGAATGTGTAGTACCATGAGATACATCACATATCATACGAGTTTTTTTCTCGTGCTTAAATTATGCAAATTAGACTAACATTGATTTATTTAGTGTTACTTTCAGCACTGTCAGTGCAAATGCCAATACGGCTCGGGCTAGAGGCCGCATTTATGAACCGATCTTTACGAAACTTCTTGGGTACCTTTGTTATCACCGTGGGACTAAAAGGAGTGTTTTGGGGTCCGGTCTGAAATTCAAGATGGCCGCTGGCAGCCATTTTGTTCAAAATTAGGGGCAATCAGATTTTTGCGCAGAACTTCCACATGAAAGCTCTGATTTGAATAATGCTTTGTACGAATGTTTAGTACCATGGGATACATCACATATAATACGGGTTTTTTTCTTATGCAGAAATTATGCAAATTAGATGAACTTTGATTTTTTCAGTGCTACTTACACACAGTAAGTACACATGTCAATACGGCTCGGGCTAGAGGCTGTATTTATCAACCGATCTTCACGAAACTTCTTGGGTACCTCTGTTATCACCTTGGGACGAGAACGAGTGTTTCTGAGTGTGGTCCAAAATTCAAGATGGCTGCCAGTGGCCATTTTGTACCGAAATTAAATCTAATCAGTTTTTTGTACACAACTTCTATGCGGCTCAGGCTAGGGGCTGTATTTATGAACCAATCTTTATAAAACTTCTTGGGTACTTTTGTTATCACCGTGGGATGAGAACGAGTGTTTTTGGGTGTGGTCCGAAATTCAAGATGGCCACCAGCAGCCATTTTGTACCAAAATTAGTGCAATCAGTCTTTTGTACAGAACTTCTGTATGAAAGTTCTGATTTGAATAAATTTTTGTATGAATGTTTAGTAACATGGAATACATCACATATAGTACGGGTTTTTTTCTCGTGGAGAAATTATGCAAATTAGATGAATTTTGATTTATTTAGTGCCACTTATACACTGTAAGTGCACATGTCAATACGGCTCGGGCTAGAGGCTGTATTTATCGACCAATCTTCACGAAACTTCTTGGGTACCTTTGTTATCACCATGGAACGAGAACGAGTGTTTCTGAGTGCGGTCCAAAATTCAAGATGGCTGCCAGTGGCCATTTTGTACCGAAATTAAGTCCAATCAGTTTTTTGTCACAACTTCTATACAGCTCGTATTTATGAACTGATCTTCACGAAACTTCTTGGGTACGTTTGTTTTCACCTTGGGACAGGAATGAGTGTGTTTTGGGGTGCCTTTTGTTATCACTGTACTTTGAGAACAAATATTTTGGAGTTCAGTCAGACCCACTCTGGGACTCAAAGATTTCTTTTCTAGTTTAGCATCTGACTGTCACCCACCTTTACAATACTTTACCTGTACATTTGTTACAGGCTACGCCCAGTATTTATGTACAGACCGGTACAATACTTTATATGAACCTTTGTTACCAGGTCATTACCTAGAAGATGGTCATTGCTGTGTCACATACTATACATGTACATGTCTTGACAAGTTGAGCTACAGTGTCATTGACACTTTCATTGAATAGTATACTACTCAAAGTTTGCTAAACACCAAGTATATCCAACTACCTGTTTTACATTTTAGTTGAAATATCGTTATAAAAAGTGTATATATTTTTTATTTAATTTTATCTTTAATGACTTAAGTCCAGAAATTAAGATTTTATTTGCGTTTGACATTATTTTTTAGCTTTTGAATACGATAACCATGGAAAATGGATATCATTGGTAAAAGAGGAAATTTTTCAATGATTCAAAAAGTTGACGGAGCGAACTAGTATGGGCTCAATATCGAGTATGAGACCCATTACTGTTAATCACAGCTTGACAACGCCTTCTCATGCTCCCAATCAGGTTCCTGTTGGTCCTTTGGGGGATGTTGTTCCATTCTTGGACCAGCATGGCACCAAGCTCCTGGACACTTCTTGGATGAACTGGACAGGCTGAAATTGCAAGCTTCAACTCATTCCAGACATGTTCGATTGGATTGAGGTCAGGGGATCTTGCTGGTTAGTCCATACGCTCAATCCCTTCCCTCTGCCAGTACTCCCCGACAGCATAGGCAAGCTGAGGACGGGCATTATCGTCCATCAGAATGAATCTTTCACCCACTGCGCCTGCATACAATCTGACGTGGACATCCAGGATCTCATCAATATACCGCTGTGCAGTCAATGTACCACGTTCAAGGACACAGAGCTATGTACGTCCATCCCTGCTGATGCCACCCCAGACCATGACTGACCCTTCACCATAGCGGTCATGCTCAGCAATGTTGGCTGCATGGAATCGCTCTCCTGGTCGTCGGCATACCCTAGACCTATCTGTGTGGTCTAGGCAGTACCTTGACTCATCTGTAAAAAGGACAGGTCGCCAATCTTCTCTGTCCATCCAACGTGGTCCATGGCCCATTCATATCGTACCCGGCGATGGTTCTGGGACAGTGGAATGCGAATACGTGGTCTTCTCGATCGGAGACCACCTTCGTGCCACCTTGTCCGGATAGCCTGCGTCGAAACATTTACCCCAGATGCATTCTGAAGGTCAGTGCTGGGTTGCTGTGGCAAAGCGGTTCCTATGGGCCTGAATGATCCAAAACCGGTCTTCAGCTGCAGATGTTGCCCTGCCTCTGCCACCACCATGCCATCTGACTGGTGTGCCATACTGTTGAAATCTTGCCCAGGCTCTGGTGATCACCGTATGGTGCACACCAAAGGTTTCACCAACCTGACGATGGGTAGCCCCTTGCCCCACCATCCCTACAGCCCGCCACATTTCTGCTTCAGACAAAAGTATTCTTACATTTGCATTTGCCATATTCAATCATTAAATCACAAGGGTTTGTGTTGAAATGAAGATTGAATACCCTACACATGTCATGTACATGTAGGCAGTACACGAAAACATCATGAAAATCAAGGGGTACATGCTTTCCACGACTGTCACGAAACGTCTGCCTGTCAAGAGAGCTAATGTAGACACTGGGGACTATCTCAATACATTCCTCAATCATATCCACCAAATATATCGCAAATATGTCACAAGCAAATTTCACAATGATGTGTCAAATATTTGGTGCTTAGCAAACTTTGAGTAGTATACAATATGTACATGTAGTTGACCTAGCCGTGATGCAGTGGCTTTCCAACTTATTTAATAAGCAAGTACCAGACTCATAATTGGTCGTGCTTGGACCCAAACATCTCCAATCAGTCACAAACCCCCATTGGTTCATAAGTCCAAGAAGCAAATCTCGTCCCATAAGAAAGTTCTTGATTACCAGCAATATTGCCATATCGTTATCTAAGACTCCAACCTAGATGAAAATGTTCCCAATGGAAAATTATTACTGGGGGAGTAAGTTTATCGAAAGTCATTTTTCATGGCGGTATAAGTCAGTCTTCGAATGCAAACCTTGATGTAGTTAGAATATTTGTCAATGGGGATTACACTTTTAAAAAAATACTCAGGAAGATGGCTGATAATTTTCATCATTGAGAGAGATTTACGGGAAAGTTAGCTCCCCTTAATTTCCTAAAGCTGCCAGTAAACTAAGATTATGGGAATATCATATAAAGATGGAAATTTCGAAATGTTACCAAATTTGTATCACGCATCATTTCTCAAACTTCGGGCGTTTTCCTAAACAATTCGTCCCCTGAGTTCCAATGTGTTCTATGTGCCTACTGGCACATAGAACACATTAGAACTCAAGGGACGAATTGTCTAAAATACAGAAGTTGGCGTGTTACAATTTGTTCCCAATGAATTGGTTTGAAAGTCCAAGAAGAACATCTCGACCCATCAGAACGTACGTGATTACCAGCAAGAACGAATCGTTATCTTAGACTCCAATCGAGATGAAAAATGTCCCCACTGGAAAAGTACCGAGGAAGTGCCCCAAAGTTACGCCCCTCGTCAAAGGTGCAAAAGGTTCATATGGTTTAAAAATTAAACGAGGTTCACCTCTGGATTGAGTTTTGATTGATTTTTTTTGTTATCGTCATACAGAAAAACGACATGTCAGTTCGATGTCACGAGAATCAAATATTTAAGCTTAATCGGGTATCGTCTATCAACGCCACCGAAAATACCTATCAGTTGAAGTGAAAGTTGTGACATAGAAAAATCAAACACAGCTGACCCTTTACCTACAACAGGTGAGCTTGCAAAAATAATTTTTGAATAACTAAAAATTTTAATTTTTTGCCTGTTTTTGAGACAAAAGATTCCATAAACAATATTATTTGAAACGAAGAAGTTCGGGAGTGGTTATGCAATACATTACGTTGAATTGTTTTACATCACCATTTTGGTACCCGCCCACTTTAATTTGCAACTTTTTCCCACCCAGTTTCAGATACAAGCCTGGAAATAAGCAATCTGTTATTTGCAGAGTGAGGTTCCCAGAGGGGGAATTTGCAGATGCCACGCCATACAGTGGACTAGAATCCCCCAATTTAGCCTTTTGGTACCTCTTTCTGTTCAGGCTTGAGACCTTGATTCAGACTGGGGTTCACAGAGGGCAAATTTAGTAATGCTACCCTGTTCTGTGCAGGGTAGCATCACCAAATACACCCACTGAGGACCTCATTCGCCAGATGACAGTCTGCATATTTCCAAGCTTGTTCAGATACCCACTCACGAATACATCTCATTTCAAGAAGGTGTTACTGAATGACAAAACAGCAAACTAGCACTATCTCAGACTACGAATCCTGCCACCTCTTATGATAGTCCCTTCACTGAAAGAAAGATCAAATTTATATTGTTAACCATTTACCCAACGTGACGGTAAAAACCGGCCAGCGCTATTCACAAAAATTACTGTCCAATTTTCATTATTTTTTTCATTTTTTTGCGTCAAACACATAGCTTATGACTCTAACGTGCACTGTTTCGTGTACAAATAAATCAATTCAATTCAGTTGAATTTTTTAATTTAGTCTCCTTATATCAAATACATGATGCAGGAGTGCATAGTAATATATGCTACTCAAAGTTTGCTAAGCACAAAGTACATTCAACTACCTGTTTTACGTTTTAGTTTTAAATATTGTTATGAAAAATGTATCTACTTTTTATTTAATTATATCTTTAATTATTTATTATTTATGTACAGAAATTAAGATTTTATTTGTGTTTGACATTATTTTTTATCTTTTGAATACGATAACCATGGAAAATGGATATTTTTGGGAAAAGAGGAAATTTTTCAATATGCCAAGAAGTTGACAGAGTGAACTGGTATGGCTTCAATATCGAGTATGAGACCCATTACTATTAATTACAGCTTGACAACGCCTTCTCATGCTCCCAGTCAGGATCCTGGTGGTCCTTTGTGGGATGTTGTTCCATTCTTGGACCAGCATGGCACCAAGCTCCTGGACACTTCTTGGCTGGACTGGACAGGCTGAAATTGCAAGCTGCAACTCATTCCAGACATGTTCGATTGGACTGAGGTCAGGGGATCTTACTGGCCAGTCCATACGCTCAGTCCCCTCCCTCTGTCGGTGCTCCCCGACAGCATGGGCAACATGAGGACGGGCATTATAGTCCATCAGAATGAATCTATCACCCACTGCACCTGCATACAATCTGGCGTGGACATCCAGGATCTCATCAATATACCGTTGTGAAGTCAATGTACCACGTTCAAGGACACAGAGCTCTTTACGTCCATCCCAGCTGATGCCGCCCCAGACCATGATTGACCCTCCACCATAGCGGTCATGCTCAGTAATGTTGACTGCATGGAATCGCTCTCCTGATCTTCTCCATACCCTAGAACGCCTATCTGTGTGGTCAAGGCAGTACCTTGACTCATCTGTAAAAAGGACAAGTCGCCAATCTTCTCTGGTCCATCCAACGTGGTCCATGACTCATTCATATCGTGCCTGGCGGTGGTTCCGGGACAGCAGAATGCGAATACATGATCTTCTCGATCGGAGACCACCTTCGTGCAACCTTGCCCGGATAGCCTGCATCGAAACATTTACCCCGGATGCATTCTGAAGGTCACTGCGAAGCTGGGTTGCTGTGGCAAAGCGGTTCCTATGGGCCTGAGTGATCAAAAACCGGTCTTCAGCTGCACATGTTGTCCTGACTCTGCCACCACCATGCTGTCTTACTGGTGTGCCATACTGCCTGAAATCTTGCCCAGGCTCTGGTGATCACCGTATGGTGCACACCAAGGGCTTCACCAACACGACGATGGGTAGCCCCTTGCTCCACCATCCCGACAGCCCGCCAGATTTCTGTTTCAGACATATGTCTCTTACATTTGCATTTGCCATATTCAATCATTAAATCACAAGGGTTTGTGTTGAAATGAAGATTGAATACCCTACACATATCATGTACATGTAGACAGTACACGAAAACATCATGAAAATCAAGGGGTACATGCTTTCCACGACTGTCACGAAAAGTCTGCCTGTCAAGAGAGCTAATGTAAAACACTGGGGACCATCTCAATGCATTCCTCAATCATATCCACCAAAAATATCGCAAATATGTCACAATAAAATTTCACAATGATGTGTCAAATATTTGGTGCTTAGCAAACTTTAAGTAATATATATTCAGTCGGATATGGATAAACAGAACATTACCAAAAGCAGCCTTTCACGGCGAAGATGACACAATTTTCTAAGCCATTTTCCCTCTCTCTCTCTCTCTCTCTCTCTCTCTCTCTCTCTCTCTCATCTCTCTCTCTCTCTCCTCTCTCTCTCTCTCTCTCTCTCTTATTTTACATTCATTCAGCTGACCCAACCCACTTAAATTCTAATTAACCCAACGAATGATGCGACCTCTCTCTTTATCACGGTAAACAGGCTAGGTCGAATGTTCTTATGCGCTTTTGAGAAAATTAACTATAATTTTTGAAACAGTAATCCGAGACAAATATTACAGATTTATTACCAGTAAATTCAGGGATGTTTTCCGAAATTAAGTAGTGGTGGACCCCCACTCCCGACCCCCCCCCCCCCCCCCCCCCCCCCACGAGTCGCGCGTTTGCATAGCTGTGTTGACGGGCGCTCAACATACAGCGATGGCCGACACGGGCTGCTTCGTTTTGGGAAAGGCCGAAATGGGGTGTCTTCCTCTCGTATACCTCAGTTGTTGCCAACACCCACCTCCCGCACCTACAACTTCCCCCCTCCTCCCACTTAACCCACCTCAACCCCTGTTCTTTTTTAGATTTACTCCCCGTGAATCACACAACTCCCCTTCAGTGGTTCAACAAGTGACATAAAATTTTATTTATTAGTAAAATTCCCACATATCGTGCAGTTTCAATTCTACAAAACGTAATACGCCATTAACAAATCACTGAGTTTATTTCTCCACAATTTAACCCCTGATGTCCACAAACAGCCACCAAGCAGCTCCTTATTTAATGCTTAGAAAACGTTGTCCCAAGTGTATTCTTCCTTGAGAACTCTACTGGTAGGATGCATTTATCTTGACAGTGTTTTACACCATTGTTGGCTGTCTTTTCACAATGTAGAAAGACTGTCAAGCCATCTGCAGCTGTGTATATGTATATATATGATAGTTATTAAGGTAAAATTAATCTGCGGACTTAGGGGTTAAACCGATCCTCGACAGCAGTTGTGCTAATCACTAAATCACGATTTCCCTAATGGGGATACTGTGGCGCTGCTGTGTTCTAAGGCGTACTGCACGTCGACGGTGCACGTGCCTTCCACCGCTAACTCTTCTTGTGCAGAGTCAGTACTTTGGAGAGCCTGACAGTTTCTCGTCTGTGCTCCAACAATAATATAGAAATACTGTTAAGTCATCTGCAGTTGTGTACTTTATATACAGTATAGTTATCAACAGAAAAATAATCTGAGGGGTTAAAGGTTAACACTAATCTCAGTTTCAACGAACGAGATAAAGAACGTTTTGTCAGTCTTTTAATAGTTCCAGTGCACCGCCTACTGTCTTCTGCCTAACTTTTCGGCTGTGTGGCTGGTGATTAAATTATAAGAACCGACACGTGTTATAGAGTTATCAGGAGTTATATCAAAAACATTGGGATCAATGGGGAAGGGAGGGTGGTGCAAAAAGTGTTTTCGAAGAGGTGGGTGGATGCGTGATCGGATTGGCCAGAAATCAATTTTCTCCATGGTCAACATTCTTTTTTCCTTTCATCCTTTTAATGATTTTATAGTGTTTTAATGACAGGTGCATCCACATAAATGTTGATTTTGCCATTTTTATAGATTTGCAGCAATATTTCAATGAGTCATTTGTCACTTTTTTCAACACGTTTGAACTTTTGTAGCATTTTACTCATCAATTTTAGTTGCTGCGACATTTGAGAAACATCTCATAGAACCACTGGGTGAAAATTGAAGAGACTTATTATCAAGAGTATAAATACCAATGGTATATATACTATTCAAAAAAGTAGGGGACATCCAAACTGATGTTGATATTTTCGGAAAATGGTATTGGGTACGCGTGATTGGACACATCAATATGTTACCAAGTTTAGTGTGAATCATGAATGTGACCCACCCACGAAAACACGGGTGCAGGTTTTTCGCACGAGCGCCGCGTTAATGTCGGTGGGTACGTTTTGAAATGTTCATTTGTACTGGGCGGGCTTTTTCGGAGGTCTCATCGTTCTTTTCATTGTGTAAACTCGTTCATCAATAGTTTCCGGTCGAAAACGTAACCTTTGAGGTATGCGAAGACTGACACGTGACGAACGTTTTAGTGCCGTTGGCATGTTGGAAGCTGGCAACAGGCAGACTGCAGTGGCTCAAATTCTCAACGTTACTCGATCGGTGATCAGCAGGTTGTGGTCATGCTACCGTCAGACAGGCAATGTTGATGACAGACGAAGGTCAGGTCGTCCAAGGGCGACAACTGCTAACCAGGATCATTTCATCCGAACCACAGCATAACGCAATCGCCATCAAAGTGCCTCAGACATTGGACAGAAGCTGCACTGAGCGATAGATGTGGGAGTCAGTGGACAGACTATCCGAAATCGTCTACACAGCTGGAATTTCTATGCTCGACGACCTCGAATAATTCCTCATTGGTCACATCGCAGCAAGGCGTAATTGGTGTGGAGCACGACAGCGCTGGGATAATCGTCGGTGGAGCAACGTCATGTTTCCGATGAATCGAGGTTCATTCTCGACCTCCACGACAGACGAAACAGGGTGTGACGGCGGCGGCGGAATGAACGATACCATGACTTAACCGTTTGGCACCACGATCGTTTTCGTGATGGAGCGGTTATGATGTGGAGAGGCATAACAATGACAAGCAGAACAGCATTACATCCAAGGGCGTGTCACAGGGTAGTACTACCGTGACAACATGTTAGCATTTCAAGTGGTGTCATTTGCGCGATGTCACGACCGTCGATTCATTTTCCAAGATGGCAATGCAAGAGCACACAGGGCTCGTGTCGCTACAGAGTTCCTCCAGAAGCAAAACATCACTGCACTGCCTTGGTCAGCACTGAGTCCAGACCTTTCACCAATTGAGCACGTCTGGGATATGCATGGCAGGCGCCCTACAACAACGCCAACAACCCCCCTACCAATGTCCAGGAACTCGCTCTTGCAGGAAGAATGGAATAACATCAGTCAAGCTGATATTGGACGTTTGGTGAGGAGTATGCCACCTCGGATCCGCGCTTGTCTCGCGAACTGAGGAGGATTTACAAGGTATTGAGGTCTTGGATTGAATGTGGTAAATTCTCTGACTGATCGACCATGTAATGCCCAAACTGTCTTTTAATGGAAATATAAATATGTTTCTTCATAATCTCACTTTTATCAATTATCCACTACTTTTTTTTAATAATATATATACATTATCATGACCATATGCATGTCCTGGAATTTGTATCAGATACGATGTCATGTTTACAATCACTGGCGGACTCGTGGTGATCCGGTTGTAAAAACGACCGAGAATCTGATACAAACTGCAGGACATGCATTTGGTCATGATAATACATTTATCTAACAATCCCGTTATATAAAGCCCGTTTTCCTCTTTTTTCAGTTTAAACTGGGTTGGAGTTGGTCAACATTTTGAATTTCATATTTTAATGCGTAATAACAATGCATATATGTGATAGTGCGGTGTTTGCTGGAAGTTGAATCTGTCTGATACGGAATCGGATATCTCATAGTCCATATTTGTTTAACATGCATGGTTACAAACAGACAATTCTATGTTCAATTCTGGAAGTTAGGAGTTGTCAAAATTAAATAGTTTTTCAACATTTGACCAACTGTCATCATTTGATTAACCTTGCCCCCGAATGCCCCGTGATCCAAACTGTAAATCCTTAATAATATCATCAACTTCCTGTGACGACTGTGGACAAATAATACTGAAGAAAATGTCAGCAACAAACTATCAAGTCATGTTGCAGCAGAGTGATCGGATTTCGCGGGAAGTTTCGCGGCCGGGGATTGATCATGGAACCTCCAGAAAAAGAGTACAGCCGACTCGGACACCACTCTCTATCATGTTCTTCAATTAATCCTTTACCTAACGCATAAGACATCAAAATTCAACAAAACCATATCATGTAACCCTTCATTGGGACGAGCGGACGGATGCTACCACTTTGTTAGCACAGTTTAAGCCTTTACCCAACGTAACGGCCAAAACCGGCCAGCGCTATTCTCAAAAATCGCCAATTAATTTTCATTATATTTTCATTTTTTGTCTCAAAAACATAGGTTATGACCCCTCTGTGGAACGAGCTCGTTCCAATGAGGGGTCATAACCTATGGTTTTGAGACAAAAAATGAAAAAAAATAGTTATTCAAAAAAGTGTCGTTTGCTTTTCATGTTAGGTAAAGGGTTAATTCTTTCAACTCTGTACGCATTTATTTTTTGCCTAAATGAAAAATCGATGGTCGGCCAGTAAATAGCATATAAGTAAGTTCAGGGAGCCCCGGGCTACAGGGGACCGCCAAATATTTGAAGAAAAAGAAATTTTTCCAAAAAATAATTTATTTTTTTTTCTAAAAAATATCGAAGCATTGTTTCTTTTTATGATACTCTATCCATTCCCTCTAGTAACACACAAAATGCGTCCCGTATTTGAAGTACAAGCGGACGAGCTGTGGGATACCAAATTCAAAATCGCTTTTTCCAAATGCTGATATCTGAAGCAAATGAAACTTCAGTGTGACGGTTTGGGTAGCAAATTAAGTTTTTCTGCATTACAAAGTCTCGAGGATATCTATCTCAGATCCGATTATGGTGTATGCAACTATAAGAATACGCATTACTGAGTATTGCCAATGATCACGGAGTATATATCGGGTGTGTGTGTGGGGGGGGGGGGGGGGGGGGGGGTTCTTATAATGGCAGGAAGACAGCCCTCGTGGCTATGCCATCTCCCTGCAGTATGTGTATGTATTAAACTATTCTGTAACATAGAGTTGTTGAATAAATAGCATACCACTAAGTTCAGGAAGCCCCGGGCTACAGGGAGCCGGATGTTTTTTTTTGAAGTTTAAATTTTCATCCAAGTGGATTCCTTGGAATTTTACAGATTTTTTCTCTTATTTGCAGTGAGTGAGATGGTTGAATTGTTGAGCACAACCCTTCTTCTTTCAATCGAGTATAACTCACTCCAAGGATGAAAAATAATGAAGTTTGTTTTGCTCTCATTTGGGGCAAATTTAAAAGCCGTACACCAATAATATATGTTATGGAGTTCGTTATTAACACTAATCCTAAAATTGTATCTTAGTTATTACCAGCTGTATGGACAGTAGTATCGTCAGCATATGATAAAGTTTTCAGAAAGGTCGAGTTTATAATATCGTATTTGTAAATTATAGAAAGAGGAGGACCAAGAATAGATCCCTGGGGGACACCAGTTGGTATGACCTGGAAATCGGATCTCGACTTTGGGAGGGATACCGACTGAGATCTATCTGACAGATAATCCTTGAAGCAGGAGTTTGAATGGCCCCGTTCCACAGAGTTCTAGCTTTTTCAGTAAGATCGGGTGATTTATAGTATCAAATGCTTTCCAGAACTCGAGAAACAGAGCACGGTACGGGCCTTTGTTGGCTTATCGTTCATTTCGGCAACATTGTTTATGAGATGTAGTACCTGATGTATTGCTGATTGAGAAAGATAGATTAATTACACGTGTTAAAGGGTCAGTGATCTCATATTATCTTCTTCAATATTTTGGAGGACATATTGTCAAGCTCTCTACTTTTTTTATATCAATTAATTTTTTTGCGCCCTGAACTACTTCGTGTAGTGTAGTTGGCAAAATGACTCAACATTATTTCCCTTAACAAAGTCTGTGAAACGACGACAAGAAGACGATACTGACTGGCTTAAGTTTGAACCCATGTTAACGAAATATGATTCGAATTTGTCAGCTATCTCTTTAGGATCAAATGTTTCCGCATTGCCATCGACAAATGTGGACGGGAATGTGCAAGTAGAATTTCATTTGTTAATTGCTTTCTTCAAAATCCTGCCAGTTTTTTTCATGTTATGTTTATTTTCATGAAGTATAGTCCTGTGATAATTAGATTTGCGAATTCTTTTCAGTATGTTAAAATGGTACAGAACGTTTTGTATTTTAATTTATTTTGTGTGGCAGGGGATTTTAATTTTTTGACATACAGTTTTGCTTTTTTCCAATGGTGACTGCAAAAGGCTCGATGTCATCAACGGTTCACTCTTCACAAACTTTTGGCAAACTCTTGTGAATTCTTCTGAAAGAGCTTGATCGAAAGGTGCATGATCAGTTTCGAGAATAACGTCATAGGTTTCGTTTGGGACAAAGTGCATTAATTACATCGGTGAAATCACTTTCAGACAAGAGAAACTTGAACTGATTAACATCCTCCTGCTAAAAAGATGTTTTGGAGGTTTGTATGGGATGGGTGGACCTTTTTGATGATTCATCAACATAAAATGTTGCAAAATGGTCACTTACATCCGTAATAATTATTCCAGGTATTATTGAAAACATTATCAGTTATTGTGGCTGAATAGTCTGTAAATTCTAGTTGGTCTTGTAATAAATGGCATAAAACCTGCACTAAACAACTTTTAGATAAATAAGTCGGTTATGTTATGTATACAAAAGCCAAGTAAATAACTAGACTTTATGATTCTGGAGAATCATGGCTTTTCCCGATTAGATTCCATGATTTTTCTTGACCCCACAGTGTCTGATGAATTGTTTTTAACTCTCTCACTAAAGTTCCTTCATTGATGTTATGAGAAAGGTGAGTATAGTAGTCTCAAATGACTCGGTTTGGGTTTGATAAAAAAAATGTTTAGGTAAAACCCATCATTAATGGTAGAATGGGTTAATATCAATATCAATGTTTCTCTATCAGTTTTGCGTCCGAAAAAAGAAGTTACGTTTCTCTGTGGCATTTGCAGTTGATGTTGTTGGTGTCCAAAAACAGACTATTTCGTCAATTTTTTTTACATTTAGCTGTCCATGAAGGGTTAACAAATGCCTGCCAGATTAATTGATCCATGCAACTGGTCATATGACACCAAGACCTATCAACGGCCATTTTCTCTTGAAAACCCCACAAAATGTTTGTAGAAATCCAGGGAAAACGATTTTTTAAGCTTTTGATGGGTATCCCTGTTAACCTCCCCAACAGGGGTTAACGCTTGGTTTTTTGAATACCTTTATTACTTACAAAAATGGTCCTCTGTGAATTGCACTTCAAACAAAGGAGATTATGTTTATCTCTCATGTATACATTAGGTGCTGTGCATGTCTGAAAACAGTCCCATGTTAACAACATTACGATGCTTGGCAGCTTGTAGATGGTTAAAAAACGCTCACCGGAGTATTTTGTCCATGCAACTTGTAATGTCACATAAAGACCTACGAATAGTCAATTTGTCTTGAAACCCTACAAGTTACCGTTAGGGAAATTCACAGAAAATGGGAATTTAAAGCTTTCAAGGGATATCTCTCTTTAGCCTGTCCAAAATGGGTTAAGACGTCGACTTTTGAGTACCCTTACTGCTCACAAAAATGTTTCCGTATAAATTGTATGCGCGATAAAAGAAGGCACTTTTCTTTGTGGTGTACCCTTTGGGTGCTGCTGGTGTGCAAAAATAGCCCATTTTATCGCAATTTTGACCTTCAGCAGCCCGGTTAGGGTTAACTAATGCTGACCGGAATATTTTGTTCATGCGACTTGTAATGTCACACCAAGACCTGCAAATAGCCGATTTTTCTTGAAAACCTACAAGATGTTGTTAGAGAAATCCACAGAAAATGGGTATTTTAAGATTTTAATGGGTGTCTCTCTTCAACCAGCCCAAAATGGGTTAAGACGTCAAATTTTGAATACCCTTACCACTTTCAAAAATATTTTCCGATCAATTTTGCGTCCGATAAATGAAGGCCCCTTTCTCTGTGGTATATCGTTTGGGTGCTGTTGGTGTCTAAAAACAGCCCATTTTATCACAATTTTTACGTTTAGCAGCTCGGGGAGGGTTAACTAATGCTGACCGGAATATTTTATCTATGCAACTTGTAATGTCACAACAAGACCTGAGAGTGACCAATTTTTCTTGAAAATCTACAAGACTCGTTTAGAGAAATAAATGAAAAACATGAAGTTTTGAGCTTTTTTGGGGTACTGCTGTTTAACCAGCCCAAAACGGGTTAACAGTTGGTTTTCTGAACACCCTTATTACTTACAAAAATGATCCTCGGTGATTTCCACTTCCAATAAAGGAAGTTATGTTTACCTCTCGTGTATCGTTTGGGTGCTGTGGGGGTCTGAAACCGGCCCATTTCATAAAAATTTCGATGTTTGGCAGCCTGTGGAGGGTTACCATATGCATCGCCAAATATGTCGTGTGTATCAAAGGTTGTGTCATAGGCAGGTCTAGTAATGATGGATGTTTAAAAAAAATACTAAAGACGTGTTTCGAGAAAGTGCCAATAAACCCCAATTTTGGCAGTTTTTGGCCAATTCTGGCGAAATAAGGGTTAAATCGAAAATTCCGCTTCGGTACATTTTTAGATTTTTTGCCACTCTATGCGTGTGCCAAATTGTGTGAAAATCGGTTCGAAAATGGCTTCTGAATCGTACGGACAAAAATGTGTGGAAAAAAAAAAAAAACCCCAAAAAAAAAAAAAAAAAAAAAACCCCCAAAAAAAAAAAAAAAATAATAATCCGTAGAAAAACAATAGTCTTTTCCAGAGGGAAAAGCCTAAATATTATAATCAGCTATAAGAAGATGAACAAGAATGTTTATCTTCTTATAGTTGATTATAATATACTAACTGGAATTTTTACCTAAAATGTTTACTCAATTCGTCAATTTTCCAGGAATAGATCAAGGTCTGCATTAGGGCTGTGTTTGTTCTATAATTCCAACAATATTTTCTTCTTTTATCGGGATTTCCACAAATATGGATTCAAATACATGCGGGATAAACACAAGAAGGTCTTTACAAATTTGAAAAGGGATGGTATCTTGAATACAAAGACCTACACCCATCCCCTGCGGTCATGGTTATCAGATCGCTGTATAGTAATCAAGGGGCGGTAGTCTTCAAGTGAGTAGGTAATGTTTTCTTTCACACTGAATGTTTCTGTTAAACATGTGATGTCTAAAAAATTTGATTCACATTGAAAGCTACTTATCAGGTTACGAAGGGGCTCTCAGCTGGAACTAAGGCTTCGATAGCTAATGTTAAAGAGCGTGAGTAAGTTGGGGGTTTTTGAGATCTTATAGTATACTAAAGCGCTCTGCGGTGTAGAATCCACAACTATGTTTTTCAATGGCGAAGGGAAAGTTCAATTTAGCAGCATCATTATCGGTAATTACATCATTAAACTAAGAAATAAAGTCAAATGATCTGCTACTCTGTATCTCTTTAACCCTTTACCCAACGCAGACGATATCAAAATTTATTATTTTAAATATCATTTTTTCAAAACATTTTAACGAGCTCGTTCCACCGAGGGGTCACATGATATAGTTTTGTTGAAATTGTTTGAAAAATAATATTTTTTCAACTGCTGAATTTGCATATTACGCGGGCGGATGCGGCGGTTGGGTAAAGGGTTAAATGTAAGTGTTTTAACCATTATCAAATTTCGAAAAGTGGACCACTTTACCAAAGAATAAACCAATAGAATTTACTAATGTAATTGAGCAAGTATACTATTCAAAAATAGTAGGGGATATTTGATAAAAGTAAGATATATGAAGAAATATATTTATATTTTCATCAAAAAGACAGTTGAGGCATTGCACTGTGACATCTGGTGAATGATCTCAGCGATAGTTGGATGTCTGACGAGCACACATTCCACGCACTGAGGTGTAGAAGACATGAACGGTCAGTCAGAGAATTTACCACATTCAGTCCAAGACCTCAGTACCTTGTAAATCCTCCTCGGTTCGCGAGACAAGCGCGGATCCGACATGACATACTCCTCACCAAACGTCCAATATCTGCTTGACTGATGTTATTCCATTCTTCCTGCAGTGCAGCGGCGAGTTCATGGACATAGGTAGGAGCTGTTGACGTTAACGTAGGTGCCTGCCAAGCATATCCCAGACGTGCTCGATTGGTGAAAGGTCTGGACTTAGTGCTGGCCAAGGCAGCGTAGTGATGTTCTGCTCCTGGAGGAACTCTGTAGCGACTCGGACCCTGTGTGCTCTGGAATTGTATTCTTGGAAAATGAATCGACGGCCGCGCAAATGGCATCACATGAGCTGCTAACATGCTGTCACGGTAGTACTGCCCTGTGACACGCCCTTGGGTGCCATGTAATGCTGTTCTGCTCGTCATGGTTATGCCTCCCCGCACCATAACCGATACACCACCAAAACGATCGTGCTGCCAAATGGTTACGTCATGGTATCGCTCGTTCCGCCGCCGCCACACTCTGTTTCGCCTGTGGTGGAAGTCGAGAGTGAATCTCGATTCATCGGAAAACGTGACGTTGCTCAACCGACGATTGTCCCAGCCCTGTCGTGCTCCGCACCAATTACGCCCGTCTTGTTGCGATGTGATGTTCAGTAAAACGTGAAATTATTCGAGGTCGTCGAGCGTACAAATTCCAGCTGTGTAAGCGATTTCGGATAGTCTGACCACTGACTCGCACATCTGCCGCTCGGTGCAGCTGCAGTCCAATTTCTGAGGCACTTTGATGGCGGTTACGTAATGCTGTAGTTCGGCTTAAACGATAATGGTTAGCAGTTGTCATCCTTGGATGACCTGACCGACGCTTGTCATCAACACTGCCTGTCCGACGGTAGCGTGACCACAACCTGCTAATCGCCGATTGAGTAACGTTGAGAATTTGAGCCACTGCAGTCTATCCCTTGCCAACTTTCAACATGCCAACGGCACGTAAACGTTCGTCACGTGTCAGTCTTCGCATACCCCAAATGTTACGTCTCGACAAGAAACTATTCATGAACGAGTTTATACCAAGAAAAGAACGATGAGACCTCCGAAAAAACTCGTCCAATACAAATGAAAATTTCAAAACGTACCCCTCAGACATTAACGCGTGCGAAAAACCTGCATGGAGTTTTCGTGGGCCGGTGCTGTTCATGATCCACACTAAACTTGGTAACATATTGATGTGTCCAATCACGTGAATCCAAAACCATTTTCCGAAAATATCAACATCAGTTTGGATATCCCCTACTTTTTTTTAATAGTATGTTTTGCAAGAAGAGTGCTATTGTCATTATTGTGTGAGACAACGAGGAATATCGGGGGTAGAATGTTTAGACAGTTCATGACAAACATTTATTCATATATTCAGCCATAATATATATATTCGGCGGGGTAGGGTTGAATAATAGAATGCCAGCTACATATTGATATTGAAGTGTGACGGTTGGAAGTAGTAGTAGATGTGGAAAGCGGCTCTCATTGGGGAGAGGGTGGAGAGAGGAAGGTGGCGCCATAGTCACGTGATCCAGTTACGTCATGTTTGGTTGTCATGGTAACCTGCGTGAGGGGCTATCTTATGATGCCATCCCCATACAGATACATGGACGTAGTGCGCATGCGCAGCGCGTGTTGTGAGGGTGACACTTATTTCCGTCATCCATTTTGGATATTGAAGGTTGCCGTTTTTATTTCTATGGTAGCACAATGACCCAAGGTCCTACAATTATACGAGGGTATGTTCGGAAGGTGCGTTCGATTAAAGAGGAATAGTTTGCTGGTTCGGATTTCCCCCAATTCCTCGTTTAATTCGCAGAATTACCCAAACAGACCCGATAATATTCCAAAATCACCAAAACTACCCAAAATCACTTTATTTGGTACAGATTCCACCAGAATCCCCTTTTTGTCCAATAATAAGTGGCAAGCCTTTGTATAGGAGTCAACCTAATTGCCTAGAATCCTCGATTATAGAGTTACCACAATCAACTATTTATTTGGCTCTGATGGGAGCGTGGTGGCACAGTGGAATTAGACTTCAGACCGAAAGGTCCAGGGTTCGATCCCAGCCAGGGGTAACTACGTTGTGTCCTTGGGCAAGGCACATAATTCCACTTGCCTACGTGGGGGGGGGGGGGCACGGTGGCGCTGGGTGCTAAGGCGTACTGCACGTCGATGGTGCAATTGTCTTCAACAAATACTAACCCTGCTTGTGTGGAGTTAGTACGTTGGGGAGTCTGGCAGTTGCTCGGTGGTTCTCTCCGGGTACTCCGACTTCCACCACCCGTACAATTGTCCGATACGAGGTAACCGTGGCTGTCGAACATGTCGTTAAACCCAATAAATAAATAAATTTGACTCGGATTTCTCACTGAAATCTCGGTTTCTTCCTGTTTATTTCGCGTAGAATGTCTGGGAAACCCAACTTATAAGAGTAGCACGTAGTTCTATAAGGTACGTTCCTTTGTATAAGATTAAATCTAATTACTCAAATAGACCCGAAAATCACCCCAAATTACCCAAAACCACTTCATTTTGTTCGGATTCCCCCGAATCCTGTTCATGGGAGTAGCATGTAGTACTATAAGGCGCGTACTTTTGTACACGAGCATACCTAATTACCCAAATAGACCCAACAACCCCTCCAAATCACCCCAAAACGACCGACACGGACTCGGATACGCTCATAATCATGTTAATAATAGTAGCACGTATATGCTATACGGCGCGTTGTATTAAACAGACGTATACCTAATTACCCAAATGGGCCCGATAACGACTCCAAATCACCAAAACCCCGCCAAACCACCGAAACAGGTTTCCCACAAAATCATCTGTTTCTACCTATTACAGACGCTATTCAAGCTACTCTACCCTTCGCTGTCTTCCAGTCCAAGCTGTCTCTGGTTCTGCTTTTGCCCCCAAAAGTCAGATTGCTTCATTTTCCGTAATCTGTACCTATCCAAACAGCGTTATCTCCCTAATGAAAAACCAAGGCTTCTAAGATCATTAAACCTGAAAGACAATCGAGCAGGAACAGGTACTGCTCGGATGACTCGAATCTTATCAAGAAAATAAGCTATCGAGTTGTGACTTGAACAGATATTGCTTGAGGAACTCAAATCTCATCGAGGAAAGGAGTTATCGAGCAATTGCTCGACCTGTGACTCCACATGTGACTCTCATGCTCATCTGGGTATTGGAGAATACCTATGACATGATGATACACTATTAGAGGATACCTTTGGAGGATACATGTTGTGTGTACTTATCGGGGGATATCTATCGGAAGATAGTTATGGCGCCTAGCACCTGTTCAGTTCCCGGCATCTAGACCACCACATACTCTAAGACCATTGCTGACTTATCATAGTCACCCTCATTTGTCCTAGGATTAGCTTCTACTGCACTCACCCAATACTAAAGCCTTCTACCACACTTACGGCCTTGTACGATTACTACTGACGTGTAACACTACTAAAGGCTCCCTTGATACATCAGATTACTCGAACAAACTCGAGTCTCGTCGAGCAAATGAGCTATAGAGCAATTGCTCAAACGTGTGACACCACATACGACTCTTATGCTCCTCTGGGTATTGGAGGATACCTATGGCATGGTGATGTACTAATGGATGATACATATAGGATGATGCCTATTGGCGGGCACCTTTTGGAGGATACTTATCGGAGGATATCGATCTGAAGATTGCCCTTGTGGGAGCACGGTAGCGTTGTGTACTAAGGCGTACTGCACGTTGATGGTGCACTTGTCTTCAATCAATGCTAACCCTGCTTGGGTGGAGTTAGTATGTTGGGGAGCTAACAGTTGCTCGCCGTTGCTCGGTAGTTCTCTCCGGGTACTCCGACTTCCTACACCCTTAAAACTGTCGAGGTCATGATTAGCCATTGCGCAGAAATATGTGACCTTATACACCAATAAATCTATCTGAAGATAGTTATGGATCTTAGCGCCTGTTCAATTCCTGTCATCTGGACCACCCCATACCATTCAAATGACAAAGACCGTTAGATCTGACTTACCCATAGTCACCTCCATCTGTCCCATGATTAGCTTCTAGTGTAGTCACCCAATACTATAGTCTTCTATCACGCGTATAGCCTTATACGACAACTACTGACTTGTAGCACTACTAAAGACTAGATAGCCACAACAGATTGCACAATGAAATTCGAGTCTTCAAGCAGTCTGATGTCGCTAGAAAATTTTTAGTAGCGTTACAAGTCAGTAGTAGTCTTACAAGGCTGTAAGCATGGTAGAATACTATAGTACTAGACTATAGTATCCCCAAACCTTCAAAGTTCGAGGTGCTTACTACAGTACGGCCGCCGTGGACTGGTCAATTTCCACGGGAGTGCAATATTTCCACGGACGCAATAATATTAGATTCCAAACTCTAATTATAGGAATAATGATCAAAAATTTAATTTATGAAGCACCGGGTACAACCCTGCACTTCATTAATTAAAATTTTGCTGAGGATGATTGTCATTACCAGGTAAACACATGCGTGGATTACGACCAGTCCACGGTGACATGTATGCAGTACTGTACGTCTCTGCCTTGTGTTTGAGTCAGAAATGGGTTAGGATAATGGTGAGGTTGATTTGAAAGAGGTTCTGAATTTTGTTCAGTTCAATGTGTTGCAATCGCCATTTTAAGTAACTCTAGGAAAGTGATTATTTAACCCTTTACCCAACGTAAAGGCGAAAACCCGTCAGTGCTATTCACAAAAATCACCATTCAGTTTTCATTTTTTGTCTCAAAAATATAGCTTATGGCCCCTCATTGGAACGACCTCGTTGAGCTCGTTCCAATGAGGGGTCATAAGCTATGTTTTTGACGCAAAAATGAAAATAATTAGTTATTCAAGAATTTTATTTGCAAGAGTCGTCTGCCTTTCGTGTTAGGTAAAGGGTTATAATAATAATAATACACGATTTTTTGTGTGTACTTGATTGCTCCATTGTTATGTACTTATAACGAGCGATTTCTTATAAAGACTATTTGAAACAGAAGGGTAGGGTATTCAAGAAAAATTGAAATTGTAGTTTCGCCCACAGTACAGTTGTCGTTGACTGGTCGGAATCCGCGCGTGAGCAGCGATGTCCACGCGTGCGTTTACCAGGTATTAAAAAGCATCATCAGCAAAATGTCAATTAAAGAAGCACCGGGTTACATTTTTGATGATTATTCTTATAATTAATGTTTAGAATCTAACATTAGTGCCCACCCGGAATCATTGCCAATGTGGGAATGACCAGTCCACGGCGGCCGTACTGTAAGGGTCAACTTAAAAAATATATATTTATAGAGGCTTTCAAGAAAAATGCTGGTTTGAGCGACCAGCAGTCTTTCCGGTGGACACAAAAAAATAATAAAAATAAAAATTCCGTTAGACAGGGCCATGGTAAAGGGGCTATCCCAATCCACCCACACTCTAGTTTCGGGCCCGCGTCCACGTAATTCATTTCTTTATTTTTTACTAAAAATCATCCAGTTCTTCACCAAAAAAACATTCTTAAAACTCCCTCTCTGGGTTATGTTCTTGAAGTTGAGGTTCATTTTATATCGATGAGTTAGGGTTTAAAATGTCGCCAAATAGTTTGAGGGTGGGGGAGGGGATGGGTCGGTGGCGAATTGAACTTCTGATCGAAAGTCCGTACAGGTCCTACCCTAACCCGCGCTATCTACATGCGTTGTGCCCTTGGCCAAACTACTTAATCCAAATTGTTACCCATGTGTATGCAGGGTGACGCTGTATGCTAATGCGTTTTACACGTCGATGGCGCGCAAGCTTTTAACCGATGCTACCCCTTCATCGGACAAGTGAGTTAAAGTGTCGGGTAGTTACTCGCCGATACTCAGTTCTCTCTACCCGGAAAACATCCCAACATGATACGGACTGTAAAAAATATGCACAACCCCAATAAATAAATATGACCCTGGCTGTTAAAATGCTTTAAACTCCAATAATTAATTAATTAAATATGACCTTGGCTGTTAAAAATGTGAGTAGTAGTGTTCGTATGTTTGAGGTAACATTTGGGGGATCCCATCGGGGGATCTCATGTGACGTCATAGTCACGTGACCTAGTGCCGCCATGTTGTGTTGTCATGGTAACCCGCGTGAGCGGCCATGTTGTGACGTCATCTCCATAGTGATACGTGGTGTTAGTGCGCATGCGCAGCGTGTTGTTAGGGTGATAAAAATCCCTCAATGAGGTCTAATTTACTACGACTCTTATCCTCATTTCAGAAAAAAGGGATTCCACAAATGGGATTCCTAAAAAAGGGGTGCCGAAATTGGGGTGCCTTCTGGAGAATCCCTTTTTTCTGAAATGAGGATAAGAGTCGTATTAAAAATCCCTCAATGAGGTCTAATTTACTACGACTCTTATCCTCATTTCAGAAAAAAAGGATTCTCCAGAAGGCACCCCAATTTCGGCACCCCTTTTTTAGGAATCCCACTTGTGGAATCCCTTTTTTCTGAAATGAGGATAAGAGTCGTATTAAAAATCCCTCAGTGAGGTCTAATTTACTATGATTCTTATCCTCATTTGACAAAAAAGGGATTCCACAAATGGGATTCCTATAAAAGGGGTGCCGAAATTGGGGTGCCTGGGAATATGGCCATTGGATATAGGCTTTTATTATACACAAGGGAGATAACTCTGCATACAGATTATGGGAAATCAATGGTTAGTTATAATTTATATAAATGATCTAGATAAATGAAACAACAAGAGTACTTGGAATAGGGTCAGAACTACTGCTATTACGTACCATCTTACAGTAACAGGATGATACAAAGCATTTGGTAGGTTAATATTATCAAGGTTAGGATGGGACCTACAATGGAATATACCTACCATACTCTGCTGCCGTTCTGTATTACCCGGCATTGACCCCACCCCAGAATACCGCCCAATAATATGAAGCACCTGGTGGATCAGTAGTACCAAGGGTCAGCAAGATACCTACATGGCTATGTACAGCCTATGCTATACTACCGTTCTAAACTACCAAGCATTACCCCCACCCCCACAAAATCACTAGGTCTACCATAACGTACTACATATACCAGCCATATAATAAAACAAAGCAATCGGTTGGTTAATAGTACCAAGCACTAACAGGGGCCTATAGGTGTATATACCGCCCATACTATAGTACCGTTCTAAACTATCAGGCAGTACCCCTACCCACAATACCCCTATGCCTAGCATTGCATACTACCTATACCAGTCAGAGGATAACATGAAGCATCAGGTGGTTTAATAGTACTAAGGGCCAGCAAGAGACCTACAGGGATATGTACAGCCTATATAGTATCCTCAGATAAGTATCCTATAAAAGGTATCCTCGATAGGCATCCTCATATAATACAATACCAGGTTGTAGGTATCCTCAAATACCCGTATGTGCCTTTGTGCTAGGGCACATTGTGTCACATTGTGCCTTTTCACATAAGCACATATCGGCACATAACGCATGTGCCTTTGTGCTAGGGCACATTGTGTTACATTGTGCTTTTTCACATAAGCACATGACAAAAAAGGGGTGCCGAAGGTCATATGTTTTTCCAAAAAGGGATGCCAAAATTGGGGTGCCCGGGGATATTGCCATTGGATATAGATGTGATGAGAGTCGGATACAACTTCGTTGTAATAAGGGGAGATAACTCTATACGATTAAGTACAGGTTATGGGAAATCAAGCAATCTGATTGGTTATAAATGTTCTAGATAAATGAAGCAACAAGAGTAGTTAGAATAGGGTCAGAACTAACAAGAATAGACCAGAAATAGCTAAATATAGTAACAATAAGCAAAGCTGTTCCAACTGATTGGCTCTTCTACGCTACTGGAGTATACTCTGGAATAAGGAACATGGCCAGATAAACGATAACTATTACATATATAGATAGAAGCAGAGAATTCTGAAAGAATTCTAAATAGTAAAACTTGTCGGGTTGTTTGTGGTAATTCTACGAATCATGAAAATACTCCTATTCAATCGAACACATCCTCCGAACATACCCCGTCTTATTGCCGAAAAATTGGATAACATAGCAATCACGTGCTACCATAGAAACCAAGATGGCGGCCTCCAGTATACAAAATGGACATCGGAAACACGTATCACCCTAACAACACGCGCTGCGCATGCGCACTAACACCGCGTATCACTATGGAGATGACGTCAAAACATGGTCGCTCACGCGGGTTACCATGACAACACAACATGGCGGCACTAGGTCACGTGACTATGACGTCACATGAGATCCCCCGATGAGATCCCCCAAATGTTACCTCAAACATACGAACACTACTACTAATGTGTTAAACCCCCATAAATAAGCAAATAAATAAATAAAATTAAGTGATCTTCGAAATACGTTGTGCTCTTTCGTGGCTTTCGTTCCAGTCATCGCCATTAAACTTCACGTTGATGCGATTTGCGTTCAGGTTCCGAAGATTATACCACGATTGCTGTGCGAATTCAAAGTTACGCGATACAATACATACATAGGGAAATAATGTGTTAGGTACACTACGCGCCTGAGAACGCATCTCATTGGACGTTACGCGTATGAGTGACGTTATGACGTGAATGAAATTCTTTGACACACAATAGTGTCAAGCAAGAAAGCTATCAGACCACCGAAGGTGATATTTTTCTTAAAAAAATATCAGCTTCATTCTCTTAATTCAAGTTTAATCGTTATATAAATATAGGAAACAGCTCGGGTAGAGTACAGGGGGGGGGGGGGGGGGAATCAACGACCATAGTGGAGTTTTTCCTGTATTTCACAAGCGTCTTCGACGCTTGTGAAATACAGAAAAAACTCCACCTTGGGTCGTTCATTGCAGTCCCCTCACACTCCATCCTTGTTATCCTGTCTTATCATTTGACTGGCTTAATAAAGTTGATGAATTGACACAGTGGCGTAGCCAGGGGTTGCGGGGGGAGGCTAATGGGGCATGGCCCCCTTAAAAAATACACTGGATCCCCCTCAAAATGGGAAAATTAAGGATATTTACCAGACCAGATAAAATGACCACCGTAATGATATGAACACATAATCTCCGTGGCTTATAAAATTATATTGATGTGGCAAAAAAAAACAGCTGTTACAGGGGGGGGGGGGTGACACCAAAATTTGCGAGACGTTATGTGTGGGGTGGGTGGGTCTCATGGGTGCGCTAAAAACGTGCGTTCTCAAATTATGCAATTTTTCATAATTTCTGAAAATATATCATTATTTATGTTCCAAACCGCTGAGATAATGCTGCAAATCAACCCTAATAGGTTAACTGCAACACAAGGAGCCTTTGTAAGTGTTAATATGAGTGAAATCTGTGCAAATGTCACAAATAATACATGCTGGTGGAGGGTGGATGTCTGGTTCTCAGTGTAGAAAATATACCAGGCAATTCTTTTGGGAAAATGCTTTTTAATGCACCAGATACAACATGAATTAAAATAAAAATGTGCTAGTATCAACTACTATTCTATTCACTTCAGGTCTAAAAGGATATTTGAGAAGATTTTCTGTTGTTCATTGTCATTGCTTTAGTATTATGTCGGAGAAGGGGTGCTAGTGAATTGATTGTGACAACTGCCCCGTTTCAACTTGGTTAACAGTTCCAACACACACATTTCAAACATTGTTGCATGACCTGCAGTTACAATATAATATTCAGTATAGTTTAACTTGCTATTATTGTGTATTAAGACTTTACCACATGTGTCATTGGTAACTTGAGATTTTGGAAAATTGACAAATATCATTTTCAACTGACTTTTATTTGAGAATTAGGCAAAAATAAACAGAAAATAAATAAACCATACTAGCAGGGTTAGTACTTGGAGTCACTTATGGAATCAATTACGCAGACTCCTGCCAGAATCAAGTAACAAATAAATAAATGGATCAGAATTGATTAAATTTTTTGTCATTTTTAGCTTACTGCTATGGTACAAATCAGGGGGAAAATTTAAACATATTTTATTTACGCCAAATTAGGGAAATGGGGTAGGGCATATCTTAAGCCATCGGTCATCCTTTCATGGACATTGAGCTGTTCTGGATGAGTTTTTTTTAAGATTTCTGAAGCATCATTTTGCAAAAAGGCGGCGAAACTAACCTCTCTGGGTAATAAAAAGTTGTAACAAGTACCTGAAATCACTGGTGGAATCAAGCTAATCATCGAACTATACTTCTTTCCATACATATTATGATGTTTGTCAAAGCAATTAGGAATTTCAATGGGAAAGTGGGGGTGGGTATCTGAAAATGGCAGTAGAAAAATTGCACAAGGTGGTGGGTGTTGTAATAAAGGGCTAAATCGAAAAATGGAGCATGACGTCTGCAAATTTTCTACTGCCACCCCCTCCCCCTAGTTTCGACGTCAATAATTGGATGTGTAGTAAGTTGTTGGCACCTTTCAGTATGATGTAGTATAACTTCGCCAGTTGTGAATGGGTTAATAACATCGTAACTTACTTTGCGACAAAGGTGCGTCTAAGGCGGCAAACCATTTACTTCGGCGGTGTGGAGTTGTCCATGCTTTTATTATTGCAATGTGAAAAACTGATAATCACAGGGCGAAATTTGGAAACTACATCTGTATTATAATGAATATCCCTACAGAGTACACTTAATAATTACCTTCATGATTTGTGTGTGAAAAATGGGCCAACCTGACCTCCTGAAAGGTTTAAATTAAAGCACCTAAGGGCCCAAAATTCACTCTCAGGGCATTGAATTTTCTAAATTTTCTCGGTGACGGCCCCACCCCCTCTAATGGGAGGGATTACTCCTTCCCATTCCCACCCACACCTCAGACCTACGGCCTTCGGATATTCCTGCGGCATATGTCGACCTGACAACCCCCCCCCCCCCCCCCCCCCCAATAGGAAATCATAGCTACGCTCCTGCATTGACCTCATTTACAGTCGTTAACTCATTACCTAGCGTAACGGAATAAAAGGACAACACTCCTTCAATTTTTGCCTTTATATCACCCACTCGTTGAAACGAGCTTGTTCAGATCTTTCCAACGAGAGAGCACCAGCATTGTTTTTGAGACGAAAAATGAAATCTAGTTATTCACGACTTTTTTGAAAGTCTCGTATGTTATTCCTATTGGTGAAGTTTCAGCAGATTTGGGAAGCTGCCTTCAAGATTGGTCAACGGATATTGCAATGGTTTCATCTAGATTTTACTGTTACGTTGTGTTTGGCCAAACATGGAAATTATTCTTGTACTCTCCAACCACCTTAAAAACTGAAACCGACCATTGATTTTTCAGGAGAAATGTCATTTGGCAGATTGTTGCCCAAAATGCAGTAAGACAGAAAAATATTTCAGCCTACCAGTTTCCAAAATGGTAAGACTGGGCCCGACAGACCGTCAAGTCAAAACCGCGCCTGCAGTCAGATATCTTCATTTGTTATAACATTTATTAGCATAAAACATCCTATACAGGACAGTATGTGATAATCTACAAGTAACATGAACAAAAGTAGTACTCAAAACATTACAATTTCATCCACCAATTTTCCATGATCAAAGTACTATATTTTTTATTAATTTGATACGCAAAACATCGTGGAGATGTGAACTAGAATTTCCAATACACATCACTAAATATATCATAATATATATACAAATATATACTCGTAATATGATCCGACAAATGTTTGAATGCAGAGAATGCTTACTTGCGGCATAACACCAAATAGAATGAAATCATTAGCTATAACATGCACCAACTGAACATCAGTGTTTATGGTTTCAAACATATTTTGCTATTTCCTGGTATTATTGTTACTAATTACAATGACATGCAGTCTGCCTTGTTTTTGGTGTTCTTGCAATAAATATTATCTTATCTTATCTTATCTTATCTTAATCGTCTGGCAAAAAATTCCGGATCACGCAATATTATATATGACTATGTAATTTAACCGCTAAATATCACTACTGTTTGACAATCTTTCCTGCTCCCAGGAAAATCCACAGTGTGGAGTCCGATTCGGTAACACAAAAGTACGACGGACTATTTACGGGTGCGTTCAAATTCGCATAATTAGCTGTTCCGGTCGCGGAGAGTACTTTACTCCGAGCTGGAATGGGTGCGCTCGGACGACAGTCCAGTTTTTTTTATCGTATTCATATTTTTTATCGTATTCATGCGCATCGGGGGATTCCCCGGAAGTGTGCATCTATTACAAAAATAGGTGTAAACAAACATAGTTCATTTTTACTTCAATCCAGTTTACCAAAAAAGGTGGGGGGATTGTTAGCGCTAGCTTTGGCATGCGATGTTGAACTATAAGTCATATAATAAAAAAAACTTTTATCACTACAGTGAAGTGATCTGGGCCGTCACATCACGTCTCATTGAGGAGGTCAGATCGCCGGATCAAACTCGCTGCCTGCGATCTGACCTCCTCAACTCAACGTGACACTACAATCCAGATCACTTCACTGTAGCGATAATATGTATGTATATATATTCATAGTCAGTCGGTGTTTGTTTTTCTTTGGGGGGGGGGGGTGGGTGGGAGTGGGGCAGAGGATGGGGGATATTTTGTCAGTTGAATTTATTGACGGCACCCTGCGATTCCAAATAAATGTTATGTACGTCTGCTACCCACGTGCTTGATCTCCAGTTTCACTAGATTTCCCGACAACATAACGCGATTTGTATATTGACAGTACAGCCGTCGTGGAATGGTCAAAATCCGCGTGTGGGCAGTGTTTCCCACGGACGCTTTTCTCAAGCAATAATCTGTATTTTTCAACAAATATTCAAAGAAAATTCATTCACTGAAAATTAGATGGAGATTCAATTGTCTTAGGTCGGGGTTTCACTGTTAATATCGGCGGATCTAAAGTATTGTTCCGACTGTTGCCGAATTTGAAACTGCAGTGGTGAGATCGGCAGATGCATGGTATGCAAGTACCATTGACATTTGCATGGAGGGGTCCTGGAGCATGCTTCTTCGAGAAAAGTTTCAATTAAGTTTCAAAAAGAGCTTTTGAGGATTTATTTGCATTCTCCTTTTTGAAAAAATAAGTACAACTTCATAACCGCCTCTAATGCCGAAATCGCATCATTATCCACGTGCTTGGAGTAATTCAATACTTTCTTATATTTATACGAAAGGCGACAGGCATGACCCAAACAATTATAGAGCCACAGTACAGCCGACATGGACTGGTCGTAATCCACGCGTGGGCAGTGATGTCCACGCATGCTTTTAACAGGTCATAAAAATCATCATCAGCAAAATTTTAATTATTGAAGCACCGGGTTGTACCCGGTGCTTCAGTAATTAAATTTTTGATTATTATTCCCAAAGTTAGTGTTTGGAATCTAATATCATTGCGTCCGTAAAAGATGACCACTCCACGGCGGCTGTACTCTACAGCTCAAAGCAATACTTTCAGTAAACTGTTCAACGAAATAATCAATAATAGGATTAACGTGTTTCTAGAAGAAAATAAATCGATTAGTGATAGTCAGCTTTGATTTCGGAAAGGATATTGTCCGATTGATAGTGTTTTTATCTTGAATTGAATTTTTAAAAAAACATTGTATGCTATTTTTGTGGATTTTAGGAAGGCATTCGACACCGTAGATCGTTCTATACTTTTTCACAAATTACAACAAATCGGAATCAACGGAGCAAAATTTCGAACCTTATCTTTCTCTATCAGTCGAGTTATTATATAACCAAAACAAATAAAGGCCTTGGATCACCTGAATTATCGACAACCGGAGTCAGACAGGGCTGTAACATTTCTCCCACCCTCTTTAAATTCTTTATTGGCGACGTTGGAAAAATATTTTATGAAAATTGCAGTCCTATACTTTTGAACAATTGTCAATTAAACCACCTCTTTTTCGCATGACCAGGAGCCAATACTATAAAGCTTTCACAGTTGTATTTTCAACAATTGTGTTTTCTGGTTATGACTTTAAATGGGTTGGAATGAACCATTAGCATTTTCAAAGATGTGGCAATTTACCAGTTGGCAAATTGCCATATCTTTTAAAATGCTAATGATTCATTTTAGTCAGTTATATACAATTCTAGAAAATACAATTGAGTTTTATAGTATTGGCTCCTGATATTACCATCAGACTCACCTACAGGCCCCCAAAACTGTCTTAGAAAATTGGAAGTGTATGTCTCGTTAAACAATCTGAGTATTAGCAGTGAAAAAAGTAAATGTATAATTTTGAGACCAAAAAAAAATGGTTCTCTCCAGATTTACATCTGTGCTCGATTAATCTAGAGCACGTGAATAACTATAACTATCTAGGCTTCAATTTATCTTCCAATAGCATATTACATGATGCCTAATATAAAGAGAGCCGCAAAGCCATAATGGCACTTTATTCACTTTATAAGTCATTCAAGTCTGAATTCCACCTCATCCCATTACAAATGTATTCAAAACAATCTGACAAGCTGGATAAACCCATTTTGCTCTACGGTAGTGAAATACGGGCTTTGGAATTGACTGATAAAGCTGAAAAAAACTCTCCCTGTAACAAAATGTACAGGTCAAATTCTGCAAACTTGTACTTGAAGTGACTACAAATTCATCAGTCATGCGGTCCATGCTGAATTAGGAAGATATCCAGTTACAATCGACGCTATCACGAACCAAGTCAAATATTTACACAAACCAAACTCACTGGCATTTCAAATTTTACCCAGTGAGGCATACACGGATGCGAATAACTATGAACACTTAAAACCACTCAAAATAAAAATACAGAATCTTATACAACCAGACACCGATAACCTTAATATCGGCCAGAAACATCCAAACAGACATATGTTGGAAGAGCTTCGGAGTAGCTACGAAACTAATTTGTTTTCCAGCGTTTACGACTAAGACAAAAAAAAAAACGGAAGCCAAAACAAATCAGGGACATACAGAACGTTTAACCCTTTACCCAACATAAGGGCCAAAACCAGCCAGCGCTATTCTCAAAAATCGCCAATTAATTTTCATTATTTTTTTCATTTTTTTTTCCTCAAAAACATAGGTTATGACTCCTCGTTGGAACGAGCTCGTTCCAACGAGGGGCCTTAACCTATGTTTTTGAGGGAAAAAAATGAAAAAAATTAGTTATTCAGGAATTCTTTTTGCAAGTGTCGTCTGCTTTTCCTGTTAGGTAAAGGGTTAAAGACAACTATATCATGGAGCCATACTTGATAATACTACTTCTCAGCGGGAAGCCACGACTTCAGTCGACTTCGAATCAGTAACCACAGTCTCTTAATCGATAAGGGAAGGCATTTGCAGCCTCCTATTCCGGTTAAACAGACAATTTATTAAGTTTGTGATTCGAGGGTGATTGAAGACGAGATTCACTTTGTTATGGAGTGTATCGCGTATGACAAAATGAGGAAAAATATCCTAAAAGAAATAAAGAAACTGAAAACTTTCAACATGTGGATATAAATGGGAAACTTAAGCTAATAATGCGAAACAACATCACCCGGCTATGTAATCCCATCTGTAACATGATCCAGTGTTTCTTTCAACATAGGAGAGCCCACACTGCCCAATTGGTTCTCGGATTCTATGAGCAATCAGAGGATTCTCTGTTGATATTCGTAAGTTTCTATGTTGAAGTCGTGCTTTTTCGCGCACCGGTAGAACCCGGTGCTTCAGTAATTAAAACTTTCCTGATAATGATTTTTATACCTGGTAAACGGGTGCGTGAATATCATTGCCCACTCATGGATTACGACCAGTCCACAACAACTGTACTTTCTCCTCCAATACCGAGATGAGTCGAAGAGCCATGCGACCATTACTCTTAAAAGCAAGTGTTCTCATTGCACTTTAGTTCATTTGAAGAAATTATCATCCACGTTTCTCAGCACATTACTAACACTCCCATCTTACAACCGACAGGACGCCTAATTTGCATAATTTATGCAAGGGAGAAAAAGCCGCGCAGTGTGTTATGCACATTATACAGTTCTTCTTCATGCCGAAAATAATCCAAATCCAAATCACAGATAGGAAGTTCTTGCTTAAAAACTGATTGCTATTTTTGGGACAAGATGGCGACCAGCGTCCATTTTTGATAACAATCAAACTTCGAAATGCAAATTTGCTCGTCCTCTTGACAATAAGCGCCGTTGAATTAAATTTCATAACAACTGAGCATGTCATTGAATTAATTTAATTCTGGTGATTTTTTTAGGTCTCCAGGCGGACAAATTTACAAAGTAAAATTGCAAGTTAATTTACATGATTTTTGTACGAGAGGAAAACCCGTATACTCACTATGTTGCAGAGCTTATATTTCGACGGGAATCCGAGAATCGATTCACGCAAAGATTCGCGCAACAAAGCCAGCAAGAATCCAATGTACATTCCCGTTGCACGTCTGCTAGGATTTGCGTGAAAAGATGTAAATCAATTTAACCCTTTACCTAACACAACGGGAGCAAAAAACAATACAAGGCTGACATGACCTGAAAAATCCTGACACTTTGTGAATAAAATTGTACAAATATGGCTGTCATTGGAACCGGCTCAATGAGCCGGTTCCAATGACATCTATATTTGTAAGGGTTTATTGGTAAATGTTGTTTATTTTTTTTTTTAAATCAGTTGATGTTTTAAAAATTAAATGGCTGAGTTGGGTGAAGGGTTAACATGTGGTATCAGTATACAACAGGAGTTCAGCCATGGTGGTCCTGGACACTCAGAGCAGGTACAATTCGCGCAACCATTTTCGCGATAATCCAAATGAATTCTCTCAAATTAAGATGAAATATAAGCCCTGATCAGATGCTGTGTATATTATGCTAGTTGTTCTCTATGCCAAATATAACCAAAATCAAAATCACCGTTATTGCTTAAAAAGCATATTAGCTATTTTAGGATCAAAATGGCCTCTGGTGTTCATTTTGTTATGACTGCCAAACTCCAAAACATTATATCCCATTCCTCTTGTCAGTACACACCATTGAATTTAGTTTCATAACAAATGGTCTCGAATTAATTCAGTTTGGTGATTTGGGTGATTTTATTGTTTTTCGTGTACAGACGGGTGGTTTAGCCCTTTACCTAACATGAAAAGCAGACGACACTTGCAAAAAAATTCTTGAATAACTTATTTTTTTCAATTTTTGTCTCAAAAACATAGGTTAGACCCCTAATTGGAACGAGCTCGACGTGGATGATTTAGAGATAATACACTCTCCACGTACTCTACCTGACTACGTGCCAGCCAAAAAGCCCTCTTCTCAATTTTCGCAGATTAGACCCTGTTCACCAACAGAGAAGTGGAATCACGGACACATCACAGCTTTCTCATTTGGATGTGACCGAATGGCTGATTACCAGTCCAGATAGACATGTTCGTGGTATGGGTCATCAACTAAAATGAGGCTTGAGATATGTTCCGTCACATCCCTGAAACCATTCTCCATTAGATGGATGTCAAGATCTTGCCTACTGTGGGTACTAGTGCCAGATGTAGGTAATCACCGGTTACTGTCTAACTAAAGAAATATGTGTACTACTATTAAAACGGTTAACGTAGACCCCAAGGCCATTGACGAAGCTCTCTCCGAGCTTGTCAAAGCTCTTTAACTTCAGTCATGCCAGGTTAAGGGCAAAAATATGCAGTCTCTCATCCACCCACCCAGTAGCCATGGGTGGGCTTGGCTTGTAGGAAGGAAGAATGACCACATAATCTTAGTTGATACCACGTTCGTGATGCTTCTAAAAACCATATAAAGAGGAAATACCAGATTCCCATTCTTCTATAAGCCCCCACCCTCACACACACACACACAAACACACACACACACACACACACACACACACACACACACACACACACACATCCGGCCACCCCGAAGAATACCAGAATACCAGAAGAAGAATAGCCAAAAACTGATAACCAAACAAATTTACCATCATACAACTATAATTTTCTTAGGCAAATGAAATTAGCAGACCGCTTTAGAAACTCCAGCGGTCGGAAACTTCCTTTTACAGAATCATCTGGTTGGTCACCTCCAGATAGTGAAGTAGATCCCGAAATTATTGAGGCTAGCAAACGAATCATCCAAAAGGTGTTCAGCATGAACATACTCTCCGATACAGACAATTTAACAGCTGGTGAACGGAGAGCCCTCACGAAACTCCGGAAAAATAAGAAATTAGTAATTAAACCAGCCGACAAAGGTGGGTCGCTAGGTGTTCTATCTCGGGATAATTATATAAAGGAAGCCATGAGACAACTCAGCAATACTAAACATTATAAGAAAATAGATTCACTTATTTGGCCTAGTAATATCGAAAAATTCAATAAGATCTTAAAATTTCTCCTCGACGAAGGTCACATTACCAAAAAACAATTGAAATATTTAACAGCTAAGCTCAGTGCTCAAACAAGACAATTTTATATCGTACCAAAGATCCACAAGGACCGTTCTTCATGGACGGATGACTTAACTCCACCCGGGAGGCCAATTGTATCAGATTGTAATTCGGAATCTTATGCGATCTCGGAATTAATTGATTATCATCTGAAACCTATAGCAAATAGACATCCGAGCTATCTAAAAAATACACAGGATTTCCTGTCAAAAATTACGAAATTGAAAATATCGAAAAATGCAATTCTGGCTACTTTGGATATCGACAGTATGGTAAGTTTGGATCGATCCGCAAGTATACAGAAGTTTCCTTGGCTACGAATCGAAATTAAGTATTTTTATTGTTTACTAATCATATATATTTCATTTTCAGGTTATTTTATTCAACTTTGTGGGGAGGTAGTTTAGTATAGTGACTGGGACAAAGTTAGGAGATCTTAAATAAAAC
This sequence comes from Pictodentalium vernedei, assembly GCA_031216915.1. Classification (NCBI taxonomy): domain Eukaryota; kingdom Metazoa; phylum Mollusca; class Scaphopoda; order Dentaliida; family Dentaliidae; genus Pictodentalium; species Pictodentalium vernedei. Next base: position 379,462,831 of record CM062297.1, read on the forward strand.
TGTGAGCGCTAAGTTGTCGAACGGTTCGTCGTGTTGCCTTTTGTCGCGTGTTTACAGTTTTCCCTGTCCGATCGTGTAATTTTGTTTTGATGATGGCGAGCAAGTCTGTTCAAACGGAGGTAAGTATGGAGGTAAATACGTGTAACATCGCGGTCCAGGTCAACGGTGCCAACGGGGTAAGTATTGGTGTGCAGACAGAGGTCACTGGGGGTGTCGGTCAGAGCCGGGTTGGTGGGGCCACCGATGGCGATATTGGGCTTGAAGTTTGTAAACAGTGTTCTATGATGTATGGGGACTGTCGTTCGATGGGATATGGAGAGGTATGTGCAAACTGTCAGGAAATCCTCCGCCTACTTGAGACAATTGTTGAGTTTGAGGGGGAGATTGCTGAGCTGAAGGGAAACTTGGTAGGGCGGGGCTGTCTGGAGTTACGCCTGTGAAAGTAGCTTTCCGAGAAGGATGGATGGTTGTCGGTGGTTCCAAGAGGAAACATGGGGGTAGAACCTTTGATGTGAATGAGATAGGTGATGAGGTGGGGGCTGCTAGAAAAATACGTAGGACAGATGAGGGGGGCCCAAGCCGGAGCAATGCTGTAAAGCGTTTGGCGTGGACTATCAAAAGTGGTAGGAAAGGGGGGCCAGAGAAGCAGGTAGATAGGGGTGTAAAGCCCAAAGGCAGTGGGGAGTGCAGCACCAGAAACAGATTTGATGTGCTCGATTCGGAAGAGTCAGAGGAGGGGATGGAGGTAGTTGCAACAGATAGTAGCTTGGGGTCTAGGCCAGGAAAAAGGAGGAGGGATCCGGGAGAAGACCAGGGGAGTAGTCCAGGTAGTTCAGGGCCTGGAAAGAGACGGAGGGACAAGGATAGGAGTAATCCTAGGTCAAAGATACCGATACCGATAGTGATTCCGAGTGGGGCTGCTGGAGAGGAAGAGGACGCTGTAAACAATAGGAGACTAGAGGAGATAAATAGGGCGAGGGCCAAAAGTAAGTTGGTGGTTGCGGGAAGTAGCATAGTTCGGGGGATCGACAAGGTTGTCTGTGGTCCGGACAGTAAAAATAGAACAGTTCTGTGCTTTCCGGGGGCTAAAGTGGAGGACCTGAGGAATAGAGTGGACGGTATTGTAGCTGGGTCGGGGCCTGATCCGGTAGTGGTATTACATGTGGGGTCCAATAACATCAGGGAGAGGAAATCAGTTCGTTTTGGTGGACACATACAAGGACCTAATTAGTAAGCTACTTACCAGGAATGCTCGGATCATCGTTTCAGGGGTGCTCCCCGTTATGGGTGGTGGGAATGAGAGGAACTCGCGGATTATGGCACTAAACGAGGAGCTGGAAGAGCACTGCAAAGACTTGGGAATACATTTCATTGACCACTGGGATTCATTCTGGGGACAAGGAGAGTTGTATGGGCGAGACGGATTGCATTTACGTAGGATGGGTACAGACCTGTTGGGCCAAAAAATTTTACAGGTGGCTGGGCCTTTTTTGGAGAAAAGGGGGGTAGGGGACCACAGCCGATAACCCAGAGGGGCACAAATGCTGGGAACATAGGAAGAACAACAAACATGCACAACACAGGGACATACCAGGGGTATAATAATGTGCCAGTGAGAACAAAAAAACAAAGATTCATTAAGTTTGGGTACTGCAACATCCAGGGTATGCACAAAAAAGGAAGCGAAATATCAACAATGATGGACGAAGGAGACTTCGATATAATGGGTCTAAGTGAGACGTGGATACGACGGGATGAGCGGGTTGATCAGATGAAGGGTTGCGTGTGGATAGGAGCTGGGCGAACTGAGGGTCAGAAACGGGGTGGGGGTGTTGGCATCTACGCTAAAGAGGAATTACAGCCCTCATTGATTACAGATCTCACAGAAGCAAGGACTCAGATTCCAGTATCCAACGAAATAGTCTGGGCAAAAATCAAGTTAGGAAGCAGGAGTGTTGCCGTTGGTGTTGTATACTTAGCAGTGGAGGGAAGTAAGCCCGAGTGGAATGATTCAATATATACAACTCTTAGATCGAATATCACAGAGCTTGAAAGCAGAGGGTTCAGTATTGTCCTAATGGGGGACTTCAATGGGCACATCGGGGATAAGGAGGAGGGCATACAGGGAGGTGATAGGAAAATTAACACGAATGGGAGGAAGATGTTGGACCTATCAAAAGAGCTTGGTTTAAAGATCCTGAACAGGGATGCGAAATGTGAGGGTAAATGGACCTGGGAGAGGAACGATAAGAAAACAATAATTGATTATATACTCACTGACGTTAGCGTATGGAGGGAGGTTATAGATGTAGAAATAGATGACGAGGGAAAAAATGACTTGGGTAGTGATCACAACCTGATAACAGTTAAGATTATGGGCAAAAAGACGAATAGAGACAGAAATACCTTCAAGGAAGTTTGGGGACTAAAACAAGGAGCCGACTGGAAGCAGTTTCGGGAAAAACTAAAACCAAGTCTTGAATGTATACCTAGGGATGCAAATGTCCAGAGTATTTCAGATGGCATAGTAAATAGCCTAACAGAGGCAGGGAAGGATTGTATAGGAAGGGTGAGGGTCCCAACGAGAGAGCTCGGATACAGGGTTAACGAGGGACTGAAAAAGGCTATAAAAGAAAGGAAGGTAAAATGCGCTGCTTACAGAAGAAGTAGGAAGCTTAAAGGGGTGGATAACAATGACACGAGACTAATGAAAGGAGAATATGAACTGGCACGGAAAAAGGTGAATGAGATAAAGAATAATAATAGGAAGGAGCGCAATTGCAGTCTTGCCAGAACAATAAAGAAAACGGGGGGTTCGAGCTCAAACGTATTCTGGAACTGGGTAAATAAACGGGGGAAAAGTAGTGTGCAGAGTATCAAAGTGGATGGGGAAAGTACAGAAGATAAAGGCCGTATCGCTTCAGAGTTAGTCAAGCACTGGGAAAAGATAAACGATAGGCGATGGGGCAGTGGGTCCCCACCAAAAAGAAATACACTGGTGGAGGAGAACCTATCCAATCGTGTATGTAGCGAAATAACGGCAGAAGAAGTGCGGAACGTGGTCTCGAAATTAAAAAATGGTAAAGCGGGAGGGACTGATGAAATTCCGAACGAATTCCTCAAAAATGGAGGGGAGGCACTTATTGAAGTCCTGACAAACCTTTTCAACCTGGCTCTGCGAAAGCAAAAGGTCCCCAGAGAGTGGAGGGAAAGTAAGGTGTCGTTCATACACAAAAAGGGGGATAAGGAAGTTCTAGATAACTATAGGGGGATATCAGTTAGTAGTAACATCGGAAAAGTATTCTGTAAGGTCATATACGGTAGACTTGAGGAAGTTATTGAAGAGAAAGGTTTTTTAGGAGAAATTCAAAATGGTTTCAGGAAAGGTCGAAGAGTCACTGATCACCTATTTACACTCACCCAACTGATAGAATCAACAAAGGCTGAAAAGAAAAAGATATTTCTGGCATTTCTAGATGTGAAAAAAGCGTACGACCGAGTGTGGAGGGAAGGTATGTGGCGAAAGCTCGAGGGCATCGGACTGGGGGTGACTTTGTGGGAATCATGAAAGCACTGTATACAGATGTGCAAAGCCAACTCAATCTAGGGAGTATCACTACAAAACGAGTCCCTATGGATATAGGCCTCAAGCAGGGGTGTATCTTTTCACCGATTTTGTTTGCATTGTATGTTAAAGATTTAGGGGACGAACTAATTCAGAGTGCGGAGGGGGTAAATGTTGGAGACATAAAGGTACCAGGCTTATTCTTTGCGGACGACATGGTGTTAATGTCTAGAACTGAACAGGGGCTAGAGAAATTGCTGGAAATTGTTGGTAGATATGGGAACACTTGGCGGCTCGAACTAAATGAAAATAAAAGCAAGGTAATACCCGTTGGACGCAAGGTAGATATGACGAAGAGATGGAGAGTGGGGGAGTTCTCAATCCCCGAAGGGGAAAGCAAACAAATCACTGTAGGAGAAACGGGAGAGTATGAGTATCTAGGGGTAAGCATAAATATAACGGGAAGAGGGGTGTACAGAAATTACTCAGCCAAACTGATTCTGAAGGGGAAAAGAATTCTGAACCAACTAAAACTTTTAGGGAAAAATAGTTTCAACAAGGTCTTTGTGGGGAAAACACTGTGGGAGAGGGTGGGTTTACCAAGTATAACGTATGGCACGGACGTGATTCCATTAAACCAAACCGTTATTAAGAAGTTGGAAAGTACTCAGAATGAGCTGGCAGATGGATAACAGGGTCGAGTAATGCTGCAGCTTTGGAAGCAATAAGGGGGGAGCTTGGGTGGATGAAAATCAAGGACAGGGTAGATTTGGGAAAACTGTGTTACTTTAACTACTTGAGAAACCTGCCTGACAACCGGTGGTGCAAACTGATGCTCGATACCATTTGGAATTCTAATATAGATGCGGGGTGGTCAAAACATGTGAGGGAACTAATGGACAGTTACTCTATAGAGGTCACAAACATAGAAGTAGGAATGAAAGAAGGCAAAAGGTTTGTCAAAGAGAGAGTCATGGAAGATTGCAATCGAAACTGGCGAGCAGGGGTTAGCGTGAAAAGATCACTGCAGGGGTTACAATATAAAGAAAAGCCAGCTTTTGAGAAGTACCTAGATGGCACCTTTGGAGGGTCACTGCTGTTCAAACTGAGATCAAGATCACTGGAGCTTCGGGGGAAAATTGGGAGAGATGGAGAAAAGGGATGCCAAATGTGCCACTCTGGAGTAGTGGAGACCCTGGAACATTTTCTCTTGGAATGCCCACAGTATATACCTCATAGAATAAAATTTACTGGAAGAATAATGCAGAAGTGGGGTGAAGAAACAAAGGATAGATGGCTGAAGGGGGACACGAGGGAGAGGGTAGGAATGCTTATTGAAGAAATTGAAAAAGAGGAAGTGAGGGACACTATTAAGCAGTTTATATCTGAATGCTGGGAGGAGAGGAGGGGAAGAGGGGGTGGCGTGCAGGGGGAATGATGGCCTTCTCTTATGAGGACCGCGACAAATCAGCGGCTGGCCAAAGAGTTATTATTATTGTAATTCGGAATCTTATGCGATCTCGGAATTAATTGATTATCATCTGAAACCTATAGCAAATAGACATCCGAGCTATCTAAAAAATACACAGGATTTCCTGTCAAAAATTTCGAAATTGAAAATATCGAAATATGCAATTCTGGCTACTTTGGATATCGACAGTATGTATACGAACATTGATATTGATAAAGGTGTTAAATCAGTTAAAATGCATTTGAAAAATATCCGGATGCGAAACGCCCGGATGAACAAATTTTGGATCTTTTAGAGCTGAGCTTAAAAGGTAATGACTTTCAATTCAATGGAGAATATTTTCTACAAATAATGGGTTGTCCTATGGGCAAAAGATTCAGTCCTAATTTTGCAAGCATTTATGTAGCGGAATGGGAGGAAAATGCCTTAAGCAAATGTGCAAAGCATCCTCTCGTATATCTCAGGTATTTAGATGACATTTTTATTATTTGGGAACATTCAAAAGAAGATTTTGATGAATTTTTAGAAATTTTGAACAATCACGATCCAAATATTAAATTGAAAGCTACTATCAGTGAAAATTCTGTTGATTTTCTCGATGTGACCGTGTATAAAGGCAAGCAATTTCAGGCGTCTGGTCATTTAGATTATAAAGTGTATTTTAAACCAACTGATTCACATCAGTTGTTGCACACAAAATCATTTCATCCTCAACATACATTTAAAGGTATCATCAAATCACAACTCATTCGTTTCCACCGCAATTCAAGTGATAAGGTAAATTTCAATGAGGCTTGTTCTACTCTATTTGGCGCCCTCAGGTCGAGAGGGTACTCGCTGCGCCTCTTGCGTAGCCTGAAATCCCAAACCCTGAAAAAGCTCGAAAGTCCAGCTGAAACTACCGATTTCGAACCACTGAAGATTGAACACAACAGACCGTTGCAGAACGGTAGTGGCGCGGTATTTAATTGCAAAAAGCCTCGTTGTAGACTGCATACTTTTATGCCTGATCAGAAAGAGGAATTTTCCTCCGAACAAACGAAAAATCATTATCAGATCCGTAACCCCCTCCATTGTGATTCACCAAACATTATTTACCTTATCACTTGTAAGCGATGTCGGAAACAGTATGTTGGTCAAAGTCAAAATCCTTTTCGAGAACGTGCTACTAGACACAAACAGGATATAAAACATAATGCTGATGCCCCAGTAGCACAACATTTTAACCTTCCTGGCCATTCCTTGGACGATTTCGAAATCCATCCTATTGAACAACCACCAATTAAAGACACATTAGAAGAAACGGATGAATTTAGAAAAAAACGTGAAGCTTTTTGGATCAATACGCTTCAAACCCTCTGGCCATTTGGTATGAACATATCAGAGGGCGAATGCGAAAGGAGGTCCATCATTCCTTTCACTTTAACGTACAACAGAATGAATATCGAAATAGCAAAAATGTTAAAAGATGAATTCAATTTTACCAATGCTAAATTAAATAAACCTTTGAATCTTCGACCTGTCATCGCCTATAAGAAAAACAAAAGCTTGCGTAACATCCTTGTAAGGACTAAATTAGAGCCCATCAATGAATAACATCAATTATTGCCAGTCAGTTTAACCAGTTCCAAAGCTCATCACTTAGTTTAAATCAATTTTGTGTAATTTTTTGTCATGTTTGAAACCCATCAGGGTTCAGTAAATGAAAACAATTTTTCGGCGGCATATTAAAAGAAAAAAACGTTTCAGTATGAAATGTCTGTGCCAGTGCGATTTTTTAACCTCAAACACACACAGGCGAGTGACAGAGTTCATATATGCCCAAAAACAAAATAGGTTCTAATTTCAATCATGTGTATGTATTTCCTAAATAAAATTATTATTTATTTATTTATATATTTATTTATTGATTATTTTTATTATTTTTAAATTTTTTTATTAATTTATTTATTTATTTATTTATTTATTTATTTATTTATTTATTTATTTATTTATTTATTTATTTGGTTGATTCATTTATTTAAATTATTATTATTATTTTTATTTTTTATTTTTCATACCTTTCACACAATGTAGAGGTTCAGAAGGTAAAACACACAATTTCTACGTGGTGTAAAATATTTTCCGTCATAAACCTCCGTCGGGGGATATTCGTTCCAACTGATAACATTCGTGAGGCATCATGATCTTTGGCGTTATTTTTTCATTTATTTCTTTAGTCTCAATATATTTTATCAAACCATTTTTTCATATTATTTTCACATACTTCTGAAGCCAGTAAAGCAAACCGCTCCCGATTGGTTTTACTTAAATCAAAGCCAACCAATAGGGCTTCATGGGGTCAGTAAAGCAAACCACTCACTGACTGATTAAAATTCAATGGAAGCCAATCAATAGGGCTTCATCTAATTTGTTTGGACGACACAAACTGAGTTGTGAAAAACAAACTTGGGACATCTCAGATTGAAAAGAATTAATTAGATGAGTGACATTTGTCAGCTTGTTACCGAGTTTAATTATGTACTGAGCTGTGAAAAACACCCCCAGCCTACATATGGATATATACCATACATGCCCTCCCAAAGTTGGAATGATCTAGTTCAATCTCAGCGGCAATCACCTCTGCGTTGAGACAGCAAAGTCTTTGAATTCTTTGTGAAAAATCACAAACACTGTATTTTCTTAGGTGATTTCAATGCCAAACATCAGGTTTTCGGATGCAATAAAACGGAGCCCAATGGCGACGCTCTCTTCAATATCATCGAACAATTTGATCTTTTTGTATTAAATAACGACCACGACATTACTCACGTCAGTAACAACACCCTCCACCAATCCGACATCCTTGACCTAATTATAACCAGTAAATCACTAACTAATCAAATGCAAGACATATATGTGGGGGACGATGATTTAGGTAGCGACCACCTGCCTGTTCATGCTACATTACACGGTTGCAGCGGACCCGCAAGATACCCCACAATGAGGAGGAGGAATCTATCCAAAATTGACTGGGACCTCTTCAGAAAAATAATTCAGGTTAAAATAAACAAAAACGACCCAATGAATACCTGCGAGCTCGAGCAAGCATGTACCAATCTCAGTGAAGTCATTAACAACACTCTTGATGAGATTTGTCCCAAACAGACAGTTAAACCGCGGGCCAACAGAATAACTGAAACCACACTCCAAATAATAAAACAAAAAAGAAAGGCCTTCCGTGCATACAAATCAGAAAAACTTCCAACTAAAAAGGTCGAACTTAAAGCCGTGTATAATCGCCTCCACGGCGAAGTTAAAAAAGCAATAGCAAACGACAATCGCGTGAGATGGAAAAAAGCAACGGAAAATCTAAATGGACTCAGGGAGACTAAAAAGTTTTGGGATACTTTTAAAACCCTTACTGGACAAAAACATAAAGACGCTAACAGTAAGGCACTAAAGATCAACGATGGAACTATGGCCCTGGATGACAAGGCGAAGGCTAGCGCCTTTGCTGAGCTCCTTAAGAAATATCATCGTCCACATGAGGGCGATAGGTTTGATGACGAGTTCAAAGAAAAAGTAAACAAATTTGTTCAAGACAACAAGACAACGTTTAACGATGCCAACTTCAGCCAAACGCCCGAGGACGGGGATGGCCATGAACTCACGGAACCGATAAGCAAAGAAGAAGTGGCTAACACAATTAAAAAATGTAAGTCTTCTTCTTCCCCAGGAGGGGACGAGGTCTCATACAAAATCCTGAAACAATGTCCCAACACTTTTTTCGGTAGACTCACTAACCTCCTAAACTGCTGTCTCTCTAGTGGATACTTCCCAAAATGTTGGAAAGTAGCTACAGGAGTCATGATACCCAAACCCGACAAGGATTTGAGCAACCCAGCTAATTACCGCCCAATCAGCCTACTCAGCTGTATTGGAAAAATTTTCGAACGGATTCTCACGACTAGACTCCGCAGCCATCTCGAATCAATCAGCTTTTTCAACAAGTGGCAAAGGGCATACAGGAGCCAAAGAGAGGGAACAGAGCATGTTTATAGACTGGTAGATTATATGAAAACGGCGTTCAGTCAAAATGAAATAGGAACCGCGCTATTACTCGACGTAGAAAAAGCGTTTGACTCTGTCTGGCACAATGGCATGAGATACAAACTAGCTAAAATGGGGCTACCTACCAAAATTCTAAGGATCATATCATCATTTTTATCTGATCGAAAAATCAAAGTGAGAGTCAACCGCGAAGTGTCAGCCGAGGTAAAACTCGAAGCGGGCACTCCACAGGGTTCGGTCCTCAGCCCGCTTCTATTTATAATATATGTGAATGACATTGACAAACTAGGGAAGAACCATGTTGAGCTATCTCAATTCTCAGACGACAAAGGAATGTGGACGGCCAGTAAGTCTGGAAACATAATACAAAACCGCCTGCAGGATACCATCCGCGACCTGCAAGACTGGTGCGCTCTGTGGCTCATCAAGCTAAATGCCACGAAAACACAAAGAATCACATTCTATAAAAAACAAAGGAAAAAGCCTGTCCCTAATATTGAGCTTAAGCTTTACGATCATAAACTTGAAGCTAGTAATGAGGCAAAGTTTCTGGGATTCAACCTGGATAGCAGTCTCAATCTAAACAATCACATAAACCCAGTCACCGTCAAAGCCACTAAACGCATCAATTTCCTGAAAATGATCAGAGGTAAAAATTGGGGAGCCAATAAAGAAATTCTCCTCAATCTTTACAAATCATATATACGCCCAGTACTAGAGTATGGGGCCATAATAACAAGTGACCTGAATAAAACCAACATTGAAAAACTACAACGGGTCCAAAATCATGCCTTGCGCGTGGCTCTGCGCAAGCCCACGTGGACATCGATAAAACAACTTCACGAGATAGCAAAAATAGACACTATAGCAATGCGCTTAAAAGATCTTCAAAGCAAAACTCTAAATAGACTTCAAGACAGCGAATTAATAATAGAACTCAATGCGCATCGCGTCCTCAATAGGAAAACTAAATAATCTGGGGCATGTCTATCGAAAGGGTTAAAGATTACATCATTGTGATGGGGTGAGCCAGTTATTATGTGACCTAAATTTAGAACTGGCTGCGGGTGACACGATACGCACGAAAGCTTGCCTCTGTTACCAGTGGGAGTTGCAAACAGCGAGGAAAATCTCCACCTGCTGCCGGGTCTCCCCTCCTTGAGATATAAATCTCGGGGAAAAAATGCTGGCTTCCCCATCCAAAAGGACGGAAAAGGTGTAAATTAAAAACCGAATTGCTCTAATTTCCAGCTCTCTATCTTTTCTCCCTCCTCTATCTCATCAGACACACGACCAAACTGAATGACATACTATGAGGGATTGAAACAATCCTCAAGCAAAGATGTGCAGAAAACCTAACAAGACCAAGGCAAGGATTGAAACAATCTTGCCAGCAAACAGCCCTTTTAAGGGCTTTTTTTTTGGGGGGGGGGGGGGGGGGGGTGGAGGTCATTTGGAATTCCCGAAGGATAACCAGATACCTCAAAATCACATACGGCATCCTATCTCCCAGAAGGCTTGATGGATGACTCCCGGTTTTTTTCAAACTAAACTGTTGGAGCTTTCTCCATTCCTTTTTTGTAACCGCTATGGTCATATACCGGGGTCGCTACCAAACCGGCGTTGCTGTTTGGTTTTCTTTTTTCCTTTTCCCTTAAAATTGCCATCGCACAACATTATATTCTGGCTCGCCACCATGGTGGGACTCAAACCTCTACCATCGCCAGGCTGGAACCGAATAGAGCCCACTCTCCAATAGTTTTAATGGCTTTGAGGGTTTGGTCTTTGACAATCTATCACTCCAATGCAAACTGCCAGGAATTCTAACCGCGTGCATACCCCTTCAGACCCCATTTGAGGCAATAGGAAAGCTAGGCCTGTGTGATCCAAGATCCAAGTGAAATAAAATAAGGCTAACCGGGTCGCAAGGGATTTGTAAATCCCACATCGTCCCTGCGCGCCTTCGGCGCGCTAAAACCTTTCATTCATTCATTCAAAGTTGGAATCATTTTCCTCAAAGTCTCTTTGAAAAAGCCAAACCAAGCGAAACGCGTCGAGACAGACGGATTATTTTCTACCTTTGCTGAAGACTGCAACCAATCCAGGTATCTTCTTTAATAGGTAATATCTAATTTTCCAATTTTATTTATTTCATCACTTTTATATTTTATTTATACTTAATTCAGCTACTTTCTTTAACAATGGCAAGAAAAGGGCAGAGGCATCAGAGGCAGAGAGTTGCCCAGTCCGGAACTGGCCAGGAACTATCGTTCCAGGCTTATTCTAGGCTGGTCAAGGCTTTGTTTCAGGCGCTTCAATGTTTGCACCACATTGGGCTATTAGAGCACCATTTGGCAAATCGGGATTTCCCGAAACAGCTGGAGAAGAAAGTAGAGGAGTTAGGTGGCTTTCTAAAGCCAGCTCTTCCCACCCCACACATTTTTTCTGTTTTTCGACAGATTAGTGTGGGATGGGCTAATCAAACGTTAAATGCTTTAGTTGAGCATTATAAGATAAATTTAAACCAGTTGAAGTCTAAGATAACTTTGGCTATGCGACCACATCCTGGACTCGAAAAAATAGACTTCAACAGCGCTTCGGCGCGTGCCTTGATCTTGGCTAAAAAGAACTTTAAAAATAAGTTGACAGATAAGACGATTTCGGCCTATGAGTCTTACATTTCGGAACTTCGCCCAGCGTCTGGAGTAAGGAACAAAACGGGAGGGAGCAAGCAAACTCCGGCCCGTGTTGTCCCTCTACCCCAACGCGAAAAGCAAAATAAGAAAAGATCAAGGCAAAGCACTTCTCCCTCTTCTTTTCCTTCTACTTCTTTCTCGCAGAGTAAGCGCCTCAATTTGCAAACATCTCCGGTCCATATTGTGACTGAAGATGCTCGCAAATTGAGTAACGCTGTCTCGCCTCGTCTTGCTCCTCTACCTCCTACTCCTCCTCAGCCTTTCTTCTCTGGTTCTCCTAGTGCTCTCACTAGAACTCCTCCTCTTCCTTCTGTTTCTTCTCCTGCTTCTGTTTCCTCTCCGGCTTCTGTTTCTTCTGCCCCTTCTCCTGCCTCTAGTGTGGTTCAACCAGGTATATCGTACTCAGAGAAAGTCAAATCACCGAGCCGCAACTCGGGCCGCTCATTTGATTCTAAATTCTCCCAGTTTCGGCATAAAAGCGGAGTTAATTTTGACAAAAGGAATTGGCGCCTCCCCGATGTTTGTAAAAACATCCTTATGATTGGAAGTTCAAATTTAGGACGCATTGATCGAAATCCCCATCCGGACATCCAGGTGGAGTGTTACCCCGGCGCCAAATTCAATCATCTGCGCTCTATGTTTAAAGGGCACAGAGGCCAGTCCAGTCCCCAAAAAATATTATTAAATATTGGCGTGAATTCTCGAAACGATAATTCTGATCTCGTAGTTAAGCAGTTGCGGAATATGCTTTGCGATATTAGGGTCAAGTTTAGATCAGCAAAAATTTATTTCGCTGAACTAAACTTTTCGCAAAAACTCCCTCAGGCTGAGAGGAGAACCCTGAGCATCATCAACGAAACCATTCGGAAAGTGAAGGACGTTAACGTTATACCAAAAATTGATGACGCGAGGTTTGATGTTGCTCAGGATTTAATCCATTGGACCACGAGAACCGCCAATATTATGTACGATCACTGGTTGAACCACCTGAATTTAAACTAAGTAAAGGCAAAGGTAACAGCCGCCTAACAGATGTGGGATTAGGAACTAATGTGGTTAACCTGTCTGGCACCAATGACCTAACAACCCAAGAGAAATCACTTTTAGATCGCGGTTTAACTTTTGTACCAGCACCAAAGCCAAAAACTGATAACCAAACAAATTTACCATCATACAACTGTAATTTTCTTAGGCAAATGAAATTAGCAGACCGCTTTAGAAACTCCAGCGGTCGGAAACTTCCTTTTACAGAATCATCTGGTTGGTCACCTCCAGATAGTGAAGTAGATCCCGAAATTATTGAGGCTAGCAAACGATACATCCAAAAGGTGTTCAGCATGAACATACTCTCCGATAAAGACAATTTAACAGCTGGTGAACGGAGAGCCCTCACGAAACTTCGGAAAAATAAGAAATTAGTAATTAAACCAGCCGACAAAGGTGGGTCGGTAGTTGTTCTATCTCGGGATAATTATATAAAGGAAGCCATGAGACAACTCAGCAATACTAAACATTATAAGAAAATAGATTCACTTATTTGGCCTATTAATATCGAAAAATTCAATAAGATCTTAAAATTTCTCCTCGACGAAGGTCACATTACCAAAAAACAATTGAAATATTTAACAGCTAAGCTCAGTGCTCAGACAAGACAATTTTATATCCTACCAAAGATCCACAAGGACCGTTCTTCATGGACGGATGACTTAACTCCACCCGGGAGGCCAATAGTATCAGATTGTAATTCGGAATCTTATGCGATCTCGGAATTAATTGATTATCATCTGAAACCTATAGCAAATAGACATCCGAGCTATCTAAAAAATACACAGGATTTCCTGTCAAAAATTTCGAAATTGAAAATATCGAAAAATGCAATTCTGGCTACTTTGGATATCGACAGTATGTATACGAACATTGATATTGATGAAGGTGTTAAATCAGTTAAAAATGCATTTGAAAAATATCCGGATGCGAAACGCCCGGATGAACAAATTTTGGATCTTTTAGAGCTGAGCTTAAAAGGTAATGACTTTCAATTCAATGGAGAATATTTTCTACAAATAATGGGTTGTCCTATGGGCAAAAGATTCAGTCCTAATTTTGCAAGCATTTATGTAGCGGAATGGGAGGAAAATGCCTTAAGCAAATGTGCAAAGCATCCTCTCGTATATCTCAGGTATTTAGATGACATTTTTATTATTTGGGAACATTCAAAAGAAGATTTTGATGAATTTTTAGAAATTTTGAACAATCACGATCCAAATATTAAATTGAAAGCTACTATCAGTGAAAATTCTGTTGATTTTCTCGATGTGACCGTGTATAAAGGCAAGCAATTTCAGGCGTCTGGTCATTTAGATTATAAAGTGTATTTTAAACCAACTGATTCACATCAATTGTTGCACACAAAATCATTTCATCCTCAACATACATTTAAAGGTATCATCAAATCACAACTCATTCGTTTCCGCCGCAATTCAAGTGATAAGGTAAATTTCAGTAGGGCTTGTTCTACTCTATTTGGCGCCCTCAGGTCGAGAGGGTACTCGCTGCGCCTCTTGCGTAGCCTGAAATCCCAAACCCTGAAAAAGCTCGAAAGTCCAGCTGAAACTACCGATTTCGAACCACTGAAGATTGAACACAACAGACCGTTGGAGAACGGTAGTGGCGCGGTATTTAATTGCAAAAAGCCTCGTTGTAGACTGCATACTTTTATGCCTGATCAGAAAGAGGAATTTTCCTCCGAACAAACGAAAAATCATTATCAGATCCGTAACCCCCTCCATTGTGATTCACCAAACATTATTTACCTTATCACTTGTAAGCGATGTCGAAAACAGTATGTTGGTCAAAGTCAAAATCCTTTTCGAGAACGTGCTACTAGACACAAACAGGATATAAAACATAATGCTGATGCCCCAGTAGCACAACATTTTAACCTTCCTGGCCATTCTTTGGACGATTTCGAAATCCATCCTATTGAACAACCACCAATTAAAGACACATTAGAAGAAACGGATGAATTTAGAAAAAAACGTGAAGCTTTTTGGATCAATACGCTTCAAACCCTCTGGCCATATGAACATATCAGAGGGCGAATGCGAAAGAAGGTCCATCATTCCTTTCACTTTAACGTACAACAGAATGAATATCGAAATAGCAAAAATGTTAAAAGATGAATTCAATTTTACCAATGCTAAATTAAATGAACCTTTGAATCTTCGACCTGTCATCGCCTATAAGAAAAACAAAAGCTTGCGTAACATCCTTGTAAGGACTAAATTAGAGCCCATCAATGAATAACATCAATTATTGCCAGTCAGTTTAACCAGTTCCTAAGCTCATCACTTAGTTTAAATCAAGTTTGTGTAATTTTTTGTCATGTTTGAAACCCATCAGGGTTCAGTAAATGAAAACAATTTTTCGGCGGCATATTAAAAGAAAAAAACGTTTCAGTATGAAATGTCTGTGCCAGTGCGATTTTTTAACCTCAAACACACACACACACACACACACACACACATCCGGCCACCCCGAAGAATACCCTGGTGACAATAGTTAGTTCTCAGCAAAGAGAATAGCCTGTTGTCACCGACCACATGGTCTCGGAGATCACTTGGGCCACGGAGTAAGCAAAAATGACAACTCGTGGATTAGCCGTAGAATAGCATGTACCTGGGCGGCCCTTATTGGGGGATATTGTGGGGGGGGGGGGCGTAGGAAGTGACGTCATGTCATGTGACCTAGTGACGTCATGTTTGGTTGTCATGGTAGCCCGCGTGAGAGGCCATCCCATAGTGATGCATGGTCCCAGTGCGCATGCGCAGCGCGTGTTGTTAGGGTGATACGTGTTTCCGTCGGCCGTTTTGTATACTGGAGGCCGCCATCTTGGTTTCTGTGATAACACTTGGTTGCTATGTTACCCAAAGGCGTTTTATATGATAGGGATAAGTTCGGAGGGTATGTTCCTTTGCACAAGAGTAATTTCCCGATTCGTAGAATTACCACAAACAACCCGACAATCTCTCCAAATCACCAAAAACTACCTTTTTTGATACGGATTCCCCATTTTATCGGCTTAGCACGTAGTGTTATAGTACCGAGGGACCCCGGGGTGAGTTCGATTGAACTAGAATAGTTTTCTGGCTCAGATTTTCCCCCGAATCCTCAGTTTCTTCGTAGAATTACCACAAACAACCAGATAATCCCCCCAAATCACCAAAAACAACTTTTGTTTGATATGAAACTCCAGATTGGACTTTTTTTCTCCAATAACAGGGGTGTTGAACTAGAGTTGTTTTCTGGCTCGGATGTTCCCCAGAATCCTTCTTAGAACCTCCATACCATCGATTTTGATAGCAGCACGTAGTGCTATAGTACCGAGCCCCCACCCCCGGGGTAAGTTCGATTGAACTAGGGTACTTTTTCATAGAATCCCATTATAATGCCTATTACAGATGTTACTCTAACACTAACAGTCTATCTCGTCCCAACTATCTCCGGTTCCCTCATCCAAGTCTAACAATCACCAGTGCTTGATTTCCCATAACCTGTATGTAGAGTTATCTCCCTTGTGTATAACAAAGCTTATATCATCCCTAAAGCCAAGAATCTATCGAGTAGTTACTGATAAGTCATTACTCGAATGTCTTGAATCCCATCGAGCAAATGAGCTATACAGTAATTGCTGCACATACTGCTCTTCGACTCATTTCGATATTTGAGGATACCTATCGAGGATACCTTCTGGAGAATCCCTTTTTTATCGTATGAGGCCATGAGGGCCATGAGAAAATCCCTCAATGGGGTCTAATTTACTATCCCCCTTAGCCTCATTTGAGGCCAACAGGGCCATGAAAAATCCCTCAATGAGGTCTAATTTGCTATATATAGATAGGCTGTATAAGGAATTCCGTAAGTGAGATTCCTAGCCGATTCCATAAAGTTGGATTCCGTGATTTGACTAGGACTATGCACCATTATGGGGATTGGGGATGACGTCACAAAACGTCTACCATGGGCTACCATGACTACCACACCATGACGTCTCTAGGTCACGTGACATGACGTCACTTCCTAGGTCCCCCACTAGGTCCCCCAATAAGGGCCGTCCGGGTATATGCTATACTACTGCTATTCTGTCTCGGACCTCATCAGCCATGGTATAACTGTTTGGCAACCAAGATGATCTGAATCTTCAAAAAGCTACTGTGGTCTTGTGGCCACCTGTCACAATGGTTGCGTATACACTCACAGAATCCAAGTATCATAGAGGTACACCTTTGAAGTGTGAGGCAGATTTCGCCCATTCAAATGTTAATTCAGCATCTCGGGTCTTATGTCTCCAACATGGGGCGCGGTGGCTCAGTTGGTAGAGGTGCAGGCTGCAAGCCGAGAGGTCCTCGGTTCGAATCCCACCTGCGGCAACCACGTGCTGTTCTTGGGAAAAACACTTCACCCCCATTGCCCACGTGGGGGCACGGTGACGTTGTGTACTAAGGCGTACTGCACGTCGATGGTGCACCTGTCTTCAACCAATGCTAACTCTGCTCGTGTGGAGTTGGTGTGTTAGTTTAAACATATTTTATTTGCCATAAATTTGCAAAATGGATTGGAGTACAAGTTATACAACTTATGTTAACTCCTCTCCATAAATACAACAGAAAAAAAAACAATACATAGATGCGGCTACAAGATATATAGATTGGTTCACAAATGAATAGGGATTTACACTATTTACAATATGAAATGTAAGTTGTTGAAACAGGCAGCCATGTACGTAATAGGGTCTCGAGACAGGGAATACATACGGTTGGACTCTGTTGTCTTTCTCTACGAAAGCTCTTGAATGGCAAGATAAGGGGGAGGGATGTGACGTTTATAGTACGTCTCGTCTAGTGCAAAAGAGAGACTAGTCGAGAATATAATGACTCAATTGAAGCGGACACTGTTGTCTTTCTCTACGAAAGTTCTTGAATGGCAAGATAAAGAGGGAGGGATGTGACGTTTATAGTACGTCTCGTCTAGTGCAAAAGAGAGACTAGTCGAGAATATAATGACTCAACTGAAGCGGCCACTAGCTAGGATGAACGCTTGGGTTTCAGAAAGATATATTCGTTTTGTTTTGTTGACAGTGTGGGTTTACCATACAAGAGATCGGTTTCGGATGATATATCAAAATCTCGAAGAGAATCGAGTAGTGTAATCCTGGGGTCAGTGCATCGAGGGCACACCAGGAGATAGTGATGAGTATTTTCACAGGGATTACCACACATACACTTTGGGATATAGTTTTGGAACTTGTCATTATTTAGGTCGCTGCAGTTATTACGCAACTTTGAGTGTAAAATGTTGGCCTTTCTTTTTCCCACACAAAAATAAAGAGGTGGTTTGGGGATCAAGTTCAATTGGGCATAGATTTGTTTGAACTCCGTTAGTATTGC
Source organism: Pictodentalium vernedei (assembly GCA_031216915.1). NCBI lineage: Eukaryota > Metazoa > Mollusca > Scaphopoda > Dentaliida > Dentaliidae > Pictodentalium > Pictodentalium vernedei. The sequence goes on from CM062297.1 coordinate 379,481,062, forward strand.
GGCTCCGGTGAGTACGTCTGGTAAGTTGTTCCAGCTTTTTGTGGTGGACGGGAAAAAGGATTTTTTGAAACGCTCCGTTCTTGCTGGATAATACGTGAATCTGTTGGGGTTACTAAGATTATACATTGAGATATCGTACGTTCGAGGGGGTAACAATGCATTGAGGTAATTTGGAGTTTCATTGTTGATAATTTTGAAAAGAATGCAGTATTTGTGCTTTTCGCGTCGCTTCAAAAGGGAGGGCCACCCTAGTTCAGCCAGAAGTTGATCAGCAGAGACAGATCGCGTTAAGCCAGTAATGATACGCGCAGCATCAAGCTGAAGTCTGTCAAGATTCTGAGTCAAATATTGGGGTGCGCAGTCCCACACTACGTCCGTAATCAAGTAGTGGTTGAATGAAGGTGAAATAGATTTGTTCCAAGGTTTTTCTGTTCAGAATGAATTTCAGTTTGCGAAGGAAAGACAGACGGGTGTTGACTTTCTTGCATATTTCAGTTATCTGGGAGTCCCAGTTTAGATTCGATTGGAGAGTTAAACCCAGGTGCTTGTGATCTTCAGTGAATGAGACTGGATTACTATCAAAACTTAAGGTGGGATAGTCTGTTCCGTCATTACTGCCATAGTGGAATAGAACTGCCTTTGTATTAGCAGGGTTGAATGAGACGAGCCATTGATGAGACCAAGTGTTAATTTTTCCAAGGTTTCGATTGAGGGAAACGGTAAGATTTTCAATATTGTTTTTGCAATCAGTTACACATGTATCGTCGCCATACACTCTAGCAAAGGCGTCGATGATCTCAGCAATGTCATTGATATAGATTAGGAAGAGAAACGGACCGAGAACCGAGCCTTGGGGCACTCCAGCTTGAATGAGTCTATAGTCGGAAAAGGTAGTTTGGACGAGAACCCTTTGCTGTCTTTCGTGCAGGTAGTCCTGAATCCATTCAATAAGGGTTCCAGAGATGCCGTATTGGCGAAGTTTGAAAACAAGGCTTTTATGCCAGACTCTCTCAAACGCTTTTGAAATGTCGCAGAAAATTGCACAGGTCTGCAGGCGTTTATCAAGAGAGAGACAAATGGAATGGTAGAGTTCTAATAACTGGAAAGTTGTGGAGTGGGCTGGAAGAAAGCTGGATTGGAATTCATACAGTAATTTATTTCTTGGAAATAACTAAATAGATACATCAGAACTAATTTTTCAAGTATTTTAGCCAGAGTCGGTAGTAATGAAATAGGCCTTTTGTTCGTCAGTTCTGTTGGGTTATCTTTCTTGAATATTGGTATAACATCTGCTTTCTTCCATTCAGATGGGAATTTATGTAAATCCAGAGATTTGCGGAAAAGGATGCTCAGTGGGAGTGCAATCGAATTCGCAGTTCCCTTAAGCATTCTGGCACTAATTCCGTCGTGTCCATGAGCTTTGTTGCTGTTTAGGGACTTGATTATTGAGGTAATATCATCTTCTGTAAACAATATGTTTGAGAGATTGCGAGTGCATTTAGGAATAAATTCGGGAAGGGTATGATTTTGATCATCGACAAATCCATTGCTTATAAAGGTTTCATTCAGTAAGTTAGCTTTTTCTGCGTCGGTGAAGGCCATGTCGGCAGTGGAGTTGGGATAGCGGGTAAGAGGAGGGATTGATTTGGATGAATGATTGCCGAGGACATGTTTGGTGATATGCCAGAATTGTTTGGGGGATGAACAATCAGTTATTTTATTTTGCAATTTTTCTTCGAATTGGGCTTTGAAATACTTCTTTATGTTATTGACCTTGTTACTACAGTGTTTGAATAAAATCCAATCAGTATCGCTTCCGGTTCTCTTGGCTTTTTTCCTAAGTTTATCACGTCGACGTATTTCAGTACGTAATTCCGACGTGAACCAGTATTTGTCCTTTGGACGTATAAGTATTTTAGATTGGGGTATGCATTTATCGATGATTTCAAGATAGGTATTTACAAATTTGCTTTGCATAAGGTTTATGTCATCAGATTCTAGGAATGTGTTCCAATCCACCTGACCAAGGAGAAAGTTAGCTAAATTAAAATCGGCTTGGTTGTAGTTCCGTACAGAGCGATAAAAAGCCTCACGAGATACACTGTCAAAGGCAACGTGGGTGTACACTCCGAGGTGGTCAGACAATTCAAGGTCAATAGTATCAGATTCAGTAGCTCGAACAGAATCGGTTACGAGAATGGGATCAAGTAACGTTTCAGAGTGCGGAGTAATGCGTGTAGGTTTAGTTATAACATTAATTAGATTAAAATGATTCAGTATATTGTTCAGTTTAGCTTGGGTGTTTAGAAAGTCAGAGTTGAAATTGCCACAGGGGATAAGTGAACAATTTAAATTCAGAGCTTCTTCAATTGAGCCGTCAAGAAGGTCCCAGTAGTTAGGATCACAGTACTGGGGAAATCGATATGATGCCCCGAGGAGATAACGAAATAACTTCGAAGAGATTTCGAACCACATGATAGAATTATCGAATTCCAGATTAGTTAAACGTTTGTAGTGCAACCCATTTCTGAAGTAAACTGCAATGCCACCACCAAAGCTGTCTCTGTCATTACGAACAGGCAGGGAGAAGTCGGCTATTTTAATATCATTTGAATCAAATTCTTCATTTAGGTGGGTTTCGGTGAAGCATAGAACATCGAAATCCTCTAAAATATCAACAATCCGTGCAAGTTTAAAAAGTAAACTACGAACATTATAATGGAAGATTGATAGTGTTGATTGATGATTAGAAGTAGAATCATTTGGGCCTGGGTTGGATTCGATATCCCCAGCAACAATAAGTAAGACAGTTAGAATAATAAAACTGGACGCCAATGTTATTCCAGATAATTGCCAAAACAGAACGGATAACGTCACAAAATTCACAGTGTTGTTGTTGTCGAAGGAGTTTTTGTTTTTTTTACTATCCGCATTCCAACACCCGGCATTGAAAACCCCAACTGAGGTTCTATACTGAGCTATTGTTATCGCCATTATGAATGATCGTTTTCAGAAAAGTAGTAAAGAGGTCAAAGTCGGGTGATGGAACACTTGGTTTTTGGAGAGTAGAAATATGGTATGTTGGGGAGCTGACAATCGAGATCTGGATACCGAGTAAATTCGTGTGGACTGTGCCAGTTCCATGGACGCTCGATCTGCTAGCATGCCTTTTTGGGGGTTTGTCGGTGGTCTATGGCACTGGTCCAGTTTCGCTAGGCGATTGGTGCCGCAAAAGTGTACTCTCATCAAGGCAGTGGTTCGATCCCCATCGGCGTCAGAGTCGTTCATCATAAAAAATGCATAACAGAAGTGCCGAATTCTGTATGCTGTACCTTAAGCGGGAACGTGACAACCGTTACTTATTCCCGGTTCCTTATTCGACATTCGGCACCAACCGATTTTCGCCAAATAAACTGCATTGTGGGGTGGCACAAATAGATTCATGAAGATTGCCACCAAAATTAGGTACCTCACCCTCCCAAAATTGGGCACCCTAGGAGCCCAAAAGTGCCGAGTTGCTCCAAATCGTATTTATCAACCGATTTTCGCCAAATAAACTGCATTGTGGGGTGGCACAAATAGATTCATGAAGATTGCAAGTAAAATTAGGCTCCTCACCCTCCCAAAATTGGGCACCCTAGAAGCCCAAAAGTGCTGAGTTGCTCCAAATCGTATTTATCAACCGATTTTCGCCAAATAAACTGCATTGTGGGGTGGCACAAATAGATTCATGAAGATTGCCACCAAAATTAGGTTCCTCACCCTCCCAAAATTGGGCAACTTAGGAACCCAAAAGTGCTGAGTTGCTCAAAATCGTATTTATCAACCAAATTTCGCCAAATAAACTGCTTTGTGGGGTGGCACAAATAGATTCATGAAGATTGCAATCAAAATAAGGTACCTCACCCTCCCAAAATTGGCCCCCAGGAGCCCAAAAGTGCTGAGTTGCTCAATATCGCATTTATCAACCGATTTTCGCCAAATAAACTGCATTGTGGGGTGGCACAAATAGATTCATGAAAATTGCCACCAAAATTACGTACCTCACCCTCCAAAAATTGGGCACTCGAGGAGCCCAAAAGTGCTGAGTTGCTCAAAATCGCATTTATCAACCGATTTTCGCCAAATAAACTGCATTAAGGGGTGGCACAAATAGATTCATGAAGATTGACACCAGAATTAGGTACCTCACCCTAGCAAAATTTGACACCCTAGGAACCCAAAAGTGCTGAGTTCCTGAAAATTGCTTTTATCAACCGATTTTCGCCAAATAAACTGCATTGTGGGGTGGCACAAATAGATTCATGAAGATTGCCACCAAAATAAGGTACCTCACCCTCCCAAAATTGGGTGCGCTAGGAGCCTAAAAGTGCTGAGTTACCCCAAATCGTATTTATCAACCAATTTTCACCAAATAAACTGCTTTGAGGGGTGGCACAAATAGATTCATGAAGATTGCCACCAAAATTAGGTACCTGACCCTCCCAAAATTGGGCACGCTAGGAGCCCAAAAGTGCTGAGTAGCTTCAAATCATATTTATCAACCGATTTTCGCCAAATAAGCTGCATTGTGGGGTGGCACAAATAGATTCATGAAGACTGCCACCAAAATTAGGTTCCTCACCCTCTAAAAATTGGGCACACCAGGAGCCCAAAAGTGCTGAGTAGCTCCAAATCGTATTTATCAACCGATTTTCGCCAAATAAGCTGCATTGTGGGGTGGCACAAATAGATTCATGAAGATTGCCACCAAAATTAGGCTCCTCACCCTCCCAAAATTGGGAACCCTAGAAGCCCAAAAGTGCTAAGTTGCTTAAAATCGTATTTATCAACCGATTTTCGCCAAATAAACTGCATTGTGGGTTGGCACAAATAGATTCATGAAGATTGCCACCAAAATTAGGTTCCTCACCCTCCCAAAATTGGGCACCCTAGTAACCCAAATGTGCCGAGTTGCTCAAAATCGTACTTATAAACCGATTTTCGCCAAATAAACTGCATTGTGGGGTGGCACAAATAGATTCATGAAGATTGCCACCAAAATAAGGTACCTCACCCTCCCAAAATTGGGTGCGCTAGGAGCCTAAAAGTGCTGAGTTACCCCAAATCGTATTTATCAACCAATTTTCACCAAATAAACTGCTTTGAGGGGTGGCACAAATAGATTCATGAAGATTGCCACCAAAATTAGGTACCTGACCCTCCCAAAATTGGGCACGCTAGGAGCCCAAAAGTGCTGAGTAGCTTCAAATCATATTTATCAACCGATTTTCGCCAAATAAGCTGCATTGTGGGGTGGCACAAATAGATTCATGAAGACTGCCACCAAAATTAGGTTCCTCACCCTCTAAAAATTGGGCACACCAGGAGCCCAAAAGTGCTGAGTAGCTCCAAATCGTATTTATCAACCGATTTTCGCCAAATAAGCTGCATTGTGGGGTGGCACAAATAGATTCATGAAGATTGCCACCAAAATTAGGCTCCTCACCCTCCCAAAATTGGGAACCCTAGAAGCCCAAAAGTGCTAAGTTGCTTAAAATCGTATTTATCAACCGATTTTCGCCAAATAAACTGCATTGTGGGTTGGCACAAATAGATTCATGAAGATTGCCACCAAAATTAGGTTCCTCACCCTCCCAAAATTGGGCACCCTAGTAACCCAAATGTGCCGAGTTGCTCAAAATCGTACTTATAAACCGATTTTCGCCAAATAAACTGCATTGTGGGGTGGCACAAATAGATTCATGAAGATTGCAGGCAAAATTAGGCTCCTCACCTTCCCAAAATTGGGCACCCTAGAAGCCCAAAAGTGCTGAGTTGCTCCAAATGGTATTTATCAGCCGATTGTCGCCAAATAAACTGCATTGTGGGTTGGCACAAATCGATTCATGAAGATTGCCACAAAATTAGGTTCCTCACCCTCCCAAAATTGGGCACCCTAGGAGCCCAAAAGTGCTGAGTTGCTCCAAATCGTATTTATCAACCATTTTCGCCAAAGAAAATGCTTTGTGGGGTGGCACAAATAGATTCTTGAAGATTGCAACCAAAATTAGGTACCTCACCCTCCCAAAATTGGGCACCATAGGAGCCCAAAAGGGCTGAGTTGCTCAAAATCGCATTTATCAACCAATTTTCGCCAAATAAACTACATTGAAGGGTGGCACAAATAGATTCATGAAGATTGCCACCAAAATTAGGTACCTCACCCTCCAAAAATTGGGCACCCTAGGAGCCCAAATGTGCTGAGTTGCTCAAATCGCATTTATCAACCGATTTTCGCCAAATAAACTGCATTGTGGGGTGGCACAAATAGATTCATGAAGATTGCCACCAAAATTAGGTTCCTCACCCTCCCAAAATTGGGCACCCCCAGGAGCCCAAAAGTGCTGAGTAGTTCCAAATCGTATTTATCAACCGATTTTCGCCAAATAAGCTGCATTGTGGGGTGGCACAAATAGATTCATGAAGATTGCCACCAAAATTAGGTTCCTCACCCTCCCAAAATTGGGCACCCCAGGAGCCCAAAAGTACTGAGTAGCTCCAAATCGTATTTATCAACCGATTTTCGCCAAATAAGCTGCATTGTGGGGTGGCACAAATAGATTCATGAATATTGGCACCAAAATTAGGCTCCTCACCCTCCCAAAATTGGGAACTCTAGAAGCCCAAAAGTGCTAAGTTGCTCAAAATCGTATTTATCAACCGATTTCCGCCAAATAAACTGCATTGTGGGTTGCCACAAATAGATTCATGAAGATTGCCACCAAAATTAGGTTACTCACCCTCGCAAAATTGGGCACCCTAGTAGCCCAAATGTGCCGAGTTGCCCCAAATCGTATTTATCAACCGATTTTCGCCAAATAAACTGCATTGTGGGGTGGCACAAATAGATTCATGAAGATTGCAGGCAAAATTAGGTACATCACCCTCCAAAACTTGGGCACCCTAGGAGCCCAAATGTGCTGAGTTGCTCAAAATCGCATTTATCAATCGATTTTCGCCAAATAAACTGCATTGTGGGGTGGCACAAATAGATTCATGAAGATTGCCACCAAAATTAGGTACCTCACCCTTGCAAAATTGGCACCCTAGGAGCCCAAAAGTGCTTGGTTGCTCCAAATCGTATTTATCAACCGATTTTCGCAAAATAAACTGCATTGTAGGGCGGCACAAATAGATTCATGAAGATTGCCAGTGAAATTAGGCTCCTCACCCTCCCAAAATTGGGCACCCTAGAAGCCCAAAAATGCTGAGTTGCTCAAAATCGTATTTATCAACCGATTTTCGCCAAATAAGTTTCTTTGTGGGGTGGCACAAATAGATTCATGAAGATGGCCCCCAAAATTAGGTTCCTCACCCACCCAAAATTGGGCAACTTAGGAACCCAAAAGTGCTGAGTTGCTCAAAATCGTATTTATCAACCAAATTTCGCCAAAAAAACTGCTTTGTGGGGTGGCACAAATAGATTCATGAATATTGCCACCAAAATCACGTACCTCACACTCCAAAAATTGGGCACTCTAGGAGCCCAAAAGTGCTGAGTTGCTCAATATCGCATTTATCAACCGATTTTCGCCAAATAAAATGCATTGTGGGGGTGGCACAAGTAGATTCATGAAGATTGCCACCAAAATCACGTACCTCACCCTCCAAAAATTGGGCACTCTAGGAGCCCAAAACTGCTGAGTTGCTCAAAGTCGCATTTATCAACCGATTTTCGCCAAATAAACTTCATTGTGGGGTGGCACAAATAGATTCATGAAGATTACCACCAAAATTAGGTACCTCATCCTAGCAAAATTGGGCACCCTAGGAGCCCAAAAGTGCTGAGTTGCTCAAAATTGCTTTTATCCACCGATTTTCGCCAAATAAACTGCATTGTGGGGTGGCACAAATAGATTCATGAAGATTGCCACCAAAATAAGGTACCTCACCCTACCCAAAATTGGGCGCTAGGAGCCCAAATGTGCTGAGTTGCTCCAAATCGTACTTATCAACGGATTTTCACCAAATAAACTGCTTTGAGGGGTGGCACAAGTAGATTCATGAAGACTGCCACCAAAATAAGGTACCTGACCCTCCCAAAATTGGGCACCCTAGGAGCCCAAAAGTGCTGAGTAGCTCCAAATCGCATTTATCGGCCGATTTTCGCCAAATAAATCGCATTGTGGGGTGGCACAAATAGACTCATGAAGATTGCCACCAAAATCAGGTACCTGACCCTCCCAAAATTGGGTACCCTAGGAGCCCAAAAGTGCTGAGTTGCTCCAAATCGTATTTATCAACCGATTTTCGCCAAATAAACTGCATTGTGGGGTGGCACAAATAGATTCATGAAGATTACCAGCACAATTAGGCTCCTCATCCTCCCAAAATTGGGCACCCTAGAAGCCCAAAAGTGCTGACTTGCTCCAAATCGCATTTATCAACCGATTTTCGCCAAATAAACTGCATTGTGGGTTGGCACAAATAGATTCATGAAGATTGCCACAAATTAGGTTCCTCACCCTCCCAAAATTGGGCACCCTAGGGGTGCAAAAGTGCTGAGTTGCTCCAAATCGTATTTATCAACCGATTTTCGCCAAATAAACTGCTTTGTGGGGTGGCACAAATAGATTCATGAAGATTGCAACCAAATTAGGTACCTCACCCTCCCAAAATTGGGCTCCCTAGGAGCCCAAAAGTACTGAGTAGCTCCAAATCGTATTTATCAACCGATTTTCGCCAAATAAGCTGCATTGTGGGGTGGCACAAATAGATTCATGAATATTGCCACCAAAATTAGGCTCCTCACCCTCCCAAAATTGGGAACTCTAGAAGCCCAAAAGTGCTAAGTTGCTCAAAATCGCATTTATCAACCGATTTTCGCCAAATAAACTACATTGAAGGGTGGCACAAATAGATTCATGAAGATTGCCACCAAAATTAGGTACCTCACCCTCCAAAAATTGGGCACCCTAGGAGCCCAAATGTGCTGAGTTGCTCAAAATCGCATTTATCAACCGATTTTCGCCAAATAAACTGCATTGTGGGGTGGCACAAATAGATTCATGAAGATTGCCACCAAAATTAGGTTCCTCACCCTCCCAAAATTGGGCACCCCAGGAGCCCAAAAGTGCTGAGTAGTTCCAAATCGTATTTATCAACCGATTTTCGCCAAATAAGCTGCATTGTGGGGTGGCACAAATAGATTCATGAAGATTGCCACCAAAATTAGGTTCCTCACCGTCCCAAAATTGGGCACCCCAGGAGCCCAAAAGTGCTGAGTAGTTCCAAATCGTATTTATCAACCGACTTTCGCCAAATAAGCTGCATTGCGGGGTGGCACAAATAGATTCATGAATATTGCCACCAAAATTAGGCTCCTCACCCTCCCAAAATTGGGAACTCTAGAAGCCCAAAAGTGCTAAGTTGCTCAAAATCGTATTTATCAACCGATTTCCGCCAAATAAACTGCATTGTGGGTTGGCACAAATAGATTCATGAAGATTGCCTCCAAAATTAGGTTCCTCACCCTCGCAAAATTGGGCACCCTAGTAGCCCAAATGTGCCGAGTTGCCCCAAATCGTATTTATCAACCGATTTTCGCCAAATAAATTGCATTGTGGGGTGGCACAAATAGATTCATGAAGATTGCAGGCAAAATTAGGTACATCACCCTCCAAAACTTGGGCACCCTAGGAGCCCAAATGTGCTGAGTTGCTCAAAATCGCATTTATCAATCGATTTTCGCCAAATAAACTGCATTGTGGTGGCACAAATAGATTCATGAAGATTGCCACCAAAATTAGGTACCTCACCCTTGCAAAATTGGGCACCCTAGGAGCCCAAAAGTGCTTGGTTGCTCCAAATCGTATTTATCAACCGATTTTCGCAAAATAAAATGCATTGTAGGGCGGCACAAATAGATTCATGAAGATTGCCAGTAAAATTAGGCTCCTCACCCTCCCAAAATTGGGCACCCTAGAAGCCCAAAAATGCTGAGTTGCTCAAAATCGTATTTATCAACCGATTTTCGCCAAATAAGTTTCTTTGTGGGGTGGCTCAAATAGATTCATGAAGACTGCCCCCAAAATTAGGTTCCTCACCCACCCAAAATTGGGCAACTTAGGAACCCAAAAGTGCTGAGTTGCTCAAAATCGTATTTATCAACCAAATTTCGCCAAAAAAACTGCTTTGTGGGGTGGCACAAATAGATTCATGAATATTGCCACCAAAATCACGTACCTCACACTCCAAAAATTGGGCACTCTAGGAGCCCAAAAGTGCTGAGTTGCTCAATATCGCATTTATCAACCGATTTTCGCCAAATAAAATGCATTGTGGGGTGGCACAAGTAGATTCATGAAGATTGCCACCAAAATCACGTACCTCACCCTCCAAAAATTGGGCACTCTAGGAGCACAAAACGGCTGAGTTGCTCAAAATCGCATTTATCAACCGATTTTCGCCAAATAAACTTCATTGTGGGGTGGCACAAATAGATTCATGAAGATTGACACCAAAATCAGGTACCTCTTCCTAGCAAAATTGGGCACCCTAGGAGCCCAAAAGTGCTGAGTTGCTCAAAATTGCTTTTATCCACCGATTTTCGCCAAATAAACTGCATTGTGGGATGGCACAAATAGATTCATGAAGATTGCCACCAAAATAAGGTACCTAACCCTACCCAAAATTGGGCGCTAGGAGCCCAAATGTGCTGAGTTGCTCCAAATCGTATTTATCAACGGATTTTCGCCAAATAAACTGCTTTGACGGGTGGCACAAGTAGATTCATGAAGATTGCCACCAAAATAAGGTACCTGACCCTCCCAAAATTGGGCACCCTAGGAGCCCAAAAGTGCTGAGTAGCTCCAAATCGCATTTATCGGCCGATTTTCGCCAAATAATTCGCATTGTGGGGTGGCACAAATAGATTCATAAGATTGCCACCAAAATCAGGTACCTGACCCTCCCAAAATTGGGTACCCTAGGAGCCCAAAAGTGCTGAGTTGCTCCAAATCGTATTTATCAACCGATTTTCGCCAAATAAACTGCATTGTGGGTTGGCACAAATAGATTCATGAAGATTGCCACAAAATTAGGTTCCTCACCCTCCCAAAATTGGGCACCCTAGGAGTGCAAAAGTGCTGAGTTGCTCCAAATCGTATTTATCAACCGATTTTCGCCAAATAAACTGCTTTGTGGGGTGGCACAAATAGATTCATGAAGATTGCAACCAAATTAGGTACCTCACCCTCCCAAAATTGGGCTCCCTAGGAGCCCAAATGTGCTGAGTTGCTCCAAATCGTATTTATCAACCGATTATCACCAAATAAACTGAATTGTAGGGTGGCACAAATAGATTCATGAAGATTGACAGTAAATTTAGGCTCCTCACCCTCCCAAAATTGGGCACCCTAGAAGCCCAAAAGTGCTGAGTTCCTCCAAATCGTATTATCAACCGGTTTTCGCCAAATAAACTGCATTGTGGGGTGGCACAAATAGATTCATGAAGATTGCCACCAAAATTAGGTTCCTCACCCACCCAAAATTGGGCAACTTAGGAACCCAAATGTGCTGAGTTGCTCAAAATCGTATTTATCAACCAAATTTCGCCAAATAAACTGCTTTGTGGGGTGGCACAAATAGATTCATGAATATTGCCACCAAAATCACGTACCTCACCCTCCAAAAATTGGGCACTCTAGGAGCCCAAAAGTGCTGAGTTGCTCAATATCGCATTTATCAACCGATTTTCGCCAAATAAAATGCATTGTGGGGTGGCACAAGTAGATTCATGAAGATTGCCACCAAAATCACGTACCTCACCCTCCAAAAATTGGGCACTCTAGGAGCCCAAAACTGCTGAGTTGCTCAAAGTCGCATTTATCAACCGATTTTCGACAAATAAACTTCATTGTGGGGTGGCACAAATAGATTCATGAAGATTGACACCAAAATTAGGTACCTCTCCCTAGCAAAATTGGGCACCCTAGGAGCCCAAATGTGCTGAGTTGCTCAAAATTGCTTTTATCCACCGATTTTCGCCAAATAAACTGCATTGTGGGGTGGCACAAATAGATTCATCAAGATTGCCACCAAAATAAGGTACCTCACCCTCCCAAAATTGGGCGCTAGGAGCCCAAATGTGCTGAGTTGCTCCAAATCGTATTTATCAACGGATTTTCGCCAAATAAACTGCATTGTGGGGTGGCACAAATAGATTCATGAAGATTGCCACCAAAATAAGGCACCTCAACCTAAAACAATAGGGTGCACTAGGAGCCCAAAAGTGCTGAGTTATTTAAATAGTATTTATCAACCGATTTTCGTCAAATAAACTGCTTTGAGGGGTGACACGAATACATTCATGAAGACTGCCACCAAAATCAGGTACCTGACCCTCCCAAAATTGGGCACCCTAGGAGCTCAAAAGTGCACAAATAGATTCATTGAGATTGCCACCAAAATTAGGTTCCTCACCCTCCCAAAATTGGGCACCCTAGTAGCCCAAATGTGCCGAGTTGCTCAAAATCGTATTTATCAACCGATTTTCGCCAAATAAACTGCATTGTGGGGTGGCAGAAATAGATTCATGAAGATTGCAGGCAAAATTAGGCTCCTCACCTTCCCAAAATTGGGCACCCTAGAAGCCCAAAAGTGTTGACTTGCTCCAAATGGTATTTATCAGCCGATTGTCGCCAAACAAACTGCATTGTGGGTTGGCACAAATAGATTCATGAAGATTGCCACAAAATTAGGTTCCTCACCCTCCCAAAATTGGCCACCCTAGGAGCCCAAAAGTGCTGAGTTGCTCCAAATCGTATTTATCAACCATTTTCGCCAAATAAACTCCTTTGTGGGGTGGCACAAATAGATTCTTGAAGATTGCAACCAAAATTAGGTACCTCACCCTCCCAAAATTGGACACCATAGGAGCCCAAAAGGGCTGAGTTGCTCAAAATCGCATTTATCAACCGATTTTCGCCAAATAAACTACATTGAAGGGTGGCACAAATAGATTCATGAAGATTGCCACCAAAATTAGGTTCCTCACCCTCCCACAATTGGGCACCCCAGGAGCCCAAAAGTGCTGAGCAGCTCCAAATCGTATTTATCAACCGATTTTCGCCAAATAAGCTGCATTGTGGGGTGGCACAAACAGATTCATGAAGATTGCCACCAAAATTAGGTTCCTCGCCCTCCCAAAATTGGGCACCCCAGGAGCCCAAAAGTGCTGAGTAGCTCCAAATCGTATTTATCAACCGATTTTCGCCAAATAAGCTGAATTGTGGGGTGGCACAAATAGATTCATGAATATTGCCACCAAAATTAGGCTCCTCACCCTCCCAAAATTGGGAACTCTAGAAGCCCAAAAGTGCTATGTTGCTCAAAATCGCATTTATCAACCGATTTTCGCCAAATAAACTACATTGAAGGGTGGCACAAATAGATTCATGAAGATTGCCACCAAAATTAGGTACCTCACCCTCCAGAAATTGGGCACCCCTGGAGCCCAAATGTGCTGAGTTGCTCAAAATCGCATTTATCAACCGATTTTCGCCAAATAAACTGCATTGTGGGGTGGCACAAATAGATTCATGAAGATGGCCCCCAAAATTAGGTTCCTCACCCTCCCAAAATTGGGCACCCCATGAGCCCAAAAGTGCTGAGCAGCTCCAAATCGTATTTATCAACCGATTTTCGCCAAATAAGCTGCATTGTGGGGTGGCACAAACAGATTCATGAAGATTGACACCAAAATTAGGTTCCTCACCCTCCCAAAATTGGGCACCCCAGGAGCCCAAAAGTGCTGAGTAGCTCCAAATCGTATTTATCAACCGATTTTCGCCAAATAAGCTGAATTGTGGGGTGGCACAAATAGATTCATGAATATTGCCACCAAAATTAGGCTCCTCACCCTCCCAAAATTGGGAACTCTAGAAGCCCAAAAGTGCTAAGTTGCTCAAAATCGTATGTATCAACCGATTTTTGCCAAATAAACTGCATTGTTGGGTGGCACAAATAGATTCATGAAGATTGCAGGCAAAATTAGGCTCCTCACCCTCCCAAAATTGGGCACCCTAGAAGCCCAAAAGAGCAGAGTTGCTCAAAATCGTATTTATCAGCCGATTGTCGCCAAATAAACTGCATTGTGGGTTGGCACAAATAGATTCATGAAGATTGCAATCAAAATTAGGTACTTCACCATCCCAAAATTGGACACCCTAGGAGCCCAAAAGTGCTGAGTTGCTCAAAATCGCATTTATCAACCGATTTTCGCCAAAGAAACTGCATTGTTGGGTGGCACAAATAGATTCATGAAGATTGCCACCAAAATTAGGTACCTCACCCTCCAGAACTTGGGCACCCTAGGAGCCCAAAAGTGCTGAGCAGCTCCAAATCGTATTTATCAACCGATTTTCGCCAAATAAGCTGCATTGTGGGGTGGTACAAATAGATTCATGAAGATTTCCACCAAAATTAGGTACCTCACCCTCCAGAAATTGGGCACCCTAGGAGCCCAAAAGTGCTGAGTTGCTCAAAATCGCATTTATCAACCGATTTTCGCCAAATAAACTGCATTGTGGGGTGGCACAAATAGATTCATGAAGATTGCCACCAAAATTAGGTTCCTCACCCTCCCAAAATTGGGCACCCCAGGAGCCCAAAAGTGCTGAGCAGCTCCAAATCGTATTTATCAACCGATTTTCGCCAAATAAGCTGCATTGTGGGGTGGCACAAATAGATTCATGAAGATTGCCACCAAAATTAGGTTCCTCACCCTCCCAAAATTGGGCATCCTAGGAGCCCAAAAGTGCTGAGTAGCTCCAAGTCGTATTTATTAACCGATTTTCGCCAAATAAGCTGAATTGTGGGGTGGCACAAATAGATTCATGAATATTGCCACCAAAATTAGGCTCCTCACCCTCCCAAAATTGGGAACTCTAGAAGCCCAAAAGTGCTAAGTTGCTCAAAATCGTATTTGACAACCGATTTTCGCCAAATAAACTGCATTGTGGGTTGGCACAAATAGATTCATGAAGATTGCCACCAAAATTAGGTTCCTCACCCTCCCAAAATTGGGCACCCTAGTAGCCCAAATGTGCCGAGTTGCCCAAAATCGTATTTATCAATCGATTTTCGCCAAATAAACTGCATTGTTGGGTGGCACAAATAGATTCATGAAGATTGCAGGCAAAATTAGGCTCCTCACCCTCCCAAAATTGGGCACCCTAGAAGCCCAAAAGTGCAGAGTTGCTCAAAATCGTATTTATCAGCCGATTGTCGCCAAATAAACTGCATTGTGGGTTGGCACAAATAGATTCATGAAGATTGCAATCAAAATTAGGTACTTCACCATCCCAAAATTGGACACCCTAGGAGCCCAAAAGTGCTGAGTTGCTCAAAATCGCATTTATCAACCGATTTTCGCCAAAGAAACTGCATTGTAGGGTGGCACAAATAGATTCATGAAGATTGCCACAAAATTAGGTTCCTCACCCTCCCAAAATTGGGCACCCTAGGAGCCCAAATGTGCTGAGTTGCTCCAAATCGTATTTATCGACCGATTTTCGCCAAATAAACTGAATTGTAGGGTGGCACAAATAGATTCATGAAGATTGACAGTAAATTTAGGCTCCTCACCCTCCCAAAATTGGGCACCCTCGAAGCCCAAAAGTGCTGAGTTGCTCAAAATCGTGTTTATCAACCGATTTTCGCCAAATAAACTGCATTGTGGGTTGGCACAAATAGATTCATGAAGATTGCCACCAAAATTAGGTACGTGACCCTCCCGAAATTGGGCACCATAGGAGCCCAAAAGTGCTGTGTTGCTCAGAATCGCATTTATCAACCGATTTTCGCCAAATAAACTGCATTGTGGGGTGACACAAATAGATTATGAAGATTGCCACCAAATTTAGGTTCCTCACCTTCCCAAAATTGGGCGCGCTAGGAGCCCAAATGTGCTGAGTTGCTCCAAATCGTATTTATCAACCGATTTTCGCCAAATAAACTTCTTTGAGGGGTGGCACAAATAGATTCATGAAGATTGCCACCAAAATTAGTTACCTGACCCTTCGAAAATTGGGCACCCTAGGAGCCCAAATGTGCTGATTTGCTCCAAATCGTATTTATGAGCCGATTTTCGCCAAATAAACTGCTTTGTTGGGTTGCAGAAATAGATTCTTGAAGATTGCCACCGAAATTAGGTACCTCACCCTCCAAATATTGGGCACGCTAGGAGCCCAAATGTGCTGAGTTACTCAAAGTCGCATTTATCAACCGATTTTCGCCAAATAAACTGCATTCCGGGGTGGCACAAATAGATTCATGAAGATTGCCACCAAAATTAGATACCTCACCCGCCCAAAATTGGGCACCCTAGGAGCCCAAAAGTGCTGAGTTGCTCCAAATCGTATTTATGAACCGATTTTCGCCAAATAAACTGCATTCCGGGGTGGCACAAATAGATTCATGAAGATTGCCATCTAAATTAGGTTCCTCACCCTCCCAAAATTGGGCACCCTAGGAGCCCAAATGTGCTGAGTTGCTCCAAATCGTGTTTATTAACCGATTTTCGCCAAATAAACTGCTTTGTGGGGTGGCACAAATAGATTCATGAAGATTGCCCCCAAAATTAGGTTCCTGACCCTCCCAAAATTGGGCACCGTTGGAGCCCAAATGTGCTGAGTTGCGCCAAATCGCATTTATCAACCGATTTTCGCCAAATAAACTGCATAGTGGGGTGGCACAAATAGATTCATGAAGATTGCCACCAAAATTAGGTATCTCACCCTCCAAAAATCGGGCACGCTAGGAGCCCAAATGTGCTGAGTTGCTCAAAATCGCTTTTATCACCCGATTTTCGCCAAATAAACTGCATTGTGGGGTGGCACAAATAGATTCATGAAATTTGCCACCAAAATTAGGTTCCTGACCCTCCCAAAATTGGGCACCCTAGGTGCCCAAAAGTGCTGAGTTGCTCCAAATCGTTTTTATCAACCGATGTTCGCCAAATAAACTGCTCTGTGGGGCGGTACAAATAGATTCGTGAAGACTGCCTCCAAAATTTCGTACCTGACCCTCCAAAAATTGGGCACCTTAGGAGCCCAAAAATGCTGTGTTGCTCCAAATCGCATTTATCAACCGATTTTTTCGCCAAATAAACTGCTTTGTGGGGTGGCACAAATAGATTCATGAAGATTGCCACCAAAATTAGGTACCTGACCCTCCAAAAAGTGGGCACTCTAGGAGCCCAAAAGTGCTGAGTTGCTCCAATTCGCATTTATCAACCGATCTTCGCCTAATAAACTGCATAAGTTACCCATCTTAAACTTCCCCAAAATATGGAACGAGCTGGAATCTGAACTACGTTACATTAATAATTGGATCCAGTTTTGAAAAAAAAATTAATATCAAAGCTTTCATCTTCATTTCCAGTTAATGTCCAATGTAACAATCCATATTGCCCATATTGTCAGATTGGAACCTACTGAGGTGATTGTCTTGTTGACCTAATGTCTATCAGTGGGTTGACTAGACCATCACCTCAGTAGCCACCTGCTTTGTTCACTACTCTACTCTATGGATTGAGTTGACAAACAATGTACGGGATAAAGTTCGCCAAATGTGGGCAGCTTAGATATATAATTAACCAGCTATACTTGACCTTATCCTCGTGCTACTAATGTAAAATGCCAGGGGATACAAGAAATGATCCCAAATGTAAAGTAATAATGTGTATAGCGATACCCGTGATATGATACACATAGATAACAAATTTAGGCCTTGTGAGCACCTTAGATTACTTTCGTTATCTTGTCTGGTTATCTCGTCCACAAATGAGTTTGGCTTACTGCCAAGTCTGCAGACGCACGAAAGTACCGATATCCACCAAACACATCAACCTTCTCACCACCAACCCCACCTTCCCCCACCATTGTTACTTCACGTGAAAGAAAAACACGAAAATCTCTAAATGAACATTTACATTCGGTTGCAGCGATGAAATATTTTTGAAACGGGAGATAACAGGTAGACAGCCATTCTGGCTATGTTATTTCCCTGCGGTACATATTCATGTGTCACTGTGATTAGAAATATGTTACAATTGTAATGTTTTATATACCGTAAATAAACAAACAATATCAATGCTAGTTGATGGAGTGATTCTTGTAACACAGGTATGACGTAAGGACAGGCTCATAAATCCATGAATTAGGCATGATGTTAGATAATATATCATGATGCTCAAAGAATATAGCATGATGCCTAAATAATATAGCATGATGGTTAATTATTTAAGAATCGTTCTTAATTATTCAGACATTATGCTTAATTATTTAGGCAACATTCATGAAATCATACCAAACAATATAGCATCATGCTTAATTAGTAGAGTGCCATGCTAAAATAAAATGTATGACCCTGCAGTACGCGGACTTGATTTCAGCATCATGCTATGTTATTTATGTAGCATTCGTGAAATCATTCCAAATAGTACAGCATCATGCTTAAATAATTAGTCATCATGCTCAATTAAAGTGCATGATCCTCCCGCAGTTCAGGATCATGCAAAAATAATTCAGGATCATGCTATATTGTTTATGCAGCATTCGTTAAATTGCGCAAAATAATATAGCATGATACTTAAATAATTTGGCATCATGCTCAATTAAAGTACATGATCCTCCCGTAATTCAGCATCATGCTAAATTAATTCAACATAATGCTATATTATTTATGCAGCATTCGTTAAATCGCGCAAAATAAAATAGCATGATGCTTAAATAATTAAGCACCATGCTAACTAAATATGCCCGATCCTCCCGTAATTCAGCATCATGCGAAATTAATTCAGCATCATGCTATATTATTTTTGCAGTTTTCATAAAATAGTGAAAAATAATATAGTATCATGCTCAAATAATTAAGCATCATGCCGAATTAAAATGCATGAACCTCTCATAATTCAGGATCATGCTTAATTAATCCGGCATCATTGTGTATTATTTATGCAGCATTCGTGAAATCGTGCAAAATAATTTAGCATTTTGCTGAATTAATTCACATCATGCTCAAATAATTAAGCATCGTGTTAAATTAATTCAACATCAAGCTAAAATAATTAAGCATCATGCTAAATTAATACAGCATCATGCTGAAATCCTGTCAATCAACATTCTGCTAACCAATCAGTGGCGCCGATACATACGCGCTGGGTGACTGGTCGGATCGGAATAATGGAGCATGACCAAAAAACAATTATATGTTACGAATCGTTTCACTGGATTCTCTTTTAATGATACATAATAAATTAGAAATTAAACACCGAGAATTTGAGCAGTTCTTGTTTACGTTTGTAAACAAGTTCTGTTTTACTGTTGAAATATGACTCGTTAATTAAATTCTGGGGAGTGTGTGCTCTAAAGTGAGAATGGAAGGTAAGAATTGTTTGATAAACTTGACATTGCACCTGTGTGGTGACCATGGTATAGTCACAGAGACTGAAAGCACCTTTATAAACCAATAAATAAATGTAAATCTGAAAATCCACAGGCATCAGAAACCATCGTCAAAGACCGATTTTTTTTATATAGCCCCCCTCACTCGCTATCTTAGCCAGTTATGAGTTTTGTTACCAGGAAGGATGAAGGACCACCTTACACAACCAGCAGTATAGCACGTGTGAATCATGCTCGGCCACCCGGAGCTTTGTCGGAACCGCTAGAGTTAAATCATCATAGGAACCGGAGCTTTTGGCGGAGCAACTCTTTCCTGTGTCCTATCCGTCTTTATCCGGAAATTGGTGTACGTCCTGCATATATAGTATGCTAAGGTATGCATAGTGATGCATGTACACGCAGGTCTGTGGGTATATAGTATGACTATGTGATGGAATATCGATGGGGAAGGCGAGTTTTCTTGAAAGTTTTCCCCGTGAAACGGTTGATGTTGCTATTGACGTCGCGACGCCATGATGCGCTCGCGACTTCATAGAAACGTTGGCTGCTTTTTACTTCGAGTCAGGGGTGTCAGGTTTCTCGAACTGGCCTGATATGGCAGTAGCCGTATATGCCCCATGCAGATCCCCTTTTAGCCATTGGTACTTCTAACTGACCAAATGCTTTGACCTGTATAGGCAGTACGTTATGCCAGTCCAGGTGGTATCGTGGGGTGGGTGAAGGCAATGCATGGTCGTCTAGTGTGGTATGGCGAGGTTGTCCCTGGTTGTTTAGAACTGTAGTGTAGTCTGGATGCTATATACCCCTGTTAATCCATGGTACAACTAATCGACCTAATGCTTCGTATATTTCTGTAGCTGGTAGTACGTAATGCGAGCCTAGGCAGTATTGTGGTGGGGGTATTACATGGTTGTCTAGTGTGGAAGTATAGGTTGTGCGGTTTGCATCGCTACTGGTCCAATTTTAGCCTTTCGTTCCATTATTTATCTATGGTGGTCTCCTGGCCCACAGATTGTATTGGTAGTACGTTTTGCAAGGCCAAGCGGTATTGTGACGTGAGTGGGGCAATGCAGGGTTGTCTAGTGTGGTGGTATAGGATGCACGGTCTATATCACTGTTGGTCTACTATTAGTCCTTAATACCGCTATCTATCTAAGGCTTTATATTATCCTATAACTGGTAGGGGTAGTACCTAATGCAAGGTCAAGCAGTATTGTGGGGAGGGTGGGGGGGGGGGGGGAGTAATGCATGGTTGTATAAAATAGTAGTATATGATGTAAGATCTGTATTCCCGCGGGTTTAGTGGTAGCCCATAGTACAATTGATCTACCTACTCGTTATACTGTCTTAAGTAAGTACGGATACTACCTAATGCTAAGCCACGCAGTGTTATGCTTGGTTGTCTGGTAGAGTAGTATAGGAGAAACTCTTTGTACCTCATATGCCTATTGTTAGCCCTTAATATCTATCTTAGGTGTTCTAGTGCTGGCCCACAGTTGGTACAAGTAGTTTACTAATGCAAGGCCCAGAGCTATTGTTGGGGTTATGTGTAAAGCTTGGATTCTGGACCTTTACATCTCTAAGATCATTTGTGTTGACTTACCAAAAGTCACCGTGATCTGTCCTATGATCGACTTTATTTACCGGACACTATAGTTTTCTGCCGCGCCTACTGAAAAATACGAAATACGTGATAGTTACATCAGATCGCTCGAGCGACTCGAATCTCATCGAGCCAATGAAATATAGAGCAATTGCTCGAACGAGTGACTCTACGCACTGCTCTACGACTCATCTCGGTATTTGGGGACACATAGTATTGTACTATTTGAGGATAACTTTTGAAGATACTTTTTAAAGATACCTGTTGACGATACCCTTTATAGGATACCTTTTGCAGGATATATATCTGATGATAGTTATGGTTTCTAGTACCTGCTTGATCCGTCTTTCTAGACCACCTACACATTTCAAGCTCCAAAGCCACCAGTTGTCCATGGTCACCACCATCTGTCGTGAGTAGTAGATGTGATTTTCGACCCCTATCAGGTGGACCCCGGCTGGTGGAACCCGGAAGTGACGTTATACCACAATGTATTATGGGTATCACGTGGTTGTCATGGTAGCCCAGGTGAGCAGCCATGGTTTGACGTCATTGTCATGGTGATGAGTGATGTGTGTGCGCATGCGCAGCTCGTGTTTGTGGGGGTGATACTTGTTTCCGTCGACCATTTTGTATGCAGGAGGCTGCCATCTTTGTTTCTATGATGGCACGTGGTTGCTTTGTTACCCAAAAGCGTCTTATAGGATAGGGGGTATGTTCGGAGGGTATGTTCGATTGCACAAGAGTAATTTCCCGATTCGCAGAATTACCCAAAATGAGCCCGAGAATGCCCTAAATAACCGGAAAGTACTCTTTTTAACCAAAACGCACCTGTTTAGAGTAGCACGTAGTGCTATAGACCCTTTAAAGGTCGTGTTCGATTCAACTGGAATATTGTTTTTGAAACGACTTCCTTAATAATTACCCAAATAAACCTGACAATCCCTCCAAAGCACCAAATTCCACCGCAAACTACCGAAACCGACTTAGTAAAGCCTCATTTTGGACAGGGATATTTTACGTAGGCTCGAATTTTGTTATTCCGGTTCAATATTCTCGTTTCTCCCACCTGCTTCCATAGAGTACTATTCCGTTCTTCTGGAGTATGACTTGCTCTCTTCCGTCTGTTTTGTTACTACTTCTGATAAAATAACCAATCAGATCACGTCTCCAGGATTAAACAACCAATCAAATTTCTCTGTTAACCGTAGCTCCCGTCCATCATCTTCGTTCCAACGATTATGATCTACGTACACAATGTGCGAATAGCACATGCAGCACATCAGTATCTGGCTGGGTGCAAGTGCACAATGTGCGCACAAGACATGCAGCACATGCGCATATACGGGTATTTGAGGACCAATAGGGGCCAGTGTTTGGGGGCTAGTGAGTGAGGACCAGGCTTTGGGGCTAGTGGGGACCAGGCTTTGGGAACTAGTGTGGGACCAAGGTTTGAGGACCAGTGTCAGAAATTTTGTCTAACCACCGTCTTACCTCAGTACTAAAGTTTCTGCTACCAACGGCGTTACCGTTCGCAACCAAGGTCTTGACTTATTCCGTCACTATGCTAAATCCACCACTACTACCATGAGATGTGATTGTACACAATGTGCAAATAGCACATGTACCACATCAGCACATGCAAAATGCACCAATATGTGCCTGTGTGCAAGTGCACAATGTGCTCTCAAAACATGCTGCACATACGCACATACAAGTATTTGAGGACCAGCAAAGGCCATCCTTTGGGGACAAGTGGGGACCAGACTTTGGGGACTAGTGGGGACCAGTGTGAGGATTAGTGACTACTATGAGATGTGATCGTACACAATGTGCAAATAGCACATGTAGCACATGCAAAATGTGCCTGTTTGCAAGTGCACGATGTGCACACAAGACACGCAGCACATGCGCACATACGGATATTTGGGAACCAGTGGGGACCAGTGTTTGGGGACTTGTGAGGACCAGGCTTTGGGGACTAGTGTGGGTCAGTGTTTGGGGACTAGTGAGGACCAGGCTTTGGGGACTAGTGGGGACCAGGCTTTGGGGACCAAGGCATGGGTACCAAGGTTTGAGAACCAGTGTCAGAAATAATGTGTAACCATCATCTCTTGACTCAGTACTAAAGCGAGTCATACTCCAGAAGAACGGAATAGTACTCTATGGAAGCAGGTCGGAGACACGAGGATTTTGACCCGGAATAACAAAATTCGAGCCTTCATAAAACATCCCTGTCCAAAATGAGGTTTTACCAAGTCGGTTTCGGTAGTTTGCGGTGGATTTCGGTGCTTTGGAGGGATTGTCGGGTTTATTTAGGTAATTATTTAAGGAAGTCGTTCCAAAAAATACTCCAGTTGAATGGAACAGGACCTTTTAAGGGCCTATAGCACTACGTGTTACTCCAGACAGGTGCGTTTCGGTTAAAAAAAAGTACTTTTCGGTGATTTACGGGCATTCTCGGGCTCATTTGGGTAATTCTCCGAATCGGCAAATTACTCTTGAACAATCGAACATACCATCCGAACATACCCCTAACCTATAAGATGCATTTGGGTAACACAGCAACCATGTGCCACCATAGAAACAATGATGGCGGCCTCCTGCGAACAAAATGGACGACGGAAACAAATACCATCCTAACAACACGAGCGCGCATGCGCACTCACATCACCCATCACCATGACAATGACGTAACAACATGACTGCTCACCTGGGCTACCATGACAACCACGTGATACTCATAATACAATGCGGTATGATGTCACTTCCGGGGTCCGCCAGCTGGGGTCCACCTGATAGGGGTCGAAAACCACATCTCCTACTTCTGTCGTGTGATCCAATACTATTGTATTTACCTAATACTACAGTCTTCTATCACCCTTTCAGTCTTTTGCCATTACTACCTCGTACAATTGCTATTGACTTGTGGCACTTGTGGCACTACTACAAGCTTAGTGGCTACCCCCACCCCCTCCCGATTCTGTCTTGATATCTGCCTTTGACCAAATCTAGACTCAATCAGATCACTCCATTTATTCAAGCCTGTATCAGTCTATACAATGGCTTGACCTAGTAGCTGGATGATTATCGTATCGAGATGTGCTCGTGTGTTAGTACCTATTGTTTTGAACTCTGTAAAATAGAGAGGCGGCGGAAGCTCAAAAAAATTAGGTACCATTAGGGTGTAGGTTGGAAAATAATTTTTCTTCGGGGCGGGGGGGGGGGGGGTCAATAGTTGCGGGGCGGCTTATTCGTGCAAAATGCAAAATATATAAATTTATATATGCTACCCCTCACCCTTATTCACACCCTATTTAAGACATAACCTCAGCGACCTCAACCTCAACCTTATTGTTATTATTTTGCGATATTGGATATTGACCGATCCATAGTGAATCATGTGACATCAGCTGTCTTCTTATTACACCGGCTGTCTTCGGGTGTTACCACAGATTAGGGTAGTGGTAGTGGATTTATTTTTTTCGTTTTTGATTTAAGAGTAGCATTCGCCTTTATTTATCCTACCTTTTGGTACACACTACAACCTATATGGCGTCCACCCAATTCGTATACTTTGGATTGAATTGAATTGAACTAGTTCTTTGCCTTTGAATGCAAATTTATATTTTGCAAAATCACAGGGTAAAAGTAAACGAGAAAAGAAATACAGTACATATGAATCGAATGAGAATTGATGAGAAAAAAATGTGTTGTGTCTATATGGGTTATGTATATTATGTCAGAAAATGCCGTTTGTGTATAATTGGTGAAAAAAGTGTGTGTGGGGGGGCGCGGGTGGGGGGGGGGGGGGGGGGGCTCCTGCCCCGCCGCCCCTGGCCTGCTATATGATCATCTCAAAACGCGCAAGTTCCCCGCCTTTTTCACAACGTGTCATGTGAAGTGTTATTTACCACTGAATAAAGGTGTGAGTCCCGGTCTATGACATCCCCATCCCCACCCTACCGACTATCGCTTGAAGAATCTACGAATAAAGGCCTAAATTTCATAGCCAAGGTTTTCAGACATCCTTACTGTAAGGACCTCAGTTTTTGGTATTTAAATATCCTGTTCGCTTTCATTCACTGGAATTGAATAACAAGATAAAATAACAGTAAACACGGTAGAATGAGTTTTAATTGTCCCATTTATTCGCTATAACATTGTTTCATACGACAGTTTTAAACTTTATTCAAAGTCAAAACACAGCCTTTTAGATTTGTAACAAGGTCGCTGCTCATCATGTGCTTTTAATTGGAGGACAAATCGCCCCTATTACGTTCGGCCCAGGCAATCGTTGCGCTAACGCGAAGAACATTCATGTCACTGGTTCGTGCCGATGCGTGTTACTGAAATTCACCTGTTGGAGTTCATATAATTACAGGAGAAGTAGATTACCACTAAACCTCTGCGGAAGGGAGCAATTATTTTCAA
This sequence comes from Pictodentalium vernedei, assembly GCA_031216915.1. Lineage (NCBI taxonomy): Eukaryota > Metazoa > Mollusca > Scaphopoda > Dentaliida > Dentaliidae > Pictodentalium > Pictodentalium vernedei. Next base: position 379,506,550 of record CM062297.1, read on the forward strand.
GTTTAGGGGAGTAGTAGAAGCGCTAGCGGTATTTAAAAGATTGCCAGCGGTACCTTAACTTTTACTTATAAATGTAAGTATATGTTGGGTGTGAAATGCACCCCACAGCCGGTGAAGTAGAAATTTCATGAGGAGGTTAACCTTCCTCACTCCCAATTTTAAAAAAAAAAATTCCCAAACCATCTTGTGACTCGCAGCCCCCTTCCCACCCATGCGACGCATGGATGCCCCAACCCAGTGCCCTTCGTCTTCCTGCCTTAAAAACTTACGAGTTTCGGTGCCGAGAGAGAGAGAGAGAGAGAGAGAGGGAGCGGGAGAAAGAGTGTGTGTGTATGTGTGTGAGAGAGAGAAGAGAGAGAGACAGACAGAGAGAGAGAGAGAGAGAGAGAGAGAGACAGACAGACAGACAGACAGACAGACAGACAGAGCGAGCGAGACAGACAGAGATAGACAGGGAGACAGACAGAGAGAGATAGAGAGACACAGAGAGAGCCAGAGAGAGACAGAGAGAGATAGACAGAGAGACAGACAGACAGAGAGAGACAGAGAGAGAGAGACAGAAAGAGACAGAGAGCCAGAGAGAGAGAGACAGACAGAGAGAGAGAGAGAGAGAATGGTAGTTTAAAAAAAAAAAACTAATTTCCTGTGTTAAATGGGTGAGGCGTTAGGCTATTGACATTGTCAATTTGTTCTGCTGGAACGAGAATTTCAAATTAACACATCCACAATAATAGGCTTCTGAAAACATCAGGTTTATACAATGATTGGTATTTGTCTGATTATGTCAATAATACGCTAGTGTGGTGTCTCTTTCAGTGCGAGATCATTGCCACTGGTTTGCTGAAAAAACACTAAATCATACAGCTTCTGATTACATATGGGAGCTGCCTTGCTAATTTTTGATGTTGTTTTTTGCGCAGTTTCACTTAACATGAGCTATTATCTGGGTGAAATTTACACTCGATGGGTGTTTCCAAATTGGTCCGCTATCCATGTACTGTTTCTGTGTTTTGCACCAGGCTACCTGACAACCTCAAGCAAAATATAATTTGCCCATGCATATAAGATCATGTTTGACTCAATTTATTAGAATGGGTCGATATGCATAGGAGCGAAATTTTGGATCAAAATTAATATCCGACTTCCCATGCACATGTCTGAAATTTGTCAAAAAAAACTTTGCCTTCGTGAAAACGCACACGCTTCCTGACGTATTCTTTCAAACGTTATTGTGGAATAAATAGTTGAAACACATTTTCACTGTTCTCTGTTATTTGAGTACGCTTTCCTTTATCATTTTACCACAATAAATGCAGAATATCGAATCACACAAATGGACGCCCTTCTCCAATGGTGAGCTGATGCATAAACCACAATATTGCCTTTTGACTGCTTCACAGATAAATAGCTTATTTTTTGGTATGGCCAGGTTTAAACAGCAGTACTACATCACTGGTGGAGTAGGCTCTTTATATATTTCTATACTACTCAAAGTTTGCTAAGCACCAAATATTTGACACATCATTGTGAAATTTGCTTGTGACATATTTGCGATATTTTTGGTGGATATGGTTGAGGAATGTATTGAGATGGTCCCCAGTGTTTTCATAAGCTCTCTTTGTCAGGCAGACTTTTTCGTGATAGTCAAGGAAAGCATGTACCCCTTGATTTTCATGATGTTTTCGTGTACTGTCTACATGTAAATGACATGTGTAGTGTATACAATCTTCATTTCAACACAAACTCTTGTGTTTTAATGATTGAATATGGCAAATGCAAATGTAAGAAGACATTTGTCTGAAGCAGAAATGTGGCGGGCTGTAGGGATGGTGGAGCAAGGGGCTACCCATCGTCAGGCTGGTGAAGCCCTTGGTGTGCACCATACGGTGATCGGAGCCTGGGCAAGATTTCAGCAGTATGGCACACCAGTAAGACAGCATGGTGGTGGCAGAGACAGGGCAACATCTGCAGCTGAAGACCGGTTTTTGATCATTCTGGCCTGTAGGAACCGCTTTGCCACAGCAACCCAGCTTCGCAGTGACCTTCAGAATGCATCCGGGGTAAATGATTCGACGCAGACTATCCGGGGAAGGTTGCACGAATGTGGTCTCCGATCGAGAAGATCATGTATTCGCATTCCACTGTCCCAGAACCACCGCCAGGCACCATATGAAAGGACCATGGACCAAGTTGGATGGACCAGAGAAGATTGGCGACCTATCCTTTTTACACAGATAGGCATTCTAGGGTATGGAGAAGACCAGGAGAGCGATTCCTTGCAGCCAGCATTGCTGAGCATGACCGCTATGATGGAGGGCCAGTGATGGTCTGGGGCGGCGTCAGCAGGGATGGACGTACAGACCTCTGTATCATTGAACGTTGTACATTTGTTATGAAGTGAGCCCACAGGGGTTAATCAAGCTCGCAAGTTCGGGTAAAGAACTCGAGCCCATGAAAATGTTATGAGGATTTATTTGGTAACATGGATTCAACATATTAACAGTAATAACATAAATTGAACATGACAATAAAATACATGGAATTGTATTAAACTGGTGACCAGAGTACAGGCGTACTTTGTGGGTACACGTCAGATGTTCTGTTGACAATATTAAGCATACCTTTGCAGGCCAGTATTGTCAACAAGCAAGTAAAAATGTAGGATTTGTTGATGGATGGAACAATAACATTCAGCAGTATTCCTGGGATGTTGGTGTTCGAACTGTCCAACAAATCATAACATGTACCTGGTGAGGCTCCCCGAATATCTGGGAATGCTGATTTGCAAAATTGCACAAGTCACCAGATCATTCTGCCGTTTAACTGACGCACGGCAGGATACTATTTTATAGAAGATATTCCATGGACTGCATGCAGAGTAACCGACAGTTTGCATGGCAGTAATAGAGTCCACAAAATGGCGACCGCCACGTCAAGGGACTTTCCCTAAATTCTCCAAAACTCAGGGAGAATTTGCTGACGGTCGTCACGTACCCCAGGTATTGCATCAGAAATTTAGTGTACACTATGATAAGCACCAATTTCTGACTGCTTAGAAAAGTTGTCTCTGGGCTCCTGACGAACACTAAACGGTCTGCAGGGAGAACCCTGGACGCCGCCACTGCTATTGAAGGAATGAACTTTGTTGTTTGATATAATTTACATTTTTATGCCAGAAACAACGACAGGTTAGTCGCGAATTTGTTAATAGAATAAATGATTGATTTATTAAAATAGTAGATAATTTGAATCTGGTCTTCGTTCTGATGTACACGACAAGTTCGTGAACTTGCCTACTGAACTGAACCTAAAATCTGGAGCCTGTGTCTGATATCGTCTGGTAAGGAATCACAAAACGCCACGGGCTGGTGGAATCTCACAGAACTGCCAGTAAACACAACGCTTGGGGTCAGAATTTACGATCACAGATCGATAGACTTTTTTCTTAATTCCGCAACACATTGAGTGCACAGCGGTATATTGATGAGATCCTGGATGTCTACGTCAGATTGTATGCAGGTGCAGTGGGTGATAGATTCATTCTGATGGACGATAACGCTCGTCCTCATGTTGCACATGCTGTCGGGGAGTACCGACAGAGGGAAGGGATTGAGCGTATGGACTGGCCAGCAAGATACCCTGACCTCAATCCAATCGAACATGTCTGGAATGAGTTGCAGCTTGCAATTTCATCCCGTCCAGTCCAGCCAAAAAGTATCCAGGAGCTGGGTGCCATACTGGCCCAAAAATGGAACAACATTCCATAAAGGACCACCAGGAACCTGATTCGGAGCATGAGAAGGCGTTGTCAAGCTGTAATTAATAGTTATGGGTCTCATACTCGATATTGATCCCACATCAGTTCGCTACGTCAACTTTTTGGCAAATTGAAAAATTTCCTCTTTTGCCAATAATATTTACTTTCCATGGTTATCGTATTCAAAAGCTAAAAAATAATGTCAAACACAACTAAAATCTTAATTTCTGTACTTAAATCATTAAAGATATAATTAAATAAAAAATATATAACTTTTCAATACAATATTTCAACTAAAACGTAAAACAGGTAGTTGGATATACTTGGTGCTTAGCAAACTTTGAGTAGTATATTTATTTTTTTTCCGTAAGTCTCGATTGATTACTTCTTGATCAGCACCAAACATTTTTACTAATCACTGACAGAACTTTATGGGTGGGTGGGATGGGAGGGGGTGGAGGGGGGGGGGTCTTCGGATCATATTTCTCGTCCCCTCAAAATCATTTTTGGACACCGAAAACATATAGCTTATGTGCCGTATTTGTTATTTGGAACTATAGCTTGTTACAGTAAGGAGTGACAGCCCATATTTCTTTAGGACTGAAATAGAAAGATAATTACATTTGATTGGCGATGTGTGTGTGTGGGGGGGGGGGGGGGGGGGGGCTGAAGGTGTATCTGTTCACCTACGGTTACTTTTATGGAAGATGTAAACCAGATAGTGTGAACGAATCTTCTCAAATGCGAACTTCCCACAGGCCATATCTTTCTCAGGATCTAGCAGGATCTCATGTTTACTTTCAACTGAAACTCCCGTCAAAGCGAACATATTGGAGTCCTTTGGATAAGTGACGCGGGGAAGGTTAAACTTTTCTCTAATTGTACATCAATCACAAAGGGCATAAACAGAGTATACAGCTTTTTATGAATGAAAGGAGGATATATTACGATCATAGCATTGACTTGCGTCAATGATTTGGAACATCAGGCCCAGGCGGGCCAACAAGTCAAACCTCTGCTGTGTGTCGCGGTATTTTCGATTTAAAGTAAAATTACAAATTATACGAGAATACTTTCTGAACATTCTCATCCTCAAGAGTATGAGGTGGAAAAATAACGCTCTAAAAATTTTAGACCATTTGCATTAAATGTTGATGAGATCTGGAGAGGTAGCGTGTCGAGACCACGAATCTGTGGTCGAACTTCGAAATTGAATTCCACAAACAACCGAGTAGGCCTACAAAACAAATGAAAAAAAGATTTCTCAAAGCTTCAAGATGAAAGGATATAGATAGATGAAGGCCTAATGTGTATCTGCGTTTCCCATTCTGTTTACAAACGATCGGTAACCGCGTTTACCGTTTTAGTTCGATCCAGAAACATACATAGAGTTTATTATATCGTTTGTGACGGCTCATAACACTGCGAGATAATTGCAGTTTTGCTACAGCTTCTTCCGACTTGTAATGCACGGGTATATGAGGATACGTTTGGCCTGGTAATGTATTATTTTAGGATACCTTTTCAGGATACTATTTGAGGATATCCTTTTTTGATATATCTGAGATAAGTTATGACGCCTAGTACCCAGTTTTTGTCCAGCCATCTTAGGCGAGACCCCCTCCCCCCCCCCTCCCACCGAGATTTTCGTAGCTTCAAGGCCACTACTTGTTCATAGTCACCACCATCTGTCTTTTGATTCAACACTATTGTAGTCACCCAATACTATAGTCTTCTATAACCCTTATAGTTGTGGACCATTACTCCCTCGTACTATTACTACCGACAGCTACTATTCTTCCCTGTGTTTCAACCATTACTAAATTAAGTTACTACTACAGCTCATACTGCATATCATTACATTGCTGTCGCTGCGGGTCGCAGTTGATATCACTATCGTTCCACTACTGCTTGCTCAAACAACCTTTTCATACTTATTCCAATTTCCTATAATAGGTGATCGAGAAGTTACTGAAAAGTCATCGCCAAGGTATAACAGTAGACCTATGAGATACACAGAGTTTCTCATATACTACACAACCAGACAGCCAAGTATAACAGTACGTGATTTAACATTACGTACTACCCATACCTACTAAGGACAGTATAATGCTTAGGCGGATCTCTAGTGCTATGGGCCACAACTGAACCAGCGCGAGTACATACCTTACACCCCCCCCCCCCCCCACAGTAGACAACCATGCATTACCTCCCCCTCACCCCCGCTTCACCAAGAATTGTGTACTACATATACCAGTTATATGATAATATAAAGCCTTAGGCTAAGGATGGTGGTATAAAGTGATAATAGTAGACCAACAAGGGTGCATAGCGTATACGTTAGACAAGCCTCCATTACCTCCACCCACACGCCACAAAACTGTTTGACCTAGCATAACGTACTACCTATACAATCTGTGGACCAGCACACCGCCATAGATGAGAGTGTACAAAGGGCTAACATTGAACCAGCAGATGTACAAACCGCACATCCTATACTACCACACTAGACATGCACCCCCCCCCCCCCCCCACCGCCCCCGGCCGCAATATAGACTAGCATTACATACAGAAAAAATATGAAGCATTAGGTCGATTAGTAGTACCAAGGACTGAAAGGGGACCTACAGGGGTGTATAATGCCTATACTATACTACCGTTTTTAACAACCAAGGACTACCTCACAATATCGCACTAGACGACGATGAATTACCCCCCCCCCCCCCCCCAATAATACTGCCTGGACTAACATTACGTACTACCTATGCCAGCCACAGGATAGTACAAAGCATTCGATCGATCAGCAGTACCAAGGACTAATAGGGGATCTGCAGGGGTATATACCGCTATTATCATATCAGGCCAGTTAGAAAAGCTCGACACGCCCCGGACTCGAAGAACGTTATGTCAGATTGTACAGTGGACAACATTGGCAGTCAACGCTTCTATGGCGTCACGACGTCAATAGCAACGTCAACCGTTTCGCGGGGGAATCTATCAAGAAAACTCACTTTCCGCCATCGATATTCCATCACATACTCATACTATATTCCCATACCCTTGCGTGTACACACAGGGCTATGCATGAGGCCGAACAACATGCATGAGGCGAAAGTTTTGCGCTGGAAAGAGTTGCTCCGGCAAAAGCTTCGGTTCCTATGGGAATTTAACACTAGCTGCTCTGTCAAAGTTTCGGGTAACCGGGCCCGATTCATACGTGCTGTACTACGGTTGTGTAAGATAGTCCTTCACCTTTTCGGGAGACCAAAACTCTCAACTGGTTAAAATAGTGAGTGAGAGGCTATGGAAAAGTCAGTCATTGATACTGGGAACTCGGGGGACTGCGTGCTTTCTGATACCTGTACATTTTCAGATTTACAATTATTCATTGGTTTTTAAAGCTGCTTTCAGTCTGTGGCTATATCATGGTCACCACACAAGTGCAATGTCAAGATTATCAAACCATTCTTACCTTTCATGCTCACTTTAGAGCACAAAACCCAGACTATAATTAACGAGTCATAAATCAACAATGAAACATAACTTGTTTACAAACGTAAACAAGCACTGCTCAAATTCTCGGTGTTTAATTTTTAATTTATTATGTATCATGAAAAGAGAATCCAATGACCGATTTCATGATATGTATACAAAAGATTTCTTGTGCAAGATTCTAACTCTGCAGCTTGATGTTTGCATCAACATTTTCTTGTTTCTGGGTCATGCTCCATTGTTCCTATCCGACTAGACAACCAGCGTGTGTGTATCGGCGCCACTGACTGGTTAGCAGAATGTGCTGATTAGCAGGATGCTGAATTAATATAGCATGATGCTTAATTGTTTTAGTATGATGCTCAGTTAATTTAACATGATGCTTAATTATTTGAGCATGATGCTAAATTAAGTTAGCATGATGCCGAAATAATTAAGCATCATGCTGAATTACGAGAGGATCATGCATTTCAATTCAGCATGATCCTTAATTATTTAAGCATCATGCTATATTATTTTTCACCTCTTTTTGAATGATATATTGTTTGGTATGATTTCATGAATGCTGGATAAATAATTAAGCGTGATACCTAAATAATTAAGCATGATGCTTAATTTAATAAGCATCCTGCTGTATTATTCACACAACATGCTATATTATTTTAGCATCATGCTATATTATTTAGCATCATGCCTAATTATTTAAGCGTCATGCTTAATTCAAGGACTTGTGATTCCGTTCGTACGTCATACACAAGGTGTTGTATATTGTTCATTCAGAAAATAGTTCAGATAGAAATCACAAGATTCCAGAGTTAATTTTTGAAATCTCTCGAATATTTCTCTTCCTCTAGCGATTCCCTGCTTCTCCCAGTGTTGGGAATAAAACTGCTTTTAATGATGTGAACAACTCTGGACAACCTAGAAACTTTCTCGTGTTCTCTATTCCGAAACCACAGTTCTCTCTGGCTCATGCATCGAGGGTGACAATAACCACTAAAAGCGAATGCGAAATTTATTCTGGGATAAACTGTCTACAAATGACAGTGGAATAGTCACTGCTTTAGAAGGAGCGTTGAAATGGGGAACGTTGGCTAATAAATGTGAATTTGAGCAACTCAGAACCATTGGTACCCCTAGTGCCAATTTTGGGGTGAGCTCGGTGCCCAATTTTTGTAGCAATCTTCATGAATCTATTTGTGCCACCCCACAATGCAGTTTATTTGGCGAAAATCAGTTGAGAAATGCGATTTGGAGCAACTCAGCACTTTTGGGCTCCTAGGGTGCCCAATTTTGGGAGGGTCAGATACCTAATTTTGGTGGCAATCTTCATGAATCTATTTGTGTCACCCCTCAAAGCAGTTTATTTGGCGAAAATCGGTTGATAAATACGATTTGGCGCAACTCAGCACTTTTGTGCTCCTAGCGTGCCCAATTTTGGGAGGGTGAGGTACCTTATTTTGGCGTCAATCTTCATCAATCTATTTGTGTCACCCCACAATGCAGTTTATTTGGCGAAAATCGATTGATAAAAGAAATTTTGAGCAACTCAGCACTTTTGGGCTCCTAGGGTGCCCAATTTTGCTAGGGTGAGGTACCTAATTTTGGTGTCAATCTTCATGAATCTATTTGTGCCACCCCACAAGGCAGTTTATTTGGCGAAAATCGGTTGATAAATGCGAGTTGAGCAACTCAGCACATTTGGGCTCCTAGGGTGCCCAATTTTTGGAGGGTGAGGTACCTAATTTTGGTGGCAATCTTCATCAATCCATTTGTGCCACAACACAATGCAGTTTATTTGGCGAAAATCGGTTGATAAATGCGATTTTGAGCAACTCGGCACTTTTGGGCGCCTAGGGTGCCCAATTATGGGAGGGTGAGGTACCTAATTTTGATTGCAATTTTAATGAATCTATTTGTGCCTCCCCACAATGCAGTTTATTTGGCGAAAATCGGTTGATAAATGCGATTTTGAGCAACTCGGCACATTTGGGCTCCTAGGGTGCCCAATGTTGGGAGGGTGGGGTACCTAATTTTGATCGCAATCTTCATGAATCTATTTGTGCCACCCCACAATGCAGTTTATTTGGCGAAAATCGGTTGATAAATGCGATTTTGAGCAACTCGGCACTTTTGGGCTCCTAGGGTGCCCAATTTTTGGAGGGTGAGGTACCTAATTTTGATTGCAATCTTCATGAATCTATTTGTGCCACCCCACAATGCAGTTTATTTGGCGAAAATCAGTTGATAAATGCGATTTTGAGCAACTCGGCACTTTTGGGTTCCTAGGGTGCCCAATTTTGGGAGGGTGAGGTACCTAATTTTGATTGCAATCTTAATGAATCTATTTGTGCCACCCCACAATGCAGTTTTGGCGAAAATCGGTTGATAAATGCGATTTTGAGCAACTCACCACATTTGGGCTCCTAGGGTGCCCAATTTTTGGAGGGTGAGGTACCTAATTTTGGTGGCAATCTTCATGAATCTATTTGCGCCACCCCACAATGCAGTTTATTTGGCGAAAATCGGTTGATAAATACGATTTGGAGCATCTCAGCACTTTTGGCCTCCTAGGGTACCCAATTTTGGGAGGGTGGTGTACCTAATTTAGGTGGCAATCTTCATGAATCTATTTGTGCCACCCCACAATACAGTTTATTTGGCCAAAATCGGTAGATAAATGAGATTTTGAGCAACTCAGCACATTTGGGCTCCTAGGGTGCCCAATTTTGGGAGGGTGAGGTACCTAATTTCGATGGCAATCTTCAAAAATCTATTTGTGCCAACCCACAATGCAGTTTATTCGGCGAAAATGGGTTGATAAATGCGATTTCGAGCAACTCGGCACTTTTGTGCTCCTAGGGTGCCCAATTTTGGGAGGGTCAGGTACCTAATTTTGGTGGCAATCTTCATGAATCTATTTGTGCCACCCCACAATGCAGTTTATTTGGCGAAAATCGGTTGATAAATGCGATTTGGAGCACCTCAGCACTTTTGGGCTCCTAGGGTGCCCAATTTTGGAGGGTCAGGTACCTAATTTTAGTGGCAATCTTCATGAATCCATTTGTGACACCCCTCAAAGCAGTTTATTTTGCGAAAATCGGTTGATAAATACGATTTGGAGCAACTCAGCACTTTTGGGCTCCTAGCGCCCAATTTTGGGAGGGTGAGGTACCTTATTTTGGCGGCAATCATCATAAATCTATTTGTGCCACTCCACAATGCAGTTTATTTGGCGAAAATCGGTTGATAAAAGAAATTTTAAGCAACTCAGCACTTTTGGGCTCCTAGGGTGCCCGATTTTGCTAGGGTGAGATACCTAATATTGGTGTCAATCTTCGTGAATCTATTCGTGCCACCCCACAATGCAGTTTATTTGGCGAAAATCGGTTGATAAATGCGATTTTGAGCAACTCAGCACTTTTGGGCTTCTAGGGTGCCCATTTTTTGGAGGGTGTGGTACTTAATTTTAGTGGCAATCTTCACGAATCTATTTGTGCCACCCCACAATGCAGTTCAATTGGCGAAAATCTGTTGAAAAATACGATTTGAAGCAACTCAGCACATTTGGGAGGGTGAGAAGCCTAAGTTTGCTGGCAATCTTCATGAATCTATTTGTGCCACCCCCACAATGCAGTTTATTTGGCGAAAATCGGTTCATAAATACGATTTGAAGCAACTCGGCACTTTTGGGCTCCTAGGGTGCCCAATTTTGGGAGGGTGAGGGACCTAATTTTGGTGGCAATCTTCATGAATCTATTTGTGCCACCCCACAATGCAGTTTATTTTTGTGAAAATCGGTTGATAAATGCGATGTGGAGCAACTCAGCACTTTTGGGTTTCTAGGGTGCCCAATTTTGGGAGGGTGAGGAGCCTAGTTTTGCTGGTAATCTTCATGAATCTATTTGTGCCACCCTACAATGCAGTTTTTTGGCGAAAATCAATTGATAAATACGATTTGGAGCAACACAGCACTTTTGGGCTCCTAGGGTACCTAATTTTGGTGGCAATCTTCATGAATCTATTTGTGCCACCCCACAATGCAGTTTATTAGGCGAAAATCGGTCGATAGATGCGATTTTGAGCAACTCAGCACTTTTGGGCTCCTAGGGTGCTCAGTTTTGGGAGGGTCAGGTACCTAATTTTGGTGGCAATCTTCATGAAGCTATTTGTGCCACCCCTCAAAGCAGTTTATTTGGCGAAAATCGGTTGATAAATACGATTTGGAGCAACTCAGCACTTTTGGGCTCCTGGCGCGCCCAATTTTGGGAGGGTGAGGTACCTTATCTTGGTGGCAATCTTCATGAATCTATTTGTGCCACACCAGAATGCTGTTTATTTGGCGAAAATCGGTTGATAAAAGCAATTTTGAGCAACTCAGCACTTTTGGGCTCCTAGGGTGCCCAATTTTGCTAGGGTGAGGTACCTAATTTTGGTGTCAATCTTCATGAATCTATTTGTGCCACCTCACAGTGCAGTTTATTTGGCGAAAATCGGTTGATGAATGCGATTTTGAGCAACTCAGCACTTTTAGGCTCCTAGGGTGCCCAATTTTTCGAGGGTGAGGTACCTAATTTTGGTGGCAATCTTCATGAATCTATTGGTGCCATCCCACAATGCAGTTTATTTGGCGAAAATCGGTTGATAAATGCGATTTTGAGCAACTCGGCACTTTTTGGCTCCTAGGGTGCCCAATTTTTGGAGGGTGAGGTACCTAATTTTGATTGCAATCTTCATGAATCTATTTGTGCCACCCCACAAAGCAGTTTATTTGGCGAAAATCGGTTGATAAATACTATTTGGAGCAACTCAGCACATTTGGGCTCCTAGGTTGCCCAATTTTGGGAGGGTGAGGAACCTAATTTTGGTGCCAATCTTCATGAATCTATTTCTGCCACCCCACAATACAGTTTATTTGGCGAAAATCGGTTGATAAATACGATTTTGAGCAACTGAGCACTTTTGGGCTTCTAGGGTGCCCAATTTTGGGAAGGTGAGGAGCCTAATTTTGCTGGCAATCTTCATGAATCTATTTGTGCCATCCCCACAATGCAGTTTATTTGGCGAAAATCGGTTGATAAATACGATTTGGAGCAACTCAGCACTTTTGGGCTCCTAGGGTGCCCAATTTTGGGAGGGTCAGGTACCTAATTTTGGTGGCAATCTTCATGAATCTATTTGTGCCACGCCACAATGCAGTTTATTTGGCAAAATCGGTTCATAAATACGATTTGGAGCAACTCAGCACTTTTGGGCTCCTAGGGTTCCCAATTTTGGGAGGGGTGAGGTATCTAATTTTAGTGGCAATCTTCATGAGAATCTATTTGTGCCACCCCACAATGCAGTTTATTTGGCGAAAATCGGTTGATAAATGCGATTTTGAGCAACTCAGCACTTTTGGGCTCCTAGGGTGCTCAATTTTGGGAGGGTGAGGTACCCAATTTTGGTGGCAATCTTCGTTAATCTATTTGTGCCACCCCACAAAGAAACTTATTTGGCGAAAATCGGTTGATAAATACGATTTGGAGCAACTCAGCACGTTTGGGCTCCTAGGGTGCCCAATTTGTTGGGGAGGGTGAGGAACCTAATTTTGGTGGCAATCTTCATGAATCTATTTGTGCCACCCACAATGCAGTTTATTTGGCGAAAATCGGTTGATCAATACGATTTGGAGCAACTCAGCACTTTTGGGCTCCTAGGGTGCCCAATTTTGGGAGGGTGAGGTACCTAATTTTGGTGGCAATCTTCACGAATCTATTTGTGCCACCCACAATGCAGTTTCCTTGGCGAAAATCGGTTAATAAATGCGATTTGGAGCAACTCAGCACTTTTGGGCTCCTAGGGTGCCCAATTTTGGGAGGGTGAGGTACCTAATTTTGGTGGCAATCTTCATGAATCTATTTGTGCCAACACACAATGCAGTTTATTTGGCGAAAATCGGTTGATAAATGCGATTTTGAGCAACTCGGCACTTTTTGGCTCCTAGGGTGCCCAATTTTGGGAGGGTGAGGTACCTAATTTTGATTGCAATCTTCATGAATCTATTTGTGCCACCCCACAAAGCAGTTTATTTGGCGAAAATCGGTTGATAAATACGATTTGGAGCAACTCAGCATATTTGGGCTCCTAGGTTGCCCAATTTTGGGAGGGTGAGGAACCTAATTTTGGTGCCAATTTTCATGAATCTATTTGTGCCACCCCACAATACAGTTTATTTGGCGAAAATCGGTTGATAAATACGATTTTGAGCAACTCAGCACTTTTGGGCTTCTAGGGTGCACAATTTTGGGAGGATGAGGAGCCTAATGTTACTGGCAATCTTCATGAATCTATTTGTGCCATCCCCACAATGCAGTTTATTTGGCGAAAATCGGTTGATAAATACGATTTGGAGCAACTCAGCACTTTTGGGCTCCTAGGGTGCCCAATTTTGGGAGGGTGAGGTTCCAAATTTTGGTGGCAATCTTCATGAATCTATTTGTGCCCCCACTCAATGCAGTTTATTTGGCGAAAATCGGTTGATAAATACGATTTGGAGCAACTCAGCACTTTTGGGCTCCTAGGGTGCCCAATTTTGGGAGGGTGAGGTATCTAATTTTGGTGGCAATCTTCATGAATCTATTTGTGCCACCCCACAATGCAGTTTATTTGGCGAAAATCGGTTGATAAATGCGATTCTGAGCAACTCAGCACTTTTCGGCTCCTAGGGTGCTCAATTTTGGGAGGGTGAGGTACCCAATTTTAGTGGCAATCTTCGTGATTGTATTTGTGCCACCCCACAAAGCAACTTATTTGGCGAAAATCGTTTGATAAATACGATTTGGAGCAACTCAGCACTTTTGGGCTCCTAGAGTGCCCAATTTTGGGAGGGTGAGGAACCTAATTTTGGTGGCAATCTTCATGAATCTATTTGTGCCACCCCACAATGCAGTTTATTTGGCGAAAATCGGTTGATAAATACGATTTGGAGCAACTCAGCACTTTTGGGCTCCTTGGGTGCCCAATTTTGGGAGGGTGAGGTACCCAATTTTGATGGCAATCTTCGTGAATCTATTTGTGCCACCCCACAAAGCAACTTATTTGGCGAAAATCGGTTGATAAATACGATTTGGAGCAACTCAGCACTTTTGGGCTCCTAGAGTGCCCAATTTTGGGAGGGTGAGGAACCTAATTTTGGTGGCAATCTTCATGAATCTATTTGTGCCACCCCACAATGCAGTTTATTTGGCGAAAATCGGTTGATGAATACGATTTGGAGCATCTCAGCACTTTTGGGCTCCTAGAGTGCCCAATTTTGGGAGGGTGAGGAACCTAATTTTGGTGGCAATCTTCATGAATCTATTTGTGCCACCCCACAATGCAGTTTATTTGGCGAAAATCGGTTGATAAATACGATTTGGAGCAACTCAGCACTTTTCGGCTCCTAGGGTGCTCAATTTTGGGAGGGTGAGGTACCCAATTTTAGTGGCAATCTTCGTGATTGTATTTGTGCCACCCCACAAAGCAACTTATTTGGCGAAAATCGTTTGATAAATACGATTTGGAGCAACTCAGCACTTTTGGGCTCCTAGAGTGCCCAATTTTGGGAGGGTGAGGAACCTAATTTTGGTGGCAATCTTCATGAATCTATTTGTGCCACCCCACAATGCAGTTTATTTGGCGAAAATCGGTTGTTAAATACGATTTGGAGCAACTCATCACTTTTGGGCTCCTTGGGTGCCCAATTTTGGGAGGGTGAGGTACCCAATTTTGATGGCAATCTTCGTGAATCTATTTGTGCCACCCCACAAAGCAACTTATTTGGCGAAAATCGGTTGATAAATACGAGTTGGAGCAACTCAGCACTTTTGGGCTCCTAGGGTGCCCAATTTTGGGATGGTGAGGTACCTAATTTTGGTGGCAATCTTCATGAATCTATTTGTGCCACCCCACAATGCAGTTTATTTGGCGAAAATCGGTTGATGAATACGATTTGGAGCATCTCAGCACTTTTGGGCTCCTAGGGAGCCCAATTTTGGGAGGGTGAGGTACCTAATTTCGGTGGCAATCTTCATGAATCTATTTGTGCCACCCCACAATGCAGTTTATTTGGCGAAAATCGGTTGATAAATGCGATTTGGAACAACTCAGCACTTTTGGGCTCCTAGGATGCCCCATTTTGGGAGGGTCAGGTACCTAATTTTGGTGGCAATCTTCATGAATCTATTTGTGCCACCCCACAAAGCAGTTTATTTGGCGGAAATCGGTTGATAAATACGATTTGGAGCAGCTCAGCACTTTGGGCTTCTAGGGTGCCCAATTTTGGGAGGGTGAGGAACCTAATTTTGGTAGCAATCTTCATGAATCTATTTGTGCCACCCCACCATGCAGTTTATTTGGCGAAAATCGGTTGATAAATACGATTTGGAGCAACTCCCCACCTTTGGGCTCCTAGGGCGCCCAATTTTGGGAGGATGAGGTATATAATTTTGGTGGCAATCTTCATGAATCTATTTGTGCCACCCCACAATGCAGTTTATTTGGCGAAAATCGGTTGATAAATACGATTTGGAGCAACTCAGCACTTTTGGGCTCCTAGGGAGCCCAATTTTGGGAGGGAGAGGTACCTAATTTTGGTGGCAATCTTCATGAATCTGTTTGTGCCACCCCACAATGCAGTTTATTTGGCGAAAATCGGTTGGTGGCGAATGTTGAATAAGGAACCGGGAATAAGTAACGGTTGTCACATTCGTACCTTAAGCAGGAAATTTGAAAAAGAGATTGATTCTCACTGATTTCATCTGCATTACATGGTATAATTCATTGTAAACAAATAATTCTGGGGGATACCGAGTAATTTCGTGTGGACTGTGCCAGTTCGATGGACGCTCGATCTGCTAGCATGCCTTTTTGGGGGCTTGTTGGTAATCGAGTGGTCTATGGCGCTGGTCCAGTTTCGCTAGGCGATTGGTGCCGCAGAAGTGTACTCTCATCAAGGCAGTGGTTCGATCCCCATCGGCGTCAGAGTCTTTCATCCTAAAAAATAACAGAAGTGCCGAATTCTGTATTCTCTACCTTGAGCAGGAAATTTGAAAAAGAGATTGATTCTCACTGATTTCAGCTGCATTACTTGGTATAATTCATTATATGTCTCCAACACTTCTTCGCCGGTTTTCAAGTTTTAGATAGTCTTCGTGAGGCGCTAAGAAGCAGCTTAATTTTGGTTGGTTCTCATTCAATTTCCCATGGTATAAGGCCCCGCGAAGCTTCGAGATTGGATTGGATTTCGAATCTCATTTTGGTATTCGGTTCGATTCAAAATCGGCTGCCCGATTCGTTTTCCTTCAAATTGAATCTTTTCACTGGAATTTCGCTTGGTATCAGTCATCTTAGTCGACTCACAAAACGTATAGATGAGATATAAATTGTACATAAATAAAGTTAAAAATAAAAGATTGGGTATAATTTCCGCTATATTAACATAAAATGCACCTGTACCCATGCCACCATCCATGCTAATTCCAGTTTCACTAGTCACTACCACTTGTGAAAGCATTATAGTTTCTAGCGACTAGCCCCGTGTGGTGCCCAGTGCAGAATTCGCGCACCCGTTTCTGTTTTTGAACAAAACTCCTTTCTGGGTAATATTCCAACTACATCATCAAGGCATGCCTTCGATAAAGGCATGCCTTCATGATGTAGTTTGAATATTTTGTCAGTCGGGACTTCAAGACGACTATGTTCGATTCAATTTCAGATAACAGACTCAATTCGGTTCGAGATTCGATTCGAATTGAAAATATGTGATTCGCAGGGCACTACAAAAGTGCCTTGTGAATCGCCACGATGTGGCACAATTTTCTCGATATCTGGTAGATATATGAAGCACATTTCGCCACGACTTTTTCTCCAGAAATATTATTAATTCTTGTACGAATTGGGTAGCAGACGTCCAGGAACCATTTGGAACCTGATGTCAACTCTGTGAGTTGATTGCATATATTGTTCGCGTTCTGTACATCACAACCTTCATTCTGATGCATAATTTGTGTATATTTAATTAGAAGTTATGTTATATCAGATGCAGAATTTCAAAGAAAACAAATGTCCTTGTTTTTTTAGCACCTTATTTCTTAGAAGCCGGAGAATCAGAATGAATTTATTGAACATGACACACCGCGAGAAACTTACAGTAAAGCAGGTGCTTCTAGTCAAGTGTCGTCTGTCTATTCGGGCAGACGACACTTGACTAGAAGCACCTGCTCAGTGTTTAATTCTCCCCAGCCCAAAGATAGCCAAACCGTCACAGCCAGATTACCTGTCGTATTACATCACAGACAAGAAAACTCGACTCCCGGCTTTTAAGAGTTAAGATAACAAACTCGAATTGAACTCGAATACCGCTACTCAAAAATGACAAGAAAGCCCAGTTGCAAAGGAAAGGGAACTACAGTATTAATGTTTTAATGCGCAGCCGCGGGGAATATTATTTTCACTTTTGAAATTTCGACAATAAGACAACACCTGAAGTGTACAGAAGACACTTGTGATTGTTCCTTGGAGATGTAGGCTTTCAATCTCTGGTGAAGATTGCTTTTTAAGGACTGGTTGGTGAAGTAAAGTCCAAGTGCATTTCAAACACTTTACTGTATAGAAGATTTGCACTTAACGGAAGTCTTTTCCAGTCTTCGGGTAAAAAAAGTTGCATGTGTAGCCTCCAAACATCAAAGCGTGTAACATCCGCATTCCCCCACTTCGATGTGTGTGCAAATTGAACTCGGCGGTGGTTGCCACACTTCCAAGTGTGAACACTTACACTTACTGGGAGTAATTTCTACACTTCTAGTTCTGAAACGACACATAGCAAGTTCAATTATACAACACCTGAAATGTGTTGAAGGCACTTGAGAAGTGTTGTGTATGAAGCACTTACATAAGTGTTGGTCTATCACTTTGGATGCGGTCGCTGTGGTAGCACTTCCCAAATGCTGTATATAACACCTCAACTGTTATAACATCACTTCAATTTTTTTAAGAGGAAATAAATCAAGCTTGGAGGCATTTTTTGAGAAAAAGAAAGAGAGCGGTGAGGAAAAGAAAGAGCAAGAAGCGGCCGCCACTCCCCCCCCCCCTCCCACTCCCACAGACAGACCCAACCTGTCGGCTCCCCAGCCGGGGTTGTCGGATGTGGAAAGAGTCTATGGAGACTGGGGTGGAAATGGAAGCTGCCCTCTCGCCACTTCCTGATCCTCATTCGCCCCTTCCTTTGGAACCAAAAAGCCAGGACCCGGACACACGACTGGGGCAGATCAAGCAGGACAGCCAGAACCACAGAAAGGAAATGGATCGACAACACCAACAGCTACGCGGAGAAATCAAAGAACTGGCAGAGTCACATTCACAACAAAAGCCTCAGACTCCTTCCTCACCACTTAAACTCCAGATTCGGCCAGAACTAGACCATATGAGCCAAGTCAGTCATCATCAGGCAGTCGACAAACAACGCCAACTGCCATGGTCTCCCCATCTAGACCACCTTCTCTCAAAAAGAAACAAAAACAACACAGGCGGCGCTGAGTACTCATAACTCCTCCTTTACCACTGCCAGACAAGACCTAATCACACAGTTAAAGAGGATGAAACGCCGTGCGAAACCATTTCTTCTTCTTTCTTCATTTTTCGATCAGTTCGGACGCTCCACTGGATCCTCCGTGAGCAGCACTAACCACAGCAAGAATGATTTTTCCACAGAAGATTTTGGGCATGTTAAAATGTCTGAGTGCGAGTGGCACTAGAAACTGGACCATCCATGTTTCTGGAGATACCTGCCAGGAGATCTTGGACTTTCCATTATTACCTGGATTGGTTCTTACTAAAAAGCCCCACCAGATACCAAAGAAGCCAGCATTCAAACCATCGGCTTGTCTGGGGAGTGGCAGAACCTTTGCCCAGTCATGCTCCGAGAACCATGACAGGGCCAAGCGAAAGAAGAGGAAGAGAAACCTGTCCACTGAGCGCCGGGATGCCGAGCGCTTAGAGGCCTGGAAGAAAAGAAGACCGAAGAATCCCGCAGAGAGAAAGAAGAAATGGAAACCCACTCCTCCCTCCCGCCGGAGAAAACGCCAGAGAAAACACCAAGAGACGCCACCAAGTCACCAATGTCTCTCTCTCCAGCACCATCATTAGCTTGGACCCTCACGCTAAAGAGGAAGAAGAGGTGAAGAACTACGTAAGCAAGCCCACGAACTGGAACAACAGATCGCGGGAACCGTAGAGTCAATGCACAGCTCTACCGCCAAAACTGAAGAGCAAAAACAAATAATGCAGCTCGTGGAAGAAGCCAAGAGAGATGCCGCGTTACGAAACGAGACCATGAAGGGCCTGGTAGACCAACTGGCACAACTCAGAAAGGCAACGGCCGCACTAGAAGTCATTGAATCCAATGCCGGCATGGCAGCAATACAAGCTTAAAACTTAAAGACGGAATCACAGCCTCCACCACCAGAAGTCAAGGAATCTCCAAAGAAGAAAACAAAGAAGCAAAAGAAGTAGGAAGCAAGACCAGCTGAGAAGCCACCAGTCCAGTACGAGTGTGAGCAACAAAACACCACCAAACTTGACCCGCCTATGGGATGCACGTCGCGTCCCCAAGTGAAGATTCTTTCTTCTGAAGATTCTTTTCTTTCTTCTCATTTTTCCTCGGAAGATGAGTGGGAGGAGGGATATTTCCTCGGAAGATGAGTGGGGGCGCTAGATACGGTTCCGGACGAGGTCCTTCAGACCCTCCCACTCCTACCGTACCAACCTCTCCAATGTAGGACCTTGTAAGGCTGCCTAATGCCAACTGATGGGAGATCACTGAAAATTCAGGGACTTCGAGAGACAACGAGAAGAAGAACCAGAACGACGATTTGAGAAGCTAAGACAAGAAAAACTAGAAAGTGACGAACATCTCAGGGCACTTTCTGCAGAAAATGAAGCCCAGATATATCTTGAGACATCCAGAACTAGACTCAACCATCCAGATCAGTCCTCCAACAATAGTCCAACAAAACCAACAACGACTGCTACTGAATCACCATCCCAGACACCTCCTCAAAAAAATCGCAAAAGACACAAGCGCCGCTAAGTACCTTGACACTGTGTTCCTTTACCACGTCCGGCGCGCGCGCAAAAAAAAAATCATTTTGCTTGCTTTTGTTTGAGTGCATGGAACAACCTTGAAGAGATCTCTGGTGAAATACAGCGAAATCAAGCGCACAACAGAACAAGATGAACAGTAAAAGCAATATACTTGGTGGTTAGCAAACTTTGAGTAGTATGTGTATTTGTACATTTTCAACTCCACCGAAGTTATAATTCCAAATGTGGAAAAAAAACAATTCTGAAAGTGAGATTTTATTATTCGGCGACTGGGTATGAGCATAACAGTCAATTTTATTTTAGTTTGAAAATATTTTTTTAAAAGAATGATTTTTGTGATACTATGCAAAGTAAAAACAAACAGAAGAGCAAAAAAAAATCCACACAAAAATTACCCAAACTAACTGAGGAATGAGGGTTGATAGAGGAATGATTCATGATTTGTCTGAAAAGGGTTATTATTTTGGAGAAGATTTGTGGTTTGGAGAGTGTTAAAATCCTGCTAATTTCCATAGAAATATTATCAGGGTTTATTTCACACCGTTAACAGTTACTGTCTTAACTTTTCTCTTCAATTTGCCTAATAAAGATAAAAAATTTCAAATTATCCCTTGTGGTTTGACAAAAGCAGACTTTCCAAACCTGAAATTTTTAGCATGACCCCTCTTGACCCAAACAAAATTAGAAAATGAGTTTCCTTCAGAGAAAATGGATAGGGTTGCAGCTATTCCTCCCAGTATAGCAGTAACCCTAATACTGCATTTTGAAGCTGTTTATTCTTTGCCCCCACCCTCATCCCCCAACCCTCCTACAGCTTCCCCAACACAGTTATTTTTTTAAACTTTGAATTAAAAGTTCAAAATTCAGTCGAGTTATTGTCAAAATTAAAGAGGAAAGAAATTACAGACCACATCTGAAAGACCATTGAAACATTTTAAGTCTTGTGCGTGCTGACACTGAAATACCGGTATTGACATTTTTCGGGCATTTTTCGTCATTTGAGGTTTTTCATGAAATGTCGCGTTTTCTATCGAAATGTATAGCCCGATTGGACGAGAATAGTTCGATCGGACTATAATAGTTCAATTGATAAACATCCCCAACATGTTTTTTTTTTTTTTTAGGGGGGGGGGGGGATACCCCGTTCGGGCTGCCGGTACGTCACTGATACTAGTGGTAGGGACTGAATTCCCGAGGCTGAAACTTTCGACTAGTGGTGGCCGAAACTTCCCAAGGCCGAAACTTTCCAAGGCCGAAACTTCCCGGGGCCTAAAGTTCCTAAACGCTGGGTAATATTGTATGGGCATTTGGGTGTATTTGGGTGATTTATGGTGTTTAGTGGCACCCGTCCTGATAGTGATACTGGACGAACTGGTTTTAGGGCGATACGTCTCCAAAATCTTTTATTCCTGGTGAATTGCGATCACTGCAATGTGTGTCAGTTTCTTTAATTCGGGAACTCCGAACATCAGTCGATCTCAGAAACACCGATCTGTCTACAGAATCAATGTTTACACCAGATCTGTAGTTTTTTCCCAGTTGCCCGTTTTCAGTGACCCCGAATGTCACTGTACGTATCTTGATGCTTTGGCTCTAAATCTTATTCTATCTCCTTATTGTTGATATTCCAAATCTTTGCAGATGGTCTTCTGAAAGCTGTCTAACAACTGTACCTGAGATCCGTCCTGCTTCGAATCTTTGGTACAAAGTTTCCATATTAATCGCTGCTAACGCAACTTTGGTCGTTCGACAAAATTCCGCACCCTGAGGCAGGGATTGTAGAAAAACTGTAAATACTACACAGGGAAGTGGAACGAAAATTAATAAGAAAGTACCAATTTATATAGTTATTTCAACATAATCTGTCGATATTTCTCAAAGTTTTCACTCCCAGTTCTGCTGTTGAGCTTGTAATTCAACCATAGCAGTCCTGCAGCCGATAGAATCTGCATAATATCAACCGGTGAAAAATAATTCCGCGAACAGAATTCCAATTTTAATTACGCGACGTAATATACTATATTTATTTAATTTAATTTATTAATTATTTTATGGAAAAGGGTAGACATATGCAGCCCACATTACCTGTACATAAAAGGTTATGTAAGGTCTGTAACAATGGTAATATAGAAAACGAATTCCACTTTGTTATGGATTATAAGAGATATGACTCTGTACGTGCTGACTCCTATCGCAAAATCGAGAGAGAATATCCAGATTTTGTTGGTATGAGTAGCTCTGAGAGATTCGTATTTCTTATGAAAAATGAAATCCCCGCACTGTGTGGTATCATCTGTAATATGATCCGACAAATGTTTGAATGCAGAGAATGCTCACTTGCGGCATAACACCAATTACAATGAAATCATTAGCTGTAACATGCACCAACTGAACATTAGTGTTTATGGTTTGAAACATATTTTGCTATTTCCTGGTATTATTGTTACTAATTTCAATGACATGCAATCTGCTTGTTTTTGGAGTTCTTGCAATAAATCTTTTCTTATCTTATCTTACTGTTATGAAATGTCATATAATGTCGAAGTATATGCCTTTGATGTCGAATGATACGTATATATAGACAAGCTAGAAGCATATATCAACAGAGGATAAGCATATATTGACAAATAATAATAATTTGGCCGGCCGCTGATTGTGTCGCGGTTCTCGGGTGAGAAGGCCTTGGTTACCCCTGTACTCCCAACTGCCCCCCCCCCCCCCCAAAATAATAAGAATATACACATTTATATAGCGCCAAAATTATAGTTCAGAAGATGTAGAACCATATTCTAAGGCGTTGTACATATTACTGAGTTCGTGCAAATATACAAACGGAATATATATACAGTATCTTAAGTCCACAACATCACTTATAGGCTTTTTGAAACGGGTAAGATCTTTCTTGAAAAGGTTGACATTTGACAGTCTTTTTAGGTGTTCTGGTAAATTATTCCACAAGTGAGGGCCAGCAAATGAGAATGACCTATCTCAAAATGTTTTACACCTGTGTTTTGGAACATGTAATAGCATTTTACCATCGGACCTCAGGCTGTATTGACACACATCCTTGGTATTAAGGAATTCTTCTAGATAGGCTGGTGACGAACTGCTTGATGACATCCCTTGCTCCATTCTTCTCAATCTCTCCGATTAGCATATTAACCCTCTCCCTTGAGTCTCTCACTAACTACATGTCCTTCATTCTCCCATCAAACTTCCTCATTATACTCCCAGTGAATCTTATCATTTGCGACTGTTTTTTGGGGCATTCTATTCCACGCCCAAATTACACATCTGGTACTCCTTTGCACTGTTTTCCACAATTTTTCCCCTCAGCTCCAAGGACCGTGACCTCAGCTTGAACAACAGTGACCCCCCTCCCCAAAGGTTCCATCAAGGAATTCTTCAAAACCAGGCTTCTCTTTATAACGCAGGCCACCCAAAGACCTTTTTGATTTGACCCCCTATCGCCAATTGAGGTTCCATCCTCCATGACCCTTTCTCTGACGATGTTTTTACCCTGGTTTACCCCAACGTCTAGGTCCGAGCTCTCCAATGAGCAGTTCTCTATTAGTCCCCTCACTTGGACCATCCATCCTGTCTTGATATCTGAGCTGGAAATTCTCTGGAACATTACTTTACACCATCGGCTGTCGGGGAGATTTACCAAATATTTAAGATAACCGAGGTTTAGTAAGTTTTTCCTGTCCTTGATCCTCATCCACCCAAACTCACCCCTGATTGCTTCTAGTGCTGCGGCATTACTCGACCCCGTTATCCATCGGCCTGCATCGTTTTGCAGGGTTTCCAAACTATTTACAGCCGTCTGGTTTAGGGGTACCACTTCCGTGCCATATGTTATACTTGGCAGACCCACCATTTCCCAAATGGTTTTCCCCACGAAAACCTTATTGAAACTGTTTCTCCCTAT
Organism: Pictodentalium vernedei; assembly: GCA_031216915.1. Taxonomy (NCBI): domain Eukaryota; kingdom Metazoa; phylum Mollusca; class Scaphopoda; order Dentaliida; family Dentaliidae; genus Pictodentalium; species Pictodentalium vernedei. The sequence continues at coordinate 379,530,852 of CM062297.1, forward strand.
AAGTTTCATTTGGTTAAGGATTTCCCACCCCCCCCCCCCCCACCCCCTTTCAGAATCAATTTATTTGTGTGGTTTCGATAGATATCTCTCCCTGTGATGCTTATATTTACCCCCAGATACTCGTAGTCACCTGTCTCTCCTACACCACTAAGAAGTGTGCTGCTACCTTCAGAACTCCCCAGCTTTCTACCTTCGAGTGGGGTCCACTTTGCGGCCCACAGGTATAACTTTGCTCTTGCTTTCTTTAAGTTCGAGTCTCCATTTGCTCCCATATTTCCCAACAATTCCCAGCATTTTTGCTAGCCGCTCTTCGCTTTCTGACACTAGCACCATATCGTCTGCAAAAAATAGCCATGGGATCTTCAAGTCCTCAACTGCTATCCCGTCGTCGCTTTGCGTTTCTCCTAAACCTTTGATGTACAAGACAAAAAGAATTGGCGAAAGGGTACACCCCTGTTTTAGGCCTATTTCCATAGGCACACGTTTTGGTGTTATGTTACTCGAGCTAAATTCACTCTGTACATCTTTATATAATGCGTTCAGAATTCCAACAAACTCGCCTCCCAAGTCCAGAGTCACAAGCTTTCGCCACATACCCTCCCTCCATACTCTATCGTATGCCTTTTTACATCCAGAAAGGCCATAAACATCTTTTTCTTTTTGCTTTCGTGGATTCTATCATTTGGGATAGCGTGAAAAGATGGTCGGTGACCCTCATTCCCTTCTTGCATGGAGCCATTTGAAGCTCTCCCAAAAAAAACCCTTCCCTCCAATCACCTCCTCTAATCTCCCATACAGGACTTTACAGAAAACTTTTCCAATGTTGCTACTGACTGAGATCCCTCGATAATTATCCAAAACGTCTTTTCCCCCTTTTTGTGAATAAATGTCACTTTGCTTTCTCTCCACTCTTTTGGGACCTCTTGTTTTTCTATGGCTAAACTGACTAGGGTAGTTAGGCTTTCACAGAGTTCCTCTCCCCCATTTTTGATAAACTCGTTTGGAATTAGGTCCACCCTTCTCGCGTTTCCATTCCTTAATTTTGAGATCACCTTTCGCACCTCCTCGGTTTTAATTTCGCTGCACACGAAGTTCGATAGATTTTCCTTAACCTGGTTCGGCCACTTCGGTGGGTTCCCCATGCCCCATCGCTTATCGTTCACCTTTTCCCTGTGCTCGACTAGTTCTGATGCGATTTGGTCTTGATCGTCTGTAACTCTGCTATCTCCTTTAATACTCTGTGGATTACTTCATTTGTTACGCTTATTCACCCATTTCCAAAATACGTTCGAACTCGCCCCATTGTCATTCTTATCGTCCTAACAAGACTGCTATTTCACACTCTCCGATTATCGTCTTTAATCTTATTTACATTATTTCGTGCTTGTTGGTATTCTTCCTTTGCCATGGCCTCGTTGCTTTCCGCCCCCTTGAGTTTTCTACTTCTCCTGTATGCAGCACATTTAGCTTTTCTACCCTTTATGGCCCTTTTCAGTTCTTCGTTAACTTTGTACCCAAGTTCCCGTGCTGGCACCCTAATCTTTTCTACACTTTCCTTCCCTGCCTCCACTAGGCTCGCAACTATGGCGCCGGCCATTTTCTGGACACTGGTCCCCTTGTGCACGGTTGCAAGCTTTGGTTGCAATTTTACTTAGAACTTCGCCCAGTCAGCGTCCTTTTTGTGTTCCCAAATCTCCTTGAAGCTTCCTTTGCTTTTTACTAGGTTTTTGGCCCTCATCGTCACTGTAATCCAGTTGTGATCACTATCCAACTCCCTTTTACCCTCATCATCCACTTCTACCCCTATCACCTCCCTCCATAAAATAATATCTGAGAATATAGTCGATTATTGATTTTCTGTCGTTCCTCTCCCATGTCCATTTCCTCTTACACCTCGCGTCCCTATTCAGTTTCTTCAGACCGAGCTCATTTGTGAAGTTCAACAGCTTCCTTCCATTTCTGTTGACTTTCTTGTTCCCGCCCTCTATTCCTTCTTCCTTATCACTTATGTGTCCATTAAAGTCACCCATCAAAATTGTACCGAGCCCCCTGTTTTCTAGTTATGTGATATTGGACCTTAGTATTGAGTATATCGAGTCATTCCACTCGAGTTTGCTTCCCTCCACCACACAGTACACAATCCCAAGGGCAATACTTTTGTTTCCTAGACTGATCTTTACCCATCCAATTTCTTTTGATACCTCAGCCGAGGTGCTGATATCTTCCAGGTCTGTGATCAGCGACGGTTTTAAATCCTCTTTAATGTACATGCCTATCCCTCCTCCTTTTTTCTGGCCTTCCGTTCGCCCTACACCTATCCACACGCACCCCCTTACTTGGTCTACCCGCCTGTCATGTCTTAACCATAACGCTTAAGCCCATGACATCAAAGTCCTCTGCCTCGATCAATGTAGCAATGTCACTTACTTTCCGGTGGATACCCTGGATGTTGCTATAACCCACTTTCAGGTTACCGAGATGCATTGGCTTCCGCCTTCTGGGCCCATTGTTTCCTGGCGCTACCCTTGGTAAACTTATTCTGCCCCCCCCCCCCCTCGCTCTTGTTCACCCCACCTATGTCCACTCTAGTTATACTTGCCTCTGACCTCCCACCCCACTCCTCTCCAAAAAAGTCTCTGCTACCCGTAGAATTTTATCCCCCAATACTCGTTTCCCCACCCTCCAAAGATGCAGCCCGTCACGCCCGTACATGCTCTCCCATTGCCCCAAAACGTGTCCAAATTGTCGATAAAGGGTACTCCCAGGTCAACACAGTAGTCCTGCAACTCCTCATTCTGCGCCAAAATCAGTTCCGTTCGTCCTCACCCCCAAGGACTGGAAGGACCCCTGATACAACTACTCTTGCATTCCTGCTTAGCAGTTTGCTGACTAAGCCTCTCTGCACCAAACGTACTGATTTTCTCTCCCCGATATTGTTGATCCCCACATGGACCACCACTACCGGATCCGATCCTGAACCTGAAACAATACCATCTACCTGGTCCCTCAGATCCTCCACCTTCGCCCCCGGAAAGCACAAGTCTGTTCGATTGGAACTATAGGGACCATAAACCATATTGTCAATCCCACGTACAATGCTACTCCCCGCTACAACTAATTTTTTTCTTCTGCCCCCAGTCCCTGTATCATCTGCAACATCTGCAACTTGCCCCGTTTTGCATGCCTCTAGCCCCCTCTTTCTCTTCACCACCCTCCTTACCCCATCTGTCCTAGAAACATCAGCAACCACCTCTCCCCCTCAATGTCTCCCTCACTCTCATCCCCAGGGGTATCAGAATCTAAAACACTGAACCTGTTCTCTAAACACCGCCAAGCAACCTTGGCAGCCTTACGCCGACTCTGGCTTCCTGACTCTGCGCATCCCTGTCCTGACGCAACCTTCCGAATTTTCATACTGGATCCCCCTCCTCCTCAGTCCCCACCCCCCCCCCCCCACAAACACATACCAAGCGTTCTTCCCCTCGTTTCCTGCCTCCCAGTTTCCTCCTTGAATCCACAACGACCTTCCACCCACATTCCACCTCACCATCATAGGTAACCTTCAACGCTGTGATTCCAGAAACACCAGCTCCCCCCCCCCCCCCCCCTTCAGCTCCGCAATTTCCCGCTCGAATTCAACACACTTCTCTAACAACTGTAAAATATCCCTGCAGTTCGCACACACCTCGATGCTGTCCATTGGTCGACCACCACTATACCTCATATCACCCTGTCTGCACGTCTCTGCATACTCAATCTCCCCCACCTGCACCTGATATGCATATAAAGACAAACTATAACCATATAAAGACAAACGGTATGCATATATAGATAACTGATATGCATATAATATACACCGATATGCATATAAAGACAAACGGTATGCATATATTGACGAACTATATACATATATTGACAAACGATATACATATCTAGACATGATAAGCATATAAAGACGAATGATATGCATATATTGACAAACGATATGTATATCTAGACATATGATAGGCATATAAAGACAATTATTTATTTATTTATTGGTGTTTAAGGTCACATACTTATGCACAATGGCTAATCGGGACCGTGACAGTTTTACGGGTGGAGGAAGCCGGAGTACCCGGAGAGAACCACCGAGCAACGACGAGCAGCTGTCAGCTCTCAACATCGTAACTCTGAACTCTGCACCGCAGCACAGGCAGGGTTAGATTGGTTGAAGACATGCGCACCATCGACGTGCAGTACGCCTCAGTACACAGCGTCATCGTGCCCCCATGTAGGCAATCGGGGTGAAGTGTCTTGCCCAAGGACACAACGCGGTTGCCGCAGGTGGGATTCGAACCGAGGACCTCTCGGCTTGCAGCCTGCACCTCTACCAACTGAGCCACCGCGCCCCCATATAAAGACAAACTATAACCACATAAAGACAAACGGTATGCATATATAGACAACTGATATGCATATTATATACAACGATATACATATAAAGACAAACGATATGCGTATATTGACGAACTATATGTATATATTGACAAACGATATGCATATATTGATTTCTGATAGGCATATGAAGACACATGATATGCATATATTGACAAACTATATGCATATATTGACAAACGATATGCATATATTGACAAGCGATATGCATATCGAGACATATGATAAGCATGTAAAGACAAACTGTAAGCGTATAAAGACAAACTATAAGAATATATAAATAAATGATATTCATATATTGAAGAACGATGCGCATAGTTTGACTTACAATCCTATTAGCATACATAGACAAATGGTACGCATATATTGACGAACGATATGCATATTGTTACGGAATAAAAGGAAAATGTTTATCGATCTGTGATCGTAAAGTTTGATTTCCACGTTGTGATTACTGGCAGTTCTATGAGGATCCACCAGCCCGTAGCGTTTTGTTTTTCCTTACCAGACGATATCAGACACGGGCTCCAGGTTCTGGGTTCAGTAACTTCACGAACTTGTCGTGTTTAGCACAACGAAGACCAGTTCAAATTATCTACTATTTTAATTAAACTTAAGCAAGTAATTATTAGGCTTTCCCAAACCCAGTTTGGGAAAGACTATTGTTATTCTTCTTTTTCAAAATTTTTCTTCTCTATTTTTTTTTTTTTTTTTTCCTCCCTGAATTTTGTCTGTTGAACTGCTCGAAAACAACCTGTACGATCTTGACCAAATTTGGCACAATTATGTAATGTCATAAAGTCTTGTGAAATGTGGTATCGTCATATCTGTGAAAATGCGTGTTTTCGAAATATTCTGCCAAACCCTTCAAAATTCCACCATTTTTCGAATGTCTCAAAATTGTTTACAGTTATTTAGCTCAAATTTTCCACACATTTAGAGCATAATATGATACACCACAATCACCACTCAGATCTTTCAACTTTAACCCCCACTGGCCAAAAATGACATGAATATAGAATTTTTCTTCAAACTTGACCAACTTCAAGGGCAAATTTCTCTAATAACAAGGTTGTTGTAACAATTATTTTGGTTTGGATAGATGCAACAATGATTGCGGAAGAAAGTTACTGTTTACTTTTTAATCTCAGATTTAACCAAGCACAATGAGGGTGAGAATAAGAGTACCGTTTGAACTTTGGTTGCTTTTTCCATCATTTTGGAAAGTGGTTAATTTCAAACACTTTTCGTGTACATATTCACAATTGACTACTGAGCATATTTGCTGTTGTAAGTTTAGTTGTAAAGTTTAACCCTATCCCATTCTGGTTGCATAAAAGTAGGTACCGTCCAAAAAAAAACTCCAATTTTTTCAGAATTTGGTAAGTTTAGGTGACGATTTACTCCATTTTTAATTGTTTGAGCTCTGAATGTTTTCTATAGCTGCTTGCAGCAGTCAAAGTATGACAAATTTTGTTCTATATGTTATTATTAAAACTTTAACCCTTGAAGATTTGAGACTTCCCATAAGGGTACTGTCGGAATGTTTGTTATTTTTGCCAACTTCAAGAGCATTTTTTTCTAATTACAAGGTAGTTGTAATAATTATTTTGGTATGGCTAGATGCAACAATGATTGTGGAAGAGAGTTACTCTTTATTTCTTAATCTCAGATTTAACCCTCTAGCACAATGAGGCCAAGAATAAGAGTACCGTTTGAAAATGCCAAAATTAGCCATTTTTGGTTGCCTTTTCTATCATTTTGGAAAGGGTTAATTTCAAACACTTTTCATGTACGTATTCACAATTGACTATCGAGCATATTTGCTGTTGTTAGTTTGGTTGTAAAGTTTAACTCTATACCATTCTGGTTGCATAAAAGTAGGTACCGTCCAAAACAATTTAAATTTTTTCAGAATTTGGTAAATTTAGGTGGCGATTTACTCCATTTTTAATTGCTAGAGCTCTGAATGTTTTCTATAGCTGCTTGCAGTAGTCAAAGTATGACAAATTTTGTTCTATATGTTATTATTAAAAGTTTAACCCTTGGCAGATTTGAGACTTCCCATAAGGGTGCTGTCAGAATAATTGTTATTTTCGCCAACGTTTACGTGCACTTTCTCAGCACTGGAGCCATATTGTCTTAAAACCTTTTCCATGAGAGGATTGGGCCTTCATCCAAGAACAATTTTGCGGTTATATATTTTATTCAAAGTTTTAACCTTCACCCAGTTTTCGGGCCTTGAATTTGAGTGCCTTAAAAATCTTCATAAAATTGGTTAATTTGGAGCTCACTTGTCTTCCATTTTCGAAAGGAATATCGAAAAATGATTTACATGTTCGTATTTACAATTGCCTACCGAGCATATTTGCTGTTGTAAGTTTGGTTGTAAAGTTTAATCCTATGCTCGTTCTGTTGGCATAAAGATAGGTGCAGTCCAAAAAAACTCTCGTTTTCAGAATTTGGTAAGTTTAAGTGACGATTTTCTCCATTCCTAATTGATTGAGCACTGAACGTTTTCTATGGCTGTATGCAGCAGTCATAGTATGACAACTTTTGTTTTATATGTCATTATTAAAAGTTTAACCGTTGGCAGATTCGAGACTGCCCATATGGGTATGGTCGGAATAATTTTAATTTTCATAAAATATAAATATTGATAAGCGTGCAGTGGTAGTCTGGAATAGAATATCCGAAAATGCTTTCGAAATTCGTATTCACAGTTCAATTCCAATAATATTTTCTGTTATGAGGTTGCTGTAAAGTTTAACGCAATTCCTGTCTCAGATACATAAAGGTAGATGCCGTCGAAAAAAAACTCATTTTCTCAGAATTTCGTAGGTTTAAGTGACAATTTACTCCATTCCGAATTCATTGAGCGCTGAATGTTTTCTATGCCTGCATGCAGCAAGCATAGCATGACAACTTCTGTTTTATACGTCATTATCAAAAGTTTAACCCTTGGCATATTTAGGAGTTCCCATGTGGATATAGTCGGAATAATTGTTATTTTCGTAAAATCAATCCCTGAATATATTGGTAACCGTGCGGTGTCCTGTCAGTGGTGCTACATGAAGCCGCAAATAGTTAAGGTTGAAAAGTTAATCAAATAGACAGATATAATGCCTAACTCGGCCGGTGACAGGTAAATGAAAGGTCGTTGAGTTGAGAATAAAGTAGGGATGAATTGTGCCCTCGGTTTCCACCTGATCCACGGTATTTCCACGCGGTCTCGGCACTTGACAAAGATACTAAACTGTCGGGCAGGGACAGTAGGAAACATTCTGAGAATTTCAAGTTGCTGCCTTGCATGATCGGGACATAAATAGAATATATCCCACATTGTATCTGTCGGATATATTCCAATTATGTCCCGATCACTTCACCCCGACTGTCCGCATGGGGGCACCATGACGCCGTGTACTAAGGCATACTGCACGTCGATGGTGCCCATGTCTTCAACCAATCTAACCCTGTCTGTGCTACAGTGCGGAGGCACTATGTTGAGGAGCTGGCAGCTGCTCGTCATTCCTCGGTGGTTCTCGCTGGATACTCCGGCTTCCTCCACCCATACAACTGTCAACGACATAATATGACCTTGGCTGTTAATGTGTCGTTAAAACCTAATAAATAAATAAATAAATCCAGTCCCAGTTTTGCTCGTACAAATATTAGTACCGTCAGACAAAATTCATTTTCTGATTAATTTCGTACTTTTCTGTACTCACCTTCCCTGAGTAAGATTGGTATACCTTTTCAATCTCAGAGTTAACCCTCAAGCACAATGAGAGTGAGAATAAGTGTACCATTTGGAAATACCCAAATTATCCAACTTTGGTTACTCTCTACTATCATTTAGGAATGAGTTAATTTGAGACACTTTGCTTTGCTATATGCAGAGATGTTTAATCAATAAATCCGGCTTTAGTTATGTTCTGGGACTTAATGAAACATGTGCTTTGGCCACTTAAAAATAGCACTGTCTGCAAAAAATGATTTTGAGTGAGTACTCACTTGTCCAAAAACAAAAAGGAAAGAGCTCTTTGAGCTTTCCATAACTGCTTTCAAAAATCAATGGGGAACAAATTTTGTGTTATATGTTTTGGTGTTCCGTGTTATCTAACACCAGTTTGGCCGTACAAATATGAATACTACCAGGAAAGAAAGCACATTTTCTCAGTGGTAGACTGTTTGACTTCTATGATAGAGGTCCCGAATTTGATCCCTATCTGGGACGACCCACGTAATGTCCTTGGGCAAGGCACTTTATCCCGGTTGCCAACATGGGGCACGATGATGCCATGTACTAAGGCGTACTGCATGTCAATGGTGCACATGTCTTCAATCGCTGGTACCCTGCTTCAGCGGAGCTTGAACATAATTAGAATGTTGAGCTGACAGTTGCTCGTCGATGCTCGGTGGTTCTCCCTGGATCCTCCGACTTCCTCTACTCGTAAAACTGTCGCGGTCACGATTAGCCATTGTGGATAAGTATATGACCGCAAACGCCAATAAATAAATACCGTCAGGGAAACCCTCTGTGAAATCCTTCTGTCAATAAATAGCAAAGTAGTAATGTAATGCAAGAAATATTAACAAGCTGTTCAACATCCCTTTAATCAACTCATTCTGACTTGAACTGTACCCATCACTGTGTATACTTGCTCTCTAGATGGTTTAAACCATATCAAATAAACAACTAATTTGTGCGTGACAATAACTCATATTACATGTATTTCATTGTATCTGAAACAGATATGTTGGAAAAATTGTGAAATCATGGAGTAGGAAGCTTACCCTCGTTTGTTGACAAATCCCACATATTCACAAACAGACAGAATGATAGAGAATAAATTAATTATTGATATTTAAGGTCACTTTCAGCATCTACAGCTATATCATGACCATAATATAGGTATTTATTCAAGTCCAGGTATTCATTGCATAGGCGTACAGGGCTATTTTTCAGGGGGGGGGGGGGGCGGGGGATGAACCCTTTTAGCCCGAAAAAGTTGAATCTCAGGTGGAAATGCCAAATGTGGGTATGGGAGGGAGGGGGGGGGGTCCCATTGAGTACCTGGAGAGAACCACCGAGCAATGGCAAGCGACTCAGACTCCCCAACATACTAACTCCACAAAAGAAAGGTTAGCATTGGTTGAAGACAAGTACACCCTCAAGGTACCCTTAGTACACATCGCCATCATGCCCCCCCCCCCCCCCGCCCCACGTGCGAAATTAAATTGGGATGAAGTGTCTTGCTCAAGGACACAATGTGGTTGCCACAGGCGGGATTCGAATTCTTGGATTGCAACAATTATCTCTACCTTCTGAGCCACCGTGCTCCCGTAATATGCAGTAATAGAACTCTTTATATGTACTTGTGTGATTATAAATGAATAATATTAACGTGGATACGGTTCCACTGAATCAACTTGTACAGTATAATGGTCAGTTTACTTGCTACTTCTAAGTGATGAGATAGGAAAACAACATTTTGTGTGGAAAACCAAAATGTTTTGTGGTCATTTCTGGCAACTAAATTGTCCGAAATTTTCTGGCATATTGTCTGAAAAATCGGCTCCTTCCTGACTCAGGGGTGGGTTGGGCACAGTCCTTCATGAAACCCCGGCCCGTACGGCCATAATTCATATGTACTAATTTTTTCCAAAGCACAAAGGACATCGCTTGTTTTGCTTTCTATGGAAATATTCTGTTATTATCGAAGAGCAAATTTTGTGTTAAATGTTTTGGTGTCCTGCTGTATCTCAAATATCTGTTTTGTCTGCATAAAAACTAGTAGCATCACAAAAACTTTGATTTCCACTAAATTTTCTGTTTTCAAAACTGATCGATAGTTTTGTGTACAATACAGTTTGCCTTTTCACATTAAAAAGTTGGGAAAGCCCGTAATTTGTTCAACAAATTGCAATTCTCAATAGTTTTATAATACTTCGCGACTAAACTGTCGTTGTCTCTGTCATAAAATGTACAATATAAACGTATCAAAGTTCGTACCTCAAACACAGTGGCGGCATCGGTTTCTTCTTGTGAAGTTGATCTGCATACATCAGGAGCCCAGAGACAACTTGTCTAAGCAGTCAGAAATTGGTGCTTATATACACCAAATTTCTGATGCAATACTTGGGTACGTGACGACCATCAGCAGTTTCTCCCTGTCCTCAGAGAAAGTCCCCTGACGTGGCGGTCGCCATTTTGTAGACTCTTTTACTGCCATGCAGACTGTCGGCCAGTCTGCTTGCTGTCCATGTCATCTCGGCTCTCAAATAGTATTCCACCGGGCACTAGTTAACCGGCGGAATGTCCTGGTGACTGGTGCTAAAATGCAACGCAGCAATCCCAGTTCAATGGAGAGTTTCACCAAGTACATGTTATGATTTGTTAGACAATTCGAACACCAACATCCCAGTAAAACTGCCGAATGTTACTGTTCCATCTATCAACAAATCCGAAAATGTTACTGCTTGTTGACAATATTGGCTTGCAAAGGTATGCCTGATATTGTCAACTGAACATCTGGCGTGTACCCACAAAGTACGCATGTACTCTGTTTGCCAGTTAATACAATTCCATGTAATTTATTTGTCATGTTTTAATCTGTTCAAATACTATGCAAATACTATGAAAATAAACGAAGAAGTTAAATAAACTTGAGACCATTGAATTTCCAAATAAAAACCCCAAGAGCTCGAGCTCTTACCCGGGCTGACAAGCTTAATTAACCCCTGTGGGCTCACTTCGCAACAATATCTATACATATGATAGGCATATAAAGACAAGCTATAAGCATATAATGACAAACTATAATCATATAAAGACAAATGATATGCACATATTGAAGAACGATAAGCATATATTGACGAACGATATGCATATATCAGGAGAGCCCCACATGAGGCAGCTGTGGCGTTCCATACATTACACCATAATGGGAGTTGCACAATACAAACATAGCAAATAAGAAGACGTAATAAACATGATGTATAATATAAAGTACTAATGACTTTTTTCTTCAACAAAATATGACAAATATGATAGTTGCGTAAGGCAGAGGTTGAAAAGAACTATTAAACCTTCTATATACCTTTCTGTAATGATAGACTGGAGTGATTGACAGTTCAGGCTTAGACATCCATAATCAGTTAGCTCCAACATAATAAAAAAAACCACCCCAAAACCAAACAGGGCAACAATAAAAGGGCAAGGCTGACAACCAATAGTAAAAGTTCCCTCAAAAGCCAACGAACCCAAAGATTTATAAATAAAATTATCTACCCTGAAAATAACCAGTTTATTAATTCTACGATTGCTGTTAATACTAATTTCTAGTATAGCCTGCTGAATATCTTTTCTCGGAGAGTCGTGGGAATTAAATGAATTCTCACTCTATGGAAAACCAGAGTGTTCCATAGCAGCAGCGTCAGATCTAGGAACGTGATTATTGTTTTCAAACAACTGGATTGCTGGGACGTCATTGAAAGACGTTGTAGCTCAATTTGCTCCCCCAAGATGGTGTCAGGTCAATCCAATCAAACTGATATCTATATAACTGGATTACCGAAACGCTCATCGGCTACATATCCAAAAGTGTCTAACCTGTCATCATCTTGGGTGGGATTGGAGGTGGCATTGTTGCTATATACAGAATACTTCATCAACGAAAAATTTCTGGAAACGGAGGACGCGGGAAGCACGGGGGCAGAGGGGGCAGCTGCCCTCACTGCTTTCTGACCACGGACGCGATCAGGGGCAGACAATGCCCTTCCCAGGTTCGGCACTCAAATTTTTTCAATGAATCATTCTCGAAGTAAAGCTAAAATACACCCCAAAACCGAGCTTTCACAATCCAATGGGGGGGGGAGTTTGGGAGGAGGTGCCCTCTCCTCTCAAACTCTCCCATCTCGTGCCTTCGGTCTTCGGGAGTACCATGCTTCGACATGCCATGGTGAAGCTGCTAGTGCGAGTAAATGCCCTTTTCCCGCCCCCCCCCCCCCCTCCCTGCACTGAAGTGCTTACGGTGCCCCTGAAGTTTTCCATTTTCCGTCGTTTCGCAATCGCCGATCGTCTTTTGAAGAATATACTTTCATTTCTGTCATAAAAATGAATATCTTCCATTAAGAGTAAAATCCTCGTCCTCTGATTGGATGAGAGCTGGCGTAGTTGCTTTTATGTTTACAGCTCCAGTAGCAAATATTAACGTCTGACGTAACCACGCGAAATATTTGAAATGACGTCGCCCGTTTCGTAATAGCTTCATCAACAGAGGGACCAGCAAGCCGCTTCATTTTTCTAGGTTTTTCACACGTGCAGCAGACGGGGTTCTGGGTGAAGTGTTGTTTAAATTACAAATTACGATTTGAACTAAGATGGAATGTGAGTTTATCTGGTTTATTGATTATTTATCCTGTGCCGTCGCGGGTTACACGGGAGGTTCATTTACTAAACCTGTGACAGTTAAAAGTTGCCTTGAACAAGGCAACCTTTAACGATCACAAGTTTAGTAAATAAGTATCTCGTGTTTCACGATGCAGGTTTGAGTGTTGTGGGTAGTTTCTTATTGGACCATATATGTTATTGTGATGAGTTGACAGTAACATGGTCTGAGGTTTGCGGCTCAGAGCGTATGTTCCGCCTCGACGCTTCGCGTCTCGGTTGAACATAAGCTCTAAGCCGCAAACCTCAGACCATGTTACCATATTCAACACAATAACTTTTTATTTTGATGATATTCACATTTTTCTCCGCAATACAAATATAATATTTACAATACATTACATTTTAGTTATTATTAATAAAAACGCGTCAATATTGGAAATATGATACCGTCTAATTTGGTTTCATGCATGCAAGGCCTTTCGTTTGATGATTGATGCCGTGAAAACCCTTGCGCTGGGATAACAGTCACGGCGTAACAACTTTCACGTCGCTACGCATTGCTTAACTTTACAACATCGTGAGAGAAGGGGGTTCGAGAATCGTAGTTTCAAGGGGGGGGGGGGGGGGGATAGGGGGTATCTCATCCCACTCCCATCCCCAATATTTGTCCAAAAATCAAGATAGTTGGAGTTTTTCAGGCAAAAATTACAATAGTTGGAAATTCGAAGCATTGTTATAACCGAGGTTTTTTTTCCGAATGTGATATTACATTTCGGTGAAAATTCCAACCGCCGACTTCCACAGAGAGAATTGTTGTGATCGAACAAAGCAAGATTTTTCCGACTATTCAGCGGCTCAGAGTTAAATTCCACAACCATGGTCGTGTTACGCACTTTGTTCTCTTCTTTATACAATGAAATCACAGACTACAGTTTGTATTCAGACTCAAAATGTGCCCCCCCCCCCCCCCTCGTGTGAGGCTGTGTCCATGAATTTTTTTTTTTTTTTTTGCACTTTTTTCTTTGGCTCTGTACTCTCACGAAAGACAAAAAAAGCCAGACTGAAAATTTAGATTTTTTTTGTTGGTATCGTTGAATTTGTTGAATTAATATCTCAGTATAATCGCACACGTATTGTGGCATATAGGCTAAGTTAGTTAGCTTACTCATTACTCATACTTTGTTAGTCGTTGAGTTCAATTCGAGTACAATTCAAGATTAATGTACTCACTGATAAGCGTGATCTCATATTTCAGATGATTAATTAATAAATTATTGGTTGAATATTCAACGGTTTTTTAGCATTCTCCAAACATGTTCATTCATCAACCTGACACAATGCCTAATGGAGGCATGTAGGGCCTACAGTACCACAAGAAATTGTCATTTTGTGCTGTCTAAAATCTCAAATTATGTATCTAGATATTTACCTGCAGTCATTTAACTACTTAGAAATATTCTCAGAATGCTCTGAAACCTCCGGTACAGTCACACGGAGTAAACGTATGGACAATGGGAGATGAGTGGGGACCCCTTATAATATCCATTCCTAGTTGGACTTTTCATAGATTTACACCCCAATTAAAATTCTCCTATAGCAGCGTCCCTGAGGGGTGCAGATTGAGTTTTCTGACGTTTTTCGCTGACGTTCCCACACAGGCGCTGATTGTTGAGAATACACATATATGCTAAGCACCAAGTATATCCAACTACCAGTTTTACGTTTTAGTTGAAATATTGTTATGAAAAGTGTGTATATTTTTTATTAGTCTGTGTGAACACACAGACTATTGTTTTTGTACGGTTTCTTTTTCTTTTTTCTTCTTCTTCTTTTTCTTCTTCTTCTTCTTCCTCTTCTTCCTATTCTCCTGTCTTCTGTCTTCTATGCACTTCCTTGTCCTCACGATAACTCGAAAATGAATTGTCCTATCTCGCTGATTTTTGGCATACTGGTAGACATTCACAACTTCTCGGTCACCTATTTTGCTAGAGTATGGCCCAGTAGGCCACAGGATTTTCACAGCCTCCAATTTCCTGATACAGTAAGTTCTCCCCATGTAATACAATGTTATGTTCACACTGGAGGCTATGTAAACATCAGTGGAGTTAGCTGTCAAAATGAAATCTGACCTTGTCATTATAATGGGATGTAAGTTCCTGAAAACTAAGTTGAGAGAAACCCTTTGCCTTGCAAGGAAATAAATTATAAACTAGAGAAACAGAATTTACTGCACCCAGTAAATTCGAGTCTGTGTGAAAAGGGTTAAAGTATCAGGAATAAACTATACAGAAAGAGAATTTATGGAGGCTTATTTTCAGGAGAAAAATATTTTTAAACAAATCAGAAATGGATTTTCGTTAATAGTATTTACAGATATTCATACTGGAATCAGAAAATTTTTTTATAAGAAACCAGAAAAGGCATATATGTGACCAGCATTCAAAGGGTTCGATACATGAATCAGAAATGAACATTTTTGGCACTGCCCACCAATTTGAGTGATGAAATACGTTCATAAACTTTAGAAATGCACTAAGGTGTAATCAAATGCATTTCGCAGGCTTTCTGAATAATATGCACTTGATGACTTTGGTGACTTCTTTCAGCCGGACCCCTAGGTGACCTCTGTGACCTTGACCCATATTTTAATCTCCATCAAGTGTCGACTCATTTGGTATTAGTCCCAGGCCCATTCATCATACTGCGGTCGCCATTCCGATCGTGTTGACCGTGGAAGGAGTGGCTCTCGCCGCCAGATTGTTTAGCACGGTCGGAAATTTTTTGAGTAGGAAATTATATCTGAAGGCGAGGAAACATGACAAGATTCGCGTCTTGGCCAACTCCAAGATCGACACGATATCCGAAATGATCTCTATGGCGTTGAAAGACGGTAGGATATCGGACGGAGAATACTTCGCGATATTGAGCGAGAAAATGAAATACGATGCCATGAAAGAAGCCGTGAGAATCAAGACTCGTCAGATCATCAAGGAAGAGATGAAGGATTCTCTCGTGGAAAAGGGGAGGAAAGAGGCCAGGGAGGAATTCAGTAAGATGATAGAACTCAAGAGCAGCGATTGAAAAAAAAAATATATATAATAAGAACAGAATTTTTAAAAAATATTAAATTTATATATAAAATAAAAAACGAAATTAATTTAAATAACTCTTAAAAAAATGTATTGCGTAAAGTGTAAGAGAGTTACGGAGATGAGTAATTCTCGAGAAGTGCGAACTAAAAATGACAGACAGATGCTTTGCGGAAATTGCGATGTGTGTGGTTCTGTCAAGACGCGATTCATCAAAAAAAGAACGCGAGCAAAGGTAAAGGCATCGTGAATAAAATGATCAACAATCTACCTTTTCGAAATGCATCTGCCCGGTCACAGTTTCACGGGACCCGGAACGAAATTGAACAAGAGACTCAACGCCGATCTGACACCCAAATCTTGGAGCAAACCTGTGAATAGGGTGGACGCGGCCGCGTATGATCACGATCTGTGCTACGCCGGACATCCCGACACCAAGACTCGCAACGACGTCTTCGACAAAAAACATGTTGGGGAAATTGAGAGGCATATCGAATCTGACCAGGAGAGAGAAGATGGAACGTTCGCTGGTCGGCAATCTGATCGGGGCGAAATGTCGATTCGGATGGGGCGTTCAAAAAAAAAAGCGCATCTGAAAAGAAGAAGAAACGATTATTGATGAGCGAATTGGCCGAGGAGTTACACAAACCCATAGTGCGTAAATTTCGAAAGAGAAGGGTGTTCGTGAAGGGTCTGGATGATATTTGGTCTGCCGACTTGGTCGACATGAGATCGTTTTCGAGGTGGAACGAGGGCGTCAAATATCTATTGACGGTCATCGACGTGTTTTCCAAATACGGTTGGATCAGAGCTTTGAAGGATAAATCAGGACCTTGCGTCGCTGAGGCTCTGAAGAGCATGTTCGACTCGTCTTCTCGAAAACCGAGTAAATTGTGGGTGGATAAGGGAAAGGAATTCTACAACAAGCACGTTCGTCAATTGGTAGACCTCTACTCGATCAAAAACGAAGAGAAAGCCAGCGTGATGGAACGTTGGAATCGAACGATGAAGGAAAAGATGCACAGATACTTCACGGCGAATTCGACCAAGAAATACATATACGCTCTGAACGGTCTGATCAAAGATTACAACAACACGCGACACAGATCGATCAAGATGACTCCCGCGGAAGCTAGCGATCCTCGAAACGAAAAACGGGTCTACGCGAATCTATATCCTGAGAGATCTAAGATCAGGAAGAAGTCTAGAACGCCGAAATTTGCAGTCGGTGATCGAGTGAGAATCTACGCTTATAAGAAGCACTTCGAAAAGGGTTATACTCCTCGATGGACCTCGGAAATCTTCGTGATAATCAAAATATTTCACACCAATCCGGTGACTTACAAAATCGAAGCTTTGGATGGAGAAGAGATCATCAGAAAGTTTTACGAACAACAATTACAGAAGACAAAGTTTTGATGAAGAAGACAAAATTTTTTTTATTTACTCTCTTTAACATTTTCTTGTTTAGACACATATATATAAGAGAGAAAAAAATAATAATAAAAAATAATTAAAAACTATTTTTAGATAAAAAAAAAGCAAGTTAATTAATAAACAAAAAACTAAAAATCCTTTAAAATGACAAATATACTAGATATAGCACAAAGCATAGTGAAAGATGAAAGTATTCAAGAATATGAGGTTCACGAATACGA
Organism: Pictodentalium vernedei; assembly: GCA_031216915.1. Lineage (NCBI taxonomy): Eukaryota > Metazoa > Mollusca > Scaphopoda > Dentaliida > Dentaliidae > Pictodentalium > Pictodentalium vernedei. The sequence continues at coordinate 379,548,431 of CM062297.1, forward strand.
ACCAGTAACCGGAACGAGTTTCAACAATGCGGGAGAGATAAGAATCAACGTCGAAACTCAAGATCTATTCGTACATCCTAGCGAGAGTTACATAGTGGTGCAGGGACGCCTCACCAAGGAAGATGGGAGCGACTACGCTGACGACGACATGGTTACTCTAGCCAATAATGGCATCATGCATCTATTCAGTAACATAAAATACATGCTATCCGGACAAGAGATAGAATCTGTGTTTCATCCCGGTCAGGCCACCACGATGTTCGGACTCTTGACGTATCCTGATGATTTTTCGAAATCCAGAGGACTTAATCAGTTGTGGGTGAAAGACACCGTAGGCCCTGCTAGCGCCGGCGCCGCCTTGATATTCGACTACGTCATCAAGACGTCCAGACCTAAAGGAACGTTTTCGTTCAGGATACCTTTGAAACACATCTTCGGATTTGCGGACGATTACAACAAGATCATGTACGGATTCAAACACAATCTGGCGTTGATTCAAAAAGGAAACGACGACGCAATAGTGAGACTCACTGCGACCGATGCAGGTAAGATAACTCTACACAAGATATCATGGTTCATTCCACACGTGGAGCCTTCGATCGTGGAGAAAGCTCGTCTCTACAAGATCATAGAATCCAAGAGTAAATTACCCGTGGGATTTAGAATGAGACAGTGTGACACGGCTAGCATTCCTCCCTCCACAAATCACTTCGATTGAAGATTGACGGTGAAATCCGCTTCCGAGAGACCGCATGTCATCATGGTTGCGTTTCAGACCGATAGGGACGAGTCTCAGGAAAAGAATGCGTCGCTGTTCGATCATTGCAGTTTGAGAAACATGCAAGTGTTTCTGAACGCCACGAGATATCCAGCAATCGATTACAATGCGTCGTTCGACAAGAACGATTTCTGCAGACTGTACGGCGACGCCACTGATTTTAGAAAGAAGTATCACGGTCTAGACGAATTGATGAGCAACCCTAACATGTCTCCCGGCGAATACAAGTCGATGTATCCCATGTTCGTATTCGACGTCAGTAAACAGAGTGAACGACTCAAGAGTAGCATGTTAGACATTCAGATCAAGATGCAATTCGATAGGAACGTGCCGAGAAAAACCAAAGCCCTCACCCTGGTCCTGTCGGACAGAGAATTACAATTCGAATCGGACGGTAATAAGATGCCGATCATTCGATGAGAGACGAGTGTGAAAAAAAAATAAAAAATAAAAAAAAATAAAAAGTAATGAGTAATTATTAAAAACAAAAAAAACAAAAAAAAATAAATAAAGTAATGTGATCTAGAGAGATTGAACATCTTTCTAAATCTCATTACTTTTTTTTTTTGTTTTTTTTGTTTTTAATAATCACACATTATTTTTTTTAATTCATTATTTTCCATGCATTCACTGTTTGTTCAAAGGATCCAGTTCGATCAGCAGACTCACCATGGAAGTGGCGGCTTCGGGATTATTGGTTTTCGTAACGAAATTAATCCTGTCTCAGGCGTTCACTTTGAGAGGCATGCCGAACATGCTAACATTCGCGTGTTGATTCTCAGTCTTTTGGACGCTGTATCTCTTATCACTCTCCACACCATTCACCATGAGATTGACGACCGCTCTATTATTCAAATCCGAGGAAGCCAGACTCATTCGAAGGATTTCACCTCCCAATGGCATGGGATATCCCACCTGACCATGTTTCGATCCACTACTTCCATTTCCGAAAGACCACTCAGCTTTTCCCTCATCTAAGGTGCCGGCCTCTTCGGCCCACACGGTGATCAATTGTCTAGCATATTTGACTTTCTCCACCACCGAAATCAGGGTGCAGGCGTCCGTCATGTGCACGGGATCCGGTAGATTCGTGAGCGCGTGTCCACCCATGTCTAGTTTACCTTCCATGATGTTGCCCTTTCTCCAGACCGAGTTGTCGTCCACGTACTTTCTGCTGACTGTGCTGGAATCGAATTCGGGATCGGGATCGAGACCGAATAAATTGTGACCGTTCATGTTGATACCACCCTCCATGGTTCCGCCAGATTGTTTGTTCAGGTAGAGATCGTCCACTTGCGATTTTAGGTATTCTTGTGATTGTATCACGGCAGAATCCACATAGCCCTTGTTGACCGCGGTTGAGTCTGCATCCGTGTCGTCAATCTTCGACAGATTCAATATCTTGTGGAATCCCGCATTCAGATCCAATTTCATTTCTCGTCCGTCAGACTTTCTCTGTTCCAGATCTACGTAGTGTTTGGTCGCCACGTCCTTGGGATTCGTGGGAGTGGCCACGTTCAATATCTTGTTATAATTGGCGTTCAATTCTGAGTGCATAGTTTTCTGAATGTATCTATTTCTCAGGTGTTCGCTGAATCTCGCGTGAGAGTCGTCCACGTATTTCTTGGTCGTGGCATCGGTGGGATCTACGGGATTTGCGACGTTCACTAAACGTTTGGATTTCAGATCCAGATCGTCAGTCATGGTTTTATCCACGTAATTATCTAGCAGGATTCGTTTGAAATCGACGTTCCCCCTGTCGACGTATTTTTTAGTCGCAGCATCTGCGAGATCTATCGGCTCGGGAAGATTGTAGAGCTTCTTATCGTTCATGTTCAAAGGTTCTTCTCGAGGTTCATATCTCCGAATGTAACGTTCGTCCAAGTTGGCAACATCGTAACCATCGTCGACTTCGAATGTCTTCCTCTTCTTTCTTGGGTTGACTTTTTCATCGTCACTTCTACCAAATTTATCGACTGGCATGTTGTTGTGGGATTTTTTTGTTTTTAGAAAAATATGTTCAAACGCAGTTTATTAAAAGTGAACTATGTTATTTTATTTTTCGTTTTTATTCGATTAAAATTTTTTTAAAATAATTTTTTTATCTTTATATATACTATAAAAAAAAACTCTCTCTAATGTAAATCATTGAGAATGTCTTGAAATCGATCTCCTTCAGACCATCTTTTGAGAACGTAGAGACACAGGTGACCGCAAAACACTTGATGTGGTGATTGCACTTGTTCCGTGTTGTAACGAACCATCGATTTGTTGAAATAGTTCTTTATTTCTTTTGGCGGCGAGATTCCGTAGCTTTCGAAATAATAATTTTTCTTCTTCCCGTTCTTCATCCACGCCACCCAGTGAGTGCCTTCACCCGATGAATCATCTAGATTTAAAATTCCGCATTCCGATTGTCGAGCTCTTCTCTTCGGCAAGGCATCTCTGGAAAACACTCCTAGAAAATCTTTGATTTTCAAATCTTTTGCCGCATTCAACAGATCGTTGTTGGATAGGGGTTCGTTAGGTAAGACGACACCTTCTACGGATATCTTTATTTTCTTATTCATAATGCGTATATATTTTTTTTTATTTATTTTATTATAATTCACTAAAAAATGACGTTATTTTTTTGTGCTTTTTTCTCTTTTTTTTTAAACCAACATTCTCGATGTCTCTATCGTTTTCTATAATTTTGATTCCATCTAATTCTTCTTGATTTTCTGAACTCTTAATGTCACTATCGATTTCCATAATATTGAATCCGTCTAATTCCTCTTGATTTTCTGGACACTCGATGTTACTATCGATTTCTATAATTTTGAATCCGTCTAATTCCTCTTGATTTTCTGGACACTTGATGTTACTATCGATTTCTATAATTTTGAATCCATCTAATTCCTCTTGATTTTCTGGAATCCTATCATCCACAATCGTATCTAGAATCCAATCATCCATATTCATATCGTCTCTAATTAGATCTGCAGTCCAATATCCGAGTGCCAAAGTGCTTATTTTATCGTCTAACATGAATCTCTCATCGTCATCGGCCGTCAGCAAAATCTTGTTGACTATTTCGGTATACAAGTTGTGATTTTCGCTTCGAATCGATTTCATAGTCTTATACACCGGACCACTTCCTAACAGACAATCTTTATACTCTTGGAAAGAGATGTTTTTCTTCACCACGCACGCTTTAACTCCTTTGCACTTCTTGATCTCTTCATCATCTTCTAGACGATAAGCATACAGTCTGGGTCTCAAGCCCACGAATTCGATGATCTGTTTACCGCCGCTCCCGTCCTTAAATTTACCCAACACCTTCTTGTTGTCATTCGATTGAATGTTGGACGGGTGATCAACGGGATAATTGCTCATGTCGAACCACTCGGCCACGTCCTGAGATATATCTCGGTAGACGTCTTTCGTCTCTATCGCGTAAACTAAACTGTCCGTGTCGGTGAACAGTAGTTTGTCTTTATCACCAAATTTTCGTTTGACGTAATCGTAGTGAAACTTGTACATCAATCGCTTGCTGATATCTAAGATGATCGGTCCGAGATAATACGGTTTGTCGAACTTCAGGTGCATCTTTTGCATGTGAACGGCCACTAGATTTTCGTCGAATATGGTTTGGTGTTTGTAATTGGGTTTCGCCACTAATGATTTAGCTCTTTTCTCAAACGTTACGAGTCGAACGTCGGTTCTCTTCCTGATGTTTTCCATTGATTTACCGTACATGCTGTTGTTCATGAGTTTGAAGAAATCTTTTTTGAAATCGTTCTCGGCTCGAGTTCTGAGATTCGTGTTGAGATCGATGTATTTTTTCATCCAAGGCTCTTCGTCGAATCGAATGATGCAGTGTATGTTGACTAATTTCTTCCCGTAATCGACGTACTGTTTCAAATTCTCGCTGTAGACGACGTAGTTACGTTTGTTAAATAAATTGGGAATGAGTTTTTCCTCGTCTCTCTCGTTCGGTTCCATTTGTTCAGGAGCCAGCGGATAATCATTGTGTAGATCGTGTAATTCTTTCGGATAGTTCAAATCGACTTCTAAAATGCAAGGATAATCTCTCCATTTTTGCATCTCTTCCGGTTCCTTCACCCATTCGAAATTTCCAATCAGTAAAGGATGACTCATAGCCCAACCATACAGATTATTAGCGTCCCAATACTGTATGTATTTAGTCGACCATTTCGAATCGAAACCTTCTTTCATGTAGGGATTGTTAGCCTCAGAATGTCTGCGGGAGATCATCGAGATGCCACCTCTCGCAGCCCTTTCGAACATGAGCAACATGTCCACGTCGGATAATAATTCCAATTGGACTTTGGTGGTCTTCAACAGAGCGTCCCACGCCAAACCAGGTGCGGTGAAATATCAAGCGGGATCCAGATCGTAATTTCGACAACAGACGTCTCGAAAATTTTCGAACACGTCTGCCAAGAGTAGAACGTCGGTCTTCAGATAGAGATCGTGATAATCTCTCATGGTTTTCATATCGAATGATTTCCACACGTTTTTAGCGTGTTCGTAATTCTCGTCGGAAATGTCTGATTCATATAATTTCAAATAAAAATCTTCTTTCGAAGGTAGTGCGGTGTCTTCGAATCTCTTTAGATCGTTCATGTAATCGTAAGGATAGACTCCTTTCCTCAACATGACGTCTACTCTTTGTTCGAAATGTTCGCTCATGATTTTAAATTTATCCTTGCTCATGTTATCGACTAATTTTTCCAGAGCGGTCGACATGAATTTAAAACTGTCAATGAAACGTATGGCTCTACGAATGAATTTCGTTTTTTCTTCCAACGTCTCTCCATCGTTTACTCTTTTCTCCTCCATGAGCTTCCATTTCGTGAAGGAAATGATCTTTCTTCGCGATGCAATTTAATTCTTCTTGTGAGGTGCCGAGATTTTTCACGAACAGATGACTGTCGTAACCCGAGAGATTGTGAAACATCACCGGATAGAAAACAGCGTCTCGATATTTTAAATTACACTTGCTGTGAGCCGGACCGCGATACAGACCCGTGTAATGATCGTGGTCTCTGACCTTCCTATTTTCCTTCAAATTCTCGTCGAACGATTGTTTGCATATGTGACATTCGGTGGCTCTGTTATTTTCGTCATGCTGCTCTCGCGTGATGATCATTTCTGCCGGAGTATTGAATTTGTCGTATAACATTTGAAGTTTCCATCCTAACTCTTCCACGAACCTTTGAGCCATGTCGTCGTCTTCATACTGTTTCGTGTAGGTGAAGGGACCCATGTCGTGTTGCGAGTCGAAAGCGCATTTCACATAAATGCAATAGCCCGAAGGTATGTGTTTTTGATATCTTTCGATGTAACTTTGAAGAGCGTTGGGTTGACAGGAACTCATTTTTGTGGTGAAACATTCGAAATCGGCATACACGACGAATGGTACTTTTAACCTTCTATTGTGATTTTCAAACTTCACGATGGTGTTGGGTTTGGGCATTTCGATGGCGACACCTTGATTTTCGTTGCAATATTCCTGATGTTTTGCCAATGAGTCTTCGCTGTGAAACACGTTCATGCAGTTGTAACATAAAGATATCTTTCCGTTATGATTATTATTTTGTTTCGACAGTAATCGACTCGGATGTTTAACCCAACAATAATGACGATTGTCACCATTCGAAATCAATAATAAAATAATCGTCTTTTCTCTTCCGAGATACGAAGTCAGTCTGAGAGGATGGATCTTTCGTTTTTCATTGTCTTATCCCAAGACGTTCACCGCAACAGTGGGATTTTGAGCCTCAAAACATTCGATGTGTTTTAACTGCGTTGGAAAAGTCACTCCGGTCCAATCGAGATTTTTAGAAGTTTCCTCGTATTGAGAAACTCTATCGGAGTTTATTTTGACAGGGTATAAAGCGGATGTGACTGCCCATTTAAAACACTGATCATCGTTATTTTTCACGTTGATCACAGCCTATTTCTTAGCGAGGAAATACGGTAATTTCACGTAGGAAGACCCTTTCAACAAATCGTTTTTAGTTATGTGAATTTCGAGTTTCAACACCTCATCGAACGTCCAATTACTACCTTCATGTTGATAATTCGCGAGAGACGTCAACATCTTGTCTTTCATCTTTTCGAAAACGTCTGATAAATCTGAACCTCGAAATACGGGTTCGACATTAGATCTGAAATATGCATTTTTCACGATGCTCTCGCCGGACTTCACGTCGATTTTATTCATCACGCAATGGAGTATCATCTTAATTTTTAGTCCCACGTTCATGTATTTGCGAAACAAATCCAATACTTTTTTCTTCACCCATTCCATGAACAATTTCGGATCGATTTTCTTCAACGAGGGAACCAAGTCGAAAGTTTTAAAAATGCCTTTGATCGTACTCTCCAGTTCCACAGACTTCGATTGAAATAGTTCTGTGGTGAGTCGCGCTAGATATTCTTCTCCTTTCCCTTCATCTATTGCTCGTCGAAGTTCGTTCGATATATCTCGTTTGCCTAGAATCTGATGTGCATCACTCGTTTTCGTTTTTCTTTTCTTTTCTTTGGAAACTTGAAGTTCTTCAATGGCTTTTCGTTTAGTCATCTTCTTATTTTTCACAATTGAAATGTTTTCGGTTTTTTTCGACATCGGCATTTCGATTCCTTTTACTATCTTTTTCTTCTTCTCATTTTTCACAACCGATGCATTTTTTGACGTCGTTGCTATCGGCATTTCGATTCCTTCTACTATCTTTTTCTTCTTCTCATTTTTCACAACCGATGCATTTTTGACGTCGTTGCTATCGGCATTTCGTTTGCCTTTCCATCATTTTGCAAATGTTTCTGTATGACTTCAATCTTTTTTGATTTAGTTCTATGATTTCTGAAATGTGAAATTTTTAATAGTTTACAAATCTCGTTTAACTGAGGTATGGTTTTCTCATTTAAATTTTCCAATTTTTTTTATCTGTTTGTTTCATTTTGTAAGAATATATTTTTTCGAATTTTGTATTTTAAATAATTTGTTTAAAAAGTTTTGTTTTTTTAATGTGGAAAAAAATAGTTTTTTGATGAAATTAATCGATTTTTTTAATGTTCCTTAACGTTAAAAAAAAAAAAACGAGAAAAAAAGGATGTTAAAAATTTAACTTATATATATAAAGAGAAAAAAAACTTTTTAAACAAATTATTTAAAATACAAAAATTTAAAATATACATTATTTGCAAGAATTCGTGAAACAAAAAAAACCAAATAATCGATCATGATGACAACATCCACGACGGAATCTCGACATAAACATCGACGTTGTTTAATAAATCGTTATTCTCCAAAAAACCAAGAAGAAAAAAATTGTAATTTATATTTACGCATTTTGAAAGAAAACGATACGATTTGCGATAGAAAATCGAATCGTAATACTATTAGCGAACAAAAATTAATCGACAATGTCGTTCGAACTATTAAAAAAGAAGGTTCAAGACAAATAGAACTCTTACGACTTTTATGCGAAGTCTCGCAAGAGGTTCAAAACAAATTTCCGTGAAACAGACGCGTGTTCATGTCACCTGATTCCTTCTTAATAGATGATGATAACTGCAAGATGCAAAGGCTAATTTTTAAACGTTTGATGTCTTGCCCGTTCTAAAACTCGTGAAAAAAAAATTAAATTAATACGAAAAAAAGGATGTTAAAATTTAACTTTTATATATATTTAAAGAGAAAAAAACTTTTTAAACAAATTATTTAAATACAAAAATTTAAAATATACATTATTTGCAAGAATTCGTAAAACAAAAAAAACAAATAATCGATCATGACAGCAACACCTAAAAGATGCGAATTGAAATTGAAACGAGTCGAAGCGTGTACGAAATTAGGTTTTAAAATCTATACATTACAACAACACGATCCCATCGAATTGAACGAGGTCGAGACAATGAGCTTAGAGCGCTACTACGACAAATATCATATGTGTTTGAAATTGGATGAAGCCATGCTCGATTTGTTTTGCGAGTACCAAAGCGATCTGGTGAATAATATCATCGTCGCCGAAGACAGAAAATTCGACAAGGACGATTTGTTGTTGTTCTTTAGAAATTACATATATCCAATAATCTCACTCGAACTCTTAGACAAATCGGGCGGTGAGAGCACGTTCACCGATGTAAAAAAAACTTAAAAGAGTAAAGATAAACATACAAGACATTTTCGTAAGTGGAAAAATGACGAATGTCAACATGCTAATAACGGACTTGGAAATATAAACAATAGAGAGATTGATTTTTAGCGAAGAAGAAGGAAAAAAGTAATGAGATCTAAAGATGATCTCATTACTTTTTACAAAAAAAATTTTCACATTAAAAAAATTAAAATTAAAAACAACTTTTTTTTTATATATATAAAGAGCAAAAAAAACAAAACTTTTTTTAAACAAATTATTAAAATACAAAATTTAAAATATACATTATTTACAAGAATTCGTAAAAACAAAAAAACAAATAATCGATCATGAGGACAACAACACCTAAAAGATGCGAATTGAAATTGAAACGAGTCGAAACGAATAAGAAATTCGGTCATAAAATCTAAAGATTACAACGACACGATCCCATCGAATTGAACGAGGTCGAGACGAAGGGCTTAGAGCACAAATACGACAAATATAAGATGCCTCTGAAATTGGATGAAGCCGCGCTCAATTTGATTTACGAGTACCAAAGCAATCTGCAGAACATCGTCATCGCCGAAGATAGGGAATTCGACAAGGACGATTTGTCGTTGCCCTATGGAAATTACATATTTCCAAACATCTCATTCGAACTCGTGAAGAAATTGGGTGGTGAGAGCGAGTTGACCAATGTAAAAAAACTCAAAAGAGTAAAGATAAACATTCAACACGTTTTCGAAAAAGGAGAAGACACGAGTGTCAACATGCTAATAACGGACTTGGAAATATAAACAATAGAGTGACTGATTTTTAGCGAAGAAAAATGAAAAAAAAAAAAGTAATGAGATCATCTTTAGATCACATTACTTTTTTTTTTGTTTTCCTTCTTCTTCACTGTTACCATATATTGTAATAACGTTTCCTTTTCTCTCAATTTTCAGCGTTGATTCTTCTTTTTCTTTTTTTCTTTTTCTTTGTGATATGATACGTTTATAACAACATTTTTGTTTATCTGAATCATAATTATGAACGAATGTTGTGCATCTCTTGGTAACACTCGCATCATCACCATTCTCTTCAGAAGGTAGTTGTGATGGTGGAAAGCATCGTCTCATTCTCAACCGTCTATCCCGCGCTTTATCTATCTCTTTCATCAGTTCTTTCCTTAGATATCCATCATTAGCATCTAACCATTTTTTTATTTTTTCGCTCTCTGGCTTGCGATGTTCATCATTATCGTCAAATTGTTTCTCCACCTTTTCATCCAGGTGATAAATTCTCCACCTTGTCATCCTGATGATAAAATTATTTCTCCACCTTTTTTACCAATTTTAAATATATTATTTTATACTTTGTATGATTTTATATTTTATACAATTTTATATTATAATAACATATTCAAAATCGGTATATTCTTAAACGGCGAATTCTCACCGGGCAACAAACCCTTGCCGAGTCGCTCGACATTCTGTCCACTCTTCAGATAGAGACCGTTTCCTCTCAGAGAGTTGCCACCTCTAAGGGTTCTAGATACAATCCTTTACCGCTGTCGTCTACGTGGACGCGACACACGGCTCCTCCCTTCTTCAAGAACAGTCCGCTGCCACCCATTAATTTCTCAACTGCCGAACTAGCGAGTCCCGTGAGAGCTCCCATGCCGAGAGTCTTTCCGAGAAAGGGTAGTGCCTTTGCGGCAAAGGGTAATGCTTTTGCGGCTATTCCTGCCAATAGCGGTAGGAAACCACCTTTCATTCTCAAATTGTATCTCAATTGAGCGGGACTCATTCTCACCGTCAACCCTCTTCCATCGCGAATCGCTTTCTCCATCCTTTTGATTTGACTTCTGGTCCAGGCAATCGAATCCTGACCGCCTCTCGTCAGATCTTCGTGAGTGAATTTGAATCTCACCGCCTCGCCTCGAGTTGTTAACGCTCTCTTAAGTTTCTTCCTCTGTCCTGCGGATATGTTCACGTTTTTAACCACGTATTGTGTCATAATTCTGTTTTTTAAAATATATTTAATTCAATTGTTTCTTGTTTAATAATTATATTAAAATAATTTTGTAAAATTAATATTGCGTTTATTTTATTTTTGTTATCTATATATATACACAATTTTTTTTTGCTTTTATATTTCTCTTATGTGAAATCGTATCGTCACTCTCTCTCCGCGAAGATCTAACAGTTCACTATTTTGATCTGTCAACATGGTTTTGAGACTATACAACGTGTCCAAAATCACTGGTAGATAAACTAAATTTTGAGGTCGCGCCACGATCTTATAACCCGGCGACACGTTTGGAAAGAAGGAATAGATCGTCGGTTGAGCGCTACTATTCACGTAGCTTCCAGCAATCATGTCCACGTTCACCAGAATGCTATTGACAGCGAGAATGTCGACCGTATTTTCAGATGCCGCGTGGCCTCGATACATCTTTCGATCGAATCCCAACATCTTGCCTATAAAATCGTCCGTGTTAAAATCCACTCGAAAATTATCTTCCAAATCCAACATCGTCTGTAAGGTATTAGGATTGGGAGCGAGTCTGATCTTGTTGCTTCCCTTTCCATCCGTCTTCATTCGCGTCTGAATGTAATTGTTCAAATCGTCTATGTCGTAACTCCCTTTGGGAATTCGAATCTCCAACCAATCCACTCCGTCTGAATACTTGAACGAGTTATTCTTTTCGGTGACGTTGGGAAAGGAATAATAAGTCTCCAGATTCACCAACGCCATATCGTAACTTTTCTCTCTATTCAGTTCGATGGAAGGTTCGAATTTCGTAGCGAATCGAGTCGAATTGCCACTCACCACGATTTGAATGGATTGTTTTGCAGCCGTATTCTCAGCTATCCGTTCTAACAATTCTCCATGTTCAAACATTATATTTAATTTTATTTTTTTTTTATTCAAAACTAATTATTTGAAGATTTATTATTTTCTAAATTTTATTTTCACGCTCTATCTTATTATTATCATCAGAAACATAAAACTTGTCGAATCCGCACCGATATTTTCCGTGATTAAATTCGCTTGTCAAATCGATCACGACAAAATTGTAAAGTCCACCATCCCAAACCCTCTTGAAAAATCTCCTGAATTCCGCCGCGCTCATGTCGTTTGCGACGTGATCGCTGTAGATGTGATTGAGATCTTGGCGAAAGAGACATAGAAAATTAACGTTCTCCCTTATCGTCTGTCTGGGCAATCGAAAATAATTCTGCGACAGGTAGAAACAGTCCACGTTGCTGTGTCGACCCCTAACGTATTACAATTCGCATCGGCTCTGTCTCTCCAAAAGCAGATCGTCGAAAATCATGAGATTCTTATCTTCCGATTTCAGTTCTCTAGGATCCGGAACATCGCTAGCGTTCTCATAAAATCGACACTCGACGTCCAAAGATGCATTTCTCTTCATCAGCTCCATCGCCCCACCGTCCACTCTTGTCGAATTCCTCCCTACTGTCAAAGATTCTGGCTATGACGTCCTTGGGCAATCTGCGATCCATGCACTCTCGAAGCAATCTGTACTCGGGTTGAAACAAGCTCTTGCCAAACATGAACAATCTGTCGTAATCGGGACAACAGATTCATCAACAGATTGGCCTTTCCACAATTCGATTTTCCCACTATCAAGCCTCTTATGCTCTTGGGAAAGAACTCGTTATTCGACCTCTTGGTCGCGTTGTCGTTCCAAGACATATCTTTAATGTTCATCTTTGTTTTATTTTGTTTGTTTGTTATTTTAGATTCTTTTCAAACGCAAATTTTTTATGTTTTTCAAACTCTGTTTTTAATGTTATTATTTATTTATATCACACCGTCGCGAATTCTCTTCAATCCGGATCCACTCGTCATTTTAGCTAAATCTTGTATGGTCACCACAGCATCCTTAAAATCTTTTCAACTTTTTGGCGTTCGCTCTAACGCAGCTCACTTTGCCGGCGGACTGATCAACTTGTCGATCAACGCGTCGGCTGCCCTCTTGCCAACCACAGAAGCTATCCTACCACTGGCTTCGGAAGCGGCTTTCTTACCAGCATCCAAAGCCGTCTTCTTACCGACCTCAAACGCGGTCGATGCGAGTTTTCTACCCGCATTGCTCGTGAACGCTCGAATTATAGAATCGATGATGCCAGAACCGCCTTGAACATAAGTTCTGACGTATCCCCTGTTCTTTATCACTAACATATTTTATTTTTATGATATATTTTTGTTTTTTTCACTGGTAAATCGTTTTTGCTGTTTAAATACTTTTATTATTCTAGTGTAAAAATTTACTGTTTTATTTTTGTTTGTTTGTTTGTTTCTCTCTACTTATTATATACACATCAATCCTTCAATTCGTTCATCAGCCTTTTGTACTGGTTTTTATTCAAAACCTTCTGTCTTAACAATTCGTCAGATATAGTAACTATCTGATTATCTAATCCCGTGTTACCAGCCCGTCTGCTCGCCATCAACAAACTCAATCTCTGAGACAGAGCGTCAGAATCACTCGGAAGAAAAGTGGTTTTCACCCCTTTGCCAGTCACCGATTCGATGAACTTCTTGTTCATATCCCATATGGGTTTCACCACTTTCGTCCACTTGTAACCTCTGTTGGCTTTGGGTCTCGTCTCTCTGGCATCGTTATTTCTCTTCATGGCGTGGGTCTGGACCAGAATGTCTCCGTAATTGTCGAAATCCTGTTCCGTGTAATCGCTGGGCTTGTCGTAAAGGAGCAATCTGCGCAGTCCATCAGTCAATTCGTATCTGTTCGACCCCACGATCAATTCATCATTGCCAATATCCACTTCCGTATCACCTACAAAAATCCTTCCCTCTGAATCCTTATAAAATCCATACAACTGATCTCTCTTACCGCCATCATCATCGGACGATGAGACTCTACTAGTGGTGATAGTTGAAGCCGTATCATCAGACTCACTCTCTGTTTGAATTAACGTGGGAACGTAATCCGGTGTAGATTGAACGGAATACCGATTTCCAAAACTAGGAGGCAACGAACCCATTCTCAAAGAACTCTCCTTTATGGGTCTCAATTCTTCGACTATCTCCTTCCTGCTTCGCTCTTGACCCTCCCTCACGGGTTTAAATATTTTTGTGGCTTCACGTTTGAGTTTCATCTCACCAAGACGTCTGCTCCTATCAGCAGACTGAATCCCCTTCTTAGCATGCTCAAACTCTTCTAAAATTCGATCTTGGTGTGTAGGATCCATCTGTAAAAACATCTTTCGTTTTAATTGTTTTTATTATTTTCAAAATTAAATGTTTAATTATATTTTTATGTTTTAAGTAATAATAATCTTTCCGTCTTAATATAATAATCTGAAAATATTCACATCTCAACTGACTGTGTTAATTGAAGTTTAAAAATACGTTTAAACAGTACATGACAAACCGGTTTCTGATTTAACGCATTTTGACAGTAGTTTTTACATTTGTCAAAAGATTTTCATTCACACATCAAACAACCATTCACTCAATGTCGAATTAAGAGAGAATCCCTTTGATGACTGTTAAACAGTTTCAAAACACAAAAGAAAACTGATTTTAATGCTGAGAACTTATTCATTACAAAATCTCTCTCCGATTGCTATCATGAATATATTAAAAATGTTACCACTCAAAACCTAATTGAGCGGAAAATGCGTTTTAAACATTCCGATAAGTGTTTGACTTTTTCGAACGAACGCTTAACAGTCAATCTCTCTCATCAAGACAAAACACGAATATCTATTACAGATCAACTCTTTCGAACAAAAAACCCTCAAAACTCAATTTCTATCCGTCCCCTCAAGACAAAACATGAATGTCTATAATACAGACCATATTCATAATCGACTCTTTTTGAACAAAAAACCTCATTCACTCATAACGATAACATGTGTTAGTTTTTACTTCAGGAAGACGTGACTGGATTCGCGAATTTCCAACACACCGACGACAACACTCTTCGTTCAAAACATTTCCATCAAGTGCTCATCGAGATCACCTTGCAATAACGTGCACCAGTCTCACTTCGAGAAACGCGACAGTGGGTTTGAGAATTCAAACATCACCTCTTCACGCGAGTCGATTTCAGACCTAAAATCCGCAAGCGAGTTTCCCCCATAGGATTCAGTGTTAAAATCGTGTACGGACGCGGATTGTTAGAATCAACAAGATGATGAGTTCGAATTCTCAAAACGTTTTTTTGCTCGCAATTTAACACTCTCCATAGGGTTTCAGTGTTAAAATCGTGTATGGATGCAGATTGTTAGAATCGACAAGATGATGAGTTCGAACTCTCAAAACGTTTTTTTGCTCACAATTTAACACTGAATCCTATGGGGAAAACTCATCTGCAGATTTCAATCAAAACGGTACATGTACGTGTACGTAAAACTACGGATTCCTCCCATAGGGTTCAGTGTTAAAAAAATTCGAGCTCACCCTAAAAAACCGTTAAAATCTTGTACACGTACACGATTTTAACACTAAATCCTATGGAGATGTACATGTACACATACACGTACATGTACAGGTGAGCTTGTATTCTCAGTTATCACCTACTTATGAGCGTGACCCACTTTCAAAAAATTTTTTGGCCACGCCCACTTTTTTTACGTCAAAACGCATGTCTTTATGTCAGGAATGCTTTAAGGAGTAAAAAATGTGATTTCCAGCAATTATGAAATGAAAAATGCACTTAATGACCCCTAGGTGACCTCCGTGACCTTGACCCATATTTTGAATCTCCATCGAGTGTCGACTCATTTGGTGTTGGTTCCAGGTCCATACGTCATACGACGCCTGAGATATGGGCGTGACCCACTTTCAAAAATTTTGGCCACGCCCACATTTCTAACATGAAAAATGCACTTAATGACCCCTAGGTGACCTCCGTGACCTTGACCCATATTTTGAATCTCCATCGAGTGTCGACTCATTTGGTGTTGGTTCCAGGTCCATACGTCATACGACGCCTGAGATATGGGCGAGACCCACTTTCAAAAATTTTGGCCACGCCCACTTTTTTAACGTAAAAATGCATGTATGAACTTCAGGAATGCTTTGAGGTGTCAAAAAATGTGATTTCCAGCAATTAAGAAAAATGCACTTAATGACGCCTAGGTGACCTCCGTGACCTTGACCCATATTTTGAATCCCCATCCAGTGTTGACTCATTTGGTGTTGGTCCCAGGTCCATTCATCATACGACGCCTGAGATATGGGCGTGACCCACTTTCAAAAATTTTGGCCACGCCCACATTTCTAACATGAAAATGCATGTGTGTTCATCAGGAATACTTTAGGGGGTTAAAAAAATGTGATTTCCAGCAATTATGAAAAATGCACTCAATGACCCCTAGGTGACCTCCGTGACCTTGACCCATATTTTGAATCTCCATCAAGTGTCGACTCATTTGGTGTTGGTCCCAGGTCCATATGTCATACCATGCCTGAGATATGGGCATGACCCACTTTCAAAACATTTGGCCACGTCCACTTTTCTAGGTCAAAATGCATGTGTGTTCATCAGGAATACTTTAGGGGGTTAAAAAATGTGATTTCCAGCAATTATGAAAAATGCACTTAATGACCCCTAGTTGACCTCCGTGACCTTGACCCACATTTTGAATCTCCATCGAGTGTCGACTCATTTGGGGTTGGTCCCAGGTCCATTCATCATACCACCCTTGAGACATGAGCGTGACCCACTTTTGAAAAATTTGGCCACGCCCACTTTTTTATTGTTAAAAATGCATTATGTATGTCAGGAATGCTTTAGGGGGTCAAAAAATGTGATTTCCGGCAATTATGAAAAATGCACTCAATGGCCCCTAGGTGACCTCCATTACCTTGACCCATATTTTGGATCTTCATCAAGTGTCGACTCATTTGGTGTTAGTCCCAGGTCCATTCATCATACCATGCTTGAGATATGAGCGTGGCCCACTTTCAAGAATTTTTGCCACGCCCACTTTTTTAATGTAAAAATGCATCTGTGTTCGTCAGGAATGCTTTAGGGGTAAAAAAAAATGTGATTTCCAGCAATTATGAAAAATGCACTCAATGACCCCTATGTGACCTCCGTGACCTTGACCCATATTTTGAATCTCCATCAAGTGTCGACTCATTTGGTGTTGGTCCCAGGTCCATACGACATATGACGCCTAAGATATGGGCGTGACATACTTTAAAAATTTTGGCCACGCCCACTTATTTACGTCAAAATGCATGTGTGTACGTCAGGAATGCTTTAGGGGGTCAAAAAATGTGATTTTCAGCAATTATGAAAAATGCACTTAATGACCCCAGGTGACCTCCGTGACCTTACCCATATTTTGAATCTCCATCGAGTGTCGACTCATTTGGTGTTGGTCCCAGGTCGATACGTCATACGACGCCTGAGACCCACTTTCAAAACACAATTACGGACACCCCTGATGCCCCGGGAATCTGACAAACATAGGTGGCCGAGAACTTTTGACTGTCCACCAGTATGCCAAAAATCAGCAAGATAGGACGATTCGTTTTCGAGTTATCGTGAGGACAAGGAATGCATGGAGGACAGAAGTCAGGAGAATAAGAAGAAGAAGAAGAAGAAGAGGGAAGAAGAAGAAAAAGAAGAAAAAAAAAAAGAAACCGTACAAAAACAATAGTCTGTGTGTTTCACACAGACTAATTATTCAGTTCACTGCTTTTCATCCTCTCAAGACTTCTATGTGGATTGCACATATTTTATTTCAGGCAGAATAAAGTTAACTCCTTCCATAAAACTGCACTGAATAATTGTTGAAACCTATCTTATTCCGTTCAATGCTTTTAACCCTCTCAAGACTTCTATGTGGATTGCACATATTTTATTTCAGGCAGAATAAAGTTAACCCTTTCCATAAAACTGCACTGAATAATTGTTGAAGCCTCTCACAAAACTGTCAGGGTGCCGGTAACAATGCAATACTGACATGATCGACTGTACTGTTAACTGTGTCAGTGCTATGACTATTTAAAACTCATTTGTTAGAGGAGTTCTATAGCCTTTCACTGCGCTCAGCTCGGTCTCACCGAGAGTGCAGAAACCTTTGGTGCCAAAGTGCCATTAAGACAATGTCTCTGATTTGTGCCGTTCCATCCCTCGGGAGTGCAAAAGCAGGTACTGTCAGCTGAGAAACTTAATGTTTTTCGCTTTATTTTCTTAACATTTAATTCTATGTGGAATGGGACACCTTTTCAGTGTGCCTTCCAAAGTAAGGGATTCTTAACCCTTTAGCCAGCATAACGGCGAAAACCGGTCAACATTATTCACAGAAACGTCCATTCAGTTTTAATTACCTTTTCATTTTTGCTTGAAAAACATAGCTTATGACCCTTTATTGGATTGAGCTCATTTTTCAAAGGATTATTTATTTATTGGTGTTTAATGTCACATATTTCTGCACAGTGGCTAATCATGACCACGACAGTTTTTCGGGTGGAGGAAGTCGGAGTACCCGGGAAGAACCACTGGGCAACAACGAGCAACTGTCAGATCCCCCACATACTAACTCCACACAAGCAGGGTTAGCATTGGTTGAAGACGGGTGCACCATCGATGTGCAGTACGCTTTAGTACACAGCGCCACCATTCTCCCACGTGGGCAATGGGGTGAAGTGTCTTGCCTAAGGACAGAGTGAGGACCTCGCGCCTTGCAGCCTTCACCTCTGCCAACTGAGCCACTGCGCCCCCATTTAAAGGATTAAAATGGAGTATTTAAAGGGAATATTTTAACCCCCGGAAGATCTTAATATGGGGCCATTATTCAGAAAGACTGGGAAATGCATTTTATTACACCTTAATGCATTTCTAATGTTTATGAATGTATTTCATCACTCAGATTAGTGGGCAGAGCCAAAAATATCCATTTCTGATTCGTGTATCAGACCCTTTGAATGCTGGTCACATATAATTATGATTCCTGTATGAATATCTGTAAATACTGCTAACGAAAACCCATTTCTGATTTGTTAAAAAATATTCTACTCCCGAAAATAAGCCTCCTTGAATTCTCTTTCTTTATAGTTTATTCCTGATACTTTAACCCTTTTCACACAGACTTGAATTTACTGGTGGCAGTAAATTCTGTTTCTCTAGTTTAATTATATCTTTAATGATGTAAGTACAGAAATTAAGATTTTATTTGTGTTTGATATTATTTTTTAGCTTTTGAATACGATAACCATGGAAAATGGATATTATTGGTAAAAGAGGAAATTTTTCAAATTTGCCAAAAAGTTGACGGAGCGAACTGATATGGGTTCAATACCGAGTATGAGACCCATTATTGATAATTACAGCTTGACAAGGCCTTCTCATGCTCCCAATCAGGTTCCAGATGGTCCTTTGTGGGATATTGATCCATTCTTGGACCAGCATGACACCAAGCTCCTGGACACTTCATGGTTGAACTGGACGGACTGAAATTGCAAGCTGCAACTCATTCCAGACATGTTCGGTTGGATTGAGGTCAGGGGATCTTGCTGGCCAGTCCATACGCTCAATCCCCTCCCTCTGTCTGAACTCCCAGACAACATGGGAAACATGAGGACGGGCATCATCGTCCATTAGAATGAATCTATCGCTCACTGCACCTGCATACAATCTGACGTGGGCATCCACGATCTCATCAATATACCGCTGTGCAGTCAATGTACCACGGTCAAGGACACAGAGCTCGGCACGTCCATCCCAGCTGATGCCGCCCAGACCATTATTGACCCTTCAACATAGCGGTCATGCTCAGCAATTTTGGCTGCATGGAATCGCTCTCCTAGTCTTCTCCATACCCTAGAACGCCTATCTGTGTTGTCTAGGCAGTACCTTGATTCATCTGTAAAAAGGACTGGTCGGCAATCTTCTCTGGTCCATCCAACGGGATCCATGGCCCATGCATATCGTGCCTGGTGGTGGTTCTGGGACAGCTGAACGTGAATACATGGATTCTCGATCGGAGTCCTCCTTCGTACAACCTTGCCCGGATAGTCTGCGTCGAAACATTTACCCCGGATGCATTCTGAAGGTCACTGCGAAGCTGGATTGCTGAGTCAAGGCGGTTCCTACGGGCCTGAATGATCAAAAACCGGTCTTCAGCTGCAGATGTTGCCCTGTCTCTGCCACCACCATGTCGTCTGACTGGTGTGCCATACTGTTGAAATCTTGCCCAGGCTCTGGTGATCACCGTATGGTGCACACCAAGGGCTTCACCAACCTGACGATGGGTAGCCCCTTGTTCCCCCATCCCTACATCCCGCCACATTTCTGCTTCAGACAAATGTCTTCTTACATTTGCATTGGCCACATTCAATCATTAAATCAGAAGGGTTTGTGTTGAAATGAAGACTGAATACCCTACACATTTCATGTACATGTTGTCAGTTCACGAAAACATCATGAAAATCAA
Organism: Pictodentalium vernedei; assembly: GCA_031216915.1. Lineage (NCBI taxonomy): Eukaryota > Metazoa > Mollusca > Scaphopoda > Dentaliida > Dentaliidae > Pictodentalium > Pictodentalium vernedei. The sequence goes on from CM062297.1 coordinate 379,568,797, forward strand.
GGGGTGCATGCTTTCTATGACTGTCACGGAAAGTCTGCCTGTCAAGATAGCTAATGTAAACACTGGGGACCATCTGAAAACATTTCTCAATCATATCCACCAAAACTATCGCAAATGTGTCACGAGAAAATTTCACAATGACGTGTTAAATATGTGGTGCTTAGCAAACTTTGAGTAGTATACATCATCGCATTAAACCAGAAATGTGTTTACTCGCTCGCGCATTAGAAACAAAAAGTTACGGTCCCGTCTAATTTGATTTCTTTCAATAACAGACGGTCGTGACAACCGTTACTTCTTCCCAGTTCCTTATTCGATATTCGTTTATAGGTTGATAACGAATGTCGAATAAGGAACTGCGAATAAGTAACGGTTGCCACCTCCCCAATAACCGTCCATTCCTGCTATTGGCTGATTGAAAACAGATTGCAAAGAGCCACACTTAAGGAAACTACGTCTTTAGACATCCATGTGGATTTTTTCCCTCACTTTGGGAAAAGGACCTCCCCTCAGGGAGGGGGGGGGGGTACTCTCATTATAACTTCATAATGGCTTCGTCTGTACATTGTTATTTTTGTCGATACATTTATGGTCTTTCACTCCCAAACCCTACACCACCACTGGAAAAAATATCTACACGGCTGTCAGTAACCACTGTCTAATGCACGAGAATGATGGGAATATGCAACCATCAATATACGTGTATGACTATGAGAGGTTTTGTGAGTTATAGGCGGGGCCGGGGAGAGGAAATTCGGTCCCCAGGGTTAATACTGTGATAGTCCCCCTTTCGAAAGTGTCGGGATACTGATGCAAATGCCGAAGTTCTTGAAATGAAGTAATAACACCGGGTCTGGTGCACGTAAACAGAAAAAGATAATGTACTATTAACCATTTACCCAATGTAAATGATTTTCATCATTTTTTTCAGTCAAGGTGATAGCTTAAAGTTGCGATTTTCTTGTTTAAAAGTGTATATAATTTTTACAATTTTTCTCCTTCAGTCTAAAAGCCAAAGACATATATATGCTGGACCCCGAAAATAAAACGATTTGTTAAGTAAGCCATACGTGTGTCTAAATAGTAATAAATCAGATGTTATGGAGAGGAATCTCATTCGGAGTCTGTAATGTTAATTAGCGCTTATCTGGTCTGAAACAATGATCTTGCCTTATAAGTTTCAAACATAAGATACTTGTTTTGCCATGCAAGGTAATCAGTCATCTAATTATATGGTCCTTAGTGCCGATAATCTCCTAATTATAGTGGCGTACGTAGGGTGCCTGGTGTTGTACCGTACGCATCAAATTTTGACAGTGGCCTGTCAGAAATGTCAAAGTATAGCAAACTTAAAAGAATTTAAAAGAGAATATTAAATTAAGATAGATCTGAGCGGCCAAGTTCAAGAGAAGCAATTAAAATGAGAATTAATGTTCTGGCTATCGAAAAAAAATCTGGGGGATTCCTCGAAAATTTCATTCCAGTCTGAAGGCGTATAAGACTGTGGGTCGTAGGCGAGGAGCTGTGGATGTGTTGTTCCATGCTATAGGTTAGAGGAGGTGCCGCATCGGTACGAAAGTATAAGTACTTTGTAATGTTAGGGGAGCCACAAAGCTCATAGTTAGAGAAAGAACAGTCGCGAACCATTCGGTGGCCATATACGAGTGTAGGAGTAGATGAAGTTGTTCGAACCCCTTGAGCTCACGAGCTTGGTATTTAGGAAGATGGCATATACCTGCTGTAGAAGGCAAGCCAGACGTAGGCAGCGTAGGCTTTGCCTGTATGAATATTATTCTGAGATAATTGGAGGGGAGCGTTCAACCCCATTGATGGCGACTACTTGAGTGAAAAGCGTCAAGTGAAGTGACAATAAGCTAGTGGCCGTGCGACGGCAGTGGTAGAGTGACATTCCGTCACTTGTTAGAGGGAAGGCGATATAGTAAGGTGACAATACGTAAGTGGCCGTGCGACGGCAGTGGTATAGTGACATTCCGCCACATGTTAGAGCAAAGGCGTCCGGTAAAGTGACAATACGTTAGTGGCCATGCAACGGTAGTGAAAGAGTGAAGTGAAAAGGCGGCCAAAGTCCACACCCCGGCGACAAGGAAGGGAAACCAGCGACAACAAAGAATGCGGGCCCGCAAATGATTCAAAAACTGTGTGGGTGGGGTGTAATTGATGTTTTGTTTTTCTAATTCATTAGATTTCATGTAAGTCACAAATTACCATATTTATTTTTATGTATTAAAATTGTTGTTTTCAGTGAGCCCCTGTTGATTTATGCTTTTTGAGGAAAAGTCATTGACCCCTTCAGGAAAAGTACCACCCCAACAAAAACGAAACGGGCGTGTTTGTCACGGTGAGACAAACGTCCATGCGCGGATTCAGGTGACACTCCTTGAGTTTGGGCTGAATACGCGTCATGAATCTATTTCCCCCAGCAATGACAATTTCCGACATTTGCCTAAAAAACATAGCTTATGGCCCCTCACTGGAACGAGCTTGTTCATCTCGTTCCAATGAGGGGTCAGAAGCTATGGTTTTTTGATGCAAAAATTTAAAAAAATAGATATTTAATCAATTTTTTTTGCAAGTGTCATCTGCTTTTCTTGTTAAGTAATGAGATAACAGATTGAGCATCTCCACAGGACACTTCCAATCCTACTTTACCTGAGTGACAACTAGTATTCCAATACGAAGGGCAACTTATCTTACTGATTCTCGCTCGGGGATCGGGGGCGGGGGGCAGGCTTAGTACAAGCGTCAGAAATTTGGGGCACCCTGGCCTGACCCAAGAATGCGGGACTTCTGGGCCAAACCCGGGCCCCCAAAGTTCCGAGACCCCGCCCTCCCTCCGCCTTGGGTATATAGTTATGGGCTAGCAGTAGAAATTGCAGAGGCGTCGAGAAAATGTCCGGTTGGGAGGGTGAACATTATTTGTCCCGATTGTAGTACGGAAGAATTAAACGAGAGGCTGCAGGCGATGGCACAAGTGACATATCGATTAACCCATTACCACGCGTGTGTTGTTCTCTGTTTATTATACGTCTTCACGTCTATAAAAACAATTATGAGAAGGACACTCAGCAATTCATTTGACAACTTTCAACAAAAAGAACACATTGTATCGCCAATCAAATTTGCGATGGGAACCCGTGTTACTGTTTCGTCCCCTGAGTTCCAATGTTTTCCATGTGCCTACTGGCACATAGAACACATTGGAACTCAGTGGACGATTTTCAGTTATCGCTAGGGATTCAAATTTGTAATTGCGTTGCACTATTTGTCGAAAATTCTAGTGAAATTTTCGATTCTATTTAAATATAGTGCGTCAACGATTTCCGTTCCGCCCATACATTCGAAAAAGATTTTCATTTTCCGCATGGTTTAGTGTTGCTGTAGATGGGGGTTACATGCAACGGGCGTGTAATAAATGAAATACACATGCATAGTTGTCGCTAGACAACTTCTTATTAAGTTAACAAGTACCATCCCGGTACTACAAAATGGTCATGCCGGTGTGACAGGAGTGGAAGTCCGTAGGAACGTTAGTCCCTCTGGACTATTATTCGGCGGAATTATAGTCCTAGGTCTAACATTTCTAGGAATAGTAGTCCGGCGGACTACTATTCCTAGAAATGTTAGACCTAGGACTATAATTCCGCGGAATAATAGTCCAGAGGGACTAATTTTCCTACGGACTTCCATTCCTGTCACACCGGGTCCCCAACAGTCCGAATTGGGTACTCCAGACCTCCAGTCTGTTTTGTACAGCCGCCGTGGACTGGCCTCTTTCTACGGGTGGGCAATATTTGCACGAACGCAATGATATCAGACCCCAAACACAAATTTTAGGAATAATCATCAAAAATTTAATTATTGAAGCACCGGGTACAACCCGGTGCTACATTAATTAAAATTTTGCTAATGATGATTTTTATAACCTGGTAAACGCATGCGTGGACATCACTGCCCACGCGTAGATTACTTCCAATCCACGGCGGCTTAATTGTATGACAGACTGCATTTGTATTACAAGTCTAAATAGCAAGTTTTGTCCCGTAAGAAAGTGCACTGGGGAGCGCTCAGTGGTTACGGAATTGGACTTCAACCCGAAACGTCCAAGATTCGATCCCTGTCAGGGGTAGCTGCGTTGTGTCCTTAGGCAAGGCACTTCATCACGATTGTCCACTTGGCATGGTGGCGCTGTATACTAAGGCGTACTGCACGTCGATTGTGCACTTGTCTTCAACTAATGCTAACCCTGTTTGTGTGGAGTTAGTGGGTCGGGGAGTCTGGCAGTTGCTTGCCGTTGTTCGATGGTTCCCTCCGGGTTCTCCGGCTTCCTCCACTCGTAAAACTGTCAGACACGAGGTGACCCTGGCTGTCGAAAGTGTCGTGAAAACCTAAATTAATAAATAAATACAAAAATAATAATAATAAATAATAATAAGAAAATGCGTGATTAAATATATAAGAAGAATATGTCCCGACTCGAAAAATTATGGGGGGTTTCGCCCTCCATAAACCCCACGTAGTGACGTCCCCGGATTTATAGGATTACATCGTCTCATAATACTTTCTTCTGCTGTGAACTGCAAATTTTCGTCGGAAAAATTTATGATCTTGCATACGTCTCCACAACCACCTTCATCACCGCCAGAAAACCTATTCGCCAGTGTTAGTAGCCGCCAGCTAAGGGTAGGCATACGCAACCACCCATATCTATGAACGAGCGGTTTCTTGAGGTAAGTGGTCTGAGGGCAGTGGAAATGGAAATTTTCCATTATGTAATGGGACGCGTAATATAGAGCCTATACGGAGCTGTAAGGAGCGACATTTTTCATACACTTGACCTCGAACATCAAAACTTGCTGTGATGAAGAGTTGCGGGTAAGGGAAATTTATTTTTCCTTTTGAAAATGAAATCCCGGACCTATCACTTGCAATATGATCTGGCTGTATCAATAACAACATTAATACACGCTTCAGTTACAATGTTCATGTAGGTTGCAGCAATGAAATTTTGACAGTGTTCAAATGTATATAGAGGTTAATCTTTGGTTGAATTGGCTCTTCAATTTGATCGGCGAATTGAACATATCAGTGATGGAAATTCTCGAGAAAGAATAGGACGCGTTGTGGGGTAGGGAATAATTAACCCTTTAAGTCAAATATAGTTTTGTGTGAAATTTTCAATGTGATTTGATTAGTATGGGAGAGCGGTTGGGTTTCGTACGGAAGCCCATTAGGGACATGTGAAAAAAAAAAATTACATGTGTGAAAAAAAAAAATTAAGTCCTGCGCACGAGATACTTAAGTCGTGCGCACGAGATAATTAAGTCGTGCGCACGAGATAATTATCTCGTGTGCACGAGATACCTAAGTCGTGCGCACGAGATACCTAAGTTGTGCGCACGAGATAATATGTTTAGGTTACTGCAAGCATTTCGCATGTAGTGGAATAGCAGGGTTGGGAAGGGGGACAAAACAGTCAAGATATCCACCTTTCGACTGTGTTTTAGACGTTGTAAATGCCCTCACCCGAAACCCGTATTTTTCTCCGACCCTGACATATCAATTTTATTATGATCTAAGAGGAAGTGTGTGTTAGGGTAGAGGAGGAGAAGGGGCGGGCGGGGGGGGGGGGTATGGGGGGTGCTCGTGAGAAGTAGCCGAGGATTCCCAGTATGATTTGTCTGTTCTGCTACATCTAAAGACGAAATACTAGCGTCTTTCTGGCTGCATATTTAAAATTTCATCATACTGGGCCGAACCAGAGTTGTCCCAGGGGTTTGGTTGCCCAGTGATTGCCCAGCGCATTGTTTCGCCCTTCCTTGTAAGGTACTTTGGTTGGTTACCCAAAAATATACAGCATATTCCAAGATAGGGTACACGTCTAAGGCGGTGTCCCCCTCTCCCCCTCCAACCTCCTACAAACACATTCGGAAGGCTTTTACGTCCCCCTTTCTCCCGAATATCCTGGAATTAACCTCCCACTGGATGGAGAGGGAGGGGTGTCTCTGGTATTTCTCTATTCCTGTGAGTCTTCTTCAGTCAACTGAAGCTGCATTAATTCCAGCTTGTAGATCTGGCAAGTTAGGAATTTGCCAAGTTCCCAGTTAAGGAACCTACTCCATTTATTGAGCGGGCGCGATAATTTGAAACCTGTTTCCAGTGATTACGTCTCACCCCCCCCCCCCCCCCCCCAAAGAAAAAAAAAAAAAAAAAAAAAAAAAACAGTTACGGGGACACTAGATTATTTGTTTTGCTCCTCGGGACTGACCCACTGGCGCCTTGTAATGTAGTTTGTTTTTGAATAGGAAAGAAGCCCCCCCCCCCCCCTCCCCACACACACACACACACATCCCAAGTACCTCCAACTCCATCACCCAGTTATCGTCTTGTCGTGAAAAGGAGTTAAGAGCTATCACAGGTTTCAAAGTGTCCCGCTTCGGTAGAAAACTCTCTTGGTCCAAGAATCACCTGCCCAGACAAGGTCTCCTGCTTCGGTGGGGACCTCGCTTGCTCATAGGACACCCGGCCCGATAGACGACCACTTCTAAATATGCCTCACAGCAGAGGCTCAATTCACAATATATATATATATATATATATATATATATATCGTATAACAGTAGTAGGGCGCATGGCTGTAAATCCTGGGGGATGGGTGGTGGGAGTGTAACAGCAATCAGATTACTCCAGAATCACTCTCAGACTATTGTTTCAAAACTTCCCGGAGGAAAGTCTACCGATCCCACATTCGAGAAAGTACACCCCTCTCCTCGCCCCAATGAATAGGGCCCAAACGTCACCTGGCAGATGCCAATAGTCCAAGGGCAAATGACTATATAGTCGTCGGGATATTTAGCGGTACATACCCCCCCCCCCCCCTCCAATATTCCGGAGTAGATAGTACTAGATACGGTCCTGGTGGGTTGCCCTTCAATGAAGAAGTATCATAGAAGTTACGTCAGGCCATCCCGCCATGGGAGGTCCTTCCCAGTGTTTTCTGCTGAGCCAGGCAGTAGAAAGTTCTTCAAACTTAGGATTAGTACCGTCATGGATTGGCACCCTACCATGGATGTATGATGGTTACGTATGAGTGGCAACCAATGTACTTTAGTAGATAGGGCGATACGATACGCACGACAACCATTGGGGCACGACACCCCCGGGACGACCATGTTTTGCCCGTGTGTGAACAAATTTGGGAACAGGGAGTCACAAAGAAGTGACGTTCTCGACTTCAAGGACCACAGAAGAGGCAATATATGCAGTCTCCTCTCACCAGTAAAGACTATAACCCACTCCCCCAAGCTTAGTAAGTCGTGCGCACGAGATATCTAAGTCGTGCGCACGAGATACCTAAGTCGTGCGCACGAGATACTAAGTCATGCGCACGAGATGCCTAAGTCGTGCGCACGAGATAGCTAAGTCGTGCGGACGAGATAGCTAAGTCGTGCGCACGAGATACCTAAGTCGTGCGCACGAGATACCTAAGTCGTGCGCACGAGATACCTAAGTCGTGCGCACGAGATAGCTAAGTCGTGCGCACGAGATACCTAAGTCGTACGCACGAGATACCTAAGTCGTGCGCACGAGATGGAGTTGGTGGGACTTGGGAGTGTGTGTGTGGGGGGGGGGGAGGGGGGGGGACTTCTATCCTATTCAAAAACAAACTGCATTACAAGGCGCCAATGGGTCAGCCCCGTAACTGTTTTTGTTTTGTTTTTTTTTTTTTGGGGGGGGGGGGTGAGACGTAATCACTGGAAACAGGTTTCAAATTATCGCGCCCGCTCAATAAATGGAGTAGGTTCCTTAACTGGGAACTTGGCAAATTCCTAACGTGCCAAATCTACAAGCTGGAATTAATGCAGCTTGAGTTGACTGAAGAAGACTCACAGGAATAGAGAAATACCAGAGACACTCCTCCCTCTCCGTCCAGTGGGAGGTAAATTCCAGGATTTTCGGGAGAAAGGGGGACGTAAAAGCATTCCGAATGTCTTTGTTGGGGGTTGGATGGGGGGGGGGGAGGGGACACCGCCTTAAACGTGTACCCTATCTTGGAATACGCTGTATATTTTTGGGTAACCAACCAAAGTACCTTACATGGAAGGGCGAAACAATGCGCTGGGCAATCACTTGGCAATCACACCCCTGGAGCAACTCTGATTTGGCCCAGTATGATGAAATTTTAAATATGCAGCCAGAAAGACACTAGTATTTCGTCTTTAGATGTAGCAGAACAGACAAATCATACTGGGAATCCTCGGCTGCTTCTCACGAGCACCCCCCCCCCCCCACACACACACACACACACACACACCCTCACCGCCCACCCCTTCTCCTCCTCTACCCTAACACACACTTCCTCTTAGTTCATAGTAAAATTGATATGTCAGGGTCGGAGAAAAATACGGGTTTCGGGTGAGGGCATTTACAACGTCCAAAACACAGTCGAAAGGTGGATATCTTGACGGTTTTGTCCCCCTTCCCAACCCTGCTATTCCACTACATGCGAAATGCTTGCAGTAACCTAAACATATTATCTCGTGCGCACGACTTAGGTATCTCGTGCACACGAGATAATTATCTCGTGCGCACGACTTAATTTTTTTTTTCACACATGTAATTTTTTCTTCTTCACATGTCCCTAATGGGCTTCCGCAGTTTCGCGGGTAGTGAATTGCAAAAGTCTTTGAAATATCATGTAGGGCAGCAACGATTAACATTGATACGACTGAACCGAGATACGTTATTCACGATTCAATTCGTATCTTTGTTCACTATGTTGGCCTATCGCGATACAATAAATAGAGGATATTTCAGGATATTTAATGTTTTTGAGTGGATACCGAAAATTACCTCATGAGTGACCGAGACAAATGGATTTTTTTGTCGCGAGCAAAAAAGAAACATTTCTCTCGGTCACAAGTGAGATAATTTTCGGTATCCACTCAAAAACACTAGATTTTCTTTTTATTATACGCTTTTATAAGAATCTGATACTTCCACGCATTTCAGCCTTGAATTGATGCATGAAAATAAACAGCACATTGAATCATTGATACACTGAAGTAATTTGATCGAAAATCGGATCAGGCATCTTCTTGCAGTCTGGGCCAGCTGGCGAGTTTCTAGTCCAAACGTGGCCTGAAAGTCTGTAATATAAGTTTTTGGTTTGGTACGTCCTTGAAAGGACGTAACAAACCAAAAACCTGTATTACGGACTTTCAGGACATAATTGGGCTAGCGGGTTTCATGCATCATTTCAAGGTGAATACGTGTTGAATTATTGCTGAAAATGATCGGTGTCCATTCAAAAAACACCAGGTGTTCTTTTCATCATACGTTTTTAGAACAAATTGATCATTTCCAGTGATAATTTGACTCGTATTCACTTGATAGGTATCGCGGAACTAAATATTGAATAAGAGTGAGCCGCCTTAAAAATGTTTGCACTCGGAATGACGCAATCTCTAAAAATAAACAGCCTTGGAAAAATCCATTGTTTCAATAAAAGTTTGAAACATTCTATTGACATCTTTGCATTATTGTTGAATATTCCTGATAAAAAAGAGGGTGATTTGATGACTTTTGGACCTAAAAAATACAATTTACTTTTTTGTGTGTTTTTGTAGGGAATTCCCTGAAAAATATGTTGCACGTGACCGGTATTTCCCTTTGTGTCAGTTTTTCTCTCTTATTTGTTGCATGACCCACCCGTTTTCAGATCAGAAAAAGTTGTCTGAAGGGCTATACTTTACAGAGATATTTGAATGCCAAAAATTAAAGTGATGCGATCATATTTTTTGTCCACCTGAAACGTTATAATGGTCGCCTATGGGAAAAATATTTAGTTCTGTGATACCTGAAGGGATGCTTTAAAAGCCGCCATTTTGATTGATGCCGTGAAAGTGAAAATTTTCTATATCTTCACAGTAGGGGATACGATCAGGGATGGGAGCAGTTAACGCTTTTAACACGTTAACGTGTTAAAAAAAAATTAACGCGTCAGTGAACGCGTTAGAAAAAAATTAACTTGTTAATTAACGCCATAGTTCATATTCTTTGTATCATCGTATAATGGATGTCAAATAACATAAAAATACAACAAGAATAAACTGAATTCAGCCAGTCTATAATAACCCTAACCAGACACGGTATTCGCGTGGCGATGACGTTGCTTTTCCTGCTTGGAGTATGTTTTGTGAGACCTATAAATAGACTCGGTTCTGTGAATCAACACGTGGTGTTCTTCGGTGACTGTGACTCCATCGAGCGTATGCGCGTATACCAGTTGCAAAATGCAACAATTGTTTATTTGTTCGATTTTATTTCCATGTTTCGTTGAAAAACTTCGATATTTCCATTATGAGACATTCAAAGTGCCTGCTTTGTGGGCATCATCATTTTAACACGTTTTAAACACGTTAACATGTTTAATTTTTTTATAAGTTAACACGTTGGGACAAAAATTAACTTGTCCCGGCCCTGGATACGATTTCTATCTTTCCGCAATTTCTTCGATGATCTATCGTTTAGCGTGTAATAAATATACTCTCCCAAAAAAGAAAGTGTGCATGCTAAAAAATAACACTAAAAAAAAGATATATATCATTTTCATTCATGGAAATTTTATTCAATCACAGATGAATCAATTTGTGATCAACACGAGAAATTTCATTACGATACGACGAATACTCTTGGTGCCATGGAGAGTCAAAGACACTAAGGGTCAAACACAAAAGTCACACACTCAATATCTGGTATGACCTCCGTCTGCATCGACTACTGCTGTGCATCTACGCCTCATGGAAGCGAACAAGTTAGCATGGAAGTGTTGTGGGATGTTGTTCCATATTCTGATAAGCTGTCTTTGGAGTTCCACAAGCGTTGACGGTGCATGGGGAAGCCGGCGTAGCTGACGTTTCATTTCTTCCCATACGTGCTCAATGGGTGAGATATCGGGTGAATTTGCGGGCCAGGGAAGAACATCCACTTGTTGTTGCTGCAGATACTGTTGAACAACACGATCTGCGTGGGGTCGGGCGTTGTCCTGCTGTAGAATGACGCTGGGTATTCTATTTTTTTTAATTATTATTTATTTTTTAAATTTTATTATATATATATTTATTTATTTTTTTATTTTATTTTTTTATTGCCCTATCAGTGATGACCAGCTCAGTTCTGTTACGGGCAGTGATGCCACCCCACGCCATGAGAGACCCTCCCCCATAACGGTTTCGCTCCACGACACATGGATCTGCGTAGCGTTCGTTTCGACGTCTGTACACTCTCTGGCGACCATCTGATGATGAAAGATGGAAAACGACATTCATCTGTGAATAAAACACGTCGCCACCAATGTAAGGGATGTCTGAGATGTTGTCTACACCACTGCAGTCGAGCACGACGATGACGTAACGTCAAAATCGGACGAATGCAGGTCTTCGAGGACGTAAGCCGTATTCTCTCAGCCGGTTGATTACTGTTTGAGGATGTATCCGTCTCAGGTTAAGGATGTTCCTGGCTGTCGTCGTTGCCGTTTGTTGCCGGTTCCGGAGATGGACGACGCGGATATACCGATCTTGTGCAGGGGTGGTAACTCGGGGTCTCCCGGAGCGGGGTCGGTCTCGAACGTCATCATGTTGTGCATGTCGATGGACTAGCCTGTCTACAGTGTTACGGTGGCAGTTCAAATGCTGGGCAAACCTCTCTGTGCGTTCTGCCAGCTCTAATCATACCCAGGGCAAGGAGACGTTGGGTCAATCTTGGCATGCTAATGTGGAGTCGTTTTAACAGCAGCGCAAGTTTGAATGTGAACGATAGGAAGGCCTTACTTTAGTGTTTAAATACCCAAGGATTCACACTGCTGCATGAATTTTCAGACTCTCCACGTGCAAAACATGCCTTTTCACAAACGTGCAGCACGTCATTTTACGTTAATGCAATTTTAACGGGGAAAGCTGTTTTTGTGTTCAATATAACTTATTCATGAACAGGTTAACACTCTTTACACCTACGAAATTATTTTTTTGGAGTTTGATCAATTTCTACAATGCACAGTTTCTTTTTTGGGCGAGTATGTGATACACCACAATCACCACTCAGATCTTTCAACTTTAACTCCCACTGGCTAAAAATGACATGAATATAGTATTTTTCTTCAAAATTGACCAGGGCAAATTTCGCTAATAACAAGGTTGTTGTAACAATATTTTGGTTTGGATAGATGCAACAGTGATTGCAGAAGAAAGTTTCTGTTTACTTTTCAAACTCAGATTTAACTCTCAAGCACAATGAGGGTGAGAATAAGAGTACCGTTTGAAAATGCCAAAATTAGCCAACTTTGGTTGCTTTTTCCATCATTTTGGAAAAGGGTCAATTTCAAACACTTTTCGTGTACGTATTCACAATTGACTACCGAGCATATTTGCTGTTGTAAGTTTGGTTGTAAAGTTTAACCGTATCCCATTCTGGTTGCATAAAAGTAGGTACTGTCCAAAAAAACTCCAATTTTTCAGAATTTGGTAAGTTTAGGTGACGCTTTACTCCATTTTTAATTGCTTGAGCTCTGAATGTTTTCTATTTCTGCTTGCAGCAGTCAAAGTATGACAAATTTTGTTCTATATGTTATTAATAAAAATTTAACCCTTAGCAGATTGGAGACTTCCCATAAGAGTACTGTCGGAATATTTGCTATTTTCGACAATTTCAAGAGCAAATTTTTCTAATTACAAGGTGGTTGTAATAATTACTTTGGTATGGCTAGATTGCAACAATGATTGTGGAAGAAAGTTACTGTTTACTTCTTAATCTCAGATTTAACCCTCTAGCACAATGAGGCAAGAATAAGAGTACCGTTTGAAAATGCCAAAATTAGCCATTTTAGGTTGCCTTTTCTATCATTTTGGAAAGGGTTAATTTCAAACACTTTTCTTGTACGTATTCACAATTGACTATCGAGCATATTTGCTGTTGTTAGTTTGGTTGTAAAGTTTAACCCTATCCCATTCTGGTTGCATAAAAGTAGGTACCCTCCAAATAGTTTCCAATTTTTTCAGAATTTGGTAAATTTAGGTGGCGATTTACTCCATTTTTAATTGCTAGAGCTCTGAATGTTTTCCATAGCTGCTTGCAGCAGTCAAAGTATGACAAATTTTGTTCTATACGTTATTATTAAAAGTTTAACCCTTGGCAGATTTGAGACTTCCCATAAGGGTACTGTCAGAATAATTGTTATTTTCGCCAACGTTTACATGCACTTTCTCAGCACTGGAGGCATATTGTCTCAAAACCTTTTCATGAGAGGATTGGGCCTTCATCCAAGAACAATTTTGCTGTTATATATTTTATTCAAAATTATAACCTTCACCCAGTTTTCGGGCCTTGAATTTGAGTGCCCTAAAATTCTTCATAAGATTGGCTAATTTGGAGCTCACTTTTCTTCCATTTCCGAAAGGAATATCGAAAAATGATTTACATGTTCGTATTTACACTTGCCTACCGAGCATATCTGCTGTTGTAAGTTTGGTTGTAAAGTTTAACCCTATGCTCGTTCTGTTTGCATAAAGATAGGTGCAGTCCAAAAAAACTCTCGTTTTCAGAATTTGGTAAGTTTAAGTGACGATTTACTCCATTCCTAATTGATTGAGCGCTGAACGTTTTCTATGGCTGTATGCAGCAGTCACAGTATGACAACTCTTGTTTTATATGTCATTATTAAAAGTTTAACCGTTGGCAGATTCGAGGCTGCCCATATGGGTATGGTCGGAATAATTTTAATTTTCATAAAATCACTGAATATTGATAAGAGTGCAGTGGTAGTTTGGAATAGAATATCCGAAATGCTTTCGAAATTCGGATTCACAGTTCAATTCCAAGAATATTTTCTGTTATAAGGTTGCTGTAAAGTTTAACGCAATCCCTGTCTCAGATGCATAATGGTAGATGCCGTCGAAAAAAACTCACTTTTCAGAATTTCGTAGGTTTAAGTGACAATTTACTCCATTCCTAATTCATTGAGCGCTGAATGTTTTCTATGCCTGCATGCAGCAAGCATAGCATGACAACTTCTGTTTTATACGTCATTATCAAAAGTTTAACCCTTGGCATATTTAGGAGTTCCCATGTGGGTATAGTCGGAATAATTGTTATTTTCGTAAAATCAATCCCTGAATATATTGGTAACCGTGCAGTGGCCTTTCAGTGGTGCTACATGAAGCCGCAAATAGTTAAGGTTGAAAAGTTCATCAAATAGACAAATATAATACCTAACTCAGCCGGTGACAGGTAAATAATGAATGGAAAAGTCGTTGAGTTGAGAATAAAGTAGTTAGTAGGGACGACTCGTGCCCTCGGTTTCCATCTGATCCACGGTATTTCCACGCGGTCTCGGCACTTGACAAAAATACTAAATTGTCGGGCAGGGACAGTAGGAAACAGTCTGAGAATTTCAAGTTGCTGCCTTGCATAATCGGGACATAATTGGAATATATCCGACATTGTATCTGTCGGATATATTCTAATTATGTCCCGATCACTTCACCCCGACTGTCCGCATGGGGGCACCATGACACCGTGTACTAAGGCATACTGCACGTCGATGGTGCGCATGTCTTCAACCAATCTAACCCTGCCTGTGCTACAGTGCGGAGGCACTATGTTGGGGAGCTGGCAGCTGCTCGTCATTGCTCGGTGGTTCTCTCTGGGTACTCCGGCTTCCTCCTCCCACACACCTGTCACCGACATAATATGACCTTGGCTGTTAATGTGTCGTTAAAACCGAATAAATAAATAAATAAATAAATAAATAAATAAATAAATAAATAAATAAATAAATTCAGTACCAGTTTTGCTCGTACAAATATTAGTACCGTCAGACAAAATTCATTTTCTGATTAATTTCGTACTTTTCTGTACTCACCTTCCCCGAGTAAGATTGGTATACCCTTTGAATCTCTAGATTTAACCCTCAAGCACAATGAGGGTGAGAATAAGTGTACCATTTGGAAATACCCTAATTATCCATCTTTGGTTACTCTCTACTATCATTTTGGAATGGGTTAATTTGAGACACTTTGCTTTGCTATATGCAGAGATGTTTTATCAATAAATCCGGCTTCAGTTATGTTCTGGGACTTGATGAAACATGTGCTTTGGCCACTTAAAAATAGCACTGTCTGCAAAAAATGACTTTGAGTGAATACTCACTTGTCCAAAAACAAAAAGGAAAGAGCTCTTTGAGCTTTTCATAACTGCTTTCAAAAATCAATGAGGAACAAATTTTGTGTTATATGTTTTGGTATCCAACACCAGTTTGGCCGTACAAATATGAATACCGCCAGGAAAGAAAGCACATTATCTCAGTGGTAGACTGCTTGACTTCTATGATAGAGGTCCCGAGTTTGATCCCTATCTGGGACGACCCACGTAATGTCCTTGGGCAAGGCACTTTATCTCGGTTGCCAACATGGGGGCACGATGATGCCATGTACTAAGGGGTACTGCATGTCAATGGTGCACATGTCTTAATTCTTCAACCGCCGGTACCGGAGCTTGAACATAATTAGAATGTTGAGCTGACAGTTGCTCGTCAATGCTCGGTGGTTCTCCCTGGGTCCTCCGACTTCCCCTACCCGTAAAACTGTCACGGTCACGATTAGTCATTGTGGATAAGTATGTGACCGTAAACACCAATAAATAAATACTGCCAGGGAAACCCTCTGTGAAATCCTTCTGTCAATAAATAGCAAAGTCGTAATGTAATGCCAGAAATATTAACAAGCTGTTCAACATCCCTTTAATCAACTCATTTTGACTTGAACTGTACCCATCACTGTGTATACTAGCTCTCTAGATGGTTTAAACCATATCAAATAAACAACTAATTTGTGTGTGACAGTAACTCATATTACATGTATTTCATTGTATCTGAAACAGATATGTTGGAAAAATTGTGAAATCATGGAGTAGGAAGCTTACCCTCGTTTGTTGACAAATCCCACATATTCACAAACAGACAAAATGATAGAGAATAAATTAATTATTGATATTTAAGGTCACTTTCAGCATCTACAGCTAAATCATGACTATAATATAGGTATTTATTCAAGTCCAGGTATCCATTGCATAGACATACAGGGCTATTCTTCAGGGGGGGGGGGGGGGGTATGAACCCTTTTAGCCCGAAAAAGTTGAATCTCAGGTGGAAATGTCAAATGTGGGTATGAGAGGGAAGGGGGTCTCCCTCCCATTGAGTACCTGGAGAGAACCGCCAGGCAATGGCAAGCGACTCAGACTTCCCAACATACTAACTCCACAAAATCAGGGTTAGCATTGGTTGAAGACAAGTGCACCCTCTAAGTACCCTTAGTACACATCGCTATGAGCTCCCCCCCCCCCCCCCCCCCCCCCACGTGGGAAATTAAATTGGGATGAAGTGTCTTGCTCAAGGACACAATGTGGTTGCCACAGGTGGGATTCGAACCGAGGACTTCTAGGATTGCAACAATCATCTCTATCTTCTGAGCCACCGTGCTCCCGTAATATGCAGTAATAGAACCCTTTATATGTACTTCTGTGATTATAAATGAATAACATTAACATGGATACGGTTACACTGAATCAACTTGTACAATATAATGGTCAGTTTACTTGCAACTTCTAAGTGATGAGATAGGCAAATAACATTTTGTGTGGAAAACCAAAATGTTTTGTGGTCATTTCTGGCAACTAAATTGTCCGAAATTTTCTGGCATATTAGCCGAAAAATCGGCTCCTTCCTGACTCAGGAGTGGGGTGGGCCACAGTCCTTCATGAAACCCCGGCCCGTACACCCATAATTCATATGTACTATTTTTATCCAAAGCACCAAGGACATCACTTAAAACGTTTTGCTTTCTATGAAAATATTCTGTAATTATTGAAGAGCAAATTTTGTGTTAAATGTTTGGTGTCCTGCTGTATCTCAAATATCTGTTTTGGCTGCATAAAAACTAGTAGCATCACAAAAACTTTGATTTCCACTAATTTTTCTGTTTTCAAAACTGATCGATAGTTTTGTGTACAATACAGTTTGCCTTTTCACATTAAAAAGTTGGGAAAGCCCGTAATTTGTCCAACAAATTACAATTCTCTAGTTTTAATTCTTATTTAACCCTTTACATAACATGAAAAGCAGACGACACTTGCAAAAAAAAATAATACTTGAATAACTAATTTTTTTCATTTTTTGTCTCAAAAGCATAGGTTATGACCCCTTGTTGAGCTCGTGCCAACGAAGGGTCATAACCCATGTTTTTGAGACAAAACATTTAAAAATACTGAAAATTAATTGGCGATTTTTGAGAATATGGCTGGCCGATTTTGGCCGTTACGTTTTGTAAAGGGTTAAATAATATGTGAAGTTGTGAGCAGAATTCTTTAGGAGATCCGCAAAATGAATATAGGGCTATTTACTGTGGTACAGTGCCCACAGTACCAGGGTCAGGCTGTCAGTTGTAGTGGGGTTAAAGATCGAAGTGCCGGAGGGGGGGGGGGGGGCGTCCCGAAGTGCCCAAAAGCCTAGGGGTCCGGCCATGGGTTATATGGCATGGCCGAATACCAACTTATGATTCGGAATCGAATCAAATCCCGAAGCTTCGCAGGGCCCTAAAAAAGAGCTGCCTTCGTCACTGTAGTGTATGTTCTTTCTTTAAACAGAGATTGCAGTCGAAAAGTAGCTGGTTAAAAACCGTAATGCGACGGAGTACTTGTTAACACTACGTCATGATTGAACAAACGAACAGGATGTATTATTTTGAGTGGCAATCTTACCCTCAGTTCGGAAACTGTGTTGACTGAATATTTTTATCAGCTGCGATCTGTCCCTGACAAACGGATATATTTATTTGGCTTGCTTCACACGGAAGCACGAGAGTTGCTGGATTGAGGTTGTTGAATGAAAGGATTTCTGATTGAGTAATTGCGAGAACTATTTTAATGCAGTACTGGTGACCTGCTTCACCCGCGATAGTGATTTTCTAACACAGTCGAGAACAACGAATGTATGTCAACAGTAAGTATTTTATTTCAAATTGTCTCGATATATTTCACCTACCTATACCTGTTCATCTCTGGTTATTTTTCATATCGAAAGTACGATCTTGACCTGTGCACATCGTGCTCAGGGGCATCGATAATGGTGATTCTTTTTCTTTTTTGTTGGGGGGGGGGGGGATTCCCCACACACCAATACATACATTTTCCAGTCGGGGTCAGTGGCGTAGCCAGGGGGAGGGGGCCTAGGGAGCCACCCCTGCCCCAGTTACAGTGCCACCCCCCCCCCCCCCCTTCCAAAAAAAATGGGAAAAATAAAACACCAGAGGATCGGTCCCAGGGCACTGAGTTTTTAAAATTTTCTCCGGAGAGGCCTTCGGATATGCCTGTGCATATATTGAACTGCCACCCCCCCACCCCCCCCTACCCCCGCCCCCCCCAAAAAAAAAAAATAGGAAATCCTAGCTACCCGGTTGGGAAATTTTCGTCAGATTTGGAGTGTATAAGATATCAGTTCTCTTCTCTTGCTAATAATCCTTTCTTAAAATACTAGATTTGATACTGGGACTTGTTTCACGCCGTCACGCACACAGTCGGTCATACTAATGCAGTGGTACGAGATTTTTATAGTACAGTGGAGATTGTCCCATGTCTTCATAAAAACTAACCCTGCCTGTGCTGCAGTGCGGAGCTACGATGTTGGGAGGCTAACAGCTGCTCGTCGTTGCTCGGTGGTTCTCTCTGGGTACTCCGGCTTCCTCCACGCGTAAAACTGTCACGGTCATGATTAGCCATTGTGCATCAGTATGTGACCTTAAAAACCAATAAATAAATAAATACTAATGCAGTGGACCGTATGACAGGTGTGGCATGTACCCTGGGCGCCTTTTGAAGGGTGTGTGTGTGGGGGGGGGGGGGGGGGGGTGCTGAGCAGTTTCTATTAAAGTCAGACAAGCCATCCTTGAATATGAAAAAATGAATTTTCTTCAGATGTATGTTCTGTCTTCGATTATTATAGGTGAGAAACACTAGGATGGTCAGATTATTAACCCTTTACCCAACGCAGACGATATCAAAATTTATTATTTTAAATAGCATTTTTTTCAAATTTTTCAAAAAATTTCAACAAAACCATATCATGTGACCCCTCGTTGGAACGAGCTCGACGAGCTCGTTCCCACGAGGGGTCACATGATATGGTTTTGTTGAAATTTTTTTAAAAATAATATTTTTTAACTGCTGAATTTGCATATTACGCGGGCGGATGCGGACGTTTCGTTGGGTAAAGGGTTAAACCACTTATATAAATTATTAGGTAAAAGTACAGTGCTTGGAGCAGCATGACCACATACCTTATAGTACCACTGTTCAGTCTCAGTGCTAGATGGCAGTAAGACCATTCTCCTGCGCAAACTAAGGACGTTGTGATGCTTTTCCTCCTTTGTTTTTAGTGCCGGTACGCCAGACATGCTTTTTACGTCTCAACGGAATTTCAGCCTATATATAATATCAACAACTAACGCGTGATCTCACCGAAGCTATTTATTTTGGTGGAAATTCTTTTAAGGTGAAAAAGGCATGCAGTTCTATTCACATGTGTATGCCATGGGCGCTATTTTCTGTAGATGCGCCACGAAGGAAAGTCTAGAATGGAGCTGTACTGCACGTCGATCATGGTCGATTCTGCACGTATATTCTACCGTTGCCCACCCTGTTTGAACCTGGTTAGTGAGCTGGCGATTTCGACATATACTGAGTCAAAAAAGAAAATATAATAGAAACAAATGTGAAAAAATGGCATAAAAGATGAAATATAATAGTTCTAATGTTGCATATTTGTGGACAAGAATGCATGCAAAGAGTTTACTGGCATGTTGTTGTTCTCCACCCAACCGTATACAAAATTTTGCTACGGATTTCAAAATAGAATGTGCTACCTGAGAATGTCAAATTGAATGGGTGACCGACGATTTTCATTGTGTTATGTTGTGCTAGAGAGCCTGGGTTGTTGAGAAAACACGCTAGTTTTTGTCTTTCGACATTTTTAAAAATGCCAAGGTTAAACCGAGAATCAGAGGTTGCGTGCCATTGGTATGCATGAGGCTGCATGGGATAGCTCCAGATGATCTCGCTGCTGAGTTCGGAGTCACTGTGGCCACAATTTACCGTATCATTGGAAGGTATAGAACCACTGGATCTACTGCCGACCGACCGCGTTCAGGTCGACCAAGAGTTACGACCCCTGCACAAGACCGACACATCAGGACGTCTCACTTGCGGGATCGCTTCCTTCCGGCGACGAGGACAGCAGCAATTACTCCCGGTAGAACTAACAATAGAATCAGTGCACAAACTGTCCGGAACAGACTCGCTGAGCACGGCATCCGAAGTAGGCGTCCATACCACGGACCAATCCTTACCCAACGTCATCGTACCGTCAGAATGGAATGGGTACGTTAGCGTGTTCGCTGTACTCAGCAACGTTGGAGCACAGTTCTTTTTAGGTTCCGCTCCACAGTTTCGCACTATTGCACAGGGAAATTCTAAACAAAGGGCGTATGTTGAAACTAAGGCCATGTAAAATGGAGATATATTTTTAGTATCAGATATATGATTACATTAGGCTTTTTGTTGGACAAGAGAATTTGAAGTTTTGGTCCCAAAGTTGGAGTCTGATACATAGGGGTAAATTACCAGATGAATTATGGGAAACAGTGGCTTCGAAAACTAAAAAATGAGATGGAAACATATATTTTTTTTTTTTTTTTGCATTTTAGAAACAAGTGATGCTCTGCTCCAGGGGTGGGTAGGCGGGGTTGGTGGGAAAATTCTGCTTTTGAGGCTGCTAGGTGGCTGAAAATGACTGGTTTCGGTATTTTTTCGGGCAATTTTTCAGGTTGAAGTCTTGCCTTTGACAATAAATAATTCCACCCACATTCAGATTGTGTATTTCTACTTAGTCAGATAGTGTTATATGTTTTTTTGTGGATTTGGGAAATGTAATACATGTAATGGGTTAGATAACTAAGTTACAGGATATTTGCATTTGAAGAGATTGTATGGCATGTCACATTTGGAAATGCCTGGAAAACTGTGGAGCGGGACCTTAGTGATGAATCACGATTTTGTCTACGGCGCGCTGATGGTAGGGCAAGGGTGTATCGCCGATGATGGGAACGGTTTTCTGATGCTTGCGTGCGGAAATGCGACCGTTTCGGCGAGGTAGTGTAATGGTTTGGGCAGGAATTTCTTTGCACCATCGAACGCAGTCGATCTTCATGGGTGGTAATCTGAATGTACAGCGATATAGGGACGAAAGTCCTAACGCTGTTGTTGTCCGTTATCCAACGCTAACGTCGGATTGCAGTTATTCCTGCAAGACAATGCCCGATGTCACATGGCGCGTATCTGTCGTGACGTTCCGGAAGAGCAAAGCATCGAACTTTTTCCCTGGCCCCCACTTTCGCTAGATTTGTCGCCAATCGAGCATCCTTGGGATCAATTGGACCGTTGGGTACGACTTCATGATCTTCAGACGTTAGGCGATTTACGTAATGTTCTTAGGCAGGAGTGGAACGCAGTACCACAGAGTGACATCCAGAGACTTATCAGGTCCATGTGCTGTCGATGTCTTGCCATCCAAGAGGCAAACGGTGGACATACACGCTATTGACTGCATGTGTGAAGTTTTCATTTCACCCCATGTCTGAATTGCGACGTCCTGATGTGACGCTGGCAACAGTAAGAACATGAAATTGTGCAAATTCATACAGCTAACGCCAGTATTGTGCAACTTTACCCAACATGTCTCATGTCCATATTCAGTAGAGACCCCAGTCAGTCTTTTTCCGGTTTTTCTAAATTTGTTTGTCGCATCAAAAACTACGTCACATCATTTGTTAATGCTATTGTAATAACTGCCTGTGCTTGATATAAAACTGTGTGTCTCTATCGGGTTGTTGTTGAGACGTCTTATTTTCATAACCCAGCCGATTGTTACTGGCGTGGTGGCAGAGTTTATCATACGAACTCACGACGTAGCCTATGTTCGCTTCAAGCCTTCATACTGAGATCATCAACTTCAAACGCAAATTATCGCACCCTATAGACAATTTATTCCGTAAATTGTGCAACACCAGATTTGTTTTGAACATTTTCAAGCATTAATTTACAATGGCAACGTCTCGTGCCCCCAAACAGTGGTGCTTGGCAAAGAAGAACTCGTTCGAGAATTGACGACAGAATCTGCAGTACACATTGTCACTTGACTCCAACTTTGCTTCGTTTGTCGTGGAAGGTCCCAACTGGCAAAAGAAATCGAAAGCATGCCCACTACGTGGCTTTGTAGATGACACTGAAGAGATCCGGAGGATAGGAGGCGCACCGCCCACCAAAAAGTGACCCAGCTGGAATTGATGTTGGGACAGATCGCCAACTATTGCCCCGTAAATGAATGGCCCTTGGCAAATAATACGAATGCATTATGGGTTTCACTCAACTGGTGCCCACTTCATTGACTTTACAGACATAAAATTAGAACTTGACGATTGCCCTGAAGATTTATTTCAACGACTCGTGGCTTTTGTTGAAGACAGCTTACTTCAGTCCAATGGTCGTATCAGTCACCGCGGAGATCTCCCGTCCGATGACGAAGAGTTGTCCCCGTCCTTAGGAAATCTAGTTGTTTTAACTTGGCTCCGTCTTATCCATAAAGACCTCCCACACTCAGTTAAACAGCGCTACGGCACCAAGTTAAGATCGCGTACCCTCGCGTCCATAAAACCAGAAATTTCACAAGCTATGCAGTCTTTACTGGAAGAAGTGCATACCTCAGAGGACGCCCGCGTTTTGCAGTGAAGCAAAAAACAAACTCGCATTTCCAAACTGTGCCCTTTGTGTGACCAGACCGGATGGTCTAACGCCAATCATTTTTTTTAGTAGGTGCCCATTTCTTCCGGAAAATGACCGAAACTTTATGTCAAAGACACGCCTAGTTGCATCTGAGGATAGGAACTCTGACACTGAACTCGAGAACGATGAGATTTATGATATGAACCAAACGACCAACCATCGACGCGTCGTGTCCAAATCAAACAGTCGCCCTCTTTTAATGCATTTTACAAACACCATGCTATCAAGATCACATTATATTCGGGGCAGAGACCAATATGATTCGGGAGTCAGTTGCTAAATTCATCGGTGCGAACATTGTCAAGACCTCTCAAATAGCACTCCAAGCAGACGGACTATATCCCCTAACGGTCGTGGGTGAAACAAGGTTAGCTCTGACACGCGGCGAGAAACAGTTTCACTTAGAATCCCTTGTCATAACAGATCTTGATGTAGATATTTTGCCAGGGGTCCCGTTCATGACCCAAAATGATATCGGTACACGACCCGCTAAGCGGCAAATAATACTTCAGGATGGTACCACATATCGATATGGCTCTCCAAAGAATAACTCTGGCCCACATGTTGTCCGTCGCACACATGCTTACACACTTCGTGCCCCCTCAGTTACTACAACGATATGGTCATGCGAATTCCTTGAAGCCGACGTTCCTAGTGACATACCGATAGATAGCTCTTTTGCTTTGGAACCCCGCACCGACTCTCACTCATTGCGGGATAGCCATGAAAACGACTTATGGCCTACATCAGACATTATTTTCAGTGTCGGGGGAAAGATCCGCATTACAAACTCGTCAGACAAGCCAAAAATCCTGAAACGCAACGAACATTTCTGCCAAATACTGCCTGTTCTTGATGTTGCTCCGACCGCTGATACCACTTTATCCAGTATACATGTTACGTCAAAGCCTAAAGCATGGGTATCATCTTCATAAGCTTCCTCCCTGTCCCTTCTACACTCTGTTAGGGTCCACTTGGATCCTGACAATCTTCTCCCCTCGTCTGTCAAACATCAGTGAATTTGACGAGGTGTTCAGTCCTAACTATGATGGATATAATGGTGCTTTTGGTACCTTTGAAGCCAAAAGTTAACATGGGTCCCACACTTCCTCCCCAGAGAAAAGTGCGGGCACCACAGTACTCTCGCGACAAGCTAGGAGTCCTCCAACAGAAGATTGATGAACTCGAGTCTGCTGGAATATTCAAACGCCCCGAGGATGTTGGCATTTTAGCCGAGTACCTCAATGCATCCTTCCTCATAAAAAAGCCACCAGATGATTTTAGACTGGTAACTGCATTCGCTGACGTCGGCCGTTATAGCAAACCTCAGCCCTCACTTCTACCAGATGTAGACACCACTTTACGACAAATCGTTCAATGGAAGTATATAATAACATCTGATTTTACAAGTGCATTTTACCACCACCCCCCCCCCCCCCTCCCGGCACAAGAATCCATGAAATACTCTGGGGTAGCTAGCCCTTTTCGGGGCGTCTTCGTTTATACCCGTTGTGCAATGGGCATGCCCGGGCCCGAGACAGATCTTGAGGAGTTGATGTGTCGGGCTTTAGGTTACCTTTTACAGGAGGGGGTAGTTGCTAAGCTCGCCGACGACCTGTATTGCGGTGGAAATACCCCAGAGGAGCTTCTTAACAACTGGAGAAAAGTCCTCGTGATTTTACAAAGATGCGGGTTAAAGCTATCACCATCGAAACCACAACTGCCCCAAAGTCTACCACTATATTGGGTTGGATTTGGTCGCAGGGTAATCTTCACGCCTGTCCACCCAGGATTGCAACTCTCTCATCTTGCACTCGCCCTGGCACAGTTCGTGGGTTGCGATCATTCATTGGAGCATACAAAGTTCTCTCCCGAGTTTTACCTAATTGTGCCATCTTGCTCCACCCTTTAGATTCTGCTGTTGCTAGAAAGCAGTCACAGGAAAAGGTTTCCTGGACAGAACACCTCCAAAATGCATTTACAGACATCCAAAAGTCCTTATTGACCCACAAAACAATCACGTTACCTCGTCCAAGTGACCAGCTATGGATCGTAACTGATGGAACTGTTAAAACTCCAGACCTAGGGGCAACATTATACGTCACACGAAGGGACAAGCCACGCCTCCCTGTTTTTTTCAGCGCCAAATTACGCAAGAGACAAATAGACTGGATACCATGTGAAGTTGAGGCATTATGTATCGCGTCTGCGGTAAAACACTTTAGCCCGTATACAAAAAAGTCTTAACACCGGGTTTGTGTACTAACCGACAGCAAGCCGTGGGTCCAAGCATTTGACAAACTATGCAGGAGTGAGTTCTCATCAAGTGCCCGTGTTTCCACATTTTTGTCTCCTGTTAGCCGATTTCAGGTGTCCATTCGACACCTATTGGGTGCCGCAAACGTACCTTCTGACTTTACATGCCGCAATGCCCCGGAATGCGAGATTCCGAAGTGTAAAATCTGCACTTTCGTGGCAGCCTTGGAAGACTCTGTTGTCCGACAAGTATCGATCCAAGATATTGTCTCAGGTGTCGCAAAACTTCCCTTTACCAGTAGACCTGTCTGGTTAGCCATCCAGTCAGACTGTCCAGATTTACGTCGCACACATGCCCATCTTATTCAGGGAACACGCCCATCAAAAAGGCCACAAACATTAAGGACGTGAAGCGTTACCTCAATGTGGCTACTGTATCTCGAGATAGTCTGGTTGCTGTTAGACGCGAAGATCCTCTTCCTGTTCGAGACTGTATCGTAGTCCCCCGCCAAGTTTTGGAAGGCCTACTCACTGCCCTTCACCTGAAATTGGGCCATCCCTCATACACTCAACTCCGATCAGTACTCCGTCGCTACTTCTTTGCTCTTGACATGGATAGGGCGATCAACCTTATCACAAAATCTTGTTGTCACGGTGCCTCTCTCCAAAATGTGCCCCACACACTCATTGAACAGTCAACAACCGACCCCCAGGGAGAATTGGGAGCTCGTTCGCAGCCGATGTTTTAAGACGTGATCGTCAGTTTATTTTTGTTATACGTGAAACAGTAACTTCATACACTACAGCTTGTTTTGTAGATAATGAACGTAGGGACTCTTTACGGAATGCCCTTATCCAACTTTGCATTGAACTTCGGCCGTTAGATGGCCCACTTGCTGTTGTGAGGATTGATCCCGCTTCAGCTTTCGTCAATCTTGTCGATGACGAGCATTTACGGAGTAACAGAATTAGTATTGAGGTGGGCCGCACCAAAAATATCAACAAGAACCCGGTCGCAGAAAAAGCCGTCGTAATTGGAATTATGTAAACAGAACCCGTCAGGTGGGCCAGTGTCTCCTACGCAGTTGGCTTTAGCACTTGCACAGCTGAATTCACGTGTTCGGTCATGTGGACTCTCGTCACGCGAAATGATAACAACGTGACCAATTCACAAGCTCGCCAATCCCTATCTCCGACCGCGATATCATTTTGGAACAAATTACACAGCGTGAACGTAACCATCCATACAGTGAAGTATCTAAGGCTCCCAAGAAAACGCCCCTCAAAATTGTCCCGCTTGAGGTTGGCGACCTCGTCTACCTGCATGCAGATCGTAATAAGTCCCGGGCCCGTGACCGGTACTTAGTGGTAACAGGTAACGTCCGGAGTTTACTGGATCGCGGCTGCGGAAATCCTCATACCGCATACGAAACTCGGAATGCTATAAGGTCCCTTTTAGCGTCAGTGCAAGTTTTCCTCATGTTCACCCGCTTAATTTTACAGATGATGAGAGTGAGGATGAAGTAACATCCCCACCTCTACCACCCAATAATCCACATGAACTTGGAGAGCCCATCAGTATTGCCCCTCAAGAGACTTTTGAAAGATATAATAACTCCGCAGTGACTGATACATCTGATAAGTGTGACCATGCCCAGGCCTGTGGCACGTTTGTTACCCCACCAGACTCATTTCTCATGAACAATAAGTCAGCGAAGTCACCGCGCCGGTCTACGTGGTCTAAAAGACTACCTACTCATCTACAGGATTATGTTTTATGACTCACCATTTCCTCCAAAAAGTGAAAGAGAAAAGTGATCACGCCAGTATTGTGCAACTTGACCCTACATGTCTCATGTCCATATTCAGTAGAGACCGCAGTCAGTTTTTTCCGGTTTTTCTAAACTTGTTTGTCGCATCAAAAACATCGTCACATCATTTGTTTATGCTATTGTAATAACTGTCTGTGCTTGATGTAAAACTGTGTGTCTCTATCGGGGTGTTGTTGAGACGTATTATTTTCATAACCAAGCCGATTGTTACTGGCGTAGACTCGAAATATGAATTTACAATAATTTGTTTGGGATTAAAGTCGATAATACTAAAAAAAATGCCCGTCAAAGTTTATTATACTTTCTTTTTTGACTCATTATATATACAATTACAGATTTTTTTGAATTGTTGTTGGTGGTGATTTGTAATTGTCCACACAGCGCTTGTATTTAGTGGGATTTACCAGCGGTCCAGCGGATCGTTTCCCTAAAAATTCGATGCAGCTGGAACAGACTATATATTGAGACGGCTGTGATAGAGTGGCATTCCGACTACGACTATATTTTTATCGACCTTTGAATGCTTTTGCATTGCAGTTGGGATTTTTTTATGACGATAAGTAAACGTACTATAGAATTCTCGTTCCGATTGACATCATGCAAACTTCTGAATCTCGATATTGCTCACAGTGCAGTTGTAAATAAAGATAGTTAGAATTTCTGCCGTTTTGAAACCGAGTTGGTTGTTTGGGAAGTAAAGGAGACATCAGTATGACCAAAGAAGGAATTTCCAACTACTTATGACTTGCCCTCCGAATTTCCAATTATAGGAAATCTTTGGCAGGAATGGGATGGGGGTTGACACCCTCCACACCCGCTGCCCAAACCCAACCCTTTGCCATTGGCACACGTAAAATACATGAGAAACGAATACTCGAGATTTTCTCAGTTACAGTTCTCGGAAAGTGAGATATTTTCCACTAGTGCACTTCGGACGGAAAAGGGCACACGCTGTTTCCCTAGCGTTAGGACAAGGGCGGCAGCTACCCCTGCTGCCGGTGCCCGTTCCTCTACCCATTCGAAAACTGGCGGTAGCCCAAAAAATTACCCCTGGGTGGATCCAGTTGGGACAGGGAACTAAAATCCTTTCAGTCGTGCAAGAATCAGAATGAAAATGCTTCAAAACATTATTATGGAATGTGCAACAGTTGGTGTGAATCTTTGTGGAAATCAAATACAAGATGTCAAGATTTTTTATTCACCAACTGCACCTGTGGCGCTTCCCAGAGATATTGAAAGAGAAACTTTTACCCTTGTTCACAGAATAAAGTTGATTTTAAATTTAAAATTGGGTACTTAGTATTTGCCCAAAACAAATATATTATATTATATACAATATTTTGCCATACGCTAACATGAAATACTTGACTCTTCTGATGTACATATGTTTTTTGTTTTTTTTCGGTGAACTGTTTGGACAAGTATGAAGCCCTAGAGGTGACATGGTGATTTTTTTAATCCATGCGCACGACACAGTTGAGTAGATAGCTTTTCGTTGGCGGAGGGGCAATCCCAAAATTTTCCGACAGACCGAAAATTTTCCGACAGTGTAACAACAACAAAAACCCAAACAAACAGAAAGAATCTGTTGTTTACTGCAAATGTACTGGAAATTGGTCTTTTTTACCCACAATTTACCCCAAATGGCATATATTTTTTTTCCCAAAGCCAGTATTTTAATGTTATTAGGCATAAATTCGCCTAAAAATGGTCCCAAAAAAATTTCCGACAAAACTTCTGGTGGGGGGGGGGGGCGGAACCCC
Organism: Pictodentalium vernedei; assembly: GCA_031216915.1. Taxonomy (NCBI): domain Eukaryota; kingdom Metazoa; phylum Mollusca; class Scaphopoda; order Dentaliida; family Dentaliidae; genus Pictodentalium; species Pictodentalium vernedei. The sequence goes on from CM062297.1 coordinate 379,597,607, forward strand.
CCCCCCCCTTTATCTACGCCACTGGCACGACAAGTTAGAAACAACACTCACAAATATTTGACAAGGTTATATTGTCAAAGCCGTTTTTACTACTTTATCGATTGTCATGGTTATTTGCTAATTTCGAGGCCTGCTCCGACTCGCATTTCGCTGAACTGTTGCAGATGACTTTGATAGTCAAGGGCACCGGAAGCATCTGAGGGCAAGGGGTATAGGGGTATGAAAAAGGGATGCTCGACTCAGGGTATGAGTTAAGACCGGATACAACGTATCATAAAAAACTCACTAGTATTGACATTATATTTATGCATTGAAGATGGTATCTTGTGCCTCTCTAGGGGAGGAAAATTTTGAAATATTTAGTGCTCTGGGAATGAATCTGGTGTAAAATTTGCTTCCAACTGCAGGTAATTATATGTGCCAAGACTGAACGTTCCAAAACAACAGACACATTATCAGTGTTTTTGCCTCAATCTGGGTGTAACATGTGATAGATGGGTGAAAATAGTTGAAATGGGGTTGAATTGAGGGTTGAGTACGGGGGACTGGAATCAACGATCCTAGTACGAGTGTTTCGTGTATTTCACGAGCGCCGGAGGCACGCGTGAAAAAAAACAGGAAAATCTACAAGACTCGTTGATTCCCGTCCCTCGAGTTGTGTTCTGTATTTATTCCACGATTAAATTGAAGTGACTAAGCTATGTGGAAAATGAAAATCTGTTCCGCGCATATGTGCTGAACGGAAATCATTAACGGACTATTTTCAAATAGAAACGAAATTTCACTGAAATCTTCTACATATCGTGCGGCGCAATTACAATTTGAATCGCTTGCGATAGCTAAAATCGTCCCTTGAGTACCAGTGTGTTCTATGTGCCACTAGGTACATAGAACACATTGGGACTCAGGAGACGAAATAGTAACATAGGTTTCCCTCGCAAATTTGGTTGCGATAAAATGTGTTCTTTTTTGTTGATAGTTATCAAATGAATTGCTGAGTGTCCTTCAAATAATTGCTTTTAGAGACGTGAAGGCGTGTGATAAACACAGAACGACACACGCGTGTGAATGGGTCAATCGATATGGCACTTGTGCCATCGCGGAAAGATAAAACTCGAGGCCAGTGGCCTCTCGTTCTATCCTTCCGCACTGGCACTCGTGCCATATCGATTAACCCATTCACACGCGTTTGCCGTTCTGTGTATGTTTTAGGTTCTGTTTGACCATCATGACATCGTGTCAGAATTACACGATCTTTTCTAGTGAGGTTACTAGTATATTTGTCATTAGAATATATTGGTGGCCGCAAGCGATACTGTCGCAGAGCTGTACTTTTCTGGAAATTTTAATCCTATACATACACCTGGAAATTAATTAAGCACCCCCTGTTTTTTCGCAGTGGTATCAATAGAAATTGTCATTACTTTCATGCTATCTTTAAGATGGCCAAAAGTGATTGTTTGTGGAAAGAATGGTCTGTTGACAAATGAAAGACAACACAATGATGAAAATATGCAGTATTTTAATGGCGCTAATTACAGATATCTGTCACTAATGGGGGGGAGGGGGGTTGCGTTGGGGTAACCGGTTCTCAGATCACCGAAGTTAAGCAACGTCGAGCCCGGTTAGTCCTTGGTTGGGTGACCATCTGAGCGACCGATTCGGACTCCCGCGTTGTGTCCTTGGGCAAGGCACTTCACCCCGATTGTCCACACAGGGGGCACGATGACGCCGTGGGCGTAGGCGTACTGTACGTTGATGGTGCGCATGTCTTCAACCAATCTAACCCTGCCTGTGCTGCAGTACGGAGTTACGATGTTGTCGTTGCTCGGTGGTTGTCTCCGGGTACTCCGGCTTTCTCCACCCGTAAAACTGCCACCGACACGATGTGACCTTGGCTGTTAAAGTGTCGTTAAAACCGTAATAAATAAATTAGCACTAATGTTTTTGATGGTAAAATGTTCTCTCGACAAGTATGGTGCTGGAACGGTCCATGATGAAACAATGCCGGTACTTACTGACAAAATATGTAACATGAGAAATCCTGAACTCAAAAGCAGTGTCTGACGTCCGTAGCGAGTGTATCCACCACGTGCCCGGATGACAGCCTGAACTCTCCTCCTAATGCTACCAGTGAGCCTTCTGATACGGTCCAGGGGCAACTGCTTCCACTCCTCATGCAATGTCGCTTCTGAATCGGCTAATTTCTGTACAGGCGGATATCCCTTGCATGCACACGACGTCCAAGAAAGTCCCAGACGTGTTCTAAGAGATTCAAATCGGGGCTCATTGCAGACCAAGGCAGTGTTGTAATGGCGTTGTTCTGCAGGAATGCTCTCACAGTATGGGAACTAAGTGGCCTTGCATTGTTGTCTATGAATACAGGGCGAGTAGCCAACGAGTGCTTGTCAAAATGAGGCACGACAACCGGATTGAGCATGTCCCGGATCTACTGATGACCATTGAGATACCCACGCAGTCACCATATTAAGTTCACAATCCTGAGAGATGCATCCCCAGAACATTACTGATCCGCCACCATAAGGAACAGTAGGTTTTGATGCTCCTGGGCACGCAAGCAGTACTTCTGTGCCTCCACACTCTCATGCGACCATCTGGGACACGAAGCAGGAACCTACTCTTGTCTGACCAATGGACTCTCCTCCACGTCCTGAGATTCCAATGTTGTTGTGCCATACACCACCCCAAAGACGTCTTTGATGCTGATCGGACAGAGCTGGACGCTTGATGACCCTTCTGAACCTCATACCCAGTGCTTTGAGATGGTTTCGGACAGTTCTGTTGCACAAACGCCTGTTGGGGATCCAAAGGCGTTTCTAACCCCACTTGAAGCAAAGGATTCACGCCTAACGAGGCGTGCCAGTCTCCGATCTCCCGAGGAGAGGTTTTTTGGGGTTGTCCAGACCTTGGTCGGTCCTTAACATCGTTGCTTTGTTGATGTTTTCGGATAAGTCCACTGATGGCAGAATGACTATAGCCAAGTTGCCTTCCAATAGCTTTGAATGACATGCCTGTTGCATGCATGCCACCGATTTTCCATCTCTGACAGTCTCCTTGCCACGTCAACATTTATTGATAAAAGAAGTGAAAAGTTTTCTTGTTTTATACCCAGATATTGCATATGGATGATAACGTTTTTTTGTGACATTCGTGGGAAGCATGCTTCACGTGGACGAGGGGATGTGTTTGGGGTACGCTATCAACCAGAAACAGCATGTTTCACTAGATGAAATGTACTGCAAGACATAGCAATCATTGAAACATAATAATCAGTTAAATGCAACTTCACTGTCATGAAACGTTTCAGGGGGTGCTTAATTACGTTCCAGGTGCGTATATCGAACTTACTTGGAAACCTCTTGCTAAGGCGAATGTTCAAATATATGTCCCATGGGGCCATCAATGGCGTAGCTATGGGGTGGGGGAGCTGGTGGGGGTGGGGGAGGGGGGGTGGGGGGGGGGGGGGGCTTTGCCCCATAAAATGTTCGCTTCCCCATCAAAAACATTGCCCCAATGCAACTTTTACACAACATAGAACCCAAAATGGTTTCCAATACAGGACCTGCACACGCTACAAATACCTCAGATTCGCTCTTAAAGCACCAAATTTTGCCAAATTTTCCCAGAGTGGGAGTGGGCTAGTCCTAACTATGACTGTGGTCGTTGTCCCACCCCCTCTTCCACTTCCATGAAGTGGGGGAAGGGGCAACGACCGGGGGGGGGGCTAGTTAGGACTAGAGGAGGCCCCCGACACCCCCACACAACGGCCTTTCAAATATCATCCCCCACCCCACCCAATCCCCCACCCCAAAATAGCTAGGGAACACCCATTACAGAATCCTGGTTACGTACCCGGGGGCCATTTAAATTTACGACAGCTCCGCTGCTCTCGTAGCTTTATTTTAGAATGCATGCACAGAATTCACCCTGCTTCAGACTTTTCTTTTAAAAAACTTTCCGAAATGCGATTTCCTCCTGTGACAATCTAATAATGAATTTGATCTTTTGTGTCTCTATTTTGTGAATAGTGAGTGACTTGCTGAGTTAGGGATTTATAAAATGAGTTAATGCTGAATACAGAGCTTGTGTTGTCAGGACCAACTAATTGTATATCACGGAACTAAATATTTTCCCATAGGCGACCATTATAACGTTCAGGCAAAATAAAATATGATCGCATCACTTTAATTTTGGCATTCAAATATCTTTGTCAAGTATAGCCCTTCAGACAACTTTTTCTGACCCCAAAACAGGGAGTCATGCAACAAATAAGAGAGAAAAATTATCACCAAGGGAAGTACCGGTCACGTGCACATATTTTTCAGGGAATTCCTTGTAAAAACACATAAAATGTAAATTGTATTTTTTAGGTCCAATGGTCATCAAATCACCCTCTTTTTATGTGGAATATTCGTTAATAATGCAAGATGTCAATAGAATGCTTCAAACATATATTGAGACAATTTATTTTCCCCAAGCTGTTTATTTTTAGAGATTGCATCACTTCCGAGTGCATCTAATTCAAATATTCAGTTCAGTGATTCCGTATGCGTGAAATGTAACCGGAATATTAACAGTGGCGTTTCAACTTCAAATCTTATCACCATATCGCGTTATCAGCATTATGCGGGTCGATAGTAAACCCACGTCTAAGAAATTTCATTCAACCAGAAACTGGCATTTGCACAAAAATGCTGCGTTTCGTTAAATCTTCCACCATGCTGTTGTTTCCATCAGTCAGAATGGTATTTCGAAGAGATGGGAAATATACCGTAAAACCGATCCAATACCTATATCATGGAGATACCGAAAAACCGAACTGAACCAATCATTGAACGTCGCAACCAATATTTTCAAATTTTCCTCCGTTCACTAAAGTGTTCATTTTTATGAAAGAAGTGACTTATTTTCTTTTCAGTTTTGTTAACCCTTAAAGGCCTAGGCAGTTGTCCCTTATTCCCACTAGACTAGAACCTGTGCATGTCCAGTTGCTTAGCAGTGATTTTTAGTAAAGTCTTGGCTGCTGTTAAGGCAGCCAAGCCTTGACCAGTAATCACTGCCCAGATGATTTGTGTATTGTCAGCAGGCCTTCCTTATGCTGGCATGTTAAGGACTATGTATAAGAACGAGACAACAAACGCCTGAAATGGGTCTTCCAGGAGTTAAGGAGTACTTGGAATAAGTCACAAAAGTCCTATAGATATGATTTTTGTTAGCAAAAGAATGGCAATGTTGTGCTCATTCGCAGTAGCATTTATGGTACTGTAGTAGAATGATACAGAACAACTTTTTCTGTATTTTCCTATTGTGATTCCCCTTTGGTACTATCGACAAATCTGTCAGACACCGAATACTGAACCGATACTGTGGTTTAGTATATGCTAGCCTTTGAATTATCGCAAATTGTCTAAAACATATTTCTAGATATCCATCGACTCGATGGATATCGGGGACTATCCCTCAGTAGCTTTCTAAATGACGTCACTCTACGCCGCATCACGTTGCCTTGAAGGGACGATCGACTGATCTTTGTTATTATTTTGAAACGAAAACGCATTTGGGGTCGAATTGGGCTGAATATTGTGCAATAAAATGTCTCGTAGCAAATAATAAAAAGAAAATCTACTCTATTTTAGTCAGTATCGGGAATTATCTCATGAGTGTGGACCTGAAAGTTCTATAAATAATATTTTCTGGTTCACACGATGAATTTTTTCAGTAGCTTCCTAATGATTTTACGCTTCAGATCATGGCCTAGCCTTGAACGTCGACTTGAATGAACGAACAGCTGATCTTTGTTATGTGTTCAAACGTACGTCTTTGTAGTGAAATTGGACTGAATATTACGCAGTAAAATGTCACGTAGCATATAATAAAAAGAAAATCTGCACTATTTTGGTGAATATCGGGAATTACCTCATTCTTATGGACCTGAAAGTATTATTTTTCACTCGCGCAATCGTTCGTGAAAAATAAAACTTTCAGGTCTACACTGAATGAGATAATTCTCGATATTCACTAAAACAGCGTAGATATACCCTGTATACCCCCTAAAAATACCGAAACCGATCTCAAAAACCGAATACGGCCTCCCATTTCAAGTATTTCGCCAGGACAGTGAATGCAGCTACATGTCGATGGAATCAGGGGACTTCGGTTAGAAAATCCCATGAAATTTGGTTCAAAAATCATTAAATGTTTGTGAGAGATGGCCACCGACAAGGATTATTGTGCCCCCGAAAAAATTTTTTCGCGAGTATATTGTCGAGGTCTCCATTCGTCCGTACTTCCGTACGTCCTTCCGTCCGTCCGTACGAACATTTTGTATTATAACTCGAGCATCAGTTGTCGAATTTTAATGTTCTTTGGTATGGTGATAGGGCAGCTTGGGGGAACGGATGCCCTTGTACCTAGGGCTTCGTCTGACAAATCTTACAGGAGTTATGTCCCTTAATTACTTTTTCCGTCCGTCCATACGAACATTTTGTATTATAACTCGAGCATCAGTTGTCGAATTTTAATGTTCTTTGGTATGGTGATAGGGCAGCTTGGGGGAACGGATGCCCTTGTACCTAGGGTTTCGTCCATTCATGTTTGATAGAATTATGACCCCTGTTTGTCTTTTGGCCTCTGTTTCTGACTAAGGTAAATTATACCATAGCCTATAGGGTTGTTTGGATGAACCAATTCTCTTCAAATATTCAGAAGTTATTTATTTACATGCAGGTCCGACCTTGCTACCTTCGGGGGCATCAGCACACGCGTTAGCCTTGCTCTTGTTTATTTATTTATTGGTGTTCAAGATCACATACTTATGCACAATGGCTAATCGTGACCGTCACAGTTTTACGGTTGGAGGAAGCCGGAGTACCCGGAGAAAACCACCGAGCATCGACGTGCAACTGTCAGCTCCTCAGCATTCTAACTCTGTTCAAGCTCCGTTCAAGCAGGGTTACAGCGGTTGAACACATGTGCACCATCGACGCGCAGGACGCCTTAGTACACGGCGTCATCGTGCTCCTATGTAGGCAACTGGGATAAAGTGCCTTGCCCAAGGACATAACGCAGGACGTCCCGGACGGGGCACAGCCACGGATAAAATTACACGTAATCTACTACCATAGGGCATGGAATTTCTAACTGTTCGTGGTTTGAGGCTTAAAATTTCTAACTATTGAAAATTTTGACTGGGACTGGGGTGAACCTGAGACACCTGCTAATAATCCCCCCCCCCCCCCCCCCCCAAATAAATAAATAAATACCCAAAGGTAACAACTAAAACCAGCTAGTGTCATTTACAAAAATCGCCATTCAAATTTTAGTATTTCATTTTTGTCCCCAAAACATAGCTTATGACCCCTCGTTAAAACTAGTTGGCTAAGCTTATTCCAATAACAGTCAAAAACAATATTTTTGATGCAAAAATGAATTTTTTTGTAGTTATTCAAAGTTTTTACCTGGTTGAGTGCTAGAAGCCACAATCAGGGCTTTCCAAAAAATGAGGGTACCAGAGCAACATTTTCCTCACTCCTGTTCCTTTTTCAGTCAAACGGAAATAATATTTTGTTTATATAAAATTGTTTTATTACAAATTATTGGAGAGTGCCAACAAGCACTCTCCAATAATTTGTAATAAAACATTTATTGATGAACAAATCCCGACAAGCAAAAATAATCTACCCCTCAACCAGTTAAAGTGTCGTCTGCTACTTGGGTTCGAGTAAGGGTTGAAATGTATGACATAGTATCGCGGTGCGCATGTGAAGACCGGTCAATACCGGTCAGTACGTATCTTCTGATATCATTTTAAAATGATTATAAAAAGATTAAAGTCGGGCATAAAAATTAGGATCGGACGAGTTTTCGTCGTCCATTGTGTTTACTGCAAGCCGCCATCTTTCTGTATATAGTGGCACGTGGTCGCTGTGAGCCTGGAAGGCCTATAATATAGTGAGGATGTGTTCTGTGAGTATGCACGTTTGTATGTGTGTATATCCGTGGGGGGGGGGGGGGGTGGCGTCGCAGTAACCGGTTTTCGTCAGATCACCGAAGTTAAGCAACATTGGAGGCACTTAACCCCGATTGCCTACATGGAGGCACGATGACGCTGTGTACTAAGGTGTACTGCACGTCGAAGGGGCGCATGTCTTCAACCAATCTAACCCTGCCTGTGCCGCGGTGCAGAGTTCAGTGTTACGATGTTGGAGAACTGACAGCTGCTCGTCGTTGCTCGGTGGTTCTCTCCGGGTACTCCGGCTTCCTCCACCCGTTAAACTGTCACCGACATGACATGACCCTGGCTGTTAATGTGTCGTTAAACCCTAATAAAAAAATGCTTGTATATCCAGTTACCGACCCGAAGACAGCTAGAAGTATCGAAACGGACCTATTCCAGACCATCTTCTTCGATGACACGTGGTTACTATTTAGCGCAAGGGGTCGAGTGATCAAGTCATGTGTTCTTGGTTCAGTTTCTTTGCTGGCTCAGTTTCTTTCAGAATCTTCGCTTCCAATTATCCCGACCCATTTTAAACCATATTCTCTCTTTCTAGCAACCCATAGCTATTTCTGACACTGTTCCGTCCTTTGCCCTCGACAAAGTCTTAGTAGACCCATCGGATTGACTCATTTACCTAAGCCCTACTCACATTGAGTTCACCCACATTTATCTCCCTGTGTTGATGTGTGTGATTGTTTACTGGTCGGTTGAGCTGAAGAGCAATGGGAGCCATTTTCCAAGAAGTAAATGCTCTTACAACTTTCCGACTCATTTCGGAAAAGGAAGGCTTCAACAGATAACTACTCGAAATGGATTCTGTAAAGGAGATTCTGCATTAATCTACAAGCTGAATCTTCTATGCTCCAGCAGCTACAGTAATAGCCAGTGATGCTTTCAGAAATAAAAAAGTAGGGGTAAGGCCCGTGTCGCGTTTCGGTCATCGCTGCGCGTTGAGCGTCCGTTCGTAACGGGCGCTCAATGCGCAGCGATGGCCAACGCGGGATGCGTTGTTGGGGGAGAGTGCACCCCTTCTGGTAGTAGTAGAGAGCATGGGATCTACCTCCGGGGAAATTTCTAAATTTAGTATCCAAAACTCATGGCATTTTTGTCTGTGTGGGGTTGTGAGTTACACACAGTTAAAATAGGTTTAGTGTGTAGAAAAGATGAGTAAGTGCTCGCTGTGCTGGATATTCATGGAGATCGAGCCACTCCAGGTCTCGAAATTTTAAGGAAACGCCGTCCCGCTCAGACAAAAGTAAGGGGGGGGGGGGGGGAGCGGCATTCCCCCGGCAAAGTAGCGGTGGTATAGTTGCCCAGCGAGAGCCTTAGTTGTGTTAAGTATAGAGATGAAAGATATGAGGGCGCGTAAAACGGAGTTCATTTCGCAGCTGGGCGGTGAGTCTCTACTGCGTGTGGAGCTTTTTGCTGCGAACCCTCGTTGCTGTCCCTCGCCAACCTAAATGGACTCTGAACAGGTTCATATCCGTACGAGTATTTGTGAAAGACATATTCTCCGTCGTGTATGATAGGAAATGTATAAAAATGAATTGTAGGGGATATGGAGTGAATCTATGTGGATGGAGATGTGCGGTCACATAGAAGCATAGTCTGTACTCAAAGACTGTCGCCTGAACCCATTGATGTGATCGTATAACGCACAGCCACTTCCCAGCCGCCAGCGTTGACTTGGAGCCAGCTCACCCCCTGAAGATATAGATGGGTGACTATTAAAGGATATTTACGACGATGAATCACCAAAACAATTTACTTAAATATATATTGACAAAGATAAGTATTACTCATAGATTTCCGGAATTTACAGTCACACACTTATGCTGAAAGTCAATTGCGTAACAGTTTGTAAATTTTCGGGTTCATGTGTTCTTCTCGTGTAGCTTCTGAAGTCCCCTAGGGTCAGGTCGCATACGGTCTCATTGTTTAACTGAGCCCAACTCTGGCGCTCTTCTCGTGGGGTTAATATCTTTGTAGGCCCCCTTTATCTCACTTTAACATTTCGCACTTTGATGTCGAAATATCAAGATTTCAAGAATCAAATTTAGTAATTTACCCATAATATTTTTTTTTAAAAGTTCCAAAAGAAGTAGATATATTTGAAATAACGTTCCACATCTCATGCATATATCATATTTTTGTGCATGAAACGTCAATGGATGACTAGACTTCTGGGTTCTAGTTTCGAGCAAGAATACAACTGCGTACACCAGGTACTACTTCCGGTTTGTTATTGAATCGTCGTACATTACCGTTTTAAATTATGAGTTTAACCCTTTACCCAACGTAACGGCCAAAACCGGCCAGCGCTATTCTCAAAAATCGCCAATTAATTTTCAAAATATTTTCATTTTTTGTCTCAAAAACATAGGTTATGACCCCTCGTTGGAACGAGCTCGACGAGCTCGTTCCAACGAGGGGTCATAACCTATGTTTTTGAGACAAAAAATGAAAAAATTTAGTTATTCAAGAATTTTTTTGGCAAGTGTCGTCTGCTTTTCATGTTAGGTAAAGGGTTAATGGTAAGGGAAGGGGTCACATAAACAGATTTAATTAATAAACGAACGATTGTTTTGTTCGCCTCAAAGGACAGAATAGGACCCCCGGGAAGTGAAACAGTGCTTGTTTATTGTGGTAAACAAGCTCTGTTTTAATGGTAAAATATGACCCAGTCACTGGTACTTGGGTAGAAGTCCTCTAAAATGGGCAAAATGCGTATAAACGATTGTCTAAACTTGACTTTATCTCCATTTTGCGGTCAGAATTAGCCGTTGTGCAGAAATATGTGACCTTAAACATCAATAAATGAATAAATAATAAAAGAAAGAACCCATGTTTTCCTTTGCCTCTTTACCCGGCCAATTACAATAAGACAGAACACAACGAGGGTTGAGCACTGGGAGCGGGGGGGGGGGGGGGGTGGAATCAACGATCCGAGTTGGAGTTTTTCGTGTATTTCACGTGCGCCGAGGGCGCGCGTGAAATACAGGAAAAAACCTCCAACCCCAAATACAGGAAGTCTACCCGAGTATTTATACCATGATTAAACTTGAATTCAGTGGATGGAGCTGATACTTTTAAAGAAAAATATAACCTTCCGCGGGCTGTTTTTACATTCTTGCTTGACAATTTTTGTATCGAAGCATTTCTTCATTCACGTCATGACGTCATTCGATTGCGCAATGGCCAACGAAATGCGTTCTTATATGACCGGCTTACACGTGGGCCAGCTTCTATACATGGTGTACTTGGCGCGCGGTTCAATGTCTGTGTTATATCGGGTAACATTTGTAACAAACAGTAATCGTAGTATAAATAATAAGACTTTTTAGACCTAATTACCTTTGCCATTTATTTGTTACAACTTCAGCCATGATCTGTTTGAAAAGGATGATAAAACCTTTGTGCTCATTCACTTCGAAGTTCAAGTATGTGGTGTAAAACACCGTTGGGACACTTGAGGGACTTTTGAACTTTCCAAAGGTATATTACAACACAGCACCTCTTCAGATCAGCGGAAGAATTTCGTGAAATAAACTGCAGTATCCTTGATTGCTCCTCTCAACTTTTATCCAAACTTTTCTCTTATTCAAAACAAAATTAAAATCAGAAAAAAATCAGAAAAGAGGTTGCCTTGAAGAATTAGGGTAACTCATTTTCTGGTTGCCTTAATTGTTAATTTCTGCAGGCCTGCTTAACCCTTAGTACCCTGGTAGTATCTTCAACGAACCGCGACAAATCAGCGGCCGGCCAAAGTGTTATTATTATGATGTCAGTGCAATGGCAGGATTATAAGAGTCCATTTTCGTTATTTGGGGGTCGCGTAATTAATATTTTCAACTTGCAGCTTTTGGGCTGCACGTTGAAAATATTGATTGGTCTACCCCAAACATTCACTTAGCGACCATCCTTCTTAATGCAATTACGACGTATCATGTTCCTGGCCCGGAAAAGCGGCCCGCCGTTTTAAAAGGATTGTAATGTCCCTATACAGGGGAGCTTTTTCTCGGATGGTGATTGAAAAAGAATAAAATGCAAAGGAATCGTTTTAGATAATGGACTTCTTGGTTCATCCTGGTTCAGCTGAAACTTTACTGTGCTTTTTTCAGGGCTTATATTTCATCCATTTGGATTCTTGCAAAAATGGTTGTGAGAATCCATATCTGCTATGGATATCCCAGGATGCTATGAGGCCACCATGGTTGAAACTCTGTTGTACACTGATAACACATGTTAACCCTTTACCCAACAAAGCTTTGTAATTTTTAAAGCATAAACTGAATTTGATAATTTTAAAAAAAAAATAACAATATTTACAAATAAAACCTTACAAATATGGATGTCATTGAAACCGACTCATTGAGCCGGTTCCAATGATAGCCATATTTGTGCAATATTATTGACAAAGTGTCAGAATATTTCAGATCATGTTAGCCTTGTATTGGTTAATTTGCTGGCATTATTTTAGGTAAAGGGTTAAACTGACTTAATTCTTTTCATACGAATCCTAGAAGAGGTGTCACGAGAATCCACATGGATTCTCACTCGTTTTGTTGTTCGAATCTCCACACGAATCAATTCTCGGATTGTTGTCGAAATCTAAGCCCTGTTTTTTTTTATTTCCCGAAGTTGAGTTATCATTATTTATTGGGGTTTAAGGTCACTTTCTATATTATGGCTATGTCGTGACCGCAACAATAGTAGAAGCAAAGTTTGAAGAATCGTTAGGATCAATTTCGCCTACTATAGTGACCCTCACCCCGGCCGTTAACTACCGGTTCCATATTATTGTAACAGATCGAGAGAGAAGTGCGGGGAGCGAGGCTCGAACCGTCGACCCCTAGCACACAAAGCTACCGATTTACCACGAGACTAAGAGATCCGGTCCAACCGGCCCGATTGGTCCTGATCTATAGTTCTCCATAAAACCACACATGCATTTCATAAAAACTATTATCTTATTGACAACAATACCTAAATAAGGCAGGCATCTGCCGATACAACAGGCTCTTCAGCCGGAAAATGTTCATTCATTTCCTTCAATTCCTTCTTCAACTTCGAAGATGGTCCATATGTTCCAGACAAATCATACATCAGTTGAAACTGTAAGCAGACAAAATATAGCCAATATGTTGCACTAATATCTAAGTAAAATGGCTGTGCGTTTCTTGATTTATCACCCCAAGATGACCATATTTTACGTAGAGCCTCCTTTCTGTCAGAAATTATGCCCCTTGATCAACTCAAATTACTCCCCTTGAGTTCCGCGTTCCACCTTCCAAAAATGCATTAACCCAACATGGAGAAAATAATTTCTCTATTTCGGTCCTCAACCGACAAAAATAGTATTCTCGTGGTAAATCGGTCGCTTTGTGTGCTAGAGGTCGACGGTTCGAGCCTACAGGCTCGGCTCCCGCGCTTCTCTGTCGATCTGTTACATTGGTGCCGAGACCAGCCCTCAGCAGTCGGTGGCATTGTGAACGCTGTGGTGAAGCATGGTGGATGTTTCGACAGCTTCGAGGTCGAATCTGGGGCGAAATTTATCGTGGGTGAATCTCAACGAACGTGACAGTAGTGTAGCGGTCGAGGTATAAGGGCCATTTACCAACCAGCCTGGTTGGTCCGGATCTCTTAGGCTCGTAGTAAATCGGTCACTTTGTGTGTTAGAGGTCGACGGTTCGAGCCTCAGCTCCCGCATTTCTCTCTCGATCTGTTAAACTATTTTACAGGTGAAGAAGAACAAAATGCTGCTCCACTTCCGGGATTCCACACGCGAAAGAAGTTGAGTTGGTGTTTTGTCAACTGCTTTCCGTTTATTACTTCTAATTCATACTTCGTTACCACAAAGTTTAATGATTGTGGTGGCATTATTTTCGTTTGAATATGGATTTTTTAAACGCGTACCGGGGAGCTTTCTTAGAAATATATTTAAACGAGAACGAGGCGCGCGCGAATAACCACTCATCTCTCATGAGAAAGCTCTCTGCTTTACATTACTAGGAATATACGTGTTTTGGGAATTTCCGTGGGAGCACGAGAAGTTTCAGACTCCCGGCTGTTGGAACGCAGAAACGAAAATTGACAGTAAATTGTAATGGGGTTTGCTAAAAATAGTAACTGAACACACCAAGCATGTTATCTGTTGACTTTTGTAGTGTTTGAGACTGTCGTTTATTTGAAGAAGGTTTTACTACGACCCATATATCACAGTTACACATTGTCTATCACAGAGCAAGTACTATAAAAACTAGACGAGGGACGGATTCAGGAATTTTTTTGGCGACACCTGTTTTTCAATTGAGAATGTCCCCAAATAAATTTTATCAACTGCATGTGTATAGATTTCAACTAAATATTGGAACTAATTGCATCAAACTGGTAGATTTCAAAGTTGAATGATATTTTCCTGCAGGAATTTGGGACATTTGGGCTCCAGAGTTTGGGCGCTCATACATGTAACAAGTATCAAATCGGCTCTGGATCTGTCCCTGACAAAACTGAACAAACCTCACAAACTGCATGGAAAAACCTATATGGGGTATAGAACGACAAAGCAGAATTCCACGTTGTTGAAATAAAACCAGGGTAGTGGGGTGGCGGGGAGAAGAAGGTTCCTTTCCATCTGTTGGAATTTTTTTTTTTTTGTCGTCGGCAAAATTATTGGTCGCCAGAACGCCAGCATATTCTCTGAAAGCCTCTGAACGTTTGAAAAAAGGTTCACCACTGGACGAAATAACAATTTTCATTAGCAAAAAATGCCCTTATGTTTCATGTAGAATAAACGTGTAGTGTTTTAAAATAAAAAAAAATTATTCAATGAGTAGGATTAAGAATGAAACTGACGAGCCTTTGGCGAGTCGGTTTTATTTTTAATTCTACGAATAGAATAGATTTTTTCACTTGAAAACAACACTATACGTTTATTTTGTTTATCCCATAAATCTTTTACGGGGCAGTCGCGGGAAATCGTGCAGTTACTCGCCACATAACACTGCGAGTGATACAGTGTTCGATCGACAAGCAAAATTGCCAAAAAATAAACAAGGCGCAGTGATACATTTCTGTCTAAAAATAATTCCCCTACAGACTTGAGCTAAACTTGCAAAAATACTTTATTAAATGAACAATTTTATCTTTCTTATTTTCGTTGTTTATTGTTGTTTTATTTCACAGTCGATTCAACTTGAGTTTCATAAACAGAGCAGACGACAGGTGCATTTGTTTATTTACTCTTTCCCAGTTTGGAAAATGAAACATCAATGATCATGTCCCCGCCTTCACAATCGAACTTGTATGCTTTTCAACGCATGGTTTCGATTGATTTAATTTGTATTTTCTTTGTTAATTGTTGTTCGTTTTATTGTTAGGCAGAGTTGAAATGTGTTATTTATTCTAAAACTAAACATTTAGGCGAAGGTCAGCGTTTGATAAACGTCGGTTCATTATGTCTCCCACAAACGTAAAACAGGTCACGACAACACGAATGCAGTAGAGGTCAGAGGTCAACAAGTCCATCTCAACTTTTGGAATAAACTCTTTCAGTGTTAAACGGGGAAAATGTATCATCCTACTAACAGCTGCTACCAGCTAAATGAAACAAACATTTTCCAAGGCTTTTATTGTTCGAATAAATGGTCATTTATGGGATAAATATATTCTTCCTATGAAAGCTGTGGTGGTGGCAAGATTTCCCTGACAAGGAGGAAGTTCAGCTTCTGCATAAGGGGCTAAGGTAAAAGCTCACAATAGGAGACAATTCCCCTGATCGGGAATAGACCTCCCCAACGTTGGGGACTAGTCACCACTCAAACCCACCGGCGCCATCACTGTATGGAAGTCCTTGTTATATGACAGTCGGGTAGTCATGTGCACGAAACTGTTTGGATTATTCTCATTAGTTTAAAGAATTACTTTCCTTAAACGAAAGTAATTCTTTAAAAAATAATATTTATAAACGAACGTTTCGGGCCTGTTTCGTTTATTATTGTTTCAGAGAAGTATCTTGAGTTGGTGTTCATGTTCGTACCAACGGTCAACTATCCGGGTCGACTGTCTGAAAATTTATCTCTCGATCCGCCATGTCGTAAAATTGAGATTCGAGCTTCGGGCCTGGAAACAACTGAATTCCTGATACCACCATAATTTATGAATAGCGGTACTGTTCAGTTGAGCCCGAAACACTGATGGTTTTCGGCACGTGACGGTACCGATTGAGTTTATATATCTCACCAGGTTTACCACTTTACCAGAAGCATATGAGAATATCTGGCAAGATTTGATTCGATTTTTCACCTCGCCTGTCTGCAAGTCAGCGGGTCAGTAAATAAATGGCTTATATCGTAACCCGTTGGCAGGTTTCGCTGTATAGCATCGCGGTAACCCATAGGAAAAGGTGCGTTGTGAGGCTTCTACACTTTTCACTTTTTACTTAGTCAGACGTGCTTTTTTACGTCTGAACGGGATTTCCGCCTGTGTATAAATATCAACAACTAACGTGCGATCTCGCCAATGCGAGATCGCACGTTAGTTGTTGCTATTTATTTTGGCGGAAATTCTTTTACGACAGAAACAGGATGCTGTTCTATTCATATGTGCATGTATATATGTGAATGAAGTGCGCAACCTTTGAGTTGAGATACGTCCGAAAGATTGTCAAGCCTTTCTGATAAAACAGACGGAATTCGTAATTTAAGAAAGCTATGCTGTATTACGTTGTCATCACCTGTATTCACGGGGGAGGAACTGTTCCATGAAAGAGACTCCTGTTCCGACTTTTTAATCAGTTTTTTACCGATTTGTTACAGTTCGCTAGCGAATGAATTTGTGACAGAAAGTTGAAAAAATGGAAGATTGCAGGTACATATTAACATCATTTGAGTCAAATAAGTTTCGTTTCATATAAAACTATATCTCCGCTATCCACTTGAAGGACAAGATGAAACAAAGGGGACAAATTGTAAAGTTGCCATGCGTTTTAACAGAAGCTATATTTTGTACAGACATCCCATTGTCTATACAGTAATTTTGTAAGCCTCGTTTTCTTCCATATAAATATTTTCTTCAATGAAATCTGGGGTATCCGGCAAGATATAATCACTCTCAGCATATTTTAAGTTCGACAGCAACCCAAGGGATCCGGACGACCGAGATTTTGAGCTCTAAACATTCATGCAAAACGCGCCATTTCACTACTGATCAGATCGGTTCGCTTTGTCACAAGAGTTTCCAAGATTTGATGGATCTCATATGCCCCTTACCTGCTCCCACTTAATATATACTGTAGACCAAACAAAAATCCAATATATTATAATATATAAAAGCTACATATATAGCAACCTGTATTATATGACTCTAAATTTATCCCATAAAATCCTATAGAAACTAAAAGGTCATAAAATCTAATTGTCTGCCCAGTCCCCAATTTGTTTCTACAAAAGTACTTTAGCGGGGCTATCACGTGAACTGTACCGCCGAGGTCATATTCATAAAATGTTTGCTGCTTAATTTTGAGACTGACACGAGGATTTATCCACCTTTAAAAGTTGATGAATCTTCGTGTCAAACCCAAAACCATGCAACGTAACATGTATAGTATCACACGGCTTGTTGCAAAATTGGTAAGCAGGCCACCAAAGACTAGTGTAATAAATATTGGGTGGAGAAAACGATTGTTTGAGCAGGCACATTACGACATTGTGAATTATGAGGTAAAAACAAATTACACTCAGTAGTTTAATGTCACTAAAGTATTGCAAAACGTACCCACAGCGGTCCTGGTCGCTGAGATGACAATTTTAAACAAAATGTTGCAGTGTTCGGGCGAATCAACACAATATTGCTCACAATATCGTTGTTAAAATCGTTAATTATGCTGCCAAGATAAATGGACTATTTTCGGTGAAGTGAACTGGAGCCTATGATTTTTCTTGTTGAGCGAACTGGATCTTCACTTTTAGCGAACGGGAGCTTACACGAGGTTCAACTTGATAGCATTGTAGAAGATTACATTTCGACTGTTCATTCTAAATTTGCATACAATATTAAAACAAGGTATTTTTGTTCTGCTAGGTGAAGCTGTTCACCTCTGTAACCTCAAGTGGTCTCTAAAATGTCGGCGTATCACCAGTCTTTAATTTTTTTTTCAGTGAAAATCTATTGATCGTGGACATTTTTACTGTGTAAACTTAGATAATGATCTATAGCTTATGACAACGTGACATGGGGACCTTTTTACCTGCCGGAGAAATGGCCTTCCATTCAAGAAACATTATATCTATAGAATACTCACCATATTTTCTTCATCTGTCAATGAAAAACGGCCAAAGTCGGTAACGAACTGGAGATTTTATCGCAAGCGAATCGTCCGTAAAGTCGGAACAGGAGTCTTTTTCATGGAACAGTTCCTCCCCCGTGTAGTTCGTTCGCATATTTTACAATTAACGATCGTTCGCGGGTTATTTCCAGCCCTGAGTCAGTGTGAGCTCTTGCCATCACTTGACGTCCGTCTCCTGTTAGCTTTGTATTTCAAGCTTCTTCTCCAGAGCCACTGGGTCAAGTCCAAACAAATCTAGCATACGTAATCTTTGGTTGATACTCATTTCATTTGGTGCAAATGAAGTTAATACAGTAACTACGACCAATCATGGGATGGGGCTAATACAAGTACCCCTCCCCCACTCCCTAATTCTTGAGAAATCTTCTCATAAATCACCAGCCATAACACGTTGCTCAATGATATGAGGTTTTCGTAATGAAATTACTGACGACATAACACGCTTAGCGTTCTTTCGAACTTCAAACTAGCGTCATTTGGGGCATAATTTTCAAAACTTCTCAGTTTTTTAAATAATAACCCCCCCCCCCCCCCCCGGACACCACCAACGCGAGAGCGACACCTCACCCCCCTTGATACTTTTTCCTAACTCAAGACTCCGATTTTCGCTAGATACACCCCCCCCCCCCCCCCTCTAATTGATCCAGGTGCTCACTTCCCCCAAAGATAGATTCCTATCTACGCGCCTGGAATCTGTTATCGGTAGCCTCGTGACGCGAGTGGAACATTAACTTGTAAAGTGCTGAATTATTTTTGGTCATCAAAATTTGTTTACGCGTCTTTGCCTGATTACAATTGATGGGAGAGTGCAGGCACTCTCCCATAAATTTTAATAAAGCAAATCCTAACAGACAAAATTATATAACTTCAAAGATAATATGAAACACATCTACAGAATATGATGCCTTCAAGTTGCAGTACCTCAGAATAAAGCTCAAATATGGGGTTCCAGCACTCAGCAAGTTAAAGAATCCTTTTCTTTTTAACTGTTGGCTGAACTGATTTGATATTAGTATGCAATCTCGTTTCATGATGTAGATTCAAGCTTGTACAAAGAAAGTTATTATCCCCGCATTTTTTTAAAAAAGCGGGGATATTGTGGTGATCTCTGTCCGTCCCGTCAGTCCCACCTGTCCCGTCAATCCTGTCCGTACGTCCCAACTTCATATCATCAAGAGTATGTAATTCGAAACATTTTAATTATGCTGAGGTGTTCAGGTAGCATCTGTACATATACATAAAGGTATCGGAATTTTGATTTGGCCTGAGTGGTTCCAGTGGAACCACTTTTATTGTTATTGTTAGAAAATCGGTTTCCATTGAAAGGCTTCTAAGGTGTTTAATTCGAAACCTTGAAAATACGCTAAGGTATTCAGCATCTGTAGGTGTGCATAAAGGTTTCGGAATTTTGATTTGGCCCCAAGTGGTTCCTGTGGAACCACTTTTATTGTTAGAAAATCAGTTTCTGGTGAATGTCTCCTTGGAGTTTTAATTCGAAACGTTGAAAGTGTGTCCATATGTTCTGGTAGGGTGTCTAGATGTGCATAAAAGTTTCAGATTTTTGATTTGGCCCCATTGTGACGCCCGTAGCACCACTTATGTCGTTAGAGAATGGGTTTCCGATGGAAGGCTCCTAGGGATTTTAATTCGAAACGTTGAAAATGTGCTCATACGTTCCAGTAGGATGTCTAGATGGGCATAAACATTTCAGATTTTTGATTCTGCCCCATGTGGCACTACTTTTGTCGTTAGAGAATCAGTTTCCGACAAGACGGTATTATGGGTTTTAAATCGAAACGCTTAAAGTTTGTTCATATGTTAATGCAGGGTGTCTAGATGTGCATAAAGTTTGGGGTTTTTTTTTAACTTTTATCCGTCGTAAGACACAAGAGTAGTATGTCAGGGGCTTTTGGGGCCTTAGTTGCCGGACCCCGGTGCCGGACCCCGGAAGTGACGTCATGTCACGTGACGTAGTGGCGCCATGTTGTGTTGTCATGGTAACCCGCGTGAGCGGCCATCTTGTGACGTCATCTCCATAGTGATACGTGGTGTTAGTGCGCATGCGCAGCGCGTGTTGTTAGGGTGATACGAGCTTCCGTCGTCCATTTTGAATACTGGAAGCCGCCATCTTGGTTTCTATGGTAACACGTGATTGCTATGTTACCTAAGGCCTACAATAGGATAGGGGTATGTTCGGTCGGTATGTTCGATTGAATCGGAGTAAATCTGATTACCACAAACAACCCGACAATCCCCCAAATCACCAAAATCCACCCAAAATCACCGAAATTGACTTTATTTCCCCAATTTATCAGCTTAGCACGTAGTGCTATAGTACTAAGGGGTACAAGGGGGTGCATTCGATTGAACAGGAGTAATGTTCTGGATTAGAATTCTCCCAGAATCCCTTTTTGGATCCTTATCCCATGACGTTTTTCCCCTATTAAGAATAGCACGTAGTGCTATAGGACAAATGTATCCAGAATTCTCTGCTTCTATCTATATATGCAATAGTTTACGTCTACCTAGACATGTTCCTTTATTCTAGAGTATACTCCAGTAGCGTAGAAGAGCCTATTAATTGGAACAGCTTTACTTATTATTACTATATTTAGCAATTTCTGGTCTATTCTTGTTAGTTCTGACCCTATTCCGTGTACTCTTGTTGTTTCATATATCTAGATCATTTATATAAATTATAACCAACCAATCAGATTGCTTGATTTCTCATAATGCAGTTATCTCCCTTCTGTATAATAAAAGCCTATATCCAATGGCCATATCCTATGGAATCCCATTTTTGGAAAACGCCTGTGACTGTGGAATCCCTTTTTGTCGTATGAGGCCATGAGGGCTATGTAAAAACCCTCACTGAGTCCTCATTTATTATCCCTCATAGCCTCATTAAATTTTGAGGTTATGAGGACCATTAAAAATCCCTCAATGAGGTATAATTTACTACGACTCTTATCCTCATTTCAGTATTTAACAGGTATATCCTATGGAATCCCATTTTGGAAAACGCCTGTGACTGTGGAATCCCTTTTTTGTCGTATGAGGCCATGAGGGCTATATAAAAGCCCTCAATGAGTCCTCATTTATTATCCCTCATAGCCTCATTAAATTTTGAGGTTATGAGGACCATTAAAAATCCCTCAATGAGGGATTTTTAATACGACTCTTATCCTCATTTCAGTATTTGAGGATACCTATGGCCTGGTATTGTATTATTTGAGGATACCTATCGAGGATACCTATCGAGGATACCTTTTGGAGAATCCCTTTTGTGTCGCATTAGGCTATGTAAAAGCCCTCAATGGGTCTAATGTAGTCTTATCAACCGCTTCCATCTTGTCGCCAAAGCTCCAAGGCCATTACAGGTTTATGGCCTATCTGTCCTATCATTAGCTTCTACAGCAGTCTTGTTCCATTGCGGCCTTGTACCAGTACTATTGGCTTCTGTTATTCTGCCCCATATCTCATCCATTACTTCCTAGCTATACCTATCTCAGTCTCGACTATAACATTGATCAAGGTTGAATCAGATGTCTCCTGTATACATATAAGGCATTCCGTAATTGAGATTCCTAGCCGAGTCCGTAAAATTACGGAATCCAACTTTTACGGACTCGGCTAGGAATCTCAATTACGGAATGCCTTATATGTATACAGGAGACATCTGATTCAACCTTGATCAATGTTATAGTCGAGACTGAGATAGGTATAGCTAGGAAGTAATGGATGAGATATGGGGCAGAATAACAGAAGCCAATAGTACTGGTACAAGGCCGCAATGGAACAAGACTGCTGTAGAAGCTAATGATAGGACAGATAGGCCATAAACCTGTAATGGCCTTGGAGCTTTGGCGACAAGATGGAAGCGGTTGATAAGACTACATTAGACCCATTGAGGGCTTTTACATAGCCTAATGCGACACAAAAGGGATTCTCCAAAAGGTATCCTCGATAGGTATCCTCGATAGGTATCCTCAAATAATACAATACCAGGCCATAGGTATCCTCAAATACTGAAATGAGGATAAGAGTCGTATTAAAAATCCCTCATTGAGGGATTTTTAATGGTCCTCATAACCTCAAAATTTAATGAGGCTATGAGGGATAATAAATGAGGACTCATTGAGGGCTTTTATATAGCCCTCATGGCCTCATACGACAAAAAAGGGATTCCACAGTCACAGGCGTTTTCCAAAATGGGATTCCATAGGATATACCTGTTAAATACTGAAATGAGGATAAGAGTCGTAGTAAATTATACCTCATTGAGGGATTTTTAATGGTCCTCATAACCTCAAAATTTAATGAGGCTATGAGGGATAATAAATGAGGACTCAGTGAGGGTTTTTACATAGCCCTCATGGCCTCATACGACAAAAAGGGATTCCACAGTCACAGGCGTTTTCCAAAAATGGGATTCCATAGGATATGGCCATTGGATATAGGCTTTTATTATACAGAAGGGAGATAACTGCATTATGAGAAATCAAGCAATCTGATTGGTTGGTTATAATTTATATAAATGATCTAGATATATGAAACAACAAGAGTACACGGAATAGGGTCAGAACTAACAAGAATAGACCAGAAATTGCTAAATATAGTAATAATAAGTAAAGCTGTTCCAATTAATAGGCTCTTCTACGCTACTGGAGTATACTCTAGAATAAAGGAACATGTCTAGGTAGACGTAAACTATTGCATATATAGATAGAAGCAGAGAATTCTGGATACATTTGTCCTATAGCACTACGTGCTATTCTTAATAGGGGAAAAACGTCATGGGATAAGGATCCAAAAAGGGATTCTGGGAGAATTCTAATCCAGAACATTACTCCTGTTCAATCGAATGCACCCCCTTGTACCCCTTAGTACTATAGCACTACGTGCTAAGCTGATAAATTGGGGAAATAAAGTCAATTTCGGTGATTTTGGGTGGATTTTGGTGATTTGGGGGATTGTCGGGTTGTTTGTGGTAATCAGATTTACTCCGATTCAATCGAACATACCGACCGAACATACCCCTATCCTATTGTAGGCCTTAGGTAACATAGCAATCACGTGTTACCATAGAAACCAAGATGGCGGCTTCCAGTATTCAAAATGGACGACGGAAGCTCGTATCACCCTAACAACACGCGCTGCGCATGCGCACTAACACCACGTATCACTTTGGAGATGACGTCACAAGATGGCCGCTCACGCGGGTTACCATGACAACACAACATGGCGCCACTACGTCACGTGACATGACGTCACTTCCGGGGTCCGGCACCGGGGTCCGGCAACTAAGGCCCCAAAAGCCCCTGACATACTACTCACAAGGCTCTTGTGGTTTTATATTTCAAAACATTGAAAGTTTGTTCATATGTTCAGGTAGGGTCTCTAGAAATGCATAAATGTTACGGATTTTTGATTTGGCACCATGCGGCACCCGTAGCGACACATTTGTCATTAGAGAATCAGTTTCCTGCGAAAGGCTCCTGGGGGGTTTAATTCAAAACATTGAAAGTGCGTTCATATGTTCAGGTAGGGTCTGTAGATGTGCATAAAGGTTTCAGGTTTTATATAATATACCTTTTCATTTCTGTTTGTATCAAGCATTAACCAATAATCAAGAATGTAATTGCGGGGATATATGTAGTGTGCATTGCACACGAATGACACCATCTAGTTGGGATTGCCCCCCCCCCCCCCCCCCGCCCGGTCGACGTACAGCCCCACCGCAATGTAATTAATTTCTGAATGTCCAATTCATCCAAATTTGGAGTGCGGTTTTATTGGGTTACGTGAACTTGATTCGAGGGTACATTTTCAGACGCCCCAGTGAAACCTTCGGCAAAAGAATTTCAAGGGGCTGCATTTTCTAATCTGCATGGGACAGAATTTTATTTGTCAGAGCGCATCCGTATCAGCAGTGGAATCAATCTGCCTAAAATAAAATACGATTATTGACGAATCCAGACCCTTGCTAAAGAGGTATGAGCGGTTTAAGGGATTAATGTTCCTGTGAGGGGTCATAAGCTATGATTTGGAAGCTAAACATAAACAGTTTGTTTTTTTAAAGAAAAATTACAAGAGTCGTTCAATATTCTCTAAAGACGAAGTTTCTCACCCCCCCCCCCCCCCCCCCACACACACACACCCCACCCTCCACCCCCACTCCATGGAGAAACTTCTCCCATCCCCAGTGAACAAAAATCTGCCGCTTTAGCTCTTTGTTTGTTTATTGGACTTTAAAGACACTTTTAACAGCCAGGGTCATATCGTGTCGTCCGGTTTTATGGGTGGAGTAAGTGCGGAGTACCCAAAGAGAACTACTGAGCAACGTTCAGTAAACGTCAGACTCTCCAACTTACTAAACCGGCAGGGTTAACATCGGTTGAAAGAAAGTGTGCCATTGTCGTGACCGATCGATTAATACACAGCATCACCGTTCTCCCACACATACAGTCGGGATGAAGTGTCTTGCCCAAGGACACAAGGTGCATGAAGCAGGTCAGGATCGAACCGTTCGACCTACAGCCAGATGCTCTGATCAATTAGCCAACAGGCGCTTCCACTGCTAATCGGTTGCATACTAGCAGACGTCGCTGTTTTCTTCGTGGACCTAACACGTGGGGTGCTATTTCCTGTTTTAACAATCTTGATGGGAGAGGGTGGCTCAGTAGGTAGAGATGCAGGCGGCAAGCCGAGAGGTACTCGGTTCGAATCCCACCTGCGGAAACCGCGTTGTGTCCTTGGGCAAAACAATCCCAACTGCCAACGTTGGGGCACGGTGGTACTAAGGCGTACTGTACGTCGATGGTGCACTTGTCTTCAACCAATGCTAACCCTGCTTGTGTGGAGTTGGTACTTTGGAGAGTCTGACAGTTGCTCGCCGTTGCTAGGTGGTTCCTTCCGGGTATTCCGGCTTCCTCTATCTGTAAAACTGCCCCTAGCTGTCGAAAGTGTCGTTAAATCCCAATAAATAAATAAATAACAATCTTGATATTTGGGAAAATTCAAAAAATGTCTTTTCCAACAAACCTCTTGCTCGTGTGCTCTCATATCTATGGTGGGAAGTGTGTGATTCCATGATTCAGTCCTGCTAGAAATTCAGTTAACCATCTATTTCCCTTGATATGTAATGCAATTAGAATTTTTCCGTCGCGCGGACAAGGCTTCTCACTCGGCGAGCGTAGTAAGTCAGGACATTTTTGGTGCATGTATACCAGCACTGGCCTGGCGGCAAATAATTGTTTGGACATTTATTGGTGTTCTCACTAAGATCTTGTAGTCCAGGAAAATGAAGTTGTGGTACCTTGCTTGTTTGTTTGTTTATTGGGGTTTTAACACGTTCAACAGTCCGGGTCTCATCGTATCAGACAATTTCACGGGCTGGGGAAGCCGGAATAGCACGGAGCATAAACGAGAAATTGCCAGGCTCTCCAACGTACTAACTCTGCACAGGCAAAGTTAATAGCGGTGGAAAGCACGTGTACCACCGTAGTGCAGTACGCCTTAGCACACAGCGCCACCGTACCCCGACTAGGGCAATCGTGATTAAGTGTCTTGCCCAACTTCTTGCGAGGACCGAGCCGCCAATCCATCGGTTTAACCCTTAAATCCTCAGACTATTTTTACCTTAATAACTATCATATTTACATATACACAGCTACAGATGGCTTAACAGTATTTCTACATTATTGTTGGCTGCCTGTAAAGGCAGCCAACAATGACGTAAAAAACACTGTCAAGAAATGCATTCTACCAGTAGAGTTCTCAAGGAATGTTACACTTGGAACAACTTTTTCAGTGCAACATAAAGGGGGCTGTCTGTGGATGTATGGGGACCAAGGGTTAAAGTCCCATGCCCCAGCCACTGAGCCACCGTGATCCCATGATACTTTGTGTATGATGTGATAAGTTTATGGCGTTGCTGGTCGCTTACCTAGACGAAGAAACATGGTGTGAACAATGAATGGCACTCAACCGCCCTGGTTCATCCATTAGTGGCCCATATCTGGATTTGTTGGTGGTGTTGGCCTGGAGCGACCACGTTCTCCCGGCAGGAGAGAGACATTCTATCTTTAGTGGCTTATCAGGCATATTCCTCCAGGTAGGAAAGGGGTAATGGGACGATGCCCTTGATCAGCATGCTGTTATAGCCCAGCAAGCTGGCTGCGCCTGGTAGAAAAGATCTGTGCTATCTGTGGTGGCCTTTCGGGCATATTGCTCCATGAAGGAAAGAAGTAATGGAGCAACGCTATTCGTCAGCATGTTGCAGTGGCACAGAAAACTGTAGTAGGAAAGAGCTGTACTGTCTGCGATGGCATCGCAGGCATGTTGCTCCAGGTAGGGAGAAGGTAATGGTGCGACGCGTTTGGCAGTAGAAAGCCATGTTGTCTTCGGTGGCCGATCAGGCATGTTCCTCCAGGTAGGCTTTTGCTCAGCATGTTGCAGTGGCTCGGCAAGCTGGCTGCTCTTGGTAGGACAGAACTGTGATGGCTGTGTTGACGTCACAGGCATGTTGTTCATGGTAGGAAAGAGGTAATGGGGTGATGCCGTTAACGGGAGAGTGCCATGCTGTCTTTGGTGGTCTATCAGACAAATTCCTCCAGATAAGAAAGAGGTATTTGGGCGATGCTGTCGGTCAGCATGTTGCGTTGGCACAGCAAGCTGGTTTCGCTTAGTAGGAAAGAGCTGTGCTGTTTGTGATGGCTTTGTTGGCATCTTACTCCAGGGTGGAAAAAAGGTAAGAGGTGATGGCGCAATGCTGTTGGAAAGCATGTTGCGGTGGCCCAACAAGCTTTGCTTCTCCTAGTAGGAAATAGCTGTGCTGTGAGTGATGGCCTTGCAAGAATTTTGTTCTGGGTGGGAGAGAGGCAACCCATTGGTGTAAAAGGGGCGAAGCTGTGGTCAGCACTATTATTTTTAAGTAAATGGACATCTTCATTGGGTAAAGAAGTCTTTGGTTGGGTGGGGAGGATACTGGTGTGAATTTCAGTCCTTTACCCAGCACAAATTATTCGTGGTAACTGAGTATATAGATGGAGAAATCGGTAACATTCTTATTGGCGTTATCAGCCAATGTGGTCTAATGGGACGACATTATGTGAAGTACAATGTTTGTAAATGCGATATCTGCACTTCGAAGCATGAGAAATAGAGTTGCTAAGTAAGAATCTGCGTTGCGTTGAATTGTGGGTAGAACGTCTCGGTGGAGTTTCGGTGTGTGTAATCATTAATAGTGATGGGGTGGTGGATAACTCTTCAGTGTGTTTGTCCGTAATAAATTATGCTACACCAGATATCTGTAAATTTAGAATGCCCTAAATTGCTTGCAGTCAGTCACCATCACCGACAACCAGGGCCATTATATCTAACCATTGTTACTTCTATCCATCACAACACCGGCAACAGTCCGGTTTTGTAATATTACCTGATATATAGAACCACTCCAGAACAAAAGATTTGTGTAAAAGTGTGTATCTATCTCACAAACAACCTCCCGCCCTGCACCCAAATGTAGGGCTTTATTTTGTACACATCGTATTCCATCTTTCTCTCAGTAGGTGTGTCATAATGGCGGTGCTCCACCCGAAGACACACCATTCTGTCTTCATGCGTCAACTCTCAGGACACGGATTGACATAACCCAATGACCGTTCAGTTCCGACATCACGCGTCGAGACATCATGGCCTCGCATGCACGCGTAGGTGTCTGCTTCTAAAGTACCAGGGCAAACTCTGTGCCTGATATGTCGTTTACTTATCATATTATCGTGAACTGTTCAGTGGCGGTTGTTGTGGGGATGGGTGGCACCTGGGTTTACAATGAATGGTAACTATATGCTTCTCCGCATCAACTTGGACTGAA
The DNA here is from genome assembly GCA_031216915.1 of Pictodentalium vernedei. Taxonomy (NCBI): domain Eukaryota; kingdom Metazoa; phylum Mollusca; class Scaphopoda; order Dentaliida; family Dentaliidae; genus Pictodentalium; species Pictodentalium vernedei. Next base: position 379,625,849 of record CM062297.1, read on the forward strand.
ACGATCATTCTAACCATCATTGTCGTAAGATGTCAACATGTTTCATCTTCTGCTGATGGCAACACTGATTTCTTCAGTCAGGTGTAGAACTGGACGAATCTCAATTTCAGGGGTTGGGTCAGTAGCATAGCCATGTGGGCGTGGGGAGGGGGGGGGGTAGCCATGGTCTTCAGTATAGAGCTGCGCAGCTACAAATGCCCCAGATTTGCTCTCAAAGCACCGAATTTTGTAAAAGTTTATCGGGAAATCAGTCCCCTGGTATGTGTGTCTAATTTCTATATATTGCGGATTTTTGAAAATAAATTTCGGAAATTTTTCCCAAAAAGTCGCCCATCTCGGAAAGCTTATCTCAGAATTTCGGTTGAATATTAATATAAAGACCCCACAACTGGCAAAAATTCCGCCTTAACATACTCATTTCCCCGGAATTATTATGTTTCGTTTAATGTTCCTGGACTATAGAGCAATAAGTATTCTATTCAGGAAGTAGTTGGTGTTGAATTTCGGAAATTCTCTCAAATAACAGAAGGACTTCACCGTCGAACGATGAATATCGGGTTTTGATGGAAGGGGAAGATTTACTACCCAACCTTTAACCTTTTCAAACATCCGTTTCTGTTTGGTACTACCCATGATATGTTATTTACAACATACTGGTAAAGTCTGTTTTGTATTTATGGGGAGGTTCAGAAATAGTCTAATTCTTCACCCCTAAAAATTACTATTAACCAGAGGCGGTCTGGGCATATGGTTCACCGGAAAATTGCCGGTGACTCCCGCCCATTGTTGGTCCCCCTGGTGCCTCAGAATTGATGCAGCCCAACACCTGTTGGCACACGAAATTTTGTGAAAATGACCAACAGGCAAAATGAAGCGATGACATGTTGACTACCGGTATATGGAAATGTTCTCTATGTGGACAGCCATTGACAGTCCACATAGACACCTTGCGATATACCAGCAGTCTAGTCTGCATTTGATTGCTCAGATGCATGGAAACAGCGTTCTGTCAATTTGAAAAATCTAAATTTTCGTCCATTGGGTCGAAATATGGTCTGCTCGATGGGCCCAAGCCAGGAAGCCCCCCCCCCCCCCCCCCCCACCCTTGCAACCATTTTTCCGAATGAGTGGCAAAGTTGATTTAAATATGCCTTCAAAATGCCCTCTGTGTAGACTGCAGTTGATCGATCAGATACAGGTAAGCAGCGTTTTTTACAGTTCGAAAAATCCAAATGTTCTCCGCCCCCTCATTTCCCGGTAACTTTTATTGGATCGTTGATTAGAGCATTATTCTTCGTATCGAAAGGACATATGTTTGACCTCGGCCCTCCGCCATCTGCGTTGTGTCATTGGGAAAGACACTTTCAAAATCCCAATTGCCCGAGTGGGGGGTAAGATGGCGTACTGAACTAGATAGTACTTAACGTCGATGGTACACATGCCTTTAGTCCCGCTTGTGTGGGGTACAGGGTATGTTCTGTAGGTGTGGGTATGTGTTCGATGTATACGACTGTGTTGAATCACCAGAAAACACCCGATAAAAGATGGAATTAACAAATAATCACTCGCCAACCTATTTTTTGCCTCCAATTCTCTCCGAATCATCGTTTCCTCTCTCAAGCCCCCCCCCCCCACCCCCACCCCCCATTCCTACACACAAACGCAATTCCGCCCTTCTATCATGGAAAACAACCCCACCTCACCTGCTTTCTCATATAAAAAAATCTGGCGCGCTACTGTCGGAATAGCAACATATCCTACTCAAAATACCGGAAACGTAAGCATCAATAATCTAACAAAATTATTTGACTAATTTAATTAGCCTCACGCCTATCCACACATCCTCCCCCCCCCCCCCCCCCCCCCATTCCTTCCGTAAAATTACTTTCTTTAATTGGTAAAACAATATTACGCCTCTATAAAAGAGACGCATTCCAAATTGGATTAAGGTATGCAATTAATGCAATTTCAGTCCAAAATCATCTATTTAAAAGTGAAAAAGAAATGAGAAGATAATAAAAGGCTAAAATATTTCTGAAGATACACGAAGTTTGAATTTTACATGAAATTAAACGTTGTCGGGCTAAACAATCTAGAAAGAACCATATAGAATTTTAAACTTTCAAGCCACCTCGGGCGGGCGTTTGTCGTCATCTTATCAGCTCATGGGACAAAAAACTCTAGTTTTCAAGCAGAAACGGAGGGTTTAAAACACTGCTCCAGCATAAAATTAAACAGACCATCGGAAAGTTGCTTTCGAGCACTGCAAGAATGGAGGTCGGGGTATTCGAAAAACTGCGTTGTTTTTATCAAATGTTAACTTTTATTATTTTTCTTCACTGACCAGGGGAGTGGGGGGGGGGGGGGGGGGGGGGGGCAGGGAAAAATGCAGGCACGACGTGGAATCTTTTGTTTTTTCGCTTTTTAAGATCCAATCACTCCTACCTGTGATTTTTTTTTCAAAAAGTTTTGGACACACACCCTTCCCAGAACAAAAATCTGCTCTTCTAGCGTTGCATGTTAAAATGGGTACGAAAACCGGGGAGTTTGCAAATTGTTAAAATTTCCGAGATCACTTCCAGTCTCGTGCACCAAGAATAATAGCGAAATAAAACATGGATGATCCGTCTGTTATTTGTTCAGTTACATTATCAGACATAATCCGACAGGTGGGTGGGATAATGGATGGAAGCATGGGTGGATAGATGGGTACATGTAATCCAGTGTACCCCCAATCCCTTCGAGAATCCGGCAAGAATATAACTCCTCCAATATAGATGTTTGGATCTTAATGAAATCTTACATGCATGTTCAGAATGGCATGCTCTTTCAGGCACATAAGAGATGGTGCCCACACATTCTGATAATCAGTTATAGTTAATTCAATTTTCTGTCTGTCCCGCTCAGCTTGGATAATCCCATGCACGCGGGGTGAAATGCGATGGGGTGGGGGTACATCAAGGGTAGTTGCCCAGTTTCAGTTTTGCCTGGCTCATACAAAGCGTGAACAATAAAGCTTGTTTGTGTGGGCGTACAATTGGGTCATCTATAATTGTGAGATTATTTGCTTGAGGTTAAGGTTACAATACACTGTTTTTTTCCATTGGCGACAGTTCAAATCCCTCCCCTCTCCCCACCTCATCAAGCCGATTTGGGGCAAAAGCAACCCCTTATTCATTTAGTTTATCATCACTTGAAAGAAATATACTGAAAAAAAATAGAGATCGCCATGTGGCTTTTGCCTTTAAATTTGGTGATCCCTATTCGTCCACCCAGTTTCGCACTGAATAAAACAGACATACCTTTACCTCCCACGCTTAATTTTTATCTTCTCTCACACTTTCCGGAAGACATTTATCACCTATATTTTATTATTTTTTTCAAAACATGCACTTGAAAACTTTATTCACACTTACAAGTTCAGTTCATTTTTTCACCAATTGAATAATTAGGGAATTTTATCCTCCGTTTATTTATTTATTTATTGGTGTTTAGGTCACATATTTCTGCACAATGGCTAACCATGACCGTGACAGTTTTACGGGTGGAGGAAGCCAGAGTACCCGGAGAGAACCACCGAACAACGGCGAGCAACTGTCAGCTCCCCAACATACCAACTCCACACAAGCAGGGTTAGCATTGGTTGAAGACAGGTGCACCATCGACGTGCAGTACGCCTTAGTACACAACGTCACAGTGCCCCCACGTGGGCAATGGGGTGAAGTGTCTTGCCCAAGGACACAACGCGGTTGCCGCAGGTGGGATTCGAGCCGAGGACCTCTCGGCTTGCAGCCTACACCTCTACCAACTGAGCCACCGCGCCCCCTATCCTCCGTTAAAAGTTGGGGTTGCAAACCGCCAGAGGCGCTTTTTGCACGAAAATACTTTATTGTAACCTATACTTTTTACAAAGTCGATAAAAATATGTGTAATTATGGGTTCAAATTAAAGATAAAGTACCGTCTAATCTATTAAATATCCTTTTTTTAAATTGCAATGAGCTTGGTCCGACCTATCACATTACAATTAACCCAGCCTTATTTGTTTAAGTGAAAAGAAATCATGTGTCACTTTTTACATTTTTAATCAATTTAATCTCCTCAAACTGTCATCATCTTGCATTAACAAAAGTATACGAACAGAGTAGCTATATAAACTACCAAAGTCAAAAGGTTATTCTCAGAGAAATGATAAGCAAAAACATTAACCCTTCCATTTTTCTCATAATAAAAAAAATGTTCTTTTGTTTCATAAAGTGTTTGGATAAGGTAAAATATACAATAGAAGTACAATGTAACTTAAAGTTAACCGTATTACCTCGATGAAAAAAGAAACAAACGAACAAGCAGTGCTGATTATATGACCCCTCTCACTGCCACCGATTTGGCAAAAAAGCTGACAATCAATCCATTTGAGTCCTCACATTTCAATTCCAGTGTCAGACTCTCCAACTGTCTCCCGCATACACAGAGATAAAAAGCTACTTGGAAAATTAATAAATCACACTTTCGGGTGATGCAGATACTGCCAAAATAAGATAAAAATGGACATTTCCCCTGGTTTTGTACTGAAACCAGATAAAGAACTGATGTGCGCTCTGCTCATTGGGCTGAGCCAACATGTTCTAAAAATATGTGTGAGTACTAACCACATGGGGCATTCTGTGGCATTCATGACTGCCAAATTTTCAAATTAAATTGATCAGGAGAGATGAAACTTGGCGTGAGGGATAAAAATAAAAACATTTCCCCAATAAATCCACAATTCAGTTTGGAGTCCCTCAGTTCTGGACAATATCACAGCTCTTCTTCATTTGACCCTCACTCTCAAGTATCAAGCCAAAAAAGTACATTTAACTACATGCCCAATTCTCTCTCTCTCTCTCTCTCTCTCTCTCTCTCTCTCTCTCTCTCTCTCTCTCTCTCTCTCTCTCTCCACTTGTTTGACATTTTCAACAACAGAAAATAAGTTGCTGTTGGTTCAACCGATGATCGGAATCGACCACCCCAATCGGCCGATTGTGTGCAATCGGATGACAGCAGCAACGGTTTCTGGAACATCGGTTCAACCGATTGTTGCCAAGCATTTTTTGTGATGATTCATTTACCACATTTGATTATCTTCTGCAATTGTTCAATTATTAATGTAAAATGATGTCAATGATACCATTCAATAAAGTTGAGACATAACCACAATGTGTATTCTTAATTTCTCCCGACGCCCCTTTACGGGATATACAAGCTAAACGACATGCAACGGTTACAATTGGACGAACTTACAGCAATCGCCAGTTCAAACCGGAAAAAGTGATGGTTGCACTCCATTGAGCCACGTATACCGCCCAAGTGTGCGCGTCTGGTCATTTTACTGCGACTTGAGTCAACGACGTTTACCACGGTGAAATATGTTCAATTTAATGAAGTTCTTTCAAGCCTTGACTCATCTAGTAGCGCACAGTATTACAATCGGAATCGGCCGAGTGTGGGCTCAAATAACCGGCAATCGGTCAGCGGTCATTTTGGTAATCGGTTGAACACTGTTACTGAATCCGGTTGAGATCAGCAAAGTGGCACATTACAGCCAGATCCAACAATTTATTTTAACTGAATCTTCTCAAAACAATAGCCTTATAAATTGCTAGGTATCTCTATTTGATGGTTTATATCAAAGGGTGGCATATTAGCTTCTGCATGAAGAGGATGCAAATTTTTATGGTAGTTGTGGCAGTACAAGGTAAGAAAATGACAAATGGAAGATCAAGGGCAGAGGAAACACACAAAATGCCATTTATGAGGCAGATTTTTATATTCTTGTGAAAGTCTCTGTTTGTGAAAAACACAGCACATATAGAGTACCGAACTATGACTGATTAACCCCTTGGAGCTGCATCATTGATTATGAAAATAGAAATAAAAAGTAAACCCAGTGAATGTTGTCAATGGGAGAAGTAAAGTTACTTAACAGTGCTATACAGTGTAGTGATTTTTTACATCTAGAAAATGTGAAGAGGGTAATTTTTGTGATCTTGTGTAAAAAAAACACTTCAAAGCAGAGCTTTTCTCCAAAATAAGATAAGAAGATTGCCCATAGGTGTCCAGCAATCAAAGGTAATAATGTAGATACAATTCTGTTAAAAAAATAAGGGAAATAGTTATTTCAGCATGGAAAAATCAAGTAGCACCACACCTAAATTGCTCTCTTGGAGTACAAACCTTCTGTGCATCTCATCAACACAACATTTGAATCAAATCACAGTCTTAAACATGATATTTCTCATTAATTTGACTATTACACCTGCCAAAATAAAGAAAAATCCCAATTCGGTTACTTTTTCTCACACACCAGAATGTCAAAAATCACACTTTCAGCAAATATATGTAGACAGGTGGGAGGGGGGGGGTTAAATTCCGAAACAGGAAGAAACGAGACTTGTACTGACTATATTTGGGGATGGGGGTTAGTCAGCAAGTGGATGTCAAACGATCAACTTGACTGAATGTTTTTCAGCTTGAAATATGCTCCATTCCAATTTTGGCCAGAGGGGGTGAAAACTACTTATTTTGCACAGATAACAACATTTAGCTCAATTAATACTTCCATTTCATATTGGCGTGACTCTGATTGACTGGAAACAAATCAAAATAACCAAATTGTACCATCTTTTCCTCTACCTCAGATCAACTGTTCATTTGTCCATCATTTTATGCATATCGGCACTCTAAAAACATGCAATGTTTAATGAAAAATGGGCATCCCAAATCTTCAAAATTACATTTTCTCTAAAATTGCCACCCAATTACAAACGACTTGGCTTCAGTCTAAAAAGTATTAATACCGGTAGATTCAACAACCAAAACTTATTTTTAAATAACATTCAACAGAAATCACCAAAAATATCGCTTTAGGTCAAAATAGACATGGCTCGCTCACACTTTTCAGAAGACAGTTATCACCATTTTATATATTTTTTTTCAAAACATGTATAAAATTTTATTCACACTAACAAGCTTAGTTCATTTTCCACCAACTGGATAAATCAGGGAACTTTCATCCTCCATTAAAAAAGTCGAGACACTTTTTGCACGAAAACGGTGGATTGTAACCTGTAAAATCTTTGTTTGGAATGGTGGCTGTACATTGTATGTGCAATAACTGGACCACTCTCGTTCAGAACTGGATGATCGTGACTAAGAACAAAAAGGTAGGCCCCAATTAGTTTCTCTTATTATTTTGGTTATCACACTGACTTCCGGCCTGAACCCTGGAAAGTGAAGCAGTGTTTGTTTACTGTTGTGAACAAGCTCTGTTTTACTCGTAAAATAGGACCCAGTCACCAATGCTTGGAGTGGAGGTTCTCTAAAATCTACTACATGCGTATAAACGATTGGCCCAAGTTCAGGCGCATAGCGAGGAGTCTATAAGGTTCTTCAACAGGGGTGCCCTATGCATTTTCTTTTTTCTTTTTTTTTGGGTGGGGGAGGGGGTGTGTCGGAAACCGGGCTTTGTCGGTGATGGGGAAAATAGATTCACGCCGCGTATTCAGCCAAAACTCAGGGAGTGTCACCTGAATCCGTGCGTTAACGCATGTCTCACCGTGACGAACCCGCCCGTGTCACTTTTGATGGGGGTGGTTCTTATCCTGAAAGGGTCTGTGACTTTTCGTCAAAAAGCATGAATCAGCAGGGATTCACTAAAACAACAATTTTGATACATATACATATAAATAAATATGGTAATTTGTGACTTACTTACATGGAATCCAATGAATATGAAAAACAAAACGCCAATCACCCCTACCCACACAGTTTTTGAGTCACTTGTGGGCCCGCATACTGTGCTGTCGCTGGTTTTTCCTCCTTCTGGTTGGTGTTTGTTCTCTGGTCGGCTCTTCACCCTTTCACGGCCATCGCACAGCCACTAAACTATTGTCACTTTATCCGGACGCCTTTGCTCCAACAAGTGACGGAATGCCAATCTACCACTGCCGTCGCACGACCACTAACGTATTGTCACTTCACTATATCGCATTCCCTCCAACAAGTGACGGAATGTCACTCTGCCACTTCCGTCGCACGACCAGTAGTTTATTATCACTTTACTTGACGATTTTACCTCAAGCAGTCGCCACCAATGGGGTTAAACTCTCCCCTACGTTTATCTCAGAATAATGTTCAGACAGGCGAAGCCTACTCCACCTACGTATGGCTTGCCTTTTATAACTGGTAATGCCGTTTACCTAAATGCAAATAGCTCCCGGAGCTCGTACTTCGTGTTTCTGATCCTATTCTCATATATGGCCACCGACCTGGCCCGCGACTGCCCCTATTCTAAATATGAGCTCTGCGGCACCCCTACATCACAACGTGCCTATACTTTCGCATCGATGCGGCACCTCCTCTAACCTATAGCATGGGACATCCCCATCTACTCGTAATGACCCACAGCCTTACACACTTTCAGACTGAAAATGAATTTCTCGAGAACACCCCCCCCCCCCCCCCCCCCACCTCCAGATTTTTATTTCCATAGCCAGAACATTAATTCTCAGTTTAATCGCTTCTCTTGAACTTGGCCGCCTAGATCTATTTTAATTTAATATTCGCTTTAAAGTTCCTTTGAAAGTGTTACATTTTGGTATCTTTTGACGTTTTGTGACAGGCCGGGTGCGTAATATGGGTGTGTGTCCAGAACATGTGCGATGTACTGTGCTTACAAGAATCACCTATTAACTGGCCATAATTACACAGATAATGACTACAGGAGAATACTGTCTTTCTTACTCATTTTAATCGGTTATCAGATAGCCCATGTGACGTTCAACAAGAGTGCCATAATGGACATTAAATTTCATGCTCAGTTATCAGCGCTTGAATTATTGCTGGTCTGTTTAAATGACAAATCGGTTTCTGGGGTCCGTCATATACCTATCTTTACGCTTTTTAGCCCTAGTGAGAAAGATTATCGAAAATACATACACTTTTAAACAACAAAAATAGAAAATCCAAGCTATCACCTTGACAGGAAGGGGGGGGGGGGGGGGGGGAGTGCAAAGATGATATTTGAAAGGCCGTTGTGTGGGGTTTCGGGGCCTCCCTAGTCCCAAATAGGCCCCTCTGGTCATTGCCTCTCACCCTGACTGCCACTTTTGTGGAACATTTTATTTGATACAGAATAGAACAGCTGCCCGTTTCATGAAGCAATGCCACAAGATCATAGTCCGGCCGCCGAGGCACTGAACCTGGTTTTGTTGTATTAAGTTTTTTTCTCGGCGCATTATTATTCTATAGGGTCTCCTTGATGAGATTTTTCTTACTGGACAGCTTACAGTGTTGAGCAATTTTTTTTATTCGACAAAATCCAAGATGGCCGCCAATGTGGCCGCTATGAAAAAATACAATATCACCATATAACTTGGATCGGAATGTTTGGTGTAGTCCGGCCACCGAGGCACTGAACCTGGTTTTGTTGTATTAAGTTTTCTCGGCGGATTATTATTCTATAGGGTCTTCTTGATGAGATTTTTCTTACTGGACAGCTGACAGTGTTGAGCAATTTTTTTTATTCGACAAAATCCAAGATGGCCGCCAAGGTGGCCGCCATGAAAAAATACAATATCACAATATAACTTGGATCGGAATTTTTGGTAAGATAATATGGAATTTTGAAGATTTTTCTTCTTGATTCATCGTACACATATATAATTGTTACTCACTGGCCAAAATGAGATTACCAAAATCCAATATGGCGGCCAAGATGGTCGCCAATGTGTCACACTTTTCTCAATTTGTTTTGAGATTTCACCACGTATCCTTCATATTGTTGCTAAGGTGTTGATAAATATGCATGCTTATATAATTCTGTTTACCAGAGGGGCCATTTCTGCACACACTGGTACTCTAATATCCACCAGTAGTGGATTGTTGCTCACTGTATCACGTTATTTATAAACGCCGGTATAACCTAGTGACTCCGAAAAAAGTTGCGAATTATGTTATGTCCGTCGGAATTAACCGATATTATATGTATAAACAATGTAAGGTATATACACATATCGGCACATTTTCATGAACCTACTGTTACTCTCATGTGTCATATGAAATATATTCTCTCAAAACCCAAGATGGCGTCCAAAATGGCCGCTAATATGACAAAAAATCATCATTTCTTACAAATATAGGCGGCTATTAGGCGCTATTATTTTGAAATGTCCAACCATGATTACCGATATGAATTAGCCATATGGGGTGATGCTCTTTTGTTATATATGATCAAAGGAATTGTTTGAGAAACCCAATATGGCGTCCAAAATGCCCCCAAAATTGGAAAAGTAACAAAGAAATTACAGTCTACTCTCATCTGCCCATAGTCCAGTCGCAAATACACTTAACCTGGTTTTTTCTCGGTGTATTATCGTATCACTATATCGTATAACTCTATGGTCTCCTCGTGCGATTCCTTTTACTGGGCAGCTGACAGGGTTGATCTATTTCCTTATAACCGCCAGAACCTAAGATGGCCCCAAATTCAAGTTTCCGCCGATACCACTGAAAATATTGAAATTGAAAGTCAAAAATCTTTACTAAATAATTCAGTAGAGCACGCTATTTCCAACTGATTGTGTTGGTCACAAAGTGAGCCAGCTTATCCCCAGATTTTCCAGAAAAAATCAAAATGGCTACCAAAATTAGTAACATTTTGCTACTTTCAGCAGTAGTGTTAAAGACTCCAAAACGGAGGTGGGAACTGAAATGTACGAGAAATTGTAACAAGAGAGATGATTGCAAATATCATTGGTAAAGTACTTCATAAGGACCACACAAGATGCAGTGAATATCAAGTTGAATGACTGTGTAGTTCCTTAGATCGACTCATCACTACGCATTACTGCCAGCGATGTCTGTTCATTGCAGCAGTCCTCTGAAACACTGCACGCACAGAAAATGGTACACGCCATGTTTGCGGCATTACACTTACACCTCGAATATTTGCATGGCGTTTTACTCGAACATGTGCACCTAATCATCTTCAGTATTTCATCAGGTGCTAGCTTGACGTTGGACGCGACTGTCACAGGGTTCAAAGATTTTGTATTCACGTCTTTCTCGACAAATACAATTGGGTCCATCTGCGGTGGGTTAGGTTGAAGGGCATGCTTCCATATACAAGTTTGCAAGTGGGCCCGTTTGACATTCTCAGTTAAAGCCTCTGTTGTGGGTGGTAGGCTGCATAATTTAGGAGCAGATTTTGCAGTCGGATTCCCAATTCGTGTTCTCCATATGCACAAACGAGCATCGGACATTGATGTTGATTTAGGAGATCTATAGCATAATGCTATGAACTTAGTGGCTTGTTCTGAACATCCGATATCTCCACGTTATTCTCACCAAGTGATTCCAGTGTCCCACCAGTTTGCAGAACCTTCAGTACACGCCCTTTGCCGTACCAAAGTATCCCCTACAGTATCGCACGCGGAAAGTGCGTGAGCAGCGAGCACTTGAGGAACAATTTTCTTGTGTGTATCAACTGTGGCAGGTATATCTATCACCACCCGTCCATGGATTGGTGACTCCATAGTCATTGCAACCGTCAAGTGTTGTTCAAGGTAGTGATGCAGCAACAACAAATAGACGTCAGTGTCGTCAGCAACAACCACAACGTTATTACATTCAGCTGCAGCAAACAATATTGCCTGTTGAACGATAATGTTGTCAGCTTCCTCTTGACTAGTTGCCATATCTACTCTATCTGTCAGTGATCCACAACTAACCTCAACCAGAACATCATGTTAGCCAGTAATTACAAGTTTGTGAGTTCGTGTGTTTTGCTCAGCAAAACTTTAGTCCGTGGTGAGTAGATCACATATAATGGAGATCAGTTGCTGTTGCTTTTTGTTCTCCACTACGGTCAGCACATGTTTTTGTGGTGGTAGCAGGGAGGTGGGTACATGTTGAAACACCCGGCAGCTATCGGCCTTTATGTGTGCCCTTGTCACGCACTAGGTGCTGTAGTCAACATATCTGTCAAATACCAAATACACATCACTCCTTCGCAACTTCTGTTTGATGTTGTCTTTAAACGCTGTAATGAAGTCTAGAACAGTTGCCGGTCTGGTTTTGGTAGACACGGGCCAATGAGGTATCCAAAGCAGTGCACAGCCATCGATAACAATTGCAGATTTCTTATCCACACCAGACATTCTTTTTGGCTTCTCAACAACTGTTTTATATTTCAATACTGGTTTTGATGTACACACGCGCATATCCCCGGATTCATCAAATATGGCGGCTGGTAGTGGTGACAGTTCAAAGGAAAGGATATGTTTGATATCTAATTCACGTGAACTACATAAAAGTCCGATAACTCTGGAATAAATGAGATTAGTGTCATATATTTTGACCTCCCCAACCTTCAGCGACTTTTTCAGGATTGCCATAGTTTGTACTGGTTTCGAAATTGACTCATAAAATCCACTCAGGAAGGCCTCTTCAAATTCCGTCATTTTCTGAACTCCGAGGCTGACAATCTTATCGACATTGACAGACGTTGGACCTATCCTACCAGTTGCGATGTCAGTTATGGTCTCGGGGTGTCCGTTTGGATCCAATGGGTCGATACACATTCCTAGTTTAGTTCTCAAGACCCATACGGTCGACAGAATCACTTGCAATTCTAGACTTGGCCTCTTCCTTATGTGCAATCTGTAATTTGTCACTATCTCGATCTTCTCGCAAATTTGATATACCGGTAGCTAACTTCCCACATGCATACAAACTCAATGCCCAGGTTTTTAGTGTTTCTGGCTTTAATATGATCCCTATTATACCGGATTTGCCATGGCCTTATCGCATGATGGTAGTTTCGATATACATATCGCTCCATATGCCATTCCATAGACCAGGTATGTGTCTCATCACATGTACACCCTTCAAGAAATGAGATAAAATATCCGGTGGCATATTTTGCATCTGCCGCAGATAGTAAAGCCCATATCTTGCGTAATTTGCATGACCAGAAGCAAAGAAATAAGGAAGCATGCTTTTCACAGCTTCAGTGTGCAAAAGCCAGTCACCTTCTCTATCCGCTCGTACGTACAGCATCATGAGGAAACATGGTTTCAAAAAAGCATCAACCCACATTTTTGTCGAGCGACTTTTGCACGCGTTCTCTTCTAGCAATGCAAATAAATCTTCTGCACATTGCAAATCATTATTCTCGAAAGCTGTTCGCAAAAGTTCTTCTGATAACAAACGCATGGCTTTCATATTCATTGGAAACTTTTTCCCAGTCAACATCTTTTCAAGCCCACCGAATACTGACTCATTTATATCTGAAAGTCCAGTACTGGCCATGAGTGTTCCAACTGAACCAATGAAACTCATGAGCAAATGCATACCACCCAATCGAGGAACAAATGCCGTGAATTTGTCTGGATAAGCCCATAACACTTGAACAGCTATCTTGTATAACTGCTGATCGGCAGTAAATATAGTGAACGGATGTCCTGCATCTGTCGATAGTTGCTCTGCCTTTTCCATAGCTGTCATGATAGTGTCTGGATCAGCAGGTGTCATGTCTATTAGAGGGGGGTATGCTGCGTTCGTTTTTGGGTTCGTTGCTTGACCCGAGTCTCTCGTAATGCGGGTATTATACCCATCGAACTCCGGACAGTTCTGGCCACTGACCATATCTTTCAAAAATGCGAAGTCAAGTTCTATCGCTCTGCGTAATGACATTGCACTACGACACAATGTTGAAAGAAGGGGAACAGTGTTTCGTACATGTGATGCGGGCATGGCGGGTCGTTTGGGTCCACTGAAACGCACAATATCCAATTCGTACTCTGTTGGTTTTGTCATATCTGACTTTTTCAATCTTGGGATCGTCTGAGACTCAACGGAATCATTATTGTCCTTTTGAGCCATCGCGATTGCCAATGAATGGGTGCTTAGCTTCCCATTTTGAGAAGCAATTTCAGCATCAAAGTTGTCAACAAACACTTGTATGAGGCCATTGTTGGCATCCGAAATCGGTGTATCATTTGCATTTTTTGCAGCCAGAGCTGCCGCAGATTTTTTGAATCTCAATAGCTCGTCATATGAGCATGTAACACCAAAATCATGCATGGTTTTTACCAACTCTTTAGAATCTCTTAACAGCGTTGCCAACGAAATTTGAAGCGGTGTGTATTTTCCACACAACGCTGATGTCACTATGTTTCCTATCATCAGAGCAGGTAATGTGTGGTCCAACTGTGGAGCTAAACGACTTAGTAATGTGAGGAGTGTACCACTTACAAACGAGGATACGCTCTCGCTGTTAACATCAGTGGCGTAGTTATCTTTGTCATGATCCATATCTGTGATTTCTTTGCCAATTGCTTTACTGAGAATCTTTATGGAACTGTCAATATTGCCATCATCCGAGTCTTTAACGTGCCTAAGTAAGGTGCCAGCTCTGGATTTGTCTGCCAAAACGATGGCGATTCCCGGGGAAGACAACACCAAAATGTCATCTCCGCAGCTATCGACTAGATCAGACACAAATGATCGACGGGAATTGCAAGTCCCACCAGATTGCAGATAAAGATCAAATAATTCGACAGAACTCCACGTGGGGGATGTGTCATTTTTCATGTAAGATATGACAGATTGTATGGCCTGACTAGGTGGTGACGAAAGATCAATTTTCTGTTTTGCAGCTGATTCTACCGATTTTGGATTCGTAAATTTCGAACTACAGTCAACATGGTACCGAGCATCGGCAGCATGTAAGTCGCTAACAGCACCACACACTCTAAGCTTTACTTCTTCGGACCATTTATCGTTCCTACGACAACAAATGCCAGTTATTTCATCACTAACTGACATATGCGGTGTATGTGCGCCTATTTGGCGAAACAGGTAGGCGGGCCTCCACCTTGAAGGATTCTTCGTATCCCGGTCAACTATGCAGTCATCACCACAAAATAGGCAATGACGCCTGAAAGTAAATTCGTCATGTGAACGTTTGGGTCGTTTTTCGGGCGGAGCATCAGAATCTAGGGATGTGCTATGTGCAATGCTTGCTTGCTTCACATTCTTCGGGTGAAAATACTTCTCAACACAGTATTTACGGCAACTCAAGAGTCAAATCTGGGTCTCCATCGTACCCATGTTGGAAAGCTATATGTAAGTCATCGTTATAAATCCTACTACACCTGAGTATAGTCTCAATTCGTTTGCTTTCACGTTCATTAGAGGATCTTTGCTCCTCGATTCAGCACAACCGAACGTGGTTGAGAAAAAACAAGCATCTGACATGACGGAGTTAGTCTATGTCGTTTCAAAGCAAAGGTCGCCCGAACCTGATGCTATATCGAGTGAAGTTGAAGAATTAGAAACGCTACTGATAAAAGTCGAGACAATTGCGCAGTTGCAATAATGCGTCCTCGCTCTAAGAAATCAAAGAGAAAGAACGGTTATATGACGTAATCTCCAAACGCGTTCACATATAAAGAGCGTTGTTAGATATAAATAGCGTTGTTAGATATAAATAGCGGTGTAATATCCGTTCAATTTCTACCAAATACCCAATGCGGATGTAGTTACTATAATATAGTAGTTAGTTCATCACCAACTGACATATGCGGTGTATGTGCGCCTATTTGGCGAAACAGATAGTCTATATCGAAACACAATTACATCACGTTTTGTGCTTATAGTGAGTTAAGATGAAATAATCATTCGGATCTGTAATTTCCACATTAATTTTCAATCCCTTCAACAGTACCTCACTTTAAGGCCCAATTAAAAAGAAATGCTCAATGCTGTCAGCTGTCCAGTAAGAAAAATTAGTAAGAGGGGTGTCTGAACTAATAAAAACCGTTGAGAAAAAAAACTTAATACAACAAAACATGGTTTGGTGAAAAAATGGCGTTTTTGCGGCCGGACTATCATCTTAAGATGGTCTCAAATCTAATAGATAAGATCAATCTTCAAATTAGCTATGCCACTTCTGGTTCTCGTCCGATCACCGAAGTTAAGCAACATCGAGCCCGGTTAGTCCTCGGATGGGTGACTGTCTGGGCGATCGATTCTGACTCCCGCGTTGTGTCCTTGGGCAAGGCACTTAACCCCGATTGTCCACATGAGGGCACGATGACGCCGTGTACTAAGGCGTACTGCACGTCGATGGTGCGCATGTCTTCAACCAATCTAACCCTGCCTGTACTGCAGTGCAGAGTTACGATGTTGGGGAGCTGGCAGCTGCTCGTCGTTGCTCGGGGGTTCTCTCCGGGTACTCCGGCTTCCTCCATCCGGAAAACTCGTCGCCTGAGTGCTAGAATGTTCTATGCCCCTCAGGCGACGAACTGTCACGGTCATGATTAGCCATTGTGCATAAGTATGTAACCTTAAACACCAATAAATAAATGTATAAATAAATAAATGACAGTTCTGTTTCACGAAAGCGTTTCACGAAGCAAACTTATGACCAACTTAAATTTTGATCTTTGAGACGTTATATCTCCTTTAGACTGGGTATCGATCGAATGATACAGTTGCGTACGGAAAAAGGGTGATTCGTGTAGTTTAAATGCGCCGGCGTAAGGTTCCTCGGTAGAAAGTTATTTTTCTTAGTGTACCTGGCGTAACCACGAATCCGAGTCATGGCTTCATCTATCGGTAGTAGAGATGCGAGAACAGGGTGAGACCATCTTGGAACTCACCTATGTCTAATGTACCTTACGTGAAACGGCCCCTGCAGAACAAGAGTAATGAATACAATACAGAGAGTCATTAGCATCTTCGGGAGACGGCATGGCCGATAAAGCTGTTTCCAGTCGCTTCTCAGAAAAAAAGTAAAAAAGAGTAAAGAAAAAAGTGGTTGAATGTAGATAACTGAAAATGGTAGCAGCAGTTTCAGGATAAAAAATATAGAAGACACGAGTGATTTGCCATTGCTTCGAGCGGTCACGGTACAATGCATGCATACTCATAGTGTGACCAGTGTATAAAAACATTCAGACACTCAGCGGTAAAGACAGACAACCTTGAAAAATTTTAATAAAGTAATTTCTTTTCTTAAGCCGTTAACGCCCCCAAATATTAAATCTATTATTATCTATATTCCTTCGAAGTGTACCCACCACTTATCTGTGAATTGTAGAGGTGAAACGGTTAAGGGGTTTTCTTGATTGATTAATCACGTGGATTAACCTTGGTTAACCGATTAATCACTTGTCTAAATAGATATCTGAATAATTGCCATACCGTTGATATTTACAGCATGAACCCTTTCCCAATGTAACAAACAAAACCGACTTGGCTTATATACAAAAAATCTCCTTTCAAATTTATTATGTTTTCAATTTTTGTCTCAAAAACATAGCTTATGACCCCTCATTGGAACGAGCTCGTTGAGCTCGTTCCAATGAGGCGTCAAAAGGTATGTTTTTGAGACAAAAATTGAAAATTTTTAGTAATTCGTGAATTTATTTTGCAAGTATCGTCTGCTACCCGCAATGGGTAAAGGGTTAAGAATGACCATTTCTAGCTACTGATACTGTATGCTGATCATGCAAGTGAACAAGTATGTCAGCAAGTAACTTGCATGCTTTTCTCTGTCTCATATAATTGATGTGAGTCAGTGTTACAATATTTGCCTGTTTTGGAGCAAGTTTGTTCCTTTGTTAACCCATGTAATTCAGTAGTACAAAAGTAACGGTTAATCGATGAATTACTTTTTGGATCGATCAAGATGCTGATCATTGATTAATCGATTAATCGGTTAACCGTTTCAGCTGCGGTGAATTGCCAACTGCTGAAGGAATTCGAATGCACCCTTTGCCCAGTGTTCGAAATAAATGTGCTTTGGGTTCTGGAGTTATAAAATGCCCCTTGAGTTCAACAAGCCACCATCTTCAATTCAAAGCATTGTAGATGGCACTCTGCTGCACTCAGAGGAAGACATTTAGACTCAAGTTAGAAAAACCCATATATATATTTTGACAAATCGGGAGTGTGGGGTGCCAAGGAGGTAAGATAGGCAAACATCTCGGGAGAAGGAGCCATATATCCCCAGTTGGTAATAAGAATTGTTTCAAAACGAGAAGCCAGTGTTCGAGCTTCAAAGGTCCGAGGGGATGTGTGTCGGAAACCGGGCTTTGTCCTTGCTGGAAGAAATAGATTCACGCCGCGTATTCAGCCAAAACTCAAGGAGTGTTGCCTGAATCCGTGCGTGAACGTATGCCTCAACGTGACGAACCCGCCCGTTTCACTTTTGTTGGGGTGGTTCTCATGAAGAGGTTAATAACTTTTCCTCGAAAAGCATAAATCAACAGGGGTTCACTGAAAACAACAGTTTTAATACATATATAAAAAAAAATAAGTATAATAATTTGTGACTTACATGGAATCCAAAAGAATAAGAAAACAAAACGTCAATCACCCCCTACCCACACAGTTTTTGAGTCACTCGCGGGCCCGCATTCTCTGTTGTCGCTGTTTTTTCCTACTTTTCGCTGGTGTTTGTTCCTTGGTGGCCTCTTCACTTCACTCCTTTCACTGCCGTCGCACGGTCACTAACGTATTGTCACTTTATCGGGACGCCTTTCCTCCAACAAGTGACGGGATGTCACTCTACCACTGCCGTCGCACGGCCACTAGCTTATTGTCACTTTACTGGACGCTTTTCACACAAGCAGTCGCCAGCAATGGGGTTAAACCCCCCTTATGTTTGTCTCAGAATAATGTTCATACAGGTAAAGCCTAATCTGCCCATGTATGGCTTGCCTTCTAAAACAGGTAATGCCGTTTACCCAAATGCAAATTAGCTCCCTGAGCTCGTACTTCGTGTTTCTGATCCTATTCTCATATATGGCCACCGACTTGGCCCGCGACCGCTCCTATTCTAAATATGAGCTCTGTGGCACCCCTACATCACAACCTGCCTATACTTTCGCACCGATGCGGCACCCCCTCTAACCTATAGCATGGGACATCCCCATCTACTCGCAACGACCCACAGCCTTACACACCTTCAGACTGGCATTGGCTGGAATGAATTTTTCGAGAAACTCCCCGATATTTATTTCCGATACCCAGAACTGCCCAGAACATCAATTCTCAGTTAATCGCGTCTCTTGAACTCTGCCGCTTAGATCTATCTTAATTTAATACTCGCTTTAAAGTTCCTGTGAAAGGTATCTCCGTGACATTCGGTGACAGGATAGATGCGTAATATGGGTGCGTGTCCAGAACAGGTGTGATGCACTGTTTTCACCATAATCACCCTTAACTGGCCATAATTACCGTAGATAAGGATTCGCAGGAGAATATTGTCTCTCTTACTATTGATCTGTTATCAGACAGCCCATGTGGCGTTCAACAAGTGCGCCACAATGGACATTAAACTTCATGCTTAATTACCATAGTTTGAGTTATTGCTGGCCTGTTTTAAATGACAAATCGGTTTTCGGGGTCCGTTATATGCCTATCTTTACGTTTTATGTTTAACCTAGCCAGAATATTTACACTTTTAAACAAGAAAATCGCTACTGTTAGCTATCACCTTGACAACCCCCTACCAAGGAACATACTCTCAGTTGTTCCAAAAACACCAAGGGGATAGCATTCACGCGCATCAACTCTCACACTTCTCTCTTAGAGCTAACTCACAACCTTGCTCTATTGTTACACCAAATACTCGTAATTTTCACACGCACATTCACACGCATGCGTACACTGATGCGCACTACAAATAACTCCAGTATTTCGACTCGTTTCCCCATTGGGACTCATGAGTCTATACACATTCCATATCAACTTCAGCACACACTTCCACTGGCTCATAATATGAGGTGGTCCGTTGGTACACATGCAGCCAACAGGTCCCCCATACACTCTCTCTCCCTCTCTACATCGCAAAATATAATACTACTCTATCATACACACTTCTGTATCTATATACACTCACGCAACACCTGCGTAAAAATATTAACAAGGGGTATCCACCCTGACCCAAGCCAGCCAATGGGCCCCTTGTCCCAACTCCTGTTACTCACTAACTTGCCACCCCTCCTTGGATAGGGTGACCCGCCCGGCTCATGCCCGTCAGCGGGTTACCTGCCCTGTTAGGCACTAACTTTAAATACTTCCATGTGTGGGTGGAACCCTTACTATTCCCTAGAGATCCCCTCGACCGCCTCCACCTGGGCCGATTCCTATGGCGCGTCCTCCACCATGGACCCCACTCATCTTCACGTCTAACACCTACAGGCCTCCATGCGATGTCTGCCGTACCAGAGCTCGCTGCCTCAGATGCAGCGCCCCGTTTGTCTCCTTCCAATTCTCCCTTGGGTTCCCCTCTCCAAGTCCCAGAGTCCCTCCTACCTCTACGTCTCTGATGCATTTGTGTAGATACTCCGGCCACCTCTTGCGGCCTCTCCTGGCAAAATGTACCTCCCCCCCCCCCCCCCCCCCCCGCCATATGCGTGGGTCCAGTGTCCTTTATATTTTGACATCTCCTCAGAAACCTTGCGTGGTAAACCACTCCACATCCGTCTATGTCTACTTGGTAATGACCGTTGCCTATTATTTTTGTTACAGCATATGGCCCCTCCCACTGTAACCGCGGTCTACCTAACCGTGTCGGCCGGAGCACGGTCACCTTTTGACCGACCCAAAAGCTTCTAAGCTTTGGTCTATTTCCATACTGATCCTTACCATGCCCCCTCTCGTCCACGTCCATTGGCTGCTTCTGTTCAGCCACTCCCTTGACTTCCGTCGTCTAAGGGTTAGCCTTTGGAGCCTCCATTGTGCACTCTACCTGTGCCTCCTTACTCAACTCCACTGGTCCCTCCAGTGATTTTACCAGCCGCTCTGCTTTCGCGGCTTGGGCTCGGGTGACCGCCCCCGATGCCCCTTTGAGTGCTTTCCTCTCTGACCATGTCTTGTCGGGTTCTGAACATACTCCGGGTATGTTCCCAAGCACGAGGTCATAGATGGGCGCCTCAATACACATTACCTCTACCTCACCGCTATAGAAAGGGGTATCCACCCTCACCCTCGCAAGAGGAAACCTCCTAATCGTCCCATCTATTAGCACGCACATGTGGTCGTGCCCCGTTAGCTGTCCGTCGCTAACGAGTTCCCTCTTCACCGCCGCGTTACTGCGCCCTGTGTCCCGTAGCATACGGACTTCCCGGTCACCCACCTACGCTGGGTACACCGGCATCTCCTCATTTTTACCAAGGGATGGATATCCCTCGCACAGTTCACTAATTATGGGCAATATATGCTGCCCAGCCTCTAATGCTCGGTGCAGTGGGCCCCTTTCTGGCCTAATTGTTTGGCAGAATGCCGCTGTCTGCCTCCTCTCCACAGGCTGTATCGAATTACTTCTCCTGCCACTACTGATCGGGGACGGGTCCCTCCTCCCATTCCGTGCTGGGTACCCGTTTTATCTCCCCGTCATAGCCTTCCGCCAACAGTCTCTGGCCAGGTGCCCCTTCTTATTGCACACAAAGCAAGTTGTGTCCCTGGGCCCTGACCCTCTCTGATTCCCCCTGGAACCTTCCGGCTCGGGGCTTGGGTTCCTAACGGGTGCCTTTGCAACCACGTTACTCCCATTCCTGCCCGACATACCCTGGGTCAGACCTCTCCATGAGCCTCCAAATATTGCTCGGCCACCCTAGTCATTTCCTCCACGCTACTTGGCTTCCTGTCCTCAACAAACAGTGCCGTCTCGGGGGCACACGATGGCATAAACTGCTCCCTGATAAGTAAGTCTTTCAGGGAGGTAAATGACTCTTCAATTTCAGATAATTTGACCCATCTGTCGAAATATCTTCCGGCCTTTGACACAAACTGGTACACACTTTCACCCTTCTCAGCCTTACATTCTCGGAATTTCGTCCTGAAACCCTCCTCGGTGAGCTGGTACCTCTTGAGTATAGCCTTTTTCAGCTCACTGTAGTCATTAGCTTGATCAGGGGCATGCTCACATATACTTGTAGCGACTTGCCCGCCAGCAGCGGACTAAGACTGTCCCCACCCCCCCCCCCACCCCTCCCCAGGCATCCTCGGGCCAATCCTGACTCGAAGCAAATCTTTCGAACCCCTGTAAGTAAGCGTCAATGTAATCAGTCTATTCATTGAACTTTGGCAGCTAGGGATAAGGTGCCCTCAAGTTTCCCACGGGACGTTCTGCACCCTGTCTACCATTACTTCCGGGTAACTGCGACCTGGCCCTTAAAATTTCCATTTCCCTCTCATGTTGCCTTTCAGCCTCCTCAGGCGCCCTTTCAGCCTCCTCACGCGCCCTTTCACGCTCTAACGCAGCTTCTCTTTCAGCCCTTTCAGCTCTTTATCGCTCTAGCGCGGATTCTCTCTCTGCTCTTTCGCGCCCAACCTAAATTTCTTTCTCTCGCTCTGCAGCTCTTAGTGCTGCCTCTCTCTCTCTCCCTTTCAACCTCTTCCTCGCGTTCGGCTGCCCGTAAGGCAGCCTCCTCGCGCTTCAACGTAACCTGATGCTCTAACTCTGGAGATATTTCTTTCGCCACACGCTTTTGTTCATCTCTCACAATTTTTTGCAATTCACTACCCGTGAAGCCCAACCGCTCTCCCATGCTAATCAATTGTTCCAAGCTTGGGGTATCGATTATTGAAATTTGTCATTAAAAATTTCACTCAAAAAATTGTTTGTTTTTTGTTGTTTTTTTTTTGAGTAAAGGATTAATTATTCCTTATCCTACACTACGTCCTATTATTACGCGAGAATGTCCACCACCGTTATATTAAATTCGCCGATCCAATTTAAGAGCTAATTTAACCAATGATTAA
Organism: Pictodentalium vernedei; assembly: GCA_031216915.1. Classification (NCBI taxonomy): domain Eukaryota; kingdom Metazoa; phylum Mollusca; class Scaphopoda; order Dentaliida; family Dentaliidae; genus Pictodentalium; species Pictodentalium vernedei. Next base: position 379,648,669 of record CM062297.1, read on the forward strand.
CCACTACACAGCGTATGACAACTATAAACATTTCCTTGCAGCAACCTGTATGAACATTAAAACTGAAGCATGTATTAAAATTGTCATTGAGTGAGCCTGTTGATTTAGAACTTTTCAATTGTTACCTTTTAGGAAGATCCTGGTATTAGCCTCGCCAAATGTCGGAAACCGGGCTTTGTCGCTGCTGGAAGAAATGGATTCACGCCGCGTATTCAGCCAAAACTCAAGGAGTGTTGCCTGAATCCGTGCTTGAACTTGTGCCTCACCTTGACGAACCAGCCGGTTTCACATTTGTTGGGGTGGTTCTTATCCTGAAGGGGTTAATAACTTTTCCTCGAAAAGCATAAATCAACAGGGGTTCACTGAAAACAACAATTTTAATACATATATAAAAAAATAAATAGGATAATTTGTGACTTGCATGGAATCCAAAAGAATAAGAAAACAAAACGTCAATCACCCCCACCCACAAAGTTTTTGAGTCACTTGCGGGCCCACATTCTCTGTTGTCGCTGTTTTTTCCTCCTTTTCGCTGGTGTTTATTCATTGGTCGCCTCTTCCCTTCACTCCTTTCACTGCCGTCGCACGGCCACTAACGTATTGTCACTTTATCGAGACGCCTTTCCTCCAACAAGTGAAAGGATGCCACTCTACCACTGCCGTCGCACGGCCACTAGCTTATTGTCACTTTACTGGACGCTTTTTACACAAGCAGTTGCCAGCAATGGGGTTACCCCCCCCCCCCCCTCCCTTATGTTTCTCTCAGAATAATGTTCATACAGGCAAAGCCTACTCTGCCTATGTATGGCTTGCCTTCTAAAACAGGTAATGCCGTTTACCCAAATGCAAATTAGCTCCCTGAGCTCGTACTTCGTGTTTCTGGTCCTATTCTCATACATGGCCACCGACTTGGCCCGCCACTGCTCCTATTCTAAATATGAGCTCTGTGGCACCCCTACATCACAACATGCCTATACTTTCGCACCGATGCGGCACCTCCTCTAGCCTATAGCATGGGACATCCCCATCTACTCGCAACGACCCATAGCCTTACACACCTTCAGACTGGCATTGGCTGGAATGAATTTTTCCAGAAACTCCCCGATATTTATTTTCGATACCCAGAACATCAATTCTCAGTTAATCGCTTCTCTTGAACTCGGCCGCTTAAATCTATCTTAATTTAATACTCGATTTAAAGTTCCTTTGAAAGACTCGAATTTTGGTATCTCCGTGACATTCGGTGACAGGATAGATGCGTAATATGGGTGCGTGTCCAGAACATGTGTGATGCACTGTTTTCACCATAATCACCTCTTAACTGGCCATAATTACGCAGATAACGATTTGCAGGAGAATATTGTCTCTCTTACTATTGATCTGTTATCAGACAGCCCATGTGGCGTTCTACAAGTGCGCCATAATGGACATTAAACTTCATTCTTAATTACCACACACTGCAAAAATATAGGTTCTCTTTAGAACCAAAACTGGTTCTAATCTTGTCCCTGGGATGGAACCAGTTCTGTTTAAACAGTATGTATTTCAAATCAAATAAATTTCTAAAGATTAACATTAAATATTAACAGAATTAAACATAAATTGAGGGGGGGGGGGGGTTCAGTCGTAAGTTTAGAGCTTATACGAGGTTGTCTCAAATCATTATTAAGCAAAGGAGATATGAACAGTTGGCATATCGAACCAGTTTTGGTTCTATACAGAACCAAAACTGGTTCGATATGCCGACTGTTCATATCCTCTTTGTTTCAAAATGTTTGGCAACTGCGTTGAATAAGCTCCAAGTTTACTGCTGAATCTACTTCAGTTCATGTAATATTCTGTTAAAATTGAATGCTAATCTTGGTAAATTTATTTGATTTGAAATAAATACTGTTTAAACAGAACTGGTGCCATCTCAATGATAAGATTAGAACCAATTTTGGTTCTGAAGAGAACCTATATTTTTTGCAGTCTGTGGTAATTAAGCATGAAGTTTAATGTCCATTATGGCGCACTTGTAGAACGCCACGTGGGCTGTCTGATAGCAGATCAATAGTAAGAGAGACAATATTCTCCTGCAAATCGTTATCTATATTTTTTGCAGTGTAGTTTGAGTTATTGCTGGCCTGTTTTAAATGGCAAATCGGTTTTCGGGGTCCGTTATATGCCTGTCTTTACGTTTTATGTTTAACCCAGCCAGAAAGACTATCGAAAATATTTACACTTTCGAACAAGAAAATCGCTACTTTTAGCTATCACCTTGACAAGGTGAAAGGCTCACTATAAGACGAGCGTACATATATGTTAATTTGAGGGTGAAAGCATTAGGTTATTGGATCAATCACCCTTCTTATCAGCTGGGGGGGGGGGGGGGAGGTATTTGTTGCTCATGTGCACACTGAAGCCTAGTTTTGTTTGGGTGTCATATCTTCCATTTGCACGTTTGTCTTTTAAAGATGTTGGTGCGCCTTTATGAACAATGGATACATGTATGACCTGGGAATCTCTCTATACGTGGACCGCGGGTGATTTCCACCAATTGAGGCTCAATTGGCTATAAGCCTAGGACTAATGATGGTAGCCCTTTCCAATAAATACGGATCACTGCTCCCGTGACGTCGCCGCAGTAAAGTCACCGGAAGAGTAGATGTCTATTTGCTGGAGAGCGTTGACCAATGGAGGGTCATGAGATAATAGACGTTGAATATGACAATGGGCCTGGGCTTCTAAATTTTTTAGTCTCTTGGGTTAACCGTTCCAGTAACCACTCCTGCAGACTGCAATTGTTCATTCACGAGACACCGTGCAGCGATACGCTTCAAAGCAGTTGTTATGAGCTGGAACGGCCTAATGCGCATTGACTGTGAGGGGAAGAGCAAAGCTTCATTGGGTTGTTAGGTCACCCCGGGCTCCTTCATTGACAAGAAAAGAGTACTCATCGATTCAACAATTTACATTATACATATAACCTAATGCTATTTATATGTTCACAACCAATGATTTCCATAATTTATCCCAAATAATACCAATAAACCGTGTGATCGATCACTGCACCCGACAATAAGTCCCGAAAATGTTAACTACAACCTAATGGTTTCCCAAACTCGAATTCGTGGAGAAATAATGAAGCAGAAATTAATATACGACTATACGTTAGTTAGTTGTTTTATTTATTACGGCTTAGTGGCACATTCAGTAGCCAGAGGTTGGAACTCTGAATATTGAATATTCGTGCCTACCAAGTTATATTGAATTACATTTAATACTAAAACTCATTTCTTAAAATATAAATCATTCATTAACTATTATGTGCTAAGGGCTCTTGTATTATATCGCGACATGGAGTGTCCAACCTCTGGCTTCTGAATAAATTTAGTTCTCTTGGTCAAAGAATAATGCTGTCCTGGAAGAGAACGGAATTAGACGCTGCGCTTTGATATCCTGCACGAAAAAAATGAATGTTGCATTATGAGATAAGATAAGATTTATTCACCAGGATAAAAGCAGATTGCTACACACAAAATCAACATAAACAGAATCATAAAACACACTAATGCCATATGACATACATAAATCATATTACAGATAAGTCTCTCTTGTGAAGGAAGAGCTGGACCGTGGGTGTCTTCTCACGGAGCCAACATTTTTAATTTTGGGGTAACCAGATAAGCTGAAAAATGTTGGCTGAGTGAGAATTGATGTTAAGGAGAACAATAGGTGTTAATCCCCAATTAAGCTATACTCTGTTTCATATTTGGTGATTATTAATTTTCTCTGACAGCAAAGTGTTTCTGTGTTATTATTTATTGATAAGGTTTATTTATTTTAAATAATTAAATTTGAAATAAATTTTTATTAATAGCTTTAGTAACACAGAAACAGTAAAAGTGAAGAAGAGCTGGGACAGGTTCCCTTAGAATTTTTCAATAGAGAAGAACAGATATGTTAAGGACAAACAATCCTTTATTCACAGTGGTATAAATGCAAAAACAAAAATCAGAAGATACACAACACTGAACATTGAGCACTGCAAGTAAAATCTAGCACCAAATTTATTCTAAATGAACTAAATCTGAAGCCTTATCTGCATATGTCATAATGTCCATTTCTCCCATTTGCAGGCGGATTTTCAGCAATGAAAGACGAGAATCCAATTGCCTGTATTTTCTTTTTTGGGGGCGTGGTACTCCCCCAGCTTGCAGCTGAATAATTCTGGCCTCATTTGTTGCCTGGATTTGCTTTAATAAAGTCACTAATGAAAATATATTTGGGTGTGAATGTCCACACAATTTGTTTATTTTGCTGTGCCATCCTTCAACGTTGTTTGTGGTACGGGCACCGTCATTATCAAAATGATTCCACATTTCTAAGGGTGAACCTTCAACCCATGTCTCAGTCAAATAATCTGTAAATTGAGTCACTTCTGAACTATTGTCTTCACTACTCTCTAAAGCATTAAACCACACATCCTCAACTAGGTGGATGGGAACTAACGGCAGGACTGCTGCTCGACGCACCAGCAGTTATATGTTCTCGTCATTTCTGTATCTGGCTGCCAGCCCAACAGCTTGTGTTTTTCTCCATATGCACCGTGTAAAATGAAAAAAACATCCTTTTGGTGAAACGGAAGGATAGATAGCGACCACAGCATTTCTTGCAGCTACCTCAAAATCCATTAGAAATATCGCTGGTTCAAGGGTTAAATTTCGCTCAATAACAGCGTCTTTAATTAAAGAGAAAAAACGGCGGTAAGTTTGTTCTGTCTTGTTAGGCAATAAGCCAAATATTAATGGAAATACTGATCCTTCAATTCTACCATGAAGGGTATACAGCTGGTAAAATAAATTATCACACAATAAAAATCTTTCTCCAGCTGATGTTTCTTTCCAGGAATTATTTAACTCTATCTCTCTTTGTGTTTTTGGTAATTTGGGCAACACTTTTGCACGACTTCTATACAAGGCAGCTTTACAACTGTCAAATGTTGGAATTTGTTTTATCATATCTGCAGTCACTTCATCAAACTCATTATCTCTGAGACTGCCAAGTTCTGCGTCGTATATTCTTGGAATGGGAGAAACCTCATCACGGCATCTTTTTTTAACTTTATTTAGAAAAGCACTGGCAGCAAGGGCCATATTGTCACTATCATGATTGTGATCTTGTCCTATTGACACCGGAATGTTATCCACGGTAACAATTTTGGCTCTGCAGTCACGAATTACACATCTCCAATAACACCTTTCATTTCTTCTTGTCCGAATTGAAAATTTATAGCCAGCATGAATCAAAAAGTGACCACCTCTACCATTTTCCAAGAAATTAACATCAATCTGTGCAGTGGCCATGATAAATTTATGATCATATTTTGTCTGATTCTTTACTTATATAGGTTTATTGAATAAACAATAAATCTTCTAATCGAAAAAGATAAAAGCAACAGTTTATAATAAAGTATTGAAGTCATCTCAAACCTCTCAAAACTATCAAAAACAGATAAAACAATGACTAAGTTCAAAGAACAACTGTGTTTTTACAACTAATTGCCAAGCCAAAAGTCTTTTTTCATTGAAAACAGTTCAACAAAAAAAAATATTATGTTTTGCTGAGCTGAAGGTTTTAATTTTAATCAGAAACAGACCATAATCAAATCTCCTTAAGGTGTGAAATGGAAAATGTTGCTAGCTAATTTCAAAATGTTGGCTACGTGAGAATGAATCGGACCGTGTTACAAATAAAATTGCATAGCACTGGATTATCATTAGTCATTATTACTTTAAATTTTGTCCATTGTATCCATTAGAGGAAAGTCAATTTTTTCGTCAGAAATTGCGCGAAATAATTTTTCTCTTAATGGTACATAAAGCGGACATTCCATTACGAAATGCCATTCCGATTCCACCTCCCCCATTGTACAAGTTTCGTATATTCTGTGTTCCATCGAACGAGGAGGTTGTAAATGCCTTTCACGTTCGATCCACAGTTTATGGTTACTGATGCGTAATCGTGTGAAATTGTTTCTAGCTTCAATGGAAGAAGTGTAAATGAGATAAGGTTCCATTTGATAATCTACTTTGAATAGTCGATAAGTCCTAAGTTTGTTTTTTTCCTATTTTCTTATTATCATTGTGTATATGTTCTTTAAATAATTTAATATGGTCCGATTCAAGTTTGGACTTTAGAAGATTAATTTTACTTTTGGAAATTTCAGTTTCATTCAAACTGTTAAATCCAAGTCCTTTTAGCTTTTCACTTATTGAGTCAGGGAGTTTGCATTTCTAAGCTTCCACAAAAGCATCATTCAGAATGGTACCCGGGGAAGTTGTAAGCAATTAACCAGTATAATTTGCGAATCGTACTAAAGCATCTAATGTTATTGGATACCGACCTTGCTCCACGCGTACCGCATGGTTGAAGGAATGTTTATAGGAGCACTGTTTATATGTAGGAGGACAATATAATAAAACCAGAGTATCCTCTCGTGAGAGCCTTGCCACAACACTCGGATGGATACCGTATGCAGCTTGAATGCAAATGGCAAGATTGCATTCAGATCACATAGATTCGTATAGTGAAGAAATAAAGACCCTCGCAATATTATTATTATTATTACCTTTTGAAATCACAGTTTTCTTTGATTGATTGATTGATTGATTGATTGATTGATTGATTGATTGATTGATTGATTGATTGAACCATTCAGTGTTACTGAAACTAGTATCAGTTGTATGTCAGACAGTTACCCTTCGACTGATATTTTTTTATTTTTAGAAGCGTTCGCTTGCTTTGTGATAGCAAGGTTCGGTCTTGCTGTAACGCACGCGGAATAACGCGGGACGCGCGGAAGAACGCTGGGTGAACGGAAGAATCTAAAAACATAAAACAATATAAAACAGTACCTCGTAAAAATTAATGATGGATATCCGTCAAGCTGTATCCAAATAAACTTACATAAGAAATGACGCGTATTAACCCTTTACCTAACATGTAAAGCAGGTGACACTTGCATTGCAAACAGAATTCTTGAATAACTAATTTTTTTCATTTTTTGTCTCAAAAACATAGGTTATGACCCCTCATTGGAACGAGCTCGACGAGCTCGTTCCAAAGAAGGGTCAAAACCTATTTTTTTTAGACAAAAAATGAAAAATATAAAGAAAATTAATTGGCGATTTTTGAGAATAGCGCTGGCCGGTTTTTTCCGTTACGTTGATTAAAGGGTTAAAAAGTATTTCTTTTGTTTTTTTTATAAAGACAGTCGATCAAAGATACTGTACATTTACTGAATATAAAAGTAGATATTGTAATAGGAGAAAAGGGTAAAAATTCTGAAAAATTCAAATACCTAATTCTTATTCATAAAATCTCCCATTCGTCTAAAGCCGGAATACTGATGGAATCTGAAACTGCGTTGATGGCTGTTTTAGGTTTTCTTTTTCTTTTCTTTCTTTTTGGTGCTTTGGAGATGTGGAATGCCTGAATTCATTCTTCCGGTACGTTTTCTCGTGATTTTTTTCGACTCCAATCACTTAACTTTACAATGTTTCCGGCCGTTTATTGGTTTGCAGGCTAAAATTTTATCCATTGAATTTAAATACGTTTTACTTAATCTTTCTCACTGTCTTCGTTTGTGGAGGTCTCGATGTTATCGTATATGGAATTCGGCACGGTCTCAGCTGGTTGAGGCTGAACTTCTTGCTGCTGAGTTGTTTGCTCTTCTAGAATATTTGTCGGACGATCTTTTTGGGTTGACGAATGGTTTTAGTCTGTCCGCGTGTACTGTCCACGCGTCGCCGATGTTTTGTTTGATTATTTCTCTTGTTATTTCGAAGTTCTTCATTATAGCATCGAGATGTTTACTCGCTTCGGCACCAACATCTTTTGATGGAATGAGCTCATTATCTATCAGTAACTGACAATCCTATCCGAATGACACACGAAAAGGGCTAAACTGGGATGACTCCGCACATGGTGTTGCCCTATACGCGAATAACACTCTTGGTAAAAATTCCGGCCAATTCGTCTGTTTTTCGCCGCAATACATCCTCTAAGCGTTTTTGAAATTGTTGAATTCACCCTTTCGCACGCGGTATTGGTCTGTGGGTGATACCTGCTCGTCTCAAGTTTTGTGATCTTAACAAGTTTACAGAGTTCTTTGATTAGTTTCGACATAAAATTTTGTCCTTTGTCCGACAAAAATGTTTTCGGGGCTCCGTACTTACAAATTATTTCAGAATATAAGATTTTAGCTATCTCTGATGCTTCCATTGTCTTAAATGGGTATGCATCGGGCCATCTCGAGAAAGCATCGACAATTAACAAAATATATTAATAATTACCGGGTGACGTTTAGGAGGCCTTGAAATATCAATATGGAGTCGACTAAATGACCCTGTGGCCACTAATGGTTTCAGTGGCGCTGGATGGTGGTGGGCCACATTTTTGTTTTTCTGACATTTGATACATGATTTCACATAAAATTGAATGTCAGTATACATACCTAGCCAAAAATATTTGTATCTGATGGACTAATAAGTTCTCTGGATACCTTGGTGTCCACCCAGCAGGGAGTCATGATATGATAATAGCATCTCATTCCTCAAACTGCGTGGCACCACAAGCTGTATATTTAAACGGTCAATTCTATGGCTCTTACCTTTTGGATAGTACTCTCGAGTGCCTAATAATAGTACAGGGCGAAATAATAGTACAAGGGTGGAAACTTTCTGAAAATTAATAATAGTATAGGGTCGAATGATAGTATAGAGTGGAAAATTCCAAGATGTGAGCCAGCCGCTATGCTCAGGGCCGTTTTTATAACACAGACATCTGCTGCTCTTGAAGTGTTGAAGGGCTAAATTACTTTATCATAATTTTCACATGGATTTGACTTGTTACAATTTATGGGAGAGTGCAGGCACTCTCTCCCATAAATTGCACCAAGGCAAAACCTTATAGACTAATTAATTCTGTTTCAGCGATGGTATGAAGCACATCCACTGAGTTCTGGATCTTAAAGTTATGGTAACAGTACTTCAGAATAAAGCCCAAATATATGCTTCCAGATCTCTACCAGTTAACATTTCCATTGCATCCTGTGTTTGCTTGTACATGTACCTTACTAGTTTGTTTTGGTGAACTTCTTGAGATAAGCGGCTGCTCTGCACATTCGATTGCTGAAAATTAATGATCATACAAGGCCAAATAAGGATCATAAAGGCAGGAATTTTGTTCGAAAAAGAATAATTATACATGTATGATTATTAGGCACCCCAAGAGTAGAGGTAATACAAAACTCCATCTTCTAAAACGTAGTCATTTGCTTCCAAGATGGCTTTTCTAGCTTCTTTGCTGTCTGCAGGCAATTTTCTTTCTTCCAAATATTCTATGAAAATGTTCACGTTCACGTCCGCTTTTTGTGCAATTCTAATGCCAGCCTCGGAAACGGCTGCGACGCGTACTATGGAATCTATTGGGTCACACTGTTGTATCACTTCTTCGGTTTGAGTTTGAGACAATGTTCGTTTTTAACGGTATTTGCGGTCATTACGGTGGCCTGAGCATCTTCGTTCATTTCCGAATTTTTGGCTTTTGGATACTAGCGGCGCGATAGTGCATCCGTGTTCAAACGTTTTCTACTTTTTATGGACGATTTCAAGGTTATATCCCTGTAATTTAAGAGACCGGCGGCCTAATCTACCGCTACATTGTTTAAGGTGTCTTAAGTATGAATTAGCAACATGATCTGTGATCACAGTGAACTTACCATTTGCCAAATAAACATGATAGTGTTTAATATCTTCAACTATCGCAAGACAAATCAGTTGCTATCAACTGGAACGACCTAATGCGCTTTGACTGTGAGGGGAAGGGCAAAGCTTCATTGAGTTGTTAGGGCAATCCGGGCTTCTTCATTGACAAGAGAAGTGTAATCAATGATTCAACAGTTTATATTATACACATAACCTACTTCTCTTTTCATGTTCACAACCAATGACTTCCATATTTCAGGCCTGGCATTCTGAAAAATGCAGGAGGGCAAAAAATCGCTCTCCTCAATCAGCTTAGGAGAGCAATTAGCTTTACACGGCATTTTGAGTATCCAGTTGAACGAACTCATTTAAACTGAAACCAACAGACTACATCAGTGATTTTATTAACTTCACTAAGGTAAAGCGATGTCTCACTCAACAACTGAACACACACTTGACAAGGCCTGTGTGTGTACCCAGACCTGTTGTCCAAGAAAGTCATATGCCTACCACTATCACCTTCAACCCCCCAAGGGGTTGAACGATTCAACAGTTTATATTATACACATAACCTACTTCTCTTTTCATGTTCACAACCAATGACTTCCATATTTAAATTATCCCAAATAATAAAATACCAATAAAACCTTGATTTAGATTTACATTTATTCAAGCAATTAACACCTACAGAGAGGCAGATTGGGAAAACAAAACAATAACAATGACAGAATGAAACATTCAAAAGAAAAAGATGTTAAAAGTACACAAAAATAAACTATATATATCAACAAAAAGAACAATTGTTTTATTTTATGTTTGAGGGCTCAGCTCCCCTATGTTGAAAGAAGCGCCGAATCATGTTACAGATGGGATTATATAGCTGGGGGATATTGTTTCGAATTATCAGCTTAAATTTTCCTTTTATATTCATATAGTGAAAGTTTTCAGTCTCCTTATTTATTTCCTTTAGAAGATTTTTTCTCATTTTGTCATACGCGATACACTCCATAAAAAAGTGAAACTCGTCCTCAATCGCCCCCGAACCACAGACCTTACAAAGTCTCTCTTTAACCGAAATAGGAGGCTGTGAATGCCCCCTTTCTCAATTAATAAGCCGTGGTTACTGATTCGGAGTCTAGTGAAGACGTTTCTAACTTCCCGAAAAGTGGCATGTATCAGATGTATCCATGATGTAGTCGTCTTTAAATGTTCTGTATGTCCGTAATTTGCTTTTGCTTCCTTTTCTACCGTCGTCATCGTAAAAGCTTGCGAAGAAATTAGTTTCGTGTCTACTCCGAAACTCTTCCAGCACACTGTAAAAAATCACCGTAATTCTACGGTTAACTACTGTCAGATGACTGTCAAATACAACGGTCTCGAGGCCGTAAATTAATTTTAACAGTGTTACCGTAGAAAAACCCGCGAATTTGATCCAATGAGCGAATTTCTCCGTCACGCTGTCCAATTGCGTCGCACGGTGGTCAAAATGGTGAATTATGGGATCGGCCTTGCCATATGTCACTCTGGAAGTCTACATTTCCAAAAAGGACGCCCGCTGCTTTTGAAGACGAACAACAACGTATTACTATCAATTTGTAATTATGTTCATTGAAGTCTTGGACATGAAAATCAAATAACGTCAATTTTTTATGCGTATAATTGTTGAAAAGAAGACTGTTCGTACTACGTCACCGTTATTCGATGAATGTTATGACCACGGATCTCCGCTAAGGCCGGCATACCCAAGGATTTGTTTACCCTTTTTGGTAAAATGCGGTTGATGATCGCTGGAATTAAATTATGGTTTTCAGTTGATTAAAGGTCACATGGCTGGAACCCTGCCTCCGGTCATTTTAACCGTAATTATTTTGATGGTAATTTTTACGGGAAAATAAGGCAAATGATGGTTGACATTCTTTACGGTCATATGACCGGCAGCTAGTTTCCAGGCATATGACCGTACAAATAACGGCAGACCGTGAAAGAAAAAAATACGGGAATATACGGCAAATGTCAGTTAAATTTGTTTACGGTTTGCCATAATGCTTACGGTCATATGCCTGGAAACTAGCTGCCGGTCATATGACCGTAAAAAAATACGGTAATTTTTTACAGTGATGCATGTGTCTGTTTTGGTGTTTATGACTGATATTAACGTTATCGGTGTCTCGTTGTGTAAGATTCTGCATTTTTATTTCGAGGGATTTTAAGAATCCATTGCTATTCGCATCCGTGTATGCATTACTCAGTAAAGTTTGGGAAGCCACTGAGTTTAGTTTATATGAGTATTTGACTTGGCGTATAGTAGCGTCAATGGTCACTGTATATCTTCCTAATTCCGCCCGTACCGCATGATTAGATGAATTTTGCCCACTTCAAATACCAGTTTGCAAAATCTTACGTGTACATTTTCACAGGAAGAGTTTCTTTCAGCTTTATCAGTCACTTCCAAAGCCAATATTTCACTACCATAGAGTAAAATGGGTTTAATCAATTTGTCAAATAGTTTTAAATATATTTGTAATGGGGGGGGGGGGGGGGGGGGGGGACATTAAGACTTGAATGAGTTAATGAGAGAAAAGAGTGTCTTTATGGCTTTGAGGGTCAACTTATACTGAGCATAATGTAATTTGCCATTAGAAGATAAGTTGAAGCTCAAATAGTTGTAGTTATTTGCGTACTCTAGTTTAATCGAGCCCAAATGTAAATCTGGAGAGAACCTTTCCTGATCTGAAAATTATACATTTATTTTTCTTGCTGCTAATACTCAGATTATTTAACGAGGTATACTCTTCCAATTTTCTTAGACAGTTTTGGATGCCTACATGTCAGTACGAAAGTAAGACCAGGTCATCTGCGAACGCAGGTGGTTTAATTGGCAATTGTTTAATAGTATCGGACTACAACTTTCATCAAATCTTTTCTCAATGTCATCAATAAAGATTTTAAAGAGGGTCGGAGAAATGCTACAACTTTGTCTGACTCCGGTTGTCGATAGCTCTGGTGGGCCAAGTCCTTTATTTGTTTTGGTTATGTAATAACTCGACTGATACAGGGACGATTAGGTTTGAAACGTTGCTCCGTTGATTCCTATTTGATGTAATTGGTGGAAAAGTACAGAACGATCTACGATGTCGAATGCCTTCCTAAAATCTACAAAAGCAGCATACAATGGTTTTTTAGCTCAACTTTGACGTAGTCAAATTTGAGGTTATGTCCGTCTGCCCGTTTGTCCATCCGTCAACAATTCAATACGGCTCGGGCTAGAGGCCGTATTTATGAACCGATCTTTGCGAAACTTCTTGGGTATCTTTGTTATCACCGCGGGACGAGAACGAGTGTTTTTGGGTGCGGTCTGACATTTAGGATGACCGCCGGCAGCCATTTTGTACCGAAATGTGTGCAATCAGGTTTTTGTACAGAACTTCTGTATGAAAGTTCTGATTTGAATAAATTTTTTTATAAATGTTTAGTAAAATAGAATACATCACATATAATACAGTTTTTTTTCTCGTGCAGAAATTATGCAAATTAGATGAACTTTGATTTATTCACTGCTACTTATACACAGTAAGTACACATGTCAATACGGCTCGGGCTAGGGGCTGTATTTATGAACCGATCTTCACGAAACTTCTTGGGTACCTTTGTTATCACCTTGGGACGAGAACGAGTGTTTTGGGGTGCGGTCCGAAATTTCAAGACGGCTGCCGGAAGCCAAGTAGACAAACTTGGATTTATTCAGTGCTACTTATACACGATAAGTGCAGTTATGTACAGAGCTTTACAATTTTTTACATGTACCTTTGTTATCAGGTCCGTACCAAAATGTCTGTCACTGCTGTGTCGCATACTATACATGTACATGTCTTACACAAGTTGAGTTACAGTGTCATTGACACTTTCATTTAATTTCTTGTATTTGTGTATTTCAGTTTTCAAGATGAACATACTATCAATCGTACAAAACTTTTTCGGAATCCAAACTGATTATCATTAATTAATTTATTTTCTACTAGAAACGCGTTATTCCTGTTATTGATTATTTTGTTGAATAGTTTACCTAGAGTATTGCTTTGAGCTATAGCTCTATAATTATTTGGGTCGTGTCTGTCGCCTTTCTTATAAATAGTGGAAAGTATTGATTTACTCCAAGCAAGTGGATAATGGTGCGATTTCAGCACTTGATTAAATCAGTTTGCGAAGTTCGTTCGGGGTATTCTCAGGACCTGTGGATTTATTGTTTTTCAGCTTCCGAAGGGCACTTAGTATTTCGGTAGCTGTTATTTCATCATTATTCATTGGGATGCGTACTTCTAAATTATTATGTGACTGATACTTATTTTTATAAGAAACGGTTTTGCAGTATAGATTATTGAAAAAGTCTACTGTTAAATCGGGATCGAGCTCGTTTTCGGTGAATTCTTTCTTTCTGATACTATTTAATTACTCTCCAGTAAGCTTTAGGATCCGATGACTTTAATCTGTCTAATTGTTCACACATGTGCCTGAAAAATAATTTGGATTTATATTTCGTGACCCTTTTATATGCTTTTTTTGCGGTGGAGTAACTAATGACCAGGCTCTTATTTTGTGGGGTTTTTTTTCCTTATATCCCGGGCGATATCTTTCATTGTTCGTTTGAGATGTATGCATTCAGCGTCAAACCATTTACGTTTCGGTTTTTCCTTCCTTTGCCACATGGGATATATTTCGACGCAGCTGAATTGATATATCCTTTATACTGGTTTTCTCTTCAGCAGCTTCTTCGATACCTTTTCTGCAAAAGGGGTAATATTTTGTTCGAAATTGTCGAAGCTGATTGGCTGTGTTAGGGCTACTGAATGATATTAATGCCTTTTCCTTACTATCCTATGTCCACTCGAGTGCTGATTTACATACAGTATACTCATACTTTGTCGATTTTTCCGTGTAGTTCTGAGCGGATTAATTCAAGTGAAGGGATAGTTGGCAATGATCAGAGTATTCGTTTGGTGATTTAACACAAAATAGTAGGGCTGCACGGTATATCGATAAACCGATATATACCGGTATTCAAACCAATATCGATTGAATACCGGTGTAATTACAAAAATATCGGTTTATCGTCATTATTTATTTTCCCACAATTTAATTTTCAAGATGTCTTGAGATTTTTAACTGTAGCTCCGAATGAAGAATATTATCCCTTTACCCAAGGAATCGTCTACTTTTACCCACGTAATATACAAATTCAGCTGTTCAAAAAATTATTTTCAAAAATTTCAACAAATCTATATCATGTGACACCTCATTGGAACGAGCTCGTTGAGCTTGTTCCAATGAGGGATCACATGATATTGTTTTGTAATTTTTTTTTTTGGGGGGGGGGCGGGGGGTGGGGGATCTGATAAATTAATTTTTAAAATAATAAATTTTATTATCGTCTGCGTTGGGTAAATGTTTTTCGAACCGCATCATTAAGGCATGCTGATTCGGCCCGACCGTGATTCCTCAAGTCTCACTTATGGTACCTGTGTTCATATATTTGAGCATTTTTCGATATACCGGTATACGGCGGTATTTTTTTGAATACCAATGCCGGAATTCAGTTTTGAATATCGTGCAGCCCTAAAAAGTAGTCTACATCAGAAAAGTATTCGTCAGATATTATTATATAATTCACTACACTACACCCATTGTATCTTGTGATCGATCACTACACCCAACAATAAATCCCGAAAATGTTAACTACAACCAATTCGTTTCCCAAACTCGTATTCGTAGAGAAATAATGAAGCAGAAATTAATATACGTCTTTTCATCCTCCTATCCGCGCCTACCAAGTTATATGGAATTACATTTAATACTAAAACTCATTTCTTAAATTATAAATTATTCATTAACTATTATGTGCTAAGGGCTCTTGTATTATATGCATATATGTCGCGACATGGAGTGTCTAACCTCTGGCTACTGACTGAAGGTGCCACTAAGCCGTAATAAATAAATAAACAAACAAACTATCTAATCTAGTGCTATCACTTAAATATATTGCGACATGTAGTATCCAACCTCTAGCTATTGTATGTGTCACTAAACCGTAATAAACAAACAAAAAAGGGTTGCATGGACTTGTATATTTTCAAATGGCGTCATGGTTGTTTAATAATGGAAGTTCTCAAAATGGAAGTTGGGATTTTTAATTTGGGCTTGAAGTTATTTTTTAATGGACATTTTATGCAAAATGTTGTAAAAACAGGAAGAATTTAAACCAATAGAATGCATCTTACATATGAAGTTGTTAATGATGCTTGGTGGAGAGTTAATCTGAGTTATGCCTGGAATGTTCCACAATCAGAAGTAAAGAATCAGTGAACTAGTTTTCAAATTTGTTTGCAAATTTTCATTTTCATTTTTGCGATACAAGATAATCAACTGCAGCCTTATAGGCTGCAGTTGATTATCTTGTATCGCAAAATGCTATACATAATTGAACATTGTGTAGCTTTTGGCAAGTTTTGCATAGCAAAAAGCGACGCGACACTGCTTATTTTGAGCCCTGAAACAAACTATCTAATCTCATTCTATCACTGTATAATACTGTTACAATAATATTCTAAATACTCAGTGTTAATCCTCCGGCTTCCTCACAGTCCATATGATTCAGAATTATGTTGCCCAAATAGCAGCATTGACCGGAATTACATAAATACACTACATTATCTTGGTTTTATATTACATGGCTGTCCTGTCGTATTTCCTCTCTGCCTTTTTCAGAATGAATGATGAATAAATGAAACTTTTCAGCGCGCCGAAGCACACAGGAACGATGTGGGATTAAAATCCCTTGCGACCGGAATAACTTTATTTGCCGCAAGTTTATAGATTTATTTGCTTATGAATCCACGAGAGTCGGAAGCGAGAGTCAATAATCTTACTTAGTTTGAGTGTGCGCACTGGCAGCAGGGTAGTGGGTTGAGATTCACGAAAACCTGGAACTAGAAGATGATTGGGAATTTTGCATAACTCCAAGAATTCTGCCTTTTTCAGAGTAATATGAAGCGAATCTTTTCGGAATCTACTTTCTTTCTTTTGTTTGGCCGTGATAAGCATCTATAAACTTAATTTGGAGGGCGTGGTGAAGTTGCGGTAACCGGTTCTGGTCAGATCACCGAAGTTAAGCAGCGTCGAACCCGTTAGTCCATGGATGGGTGGCCGTCTGAGCGATCGATTCGGACTCCCGCGTTGTGTCCGTGGGCAAGGCACTTAACCCAGATTGTCCCTGTGGGGGCACGACGACGTCGTGTACTAAGGCGCACTGCACGTCGATGGTGCGCATGTCTTCAACTAATCTAACCCTGCCTGTGCTGCAGTACGGAGTTACGATGTTGGGGAGCTGGCACTGGTCGTCGTTGCTCGGTGGTTCTCTCCGGGTACGCCGGCTTCCTCCTCCTGTAAAACTGTCACCGACACGATATGACCTTGGCTGTTAAAGTGTCGTTAAACCTTAATAAATAAATAAGCTTAATTCGGTGCTAATTTTTAAAAGGCTAGTTAGGACTTGTCCCGCTTATGACATACAGCCGTTTTAACAAGCTTAATCTACGAAGAGTGTCCACGCAACGTCTGTCTGACAGGTCATTGAACAAACACAGCTTTCTAGATTGGAGCTCACAAATTAACTGATTATCTCATATCTCAATTAACTTGAATTAACCGGTAATATTAAAAAAAATTATTATTACGTGTTCGAATGTGATACCTAGCCTGGTCATACAAGCCTGGTGGGATGGAAATAAATATTTAAACGAGAATTACTGTACTTCTTAGCCTGTACGGTAAAAGTCTATCTCATGGAAAGTGCAGCGGTGCCAACTGATACCACAGTGCGCATGAAAGGGTGGGAGCAGAATGTGCACACTGAGATTTTTGATTACATCGCTCTTGGGCTGTTCGCTGGTTTGTCCAGAATTTAATTGAAGACGTGTGGGGGCGCGGTAGCTCAGTAGGTCGAGGTGTAGGCTGCAAGCCGAGAGGTCCTCCGTTCGAATTCCTCCTGCGGCAACTGCATTGTGTCCTTGGGCAAGACATTTCGCCCCCATTGCCAACGTGGGGGCACGGTGGCATTGTGTACTAAGGCGCACTGCACGTCGATTGTGCACCTGTCTTCAACCAATGCTAACCCTGCTTGTGTGGATTTGGTATATTGGGAAGGTGACAGTTGCTCAACGTTGCTTGGTGGTTCTCTCCGGGTACTCCAGCTTCCTCCACCCGTAAAACTGTTATGGTCATGATTAGCCATTGTGCAGAAATATGTGACCTTAAACACCAACAAAATCTGGAGGATATCGTCAGTACATAGTGGAACCCACGCTCTCCTGTTCAAACCAAGGGTGGGTTGTATGTGCGCCGTGCCTGACAGCTGACAGGTTCGAAACGTTTATCAATTACAGGCGTTTAAGTTCTTATTTGTATAGGGTTTTGTCCACCCATGTAAGCGTCCCCCCCCCCCCCGCCCCCAGTAGGCCATAGAGTTTGTCCTGTACTATGGATTTACCCTTGTGCGACCCTTGCGCCCCATCCTCTCTTTCTGTAAGTATTTTTTTACAAGCATCTATTGGACGGGGGGGGGGGGGGGGGCAGGCAAGTATTATCCGAAGTAGTCGATGTCCATGTATTATAGCGGATATATTTCGTAGCCTGTGCATAGGGCATTGGTTCCTGTTTGGTGTTTGGGTCTTCTGTTGTATGAGACGTTATAAATCGGCATATACATTTTGTATATATATATATATATTATGGACAGGACAGTCGTTGCTTATTCCATGTTCCTTATTCGGCATTCGCTATCAACCGATTTTGGCCAAAATAAACTGCATTGTGGGGCGGCACACATAGATTCATGAAGATTGCCACCAAAATTGGGGACCGGGCCTTCTACTAATTGGGGACCAGGGGAACCCAAAAGTGCTGAGTTGCTCAAAATCGCATTTATATCAACCGACTTTTGCCAAATAAATTGAATTTTGGCGTGGCACAAATAGATTCACAAAGATTGCCACTAAAATGGGGGTCCGGATGTTCCCCAAATTTGGGAAAAGGGGGACCCAAAAAGTGCTGAGTTGCTCAATATCGCATTTATCAACCGATTTTCGCCAAATAAACTGCATTATGGGGCGCCACAAATAGATTCGTGAAGATTGCCACCAAAAACTGGGGACCGGGCCTTCTCAAAATTTGGGACGGGGGGGGGGGGGGGACCAAAAGCGCTGAGTTGCTCAAAATCGCATTTATCAACGCCAAATAAACCGCATTGTCTGCAACCGATTTTCAGAAGGCTCAGTCTCCTTTTTAAATCTTGACTCCTTTCATATCTGAGACTGTTTAATAGACGTGGCTACAACCCCTCCTACGACAAAGTTTCGAACAACCAATCTACGAGTGTGATAAATAAATACTTTAAACACACCTGAACTTCAGGTCTGTAACATGTTTCTAAATAGTCATCCAAATATGACATAAGAATCTTCATTAATCAGTGGGTGACTCTCTGGGTATCTTTGTGCAGAAATGGCCGAGATGTCAATTAAGACAGTGTAAAATAAACCGCTCAACCTTAACTGTCCGACCCTGTATAATGGTGTGAGCGGTTAGAGTTGAACATTTGATCATGTAGAGAGTAATAACGCCAAAAGAGGCGTTAGTTAAAGTAAAAGTCATTGACAGGTTAGTAGTCAGTCTAAAAGTCGTTGCATTGAGAATAAAGTAGGGACGATCGTTCTGTCGGTTACCGCGCGCTCCACGGGGCTTCCACCCAGTCTCGACACCCAACAAAGCAAGGAGAATGTTGGGCGGGGATCGTTGAAAACATTCTGAAAATTTCAAGTAGCTGCATCCAGTGTTTTGGACACAGTTGGCTTTTCTCTGACACTACTATTTCTTCTATTTTAATATCAAATTAGCCAAATCACCGTCTTTTCGCCATTGAACCACCAGTGGATTTTGTTCAACTTTTATTTGTCAGTTTATCGTTTAAAGGCGGAGTCTGTAGCCATTGGCGACGGTCTTAAAGATGCAATATTGATTCAGTCCCACCTCTCCACCCTTAACAGTGGTTTATAAGTGTTAAGGGAGACTTTCCAAGCGATGTGGCGGGGGCAGTAAGTGCACATCCCCGCGCCGTTTCGCACCAGCATGAAAAAGACCAAATTCGCAAAATTACCTCCTTTCATCAAAAGCGCTGTATCTCTCGGGGAATTTCCATCAAATCTTCAGTCCTGGTGCAGGGATAGTTGTTGCATCTTTTGCAATGAAAGGCGACACGAATTACGTATTCTCTATCCTGTCCTATGGAAAAGAGAGACTGTGCATGCCCTTGGGGTTCCGACAGGCACTCGCGCGGTTTTTGAAGGTACAAATTGTATGGCCGAGTTCGTAAGGGTTCCTAGAATAAACGCTTAAACTTGGGCTGCTCCCAGTGCTCTGGCCACAGTCTTCCCTCAACAGACGGTGCTGTATTCCAAGTGCGAGATACGCAAATGTTGGAAAAGGGTGGAAGCCGCGGTAGTCGGTAGTATGTTAAAAGGCAACAGACACCTTCCACTCGATGTGGGGCGAACCATCGTTGGCCGCCCTGCAATTTCAAATGTATCTAGTAAATGTATTTTGGTGGTTATATCGCCTATGTCAATTAGGAATTCCACCAGGCATAGTGCTGCGTCCAAGCCACTGAACTGTAAACTGCCAAGGTTTATCAGAAGTTGGCCCTGACGGAAGTCGACCCCTCGCACCCAATCACCTAGCCATAAATGCACTTCCACTATACCAAATGAGCTAACGGCAACACCCCCAAAAGGTTGCAATTAATTCAGCCAGTATGCCAGTTCACATTTACAATCCGATCCGATCCGATCCGAATTCGATATTTGAGAGAATTGACAATTACTGAAATTTCGAAATTATTGTTAGTTGTGATCAAGGAAATTCAAGTTGTTTCATCTTCACAGATATTCTTTGAATTGAGATTCTGAGTTTAAAAGATGGAACCCTAGATTATTATGGTGGTTGTAGACGTACAGCTCCAGTTGTGTCCAAACATTCTTTAATACAACAAAAACACCAAATATGAAATGAATAAAGTCGCAGTTAAAATATAGGCTTGCTAGTTAAAACATATTTAAATAAATTTTATTGCAACTTTACTTATGGTTTTATTTTAACTTAAAAGCTGCAAATTAACTATAACTGTATTACTCTAAGATTTAGTCCACAGTACTTTATATGACGGTTTGTGAGTAAATCCACTTTTCAGTTCCATCTTGTGGCTTATGTGACCATTCCGACCTTCTTAGCTAAATTTCTGTTTCTTCCCCGGCACCATCATCACTAGCACTCTCTGCTTTAGCCATTGTGTCGGGTCAAGTGCTGTTTCTTTTTACGTTGTCAGTATCGCAGGATGTAATAATCCAATGTTTTTTCATCACATGGGGAATGAACAGTTGGAGACAAGCCTGAAAATAAGCAATCTATCACCTGCAGAATGAGGTCCCCAGAGGGTGAATTTATACCATACAGTGGGCCAATTTATCCACTGGGAAACTCTTTCTGTTTAGGCTTGAGACCTTGATTGAGATTTAGACTCACAGAGGGTAAATCTAGTGATGCCTCCCTGCTATGCAGGGTAGCATCACCAAATTCACCCTCTGGGGACCTCATTCTGCAGTTGACAGTGTACTTATTGTCTGGTTTGCCTGGAGAGTGTGGTGGTGGCTATCTCGGTATAATATATCTCAAATAACATCCAAAGTTCTCTGAAGTGGTGGAGCCAATTGAACTCTGCCCCGACGAATCCTGTCTCATGCGCCCATAAACTTGCTGTTTGGGAATCACTTTGTAGTGGTTCTCCCCAAGGGTTTCCGATAAGAGAGCATTGAATGGTGCAAGGTATGGGACCGCCCCTACCTTCATATCTGGCTTGATTCCATATACCGGAATATCACTGTTTAGTATTTCACTTACCAAATGAACTGCCACTTCTCATCTGTAAGCAAGTTTATGTTTGCCTTCAAAGCCGACGTTCCTGACAAGCACTCGTTCATCTTTCTCAAGCTTTGACCCTTAAATCGTGTTTCATTCTCTGGTCATATTGTCCCCTATTTCGCTGGGCACTTTTGGAAACTGGTTTCAGCAGCGTTTTATAGAGCGGTCGCTTAAGGCCACCTTTTAGCGAAAACTTTACTTGGTCGATGAGAGCATAAAAATTGGCATACACCTGCATACACATGCATTTGATCATTGATTGTAGACGAGGAGAAACCGCCTGCAATGTCAATTTTCAAAACGGCGCTCAAAATTCAATTGATAATTGACGAACGTTTAATTGAATGTATAGAAATGTTTTAGAATGTTACCGGAAGGCGAGAGGAAATACAAATAGGCTAATATTTATCTTCACAATAGTTAGCAGACTTGGAATCTCATTGCAAATGTTTATTGTTTCAATATGAACGGCAAAATGTATAATGGCGTCCATAATTAAAATTGTTTAGCAACAAGAACATGAAGAAAATCTTGTCCACCGTGGTATCGAATTCAGTATAGTGATTATAATTAGGGTATTATATATTTAAGGAATAGTGCATGGCTTGGACTTGACTACGCCCATATAGTGCCCAGTGAGGTGGTGTAGTTCCCGCCGCGAAGCGGAGGGAACTACACCACCTCACTGGGCACTATATGGGCGTAGTCAACGACAAGACATGCACTAATCCTTATATTATATCGAACACCCATCAAGAAAAACATCTGTCCGATTTGTTAATCTATTACCAAGGTAGCAGCCCTACCAACCAGCGTTATATAGAAAAAAATACCATGTAGTTTTCAAAAAACATTTTCTTCTTCCAAAACACGGCTTATGACCCCTCATTGGAAGGAGAATAACACACTCATTGCAATGAGGGAGTATAAGCTAATTTTGAATCGATCGGCAAGGGTAAACAAAACATTTCCCCCAAACGGAACTGTGTATTCTAGAATTGCGCAACTCGCGAATGAAAGCTAAAAATTTTTAAATTTGACAATGCAGTTTGATAATTTCCACACATTTGTCGCACATATACATTACCGAATGGGTCAGTACGGGATACAAAGCTCCGAAGATTCAAATGAATTCCATTATTTATTCGTTTACTGCCCAAAAATACAATTAAATAGCGAAATAATATGAGCAGCGAAACAAATGATTTTTCATATCCGGACGCGTTTTCTTGAAAGTTGTACCCAGGTGTGGATCATTCTCTTCGAAACGAGATATGGATCATCTTCTCAAGGAATAAAATGAACGCCTCGGAAAATGTGACTTCAACAATGGAAAAGCGATACATTTTTCAACATGATTTCTTTCCGGGCCGTTTTGTGGATGTTGTGCCTCTGTGAATCGATATTTAAATTTAGCCTGATTAGTTTTTATTCGCCCAGTATGAGAAAACTGATATAGTAGTGTGCTAAAAATAGAAAACGTATAGTGCCTGGTCAGTTCTGTGGATGCAAACTACACGAAATAGGGATGCAGCATTCGCCCAATCAGGAGCCTAAAAGGTCACGTGAGATATAATATAAGCTAATTTAACCCCTTGAGACTTTAATTATCCTCACGTTCAAACGTCACTGGGAATTCAGTTTCTTCGACGTTTTTCAAAATGTGACGTCAAACGTCGGAAAGTACAAATAACAAGGTATTTTTCACATTAGTGATTAACTGGCTGAAGGCTAGATTATTTTTGGTGGTCTGAATTTGTTATTCAAAACTTGTTTTATTACAAATTATTGGAGAGTGTCCACAGGCACTCTCCGATAATTTGTAATAAAACAAATTTATATAAACAAAATATTATTTGTGTTTGAATGAATGTGAAATATAAACAAGGAATGTGGGTTTCTTTCTCTCTTTCATTTGATGGCACTTCTCAAATGAAGTATTTTTTTTCACCTTAGTTTCAACATTTGAGATATTTCATGATTTATAAATTGCCACCAGACACGCAGCAGAATTTATGTCGGACAAATACAATAAGACCTCTCAATCATTCCATCACTGCTGTTCACTATATCCTTCCCAACTGCACAATGGGGGCGTTGTACACCTGACACAACGCAGACTAAGACTTCTGTTGCATACATCCCGAACTCTCAAGTTTAGAGAGGCAAATGCACACGACCAATGTTTCATTTACCAGCACTGCAGCATACATGTACAGACTGTTCCTCGCACCACATTCTATCTGCTTAAATTTGGAAACAATAGTCTCGGTGATAATGTTGATGAGCCTTCCCTGCCACTCAATGCTTAACCCTCTACCCAACGTAACGGCCAAAACCGGCCAGCGCTATTCTCAAAAATGGCCAATTAATTTTCATTATTTTTTCATTTTTTGTCTCAAAAACATAGGTTATGACCCCTCGTTGGAACGAGCTCGTCGAGCTCGTTCCAACGAGGGGTCATAACCTATGTTTTTGAGACAAAAAATGAAAAAAATAGGTATTCAAGAATATGTTTTGCAAGTGTCGTCTGCTTTTCATGTTAGGTAAAGGGTTAATCACGCTACAACAAACGATAAAAGTCGAGGTATCCAAATTTATTATACACTAAACGATAGATTATCGAAGAAATTGCGGAAAGATAGAAATCGTATCCTCCACTGTGAAGATACAGAAATTTTCACTTTCACGGTATCAATCAAAATAGCGGATTTCAAAGCATCACTTCAGGGTGAATACGAGTCAAATTATCACTGGAAATGATCAATTTGTTCTAAATACATATAATGAAAAGAAAATCTAGTGTTTTTGAGTGGATACCGATTATTTCCCGCAACAATTCAACACGTCACCTTGAATTGATGCATGCAACCTTCTAGTCCAAACATGGCCTGAAAGTCCGTAATATAAGTTTTTGGTTTGGTACGTCCTTTCAAAGGACATACCAAATCAAAAACTTATATTACGGACTTTCAGGCCATGTTTGGACTAGAAACCCACCAGCTGAATCAGATTGCAAGACGCTATTTGTTCCGAATATCAATCAAAATCACTTCTGCGTATCAATGATTCAATTCGCTGTTTACTTTCGTGCATCAATTCAAGGTTGAAACGAGTGGAATTATCAGATTCTTATAAAAAGCGTATAATAAAAAGAAAATCTAGTGTTTTTGAGTGGATACCGAAAATTATCTCACTTGTGACCGAGACAAATGGTTACTTTCGCTTGCGCACGTGCTCGCGAAAACGAAACATGTGTCTTGTTCACAAGTGAGATTATATTCGGTATCCACTCAAAAACACTAGTATCCTCTACATCTCTATGATATAGTGACCACGATAACACAAATAAGAAGGAGAACTTGTCTTCCAAGAAGTTTTTTAGAATATCACTAAATTATCCTCTGCTGATCTCGCCAGATACAAACTACTAATGAACAATGTAAGAAGTTCATGGCAAAAAATATGCGAACAACTGCTCGTGGTCTCAATACTACATATTCCTCTCCTGTGTACTCTTCTAGTCCCTGGGAGGTACTAATCTGCTCGCGGTGTGTCATGCCGCATGTCCCCCAAAGGAGGCCTCCATTCAGAAACAACAACAATGAAGTCTGACCATGGTCACTCAATAAGTCAAATGATCTACATGTATTTCCTTGCATTCCAATAGTGTGGAAATTAGGGATAACCAGTATCATTCCCACAAGTATGGGTCTTGACCGATTGAGGCCCCACGCAGACCTCTACTGCTCAACTCACCATAAACAAGAGCACAGCTGATTGCCAATTCATCGTGTGATCCACTGCGCGTGTGGAGAATAAGATTCCTCCTGTCCAAATTGGTGGTCATTCACAGTTCGATCCATAACCCCTTCAGGTTTCTTCACATTAGCCACAAGCACACTAAACACACTTGCGACATCGTGTCTACGTAAACTATGCCTGACCGGGCCATAGATATCAGTTACTAAATGACAGAGCAGTTTCCTTGGTCACAAATGCCTTCCCACGCTGAATCCTAGCCTATAGAAAATGCGCAAGATACCAAGTAGGCTGCCAATACAAGTGAAGCTAACTCAGGCATGGCTTATCAACAACTGGTCCATCGAGACATCGTCAGAGTCGATTAGGTTCTACCATGTCAATCCCATTGACCAGCACTTATACCGCCGTCTGGTCAAACCATACCCGAACCACAAGTTACCAATCTTATCCTCGCATTTTCGCTTGAGACTTGGAGGGATTCCCTTTGGATCTACGCCTTGGATGCTTTCGTGCACCCCAACTGACACCAGCTAATCCGCACGGGGTTATGCTTACAAACATATACGACACTGCATGATTTATTTGTACCCTACACGTGGAAGACATCATCAAAAGTTGGATTATGACACTCCAACAGAAACAATAACAAGACTTGGCCGGCGGCTGTACAATCATGGAATCACCTCCGGCGTACAAACAACTGGCTGATACGGCTGACAAATTACCAACCCTTCGTCGCATACAATTCGTAACCATGAAGATATTGCACGAGGTAAACTATTGAAATTTATACCTACATCCGTGAAATGTAAAAACTTCCTTGTTTATGAAGATATTACAATTACTTCGTAAGAGAAAGTAGTAGCATAGACCGTGGTTTTGACCCCGACCGGAAGTGTCATGTCGACCATTTTCTATTGTCCGTTAACAATACCTATTCTTCTCCTAGTGTATGTCCGTTATTTAGGATTTGTATGGGGCTTTGACACCATTGTTTAGAGCAATGACACATAGCGTCTTGGCAGCCCCAAACAAATTGCTCTGTTCATCTAAGCCCTGCTCAATATCACTACATCGGTTACATAGATAGACCAAGGTATTCGTCTTTCATCATAAAGGGCCATGGGATTTCATGATTGACTGGCCGTGGGCCAAAGCGTTACCGAGTTAAAATTCCGGAAATCAAATCGATTGCGGGGTTAGTGTCACATGGTATCTTGGGTAAGATTTATAATCTATCATCTCAAATCGCCGAATATTGCAAAAATATCAGCAACAATATCTTTTATATAAATAACAAACAGTAATGGCCTGGATATCGATCTTTGAGTTGTACATATAGAAATGTTTGTATGTTAGTTTACAGGGGTTTAGCGACACTTTCAATAGCCAGAGTCACATCTTGTCGGACAGTTTTATGGGTGGAGGAAGTTGGAGTACCCAGAGAGAACCACGGACCAGCATTCAGTAACTGTTAGACTTTTCTTTCTAACTAGCGGTTAAAGGCAAGAGCACCATCGACGTGCAGCACGACTTAGTACACAATGCCATGGTGCTCCCACATAGACAATCGGGATTACGTGTCCTGCCCAAGGACACGACGCACTTGTCTCTGGTCAGGATCGAAGAGTCGACCTTTCGGCTTAAAGTCCACTGTCCTAACCACGGATCCACCGTGCTCCCACCTAGAGGAACGAAAATGTGCAAATCACTCTGTTCACCTCCTCCCCACCCAGAAGTTGTGCCAGCATGGCTGTTGTGTGCTGCTCGTGGCTTGACTCTGCCCCAACCAACTCACAACAAGGGGTTTATAATCGCAGCAACAAACTCTAATCTACACCTAAGCCATCTACACGCTGTAAAAGAAATGAGTTCTCTGGAATCATTCTAGTCAGGTATTAAACGTACCTTTTCCATAAGGCATTTTGCAATTTTGTACAGCCATAGAGCATCATGTGTGGATTTAACCCTTTACCTAACATTTAAAGCAGACGACACTTGCAAAACAAAATTCTTGAATAACTATTTTTTTTCATTTTGTTGTCACAAAGACATAGGTTATGAATCCTCATTGGAACGAGCTCGATGAACTCGTTCCAAAGAGGGATCATAACCTATGTTTTTGAGACAAAAAATGAAAAAATAATGAAAATTAATAGGCGATTTTTGAGAATAGCGCTGGCCGGTTTTGGCCATTACATTGGGTGAAGGGTTAGGGCCTTAAAAGTTATTGTTATATTATTTATAACTCTCTCGTCCATATCGGATGGCTAAAATGCCCAGTTTTCCAGTGTTTCCAGAAACGCTAAAGAACGCCATTTTTCCCAAGACCTGGAATCCTAAATCTCCATTTTCCATTATTTTGCAGTTTCCAGAGTAGGTGGCGAATTTAGCGTTCAAACTCTGACAACATCGTATTTTAAACCGGTGGGCAGGAGGTGAGTTGGAGGTCGACTATTTGGTGATGATTCTTTTTTGTGTTTGTTTGCTTTAAAGTGAGTTGTGAAGGATGTCTGGTGATTTTATGCCAGAAACAATTACCCAGTTGGCTGCGGGTGTGGGATTGGGGATTTGGAAGGACTGTCATTTGTTGTGGCCCCTGTTATGGTGACAAACAAACGTGAATTGACGTATGATAACGAACATGCATATCAAATGTGATTCAATTCAGACTAGCTTTGAGAAGTCAGTATTGTAAAGTTCACAACTGACGGACGACGGACGGAAAGTGAGCAGTAAAGCTCCCCTTGAGCTACTGCTTGGTGAGCTAATAAATCTGAAACATTTATTTGCATTTACCCTTTCAACACTGGCGCGAGAAATGATATCGTCTTACTCTAATACACTATAAGTTACCTCGGTAAAATCCAAGGTACATGGAGATTTAATATCTGGATGTAGGTTTTAAGCCGTGAGAGTGCAAGTCAAATAATTTAATTAGAGGCGCCTAGGTATGAAATCTTCATATACCCTGGACGTTGCTCAAGATAACGATTTTATCCCACCTCCTACCACAGAAATAATGCCCGAGATGTATGCGAGTTTCAATAAATACGATAAACTATCCCAACTGCTGCCTCATCCGATAAAGTCCTGCATTGAGCGCCAAATCGGAAGCAATAGCGTCGTGATTTTTTCATCTATCGCGAATAACGCGTAAATGTGCCTATAGGCCTAGCGAGAAGACAAATAAGCCGATGAACTATTTTCTCATCCTTCAGTGAAAAAAATTGGGGAATGAACTTTTTTCTCCAAAACTCAGATTGACCCTCCATGAAACCAGTTTAATTCAACACATAGTGAAACCATTCCATGAACTAGATCAACAAATACACGAGACAAAAATAAATTGAGTCAATTTATGAAACTAGGCCACGTGTCTCGTAAAGTTTGTTACGTACGCGAATTTGAATCGGAGTAAATTCAGCATTCCAATGATTGTCGTATAATTCGTATTCCCATGGAATAAACTCTGTAGCATGTCATGCATGTTGAACTGCATGTGTATCACTTTCATATCTATAGGAGGATTTTGTTATTTAACCCTTTACCTAACATGAAAAGCAGACGACACTTGCAAAAATATTCTTGAATAACTATTTTTTTTCATTTTTTGTCTCAAAGACATAGGTTATGACTCCTCATTGGAACGAGCTCGACGAGCTCGTTCTAACGAGGGGTCATAACATATGTTTTTGAGGCAATAAATGAAAAAATAATGAAAATTAATAGGCGATTTTTGAGAATAACGCTGACCGATTTTGGCCATTACGTTGGGTAAAGGGTTAAAAACGATACTATCAAACTCCAAACCTGTGGTGGAGGCCGATGTCGAAGGTGATATTGTGACAGTTTGAGATTTTGCAGTCTCGGCTCTGATTTGAAGCACCGGGCGAATTGAGCTACGCTTGTGGAATTTAGAAGAGTTTGGTGAAAAAATTTAACGTTTAGAAACCTCAGAATAGTTATCACTTATAACAAGTTTTATGCCCTATTATGTTGACAATGCCTGTGGCAGTGTGAGTGGAAATCACGGAATGGCATTTTCACGTAATTTCCACACAAGCTATTTGTGAACGCTTACATTTCAAGTGTCGGTAAGTTTTGTATTAGTATTAATTATGCAATACGCATATTAGTTGGAGATAACTCAACAATTCTAATGGAATTAAGTTTCACCAGCTGAAGTGAGCTAGTCAGGTTCAAGTGGTATTCTTAGCACCCGGGTGTGACTCGTGTAACAAACGTGTAACAACAGCGCGAGCTCTCATTACCTGCCTGTTTTAGAATCGCCGGAGTTGTTGTTATTTCAGTGTTTCAGCCACTTTAGCCAATCAGAAGACGCGTTCAGTGCCGAATACACTCTAAAATCAGTTGAGTTAAAATATTAACCCAAATCAACTGGGATGAGTGAATATGAGCCCAAATGGGTTCACTAAACCCAGTAGATTTGGGTTGAGTTTTAACCTAACCTGTTGTAGAGTCTACTGGTAGGCCTATCGCTAAATGGGAAGGTCTATCTTGATTATTCATTACGATCTGAAAGAGCCACGGCTGAATGTGAATGTATTTAACAGAACAATGATTTTATGATAAAATATTTAATTATTTACCCCCAAAAGCTCACAAATTCCACTGTATGACCTCAGTTGTACTGATAGTCTCTGTGACAACCCACAAATCTCTCGTTATCCCTGTCGACCTCTTCCCGTCTCTCATTTGATCGCACGCCGCGAATGGCCAACAATGGGAATTACCTGTAGCTACGGGCCCCAAGGCGTTTGTACCACGTCTATTCACAACGTAGGGCCTGTGTAGTGTGGATCGACCTTAAAAGATTTAATTGCTCGGTTTTTTTTTTTTTTGTCTTTTATCGCTATGAAGTTTTGCTTGTGTTATTAATATGTTCACGTCTTTATATATTAATTTTTATATTTTTTATTTCATGTTGCTTTATTTTTTCTATTTAATTGCTTTTTATTCTGTTGTAATTAAATATGAAATAACACCTTGAGATTCAACACATTTTAATAAAGCAATCGCCCTAGCTTTTGATGTTTTCGTTGCGCAGATGACAGACATAATCTATTAACGTCAATCAACTTTGCCACAGTATATTAACTCGCCCCAATGATACCGAAAAGCACAATTAATTTGATACCTACAATAGTATACTAATATCTGATATATGAGCTACCGGGTGTACCGACGAAAAAGCTCCTGGAGACTTAGACTGCTGAGAATGTCGAGACCTGTTTTGACGGGTAACATTCCGCTTCAACCCTTTGCATTGTAAATGGGTGGGTCCGACAGTTTACGCACCGCTATTTAGTGATTCTCCCTTGGTACTACAGCTTCCTCCACCCGTAAAACTCTTCCACGTGATATTCAACTCTGGCGGTTGAAAATTGTCGAAAAACCCACGTGACGACCATAACTGGTCAACGCCATTTTCTAAAATAGCCTTTCAAATTTTATTTTCTAATTTTTACCTTTAAAAAATTGTTTATGGTACCCTCATTGCAACGTACTTGTTCAGCTCTTTGTAATCAGGGGTAATCAGCTATGTTAGTAGCATACGAGGGGTGGATCTTGCCTTTTAAGCCAGACACCGGTCAGGATCCCCAAGTGACGTCATATTGCGTTGCATTGTTGGTATCATTTGGTTTGTTATGGCATCTCACGTAAACGGCCATGTTGTTAGTCATTGTCAGGACGATGGGTGTTGTTATTGCGCATGCACAGCGTGTGTAGTGTGGATGATAGATACTTCCTTCGTATGTTTTGTTCACTGGGGGTGCCATCTTGGTTTCTATGGTGGCACGTGATTACTATGGAGACTAAAGGCTCAAGTGACCTAGTCATGTATTCTTTGGACATATTCAATTTTATGGGTGTTTGTGGGAGCGCAGTGGCTCAATGTCAGACTGTTAGACTTCTATGCTAGAGGTCCCGAGTTCAATCCCCGTCCGGGACGACCCGCGTTGTGTCCTTAGGCAAGGAACTTTATCCCCGTTGCCTACCTGGGGGCACGATGACGCCGTGTACTAAGGCGCACTGCACGTCGACGGTGCACATGTCTTCAATGGTTGTAACAGAGTTAGAATATTGAAGAGCTGACAGTTGCTCGTCGGTGCTCGGTGGTTCTCTCCGGGTACTCCGGCTTTCTCCTCCAGTAAAACTGCCACAGTCACGATTAGCCACTGTGCATAAGTATGTGACCTTAAACATCGATAAATAAATAAATATGAGTGTTTGTATATCTATTTACCGGAAACAACACGGCAACTCCCAAATATTTCCCAAATGAACTTTTCGTTGGTCGCAATCTTTGGTGGTACTCGGTTAGTAAGGATCGCAGGTAGTTTTTTTTTAAACGAAACGTCTCTAAAACGTACGTTCGATTGAATGAGAGTACTTTGCAAGAGTTGCCGAGTAGAAGAATCCTCGGTTTCTACTTAAAATTACCGGAAATTACGTAAAAGCTACCCAAAATTGCCGAAAAGGTCTCATAACCATCCTATGTATGTTAAAATCCCCCTTTCTACTAACCCTTTGCATCTGTTGGCCATTCTTAACCGATCCCGGATTCTATTCCTGGCTACTCTCGGCCCATTTCCTCTCTTTTCCTAGCTATTATTCGAGTCCTCTGTGCATTGGCGGCTCGTAGAAGACCCCATTCCCTTCATAGCTCCTATGAATGATTCCAGATGACAATCTAGCAGTGACTGGAACAGACTGAGCTCTTACGACTCTAATCTTATCGAGCAAATGACCTGTCGAGCATTGTTTGAAAGAGTGACGCCTAGTACGACTCTTTCCAACAATCGCCCGAACGAGTGATTCCTCATGTGGTCCTTCGACTCAGCTGGGTATTTAAGGATACCTTTGACATGGTATACTATTGGCTGATATATTACGCATAATAGTTATCTAAGAACGACTATCGGAGGATACTTATGGCTCCTAGCTCCTATTCTGCTCATAGCTCTTAGACCATCACGTGGCGTCTAGCTTCTAGATCGAGTCATGGCTTCAGCTAATAGGCCACATACGATTCCAAGATCAAGAGACTTCCCTTCTAGACCACCTCATTGCCTTCAGGTCTCCTACTTTCAAAACCTTGTCGAGGCCTTCATGGATCCTAGCTCCTACATGGTTCCTTGACCACCCACGGCTCTCATAGCTTATGTTGATGAGTCCAAGAGTAAGTCGAGCTGTGACTGGAACCAGGGCTGTGGCAATATGTTTCCCTAACGATACGATATGTGTCACAATTCAGTGCGCACGATACCATATGTATCAATATGCACGTGATCTCTCTTGACATGAAACTACATATGTCAGCTCCTTTGAGAAGAGCGTGTATTCATTCTTAGACATTTTTTGAAACTCCGTCATCTGATTAATTGTTGGAAAGGGCACTCTGGGCCTTTCCGGCAATTAATCAGATGGTAGGTTTGATCTGCACATACCAGAACGTACAGACAATCATCATAAAATAGGCGACAATGGTCACTTTCGGCAGCGTAAGTGTTAAACAATAGGTAACTCCTCAATGTGATAACCCATGGCATTAAAATCAAGGTTTTGATTTTATGACCCATTTTCATGAGCCTTTTTCCTCTCAGAAAATATTTAATTCCTTATATCTTGTTTGACATAGCTCAATGAGCTCTGTCAAACAATATATAATAGATTAATCAAATAAATATTTGGTACAACAGACGGAATTTGCCAAATTTTGGTTTACTGAATAAACCCTTTAATGGCATATTTATCAATGTTGGTATGCAAAAACTTTCTCTGAACTATTTTTCAAAATCCAAGTTGTTTTGCATGATATTATTTTTATTTATTGTATCGCGACACACAGTGAACAACGATACGTAATGAATCGTGAGTAATGTATCGTGGTTCAAGCGTATCACGATTAATTGTTGCAACCCTAACTGGAACAGCCTATGCTCTAATGCCTCTAACGACACCGACCTCTTCAGGAGTGACTTGTCGCACGACTCTTTGACTCAATACGGGTATCCGCGGATACCTGTGACATGGTGTTGTACTATTGAAGGATATATTTCGGAGGATAGTTATCTGAGGGCAACAGGTGGCATATCTAGGGACCGACCTCGTAAGTAGCCGATGTGAATTTGACTCCTAAAATTCTGATTTGGCTCCTGAATCGTAAATATAGGCTTCAAAGTTGGCTTGCAGCTGTAAGACATCCATTTCCTCCAATGGTCACTCAGGTAGCCAAGACTTGACTGGGAACTATTGTGAAAATAAAGTGTCATTGTGGTGATATAAAAATATTTTTTCAATCATTTGAGAAACAACTTTAATTATGCCCAAAAAAGAATGTAATTAAATGCAAAAGTAACTAGAGTTAACTAGAGTTAAATGGTGGCCCTGAGATTTGGGCCTTATGCTAGTGTGATGGTGTTGAAACTTTAAATAAGGATTCATGTTCTGTAAATGTTCTTCATATTTTCTTTGAAGTAAAATTATATCATCTGTGTGGATTTGCCTTGTTACAGTTTATGGGAGAGTGCCTAAAAATTGTAACAAGGCGAAGCACATGGACAAATTTTGACAATCGACAAGGAGGTAGCACTCCATTGGTGTAAATCTGGCTTCTAGATTTCAAAAGTAGGCCCCAAGTCTGGCTCCTATTTTTAAATGCGCAGGTCGGTCGATGGGTATATCCCACAATTGATTCCTACTTCCGTGTACTTCACGCTACACCCGGGTACTTCAGTTGTGAAAGGTATAAAAAGGGATGGTCTGAATTTTAAATCATCTCTCTTCAGACCAGTAATAGATCAGCATCACACCTGCGATGAGTGCCAAAAAATATTCAGTCTCATGAGATGTCTTCTGCTTCACAAACCAACTATCCACGAACACAAAGGAACATTGAATTATGTGCAAAGATGTCTAACGCGAGAGACCTTACATGAGAAGACATGAGAAGTACCATTGTATTCAGAGTATCTCTAAAACGAAACAGTTCATCTCTCTTCAGACCAGTAATAGATCAGCATCACACCTGCGATGAGTGCCAAAAAATATTCAGTCTCATGAGATGTCTTCTGCTTCACAAACAAACTATCCACGAACACAAAGGAACATTATCTCTAAAACGAAACAGTTCTCTCGCACATTGCACCGGGTTTTTTTTCTGATCTATCCAATGCTCATGGGCACGAGAATTCTTATTGTCAATGGAGAACCCACAGAAAGAAACGCTTCTTTTGCAGATAATGTACAAAGGTGTTTTTTCTGATCATTCGCTGCTCGTAGAGGTGGGGATCATGCCTGTCTGTGGACTGTCATCAACTCGCTGAGAAAAACTGATTTCAGCCTGAGTGAGCCATGAAGACCATCCACAGAAAGATGGCAACTTCGAAGACCTGTGGCCGATATTGGAGAGAAATGAAGAAACGTTAAAATATTTACGGGATGCCGACAGACATGGATGAGATAGAAGTTGTTACAAAAGTAGTATGCGAAGATTTGATTACCAGCTTGGGATGACTTTCTAGCAACATCATTGAAAAGAGAACACTTCCAAATGCATCAGAGCGAGCGAGGTAACCTTCAACAAAATGACACGGTATTAAAGTTGCCGACATAAATAAAACAAGGAATTCAAATAAAACTGAAAATAAATGATAAAAAGTCAGAAAGGGACACCCCTAGAAATATATGTGGATTAGTAAACACCGACGACCGGGCCCACATTTCAGACTTTGAACCTTCTAACTGGGCTCGCGGAAACAAACTGGGTGACCTCGTTCGTAAAGGTCACAGAATCGGCCTCCCCGATCGGTTTATCAAAGAAAAAGTGAATGGTGGGAGAGACCCTGGTTGGGCGTTTTATCAAGTTTTCGTGTGTTGTATATGGCTATTACGAATGGGCTCATCCCATTTGTCATGAGCGAGTCCGGTCAAAAGGTTTAACCCTTTACCTGACACGAAAAGCAGACGACACTTGCCAAAAAAATTCTTGAATAACTATTTTTTTTTCCATTTTTTGTCCCCAAAACATAGGTTATGACCCCTCAGTGGAACGACCTTGTTCCAATAAGGGGGTCATGACCTATGTTTTTGAGAGAAAAAAAAAATAAAAAATAATGAAAACGAATTGGCGATTTTTGAGAATAGCGCTGGCCGGTTTGGCCGTTACGTTGGGTAAAGTGTTAATGTCTTGCGTGTATGACCGATCACCGGTCTTTCCTACCACCGCCCCTACCCCCACACACTGACAGAGACAACGGAAACTGAATCCGGTTTGTGACCTTTGGTCATTTACGAAATTTACGCTGTGTATTCATATAGATACAATAGAAAGCATGGAACCGGTTTGTTATTGTGGCAAAATGACGGTGTGTGCGTTTTTGTAATATTAAATGTATTATGTATAAGTCAGCGATTAATTAGGGGATAACTATGTTGTATTTGATTGTTTGGGGCCGTAAACGATGGTTTTACTGCCGCAAATTGAGTTTTGCCGGCGACGCGTTAGCGGAGCCGGTAAAACGGATATATCATGTCTGGTGGAATTGGGCTACTGGGTGATGACATAATTGTTGCAGAACGAATAGTTCACCTCTCTCAGACTCCGTAGTGAACGCGTTCTGCAGTTGTACATGTTGGTGCCACGAACGCAGATGACAAATTAGAAAATAAAAGGACCGCTTGCACTTTAAGTCGATGTTATAACATCGCTAGCGGATCGGTCAGAAATTTTTGGCCTTGGACAATTAAAATTTTTATTGCCAGTTGTCCGAATTTTGGTTTTCTATTTCGCACATAGCGTCCATAAATTCTTCATCGTACGAAAAATTGCTATTTATAAATTGTCAGAATATCACTGACTGCTTCCACACGGTTGTCGTTAAGCCTGTCGGAATCAGTTTTTTCAACTCTCATTTCATTACTCAGCTGTCTCTGCCAAATCTCTTCCACATTAATTATTAAACTTTCCAACTTCATCCATATTAATTACACTTAATTACAAGAAAGATAGAAAACATTTTTATTTTACAGAAAGTCATCGCGTTCACAGCGTTTGTTTACCTTGGATATGGTAGTCAAGGACTCTAAATGGAACGAAAATAGAACGCCCACGAACACATCTTGACTTTCCTGAAATAGTTTTTGAATACACAAAATTTGGGACAGGTAACGCCGATTTTACTGTCGCAAATTTTATTGATTAACCAATCAAATTTCGAGATGTATAGTAATTGTATTTGAATATTAATTATAGGTATTTTTCAGTGAAAATGTTTGTGTCATATTTGGTAATTATTGAAAGGAATTTTGTCGGGTGGATTTATTGGGGGAGATTTTTGCCGGGGTGGATTTTGTTGTGGATCGGTAATCCTCTGCAACGTGCATCAAAATTATGGGCTATTGACTTGGCCTGGCTTCATACCTAAGTACCTATGTTGCGATCAGAATATAGCCATAGATACTGAGAGCAGCATTAAATAACAATAAATAAATAACATGGCCTAATTTTCAAAGTTTGTTTTGATCACAGCCAAAATTTTGTTCAAAGAAACTGAACCGAAGAGTTTACATAAACTGTGATACTCGACGTAAAGCTTTCACCAGTAACAATACACTTTTGAAAAATGATTGGTTTAATGCCCCAGTGATCTTTTTATTACGACACCGTGGCTGTTTTGACAGACAGTCTACACGTTTCTTTCACTATCGAACAATACCTACAAAGTGATTTGGTTCTCAGAACACGTACTGCCACTTTAACCCTTTAGATGAGAACAAGGCCAGGGAGAGGAAATTCGTGCTTCAGATTTAATTCTGTGACGGGCCCCATTTCAAAAGTACCGGGATATTGATGCAAATACCAAAGCCATCTGCTGCGAGTGCCGAAGGCATGATCGATTATAGGGTGCTTTGAGGAGGGTTCTTCCCCTAAGAAAATTTTGAAATCAGTTATTAAATGGGGATTTCTGACGGCTTTGGAGATAAAAAAAATCACGTTATTTTTTGGCCGTCAAAATGACGTTTTTAGCAGCATGTTTCCAATTTCCAGGTTCATCTAGTGAGTATCCAATGACCTAGAGTTATAGCTTTTGACTGCACAATTCTTGAAGTGATAACCTTATTACGTCAAGTTGACTCAATAGAGTTATTACTTCAAGAATCATACAGTCCAAAATAACAACAGATGGTGAAGTGTAGAGCTTTATTTACGACGCAGCCCCCCCCCCCCAATCTCTTAACTGTTGACACAGGAGTCAGAACCTCGGAGTACTCGTCCAAACATGGCCTGAAAGCCCGTATTTTAATTTTGTGGTTTGGTACGTTCTTCGAAAGGACGTACCAAACCAAAAAATTAAAATACACTCTTTCAGTCATATTTGGATTGAGCGGGAGGGAGGGAGGGAGGCAATAACCCAAGAAGTCTGGACGTTTCGGCTAAATCCGGGCTCCCAATGTTCCGGGCCACGGGGTTACTACCCTGCCCCACCCTCTCCCCGGCTCTGGGTGAGAAAAGCAGACGGATGCATGTGAAAAAAAATTGACTGAAATGTTTATTTTTTGGACGAGCTCAGCGAGCTTGCTCCAATTTGGGGTTATTAACTGTTTTTGTGACAAAAACAAAACAATACTTTGGCGATGTTTGTGAATAGCGCTTGCCGTTAGATTATAGGTAAAGGCTTAGTCTGTGGGGGGAGTGTTACGACCAGTGAAAGGCGCAGACGACACTCGAAGGCTGCCGTCAGAACCTAAATACGATGTATATCTAATAATTTTCGCGAAAATTGGGAAACTAAATCAAAAGTTTACAAACATGAGCGACAAACAAAAATTCATATGTATAATGAGTAGCAAAACCCAGTTTGGGAAAGACTCTTGTCATCCTTCTTTTTCAAAATTTTTCGTCTCTATTTTTTAGGCTTTACCAAACCCATTTTCGGAAAGACTTGTTATTCTTCTTTTTCAAAATTTTTCTTCTCTATTTTTTTTTTTTTTTTTTTTCTCCCTGAATTTTGTCTGTTGAACTGCTCAAAAACAAGATGTACGATTTTGACCAAATTTGGCACACTTATGTAATGTCATAAAATCTAGTGAAATGCGGCAACCGTGGTACGCGACACATCGTCTTGAGATAATCTACCCACATACCAAATATCAAAACCCTATCTATTAAGGGAAAAAAGTTACAGCCCGGACACGAACTTGTCAGAAAAGAACCCCGAATTCGGAATAATTTGAACATGAGGTCAAACTTCAAGGTCAAAGCATGGTAACCTTGGTACGCGACACGTCGTCTTGAGATAATCTATCCACATACCAAATATCAAAACCCTATCTATTAAGGGAAAAAAGTTACAGCCCGGACACGAACTTGTCAGAAAAGAACCCCGAATTCGGAATAATTTGACCTTGAGGTCAAAGTTCAAGGTCAAAGCATGGCAACCGTGGTACGCGACACATCGTCTTGGGATAATATACCCACATGTCAAATATCAAAACCATATCTATTAAGCGAGAAAGATTACGGACGCACGGACGGACGCACGGACGCACGGACAGAGCGATCACTATAGGACGTCCGCCTCTCGGCGGGGCCCTAATGAAATACATGTAATATGAGTTACTGTCACACAAAAATTAGTTGTTTATTTGATATGGTTTAAACCATCTAGAGAGGTAGTATACACAGTGATGGGGACAGTTCAAGTCAAAATGAGTTGATTAAAGGGATGTTGAACAGCTTGTTAATATTTCTTGCATTACATTACTACTTTGCTATTTATGGATTTCACGGAGGGTTTCCCTGACGGTATTTATTTATCGGTGTTTACGGTCACATACTTATCCACAATGGCTAATCGTGACTGTGACAGTTTTACGGGTGGGGGAAGTCTGAGGACCCAGAGAGAACCACCGAGCACCGACGAGCAACTGTCAACTCAACAGTCTAATTATGTTCAAGCTCCGCGGAAGCAGGGTACCAGCGGTTGAAGACATGTGCACCATTGACATGCAGTACGCCTTAGTACATGGCATCATCGTGCCCCCATGTTGGCAACCGGGATAAAGTGCCTTGCCCAAGGACATTACGTGGGTCGTCCCAGATAGGGATCAAACTCGGGACCTCTATCATAGAAGTCATACAGTCTACCACTGAGAAAATGTGCTTTCTTTCCTGGCGGTATTCATATTTGTACGGCCAAACTGGTGTTGGATAACACGGAACACCAAAACATATAATACAAAATTTGTTCCCCATTGATTTTTGAAAGCAGTTATGAAAAGCTCAAAGAGCTCTTTCCTTTTTGTTTTTGAACAAGTGAGTATTCACTCAAAGTCATTTTTTGCAGACAGTGCTATTTTAAGTGGCCAAAGCACATGTTTCATTAAGTCCCAGAACATAACTAAAGCCGGATATATTGATTAAACATCTCCATCCCTACATATAGGAAAGCAAAGTGTCTCAAATTAACCCATTCCAACATGATAGTAGAGAGCAACCAAAGTTGGATAATTTGGGTATTTCCAAATGGTGCACTCATTCTCACTCTCATTGTGCTTGAGGGTTAAATCTGAGATTGAAAAGGTATACCAATCTTACTCAGGGAAGGTGAGTACAGAAAAGTACGAAATTAATCGGAAAATGAATTTTGTCTGACGGTACTAATATTTGTACGAGCAAAACTGGTACTGGAATTATTTATTTATTTATTTATTTATTTATTTATTTATTTATTTATTTATTTATTTATTTATTTATTTAACGACACATTAACAGCCAAGGTCATATTCTGTCGGTGACAGTTGTATGGGTGGAGGAAGCCGGAGTACCCAGAGAGAACCACCGAGCAATGACGAGCAGCTGCCAGCTCCCCAACACAGTGCCTCCGCACTGTAGCACAGGCAGGGTTAGATTGATTGAAGACATGCGCACCATCGACGTGCAGTATGCCTTAGTACACGGCGTCATAATGCCCCCATGCGGACAGTCGGGGTGAAGTGATCGGGACATAAATTGACATAATTGGAATATATCCGACAGATACAATGTCGGATATATTCCAATTATGTCCCGATCATGCAAGGCAGCAACTTGAAATTCTCAGAATGTTTCCTACTGTCCCTGCCCGACAGTTTAGTATCTTTGTCAAGTGCCGAGACCGCGTGGAAATGCCGTGAATCAGGTGGAAACCGAGGGCACGATTCGTCCCTACATTATTCTCAACTCAACGACTTTTCCATTCATTATTTACCTGTCACCGGCTGAGTTAGGTATTATATTTGTCTATTTGAAGAAATTTTCAACCTTAACTATGTGCGGCTTCATGTAGCACCACTGAAAGGCCACTGCACGGTTCCCAATATATTCAGGGATTGATTTTACGTAAATAACAATTATTCCGACTATATCCAGATGTGAACTCCTAAATATGCCAAGGGTTAAACTTTTGATAATGACGTATAAAACAAGTTGTCATGCTATGCTTGCTGCATGCAGGCATAGAAAACATTCAGCGCTCAATGAATTAGGAATGGAGTAAATTGTCACTTAAACCTACAAAATTCTGAAAAAATGAGTTTTTTTCGACGGCATCTACCATTATGCATCTCAGACAGGGATTGCGTTAAACTTTACAGCAACCTTATAACAGAAAATATTCTTGGAATTGAACTGTGAATTCGAATTTCGAAAGCATTTTCGGATATTCTAGTCCAAACTACCACTGCACGCTTATCAATATTCAGTGATTTTATGAAAATTAAAATTATTCCGACCATACCCATATGGGCAGTCTCGAATATGCCAACGGTTAAGCTTTTAATAATGACATATAAAACAAAAGTTGTACTACTATGACTGCTGCATACAGCCATAGAAAACGTTCAGCGCTCAATCAATTAGGAATGGAGTAAATCGTCACGTAAACTTACCAAATTCTGAAAACGAGAGTTTTTTTGCACTGCACCTATTTTTATGCAAGCAGAACGAGCATAGGGTTAAACTTTACAACCAAACTTACAACAGCAAATATGCTCGGTAGGCAATTGTAAATACGAACATGTAAATCATTTTTCGATATTCCTTTCGAAAATGGAAGAAAAGTGAGCCCCAAATTAGCCAATTTTATGAAGAATTTTAGGGCACTCAAATTCAAGGCCCGAAAACTGGGTGAAGGTTAATACTTTGAATAAAATATATAACAGCAAAATTGTTCTTGGTTGAAGGCCCAATCCTCTCATGGAAAAGGTTTTGAGACAATATGGCTGCAGTGCTGAGAAAGTGCATGTACACGTTGGCGAAAATAACAATTATTCTGACAGTACCCTTATGGGAAGTCTCCAATCTGCCAAGAGTTAAACTTTTAATAATAATATATAGAACAAAATTTGTTATACTCTGACTGCTGCAAGTAGCTATAGAAAACATTCAGAGCTCAAGCAATTAAAAATGGAGTAAATCGCCACCTAAATTTACCAAATTCTGAAAAAATAGGAATTTGTTTGTACGGTGCCTACTTTTATGCAACCAGAATGTGATAGGGTTAAACTTTACAACCAAAGTAACAACAGCAAATATGCTCGATAGTCAATTGTGAATACGTACATGAAAAGTGTTTGAAATTAACCCTTTCCAAAATGATAGAAAAGGCAACCAAAAATGGCTAATTTTGGCATTTTCAAACGGTACTTTTATTCTCGGCCTCATTGTGCTAGAGGGTTAAATCTGAGTTTAAGAAGAAAACAGTGACTTTCTTCCACAATCATTGTTGCATCTAGCTATACCACAATAATTATTACAACTACCTTGTAATTAGAAAAAAATGCTCTTAAAGTTGGCGAAAATAAAAAATATTCCGACTGTACCCTTATGGGAAGTCTCAAATCTGCCAAGGGTTAAACTTTTAATAATAACATACAGAACAAAATTTGTCATACTTTGACTGCTGCAAGCAGCTATAGAAAACATTCAGAGCTCAAGCAATTAAAAATGGAGCAAATCGTCACCTAAACTTACCAAATTTTGTAAAAATTTGAGTTTTTTTTGGACGGTACATACTTTTATGCAACCTTAATGGGATAGAGTTAAACTTTACAACTAAACTTACAACAGCAAATATGCTCGGTAGTCAATTGTGAATACGTACACGAAAAGTGTTTGAAATGAACCCCTTTCCAAAATGATGGAAAAAGCAACCAAAGTTGGCTAATTTTGGCATTTTCAAACGGTACTCTTATTCTCACCCTCATTGTGCTTGGGGATTAAATCTGAGATTAAAAAGTAAACAGTAACTTTCTTCCGCAATTATTGTTGCATCTGTCCAAACCAAAATAATTGTTACAACAACCTTGTTATTTGAGAAATTTGCCCTTGAAGTTTGTCAATTTTGAAGAAAAATTCTATATTCATGTCATTTTTGGGCAATGGGGGTTAAAGTTGAAAGATCTGAGTGGTGATTGTGGTGTATCATATTATGCTCTAAATGTGTGGAAAATTTGAGCTAAATAACTGTAAACAATTTTGAGACATTTGAAAAATGGTGAAATTTTGAAGGTTTTGGCAGAATATTTTGAAAACACGCGTTTTCACAGATATGACGATACCGCATTTCACTAGATTTTATGACATTACATAAGTGTGCCAAATTTGGTCAAAATCGTACAGCTTGTTTTCGAGCAGTTCAACAGACAAAATTCAGAGAGGAAAAAAAAAATAAAAAAAAAAATAGAGAAGAAAAATTTTGAAAAAGAAGAATAACAATAGTAGTCTTTCCCAAATTGGGTTTGGGAAAGTCTAAAAAAAAAAATAAATAAAAATAAAAAAAGAAACAACTAAACTTACAACAGCAAATATGCTCGGTAGTCAATTGTGAATACGTACACGAAAAGTGTTTGGAATGAACCCCTTTCCAAAATGATGGAAAAAGCAACCAAAGTTGGCTAATTTTGGCATTTTCAAACGGTACTCTTATTCTCACCCTCATTGTGCTTGGGGATTAAATCTGAGATTAAAAAGTAAACAGTAACTTTCTTCCGCAATCATTGTTGCATCTGTCCAAACCAAAATAATTGTTACAACAACCTTGTTATTAGAGAAATTTGCCCTTGAATTTTGTCAATTTTGAAGAAAAATTCTATACTCATGTCATTTTTGGCCAGTGGGGGTTAAAGTTGAAAGATCTGAGTGGTGATTGTGGTGTATCATATTATGCTCTAAATGTGTGGAAAATTTGAGCTAAATAACTGTAAACAATTTTGAGACATTTGAAAAATGGTGAAATTTTGAAGGTTTTGGCAGAATATTTTGAAAACACGCGTTTTCACAGATATGACGATACCGTATTTCACTAGATTTTATGACATTACATAAGTGTGCCAAATTTGGTCAAAATCGTACAGCTTGTTTTCGAGCAGTTCAACAGACAAAATTCAGGGAGGAAAAAAAATTTTTTTTAAAAATAGAGAAGAAAAATTTTGAAAAAGAAGAATAACAATAGTAGTCTTTCCCAAATTGGGTTTGGGAAAGTCTAAAAAAAAAAAAAAAAGAAAAAGAAAAAAAGAAAAATAAAAAAAAAAGAAAAACTGGAGAATTGTAATTTGTTGGACAAATTACGGGCTTTCCCAACTTTTTAATCTGAAAAGGCAAACTGCATTGTACACAAAACTATCGATCAGTTTTGAAAACAGAAAATTTAGAGGAAATCAAAGTTTTTGTGATGCTACTAGTTTTTATGCAGCCAAAACAGATATTTGAGATACAGCAGGACACCAAAACATTTAACACAAAATTTGCTCTTCAAAAATTACAGAATATTTTCATAGAAAGCAAAACAAGCGATGTCCTTTCTGCTTTGGAAAAAATTAGTACATATGAATTATGGGCGTACGGGCCGGGGTTTCATGAAGGACTGTGCCCCAACCCACCCCTGAGTCAGGAAGGAGCCGATTTTTCAGCCAATATGCCAGAAAATTTCGGACAATTTAGTTGCCAGAAATGACCACTAAACATTTTGGTTTTCCACACAAAATGTTGTTTTCCTATCTCATCACTTAGAAGAAGCAAGTAAACTGACCATTATACTGTACAAGTTGATTCAGTGGAACCGTATCCACGTTAATAGTGCACACCCACGCAGTGGCGTGTGCGCACATAGGTAATGGGTACG
This sequence comes from Pictodentalium vernedei, assembly GCA_031216915.1. NCBI lineage: Eukaryota > Metazoa > Mollusca > Scaphopoda > Dentaliida > Dentaliidae > Pictodentalium > Pictodentalium vernedei. The sequence goes on from CM062297.1 coordinate 379,693,397, forward strand.
TGTCCATGATTTTATAATTTTTCTATATATCATGCAACAGAGTTTGGGGTGCCATCTGGCGGCGTGGCTCTCCCACTGGCAAAAAATCCAGAATCATTGTAACGGATACTTAATTGTTTTGGGCCTTTCAAAGGACATTATGTAAAATAAATTGTTGAAGAATGCTGGAAACTATGATAAATAATCAAGTAATGAAGTGACTTTCGAAGTTAGGTAGTTATTGGCGAGTAAGGTATTATTTGAAAGTTCGAGGTGCCAATGCCGTCCGTTGCCGGTTTCGTCAGATTTGAAGCCCAGTTTCAATTTTAATTGAGAACGTTCACTTCACAAATTGTTGACAACGAATAAAAAATAAAACGTGATTTATTGACACTTTTAGTGGGCCTTTTTTCATTTGTGGGGAACTTAGCGCGATTTCCTCAGAAACAGCCGGAGTTCGGATGAATTCAAGTTATGTTGAGTTAAGGTCTGGGGAAATCTTTGTTCTCAAAACACGGGCATGCAGTCTTGTTGTCGTAAAATTTTACAGAAACAGACATGCACGCGAACAGCGATACCTATTCATTTATTTCCTAGATTTTTCTTCACAAGTTCACAGGATCCAGTCTATGAACTATTTTTACCAATGATATAATACAATGTCAGTTTAAGACTGTCAGAATTACAGTGTAGCGTCCAGCCAATTTTGTGATCCGACGTGTTTTCCTGAAGACTAAATACCAGAATCACTCAGAACTCCAATTTAAATTACATGTACATGCACACTTCCTCTGTGTTTTGGTAAACAGTGTTTTAATTCCTGGATGCTTTAGGCATTGCAGCCAGAATAGAACTGAATTCATCTTCAAACTAGTCAATGTCGCCCTCCTTGTCTGACCAAGATATGGAGGTGGGGATTCTGATATTTAGTCTTGAGTGTGTTTCTCCAAAAATGGCAAAAAACTTTTAAAAAGCCTAAATACCAACCTCCCCAGAACTGACCTCTAAATAATATTTGGCACTGCACTACAGAATTAATATTTGATGGTTTCAGGCATTTTAATAGTGCTATGAGATAACATTTGGCCTGCACTGTCATGCTGTTGGAAAAAAATTCAAAAAATCAATGTGTAATGTTTTATCAGAGACATACCATACCAATGACTCAAAGTGCCTTAATTAAGAAATGTGAGGGATTTAAAAAAAAAAATTTTGTTAAAATATTGCAAAATATTCATCAAACACAATGTGAAATATCTTAAGAAGCCAGAATGTGATTTAAAAACTATCAGAAATGTGAAATTTAATATCATAAGAGGTTTTGTTTTGTGTCAACATCAATTAATTTATGAATTATATCATAATTTGTGATGAAAGTGGGTATGCTGGGGGTCCAGGGAACACATTCAGGGCTATATTTTACCGCATCAATATGTAGAAGAAAATTTGACTTAATTTGTTAGGATAAAATGGCACTGTCTATCGATATTGGTGATTTATATAGCTGCAACACCAGTTTTTAAATCAAAATTGACTTTCATTTTGTATGGAGTGGAGGGGGTGGGGGGGGGGGGGGGGTGGTGAACACCACTCTTTCTCTTCCAATATGGTTAAATGAAACAGATTTTTCCCCAGACTATTGTCTGCTAATGCAGATTTTAGTTTTATTTTGGGATTGGGCTAGTTTTTAAGAAAGCAGTGAATTCTCATGCAAAAATGACTCTTTTTATCAAATGAAAGTCTAAGAGATAAAATGTATCTTTGGAAGGATTAGAATGTAGGTTAAAATCCCCCCTACAAAAAATACCCCCAATCATTTTTAAACACTTAGCAAAAATTACCCCCCACAGTTTTTGAGTAGTACCACATTCTCTCACATTATTTTAAGAGCAGTACAAAAATCCCCCACCCGGCCTCTTACACCAAAAGATTAAAAGGCAGTCCAAAAGGATTTAAAAACTTATGTATTTAATTTGTAAATTACATAAACACAGTAAAACACTCATCACTATTTACAAGAAAACATGCCTCAATAACTATTTATCAACACAGTTATTTAGTTATTGGAGTTTAAGGACACTTTCAACAACCAGTGTCACCTCATGTCGGACAGTTTTATTGGTAGAGGAAACTAAAGTGCACTGAGAGAACCACCTGGCAACAGTGAGCAATTATCCAATGTGCTAACTCCACACAAGCAAAGTTAGCATTGATTGAAGCGACAAGTGCTCGGCCTCAAGTGGTAAAAAGCTTTGGACATTTTTGTATGGCTTTAAATATACATGTACTTCTAAAAAATTAGGGAGGGTAGGGGGTTTGTTCACCAGAATTATGGAGGGAGGAATTTCTGTTTACCTGAAAAAAACATGGGGGAGGGGGGGGGGGTTGCGCATTGTGTGAAAATGATTGGGGGGGGGGGGATTTTTGTCAAAAAAAGTTTTGTAGGTTACCCTTCGAAAGGTTTGGGTTTGATTATAGGAAATAAGTACATGTACATTGTAAATGTACATTATTTTGGCTTCCAACACTGATTTAATTATATTTTTTTGGATATTACACATATTTCACTTTTTAAATGTTTCATTCGAGAACCACAGACTGAATAATACTGTTTTATTTTTGGAAAAGTTATATTTTTGTCACAGTCTGCAATAAATGCATCTTGAGCAAGTGTGGCATCCAGAACTGAGAAGCACACTTTGGCAAATGACAAATACATGTACACATGCAACCACTTTTTTTACCCTATTAACACATCTAATGAAACCATGCTTTCCCCTCATTGTACTTGTGAAAGAGGGGATTCCAATTATATTCCAATCCTCTCCAAAATCACCATCCAAACATTTAGCCAGAAAACCCATACTTTACTTGTATTCGCTGAACAAGCTCATTCCAATAAGGGCATCACTTGTATTTGCCCATACTTCACTTGTATTCGCTGAACAAGCTCATTCCAATAAGGGGGGGGGGGGGGGGCATAAGCTATGTTTTGGGTGCCAAAAAATGCAAAAAAAAAATTAATATTGGATGGCAATTTTGGTGAATGGTGCTAGCCGGTTTTGGCCATTACATTGAGTGAATGATTAATAGAAGCTTTCTCCATTTTATGATGTTAAACCTTTACCTCACATAAAAAGAAGATAGCACTTTTGAATAACTAATTTCTTTTCATTTTTTTGCATCAAAAACATAGTTATGACCCCTACTGGATTGAGCTGAACAAGCTCATTCCAATGAGGGGTCATAAGCTATGTTTTTGGTGCAAAAATAATGAACATTGAATGGCTGTTTCGGTGAATGGTGCTAGCCTGTTTTGGCCATTACATTGAGTGAGTGATTAAAAATGTTGAAAAACAATTTTTTCATTCACAGAGTATTTTGGAACATAAATTTGGGGAAGAGGGGGGGGTGGTGGTGGTACAGTGGGAAAAGTAACAAAGTTGCAAATGTGAATGAATGGCTTCTGTGCACAGCTACCAATATAGCAGTCTGATACTAGTGCTGTTGGTCCCCATGTTATACATGTAGCACAAAACTGCATTGACAATTGTCCCTCTACCACCCATACTAAACCCTTCAGCTGATGAGAAAGTTAACAGCATGCACTCTCAGTTTCCTATGATTTGCTTTAGTACTGCAGCACTCAGGGTTCACTGAGTTTTTTTTCTGTTTTGATAACCCTGTCCTGGCTCTTCTCGCTATATTTTTCATTGTATGTCAGCCAGTATTCCTATGTACATGTAGAATGTCACTTTCAAAATATGTGATTGTATGTCTGTCTGACCATCATACCATTCCTATGTACTTGTAGACTGTCTCTTTCAAGATATGTGATTACATGTCTGTCTGTCCATCATGCAAAGTGTTGGTTTGTTTCCATTTGTACAGTTCTACATTTTCAATAACTGGCAATTGCCCCCCCCCCCCCCCCCCCCCACACACACACCCATACACACACCTACACAGATATATTAAACATAAAAGAGCACTACATTCCTGAAGAAAGTATCTGAGTCATCCTCACTGGATACTAGGCATGCATGTATTTTCCCTAATTTCACTCTTTTTATCAGAATGGGTGTATGCGGGGATTAAATCCAAGGTTGTAAATGAGCCCTTGTGGGTACATGTACTTGTAGGACATGCACATCACTTCAGAATCAATATTTGATGGTTTTAGGCATTTTAACAGTGCTATGCTATAACATAGGAGCAGTGCTCAGCTGGTCATGCTGTTGGAAAAAATCAGTGTTTAATGTTGTGTCAGTGCCATACCAATGACTCTAGGTGTCTTAACTGAGAAAGTGAGGCTTTTTTCACAAGAATGGCAAAACATTCATCAAGCACAATGTGAAATATCTTCAGAAGCCAGAATGTGATTTAGAAATTATCATAAATGAGAAATTTAATATCACAAGAGGTTTGTTATATGTCAACATCAATTAATTTGTGAATTTTATCCTAGTTTTTGATAAAAAGGGGCATACTAGGGGGACACCTTCAGGGCTATATTTTGCCACATCAGTATGTAGAAGAACATTTGACATCAGTTGTTAGGACAAAATGGTACTGTCTATTGATATTGGTGAATTATATAGCTGCAACCCCAATTTTTGAATCAAAATTGACATTTATATGGTTTCATGGGGTTGGAACACCACTCTTTGTCTTGCTGTATGGTTAAAGGAGACAATGTTTTCCTCAAAGTATTACATGCTGATGCAGATTTTAGTTTCATTTGGGGATTGGGTTAGTTTTCAAAAAAATATACATGAATTCCTTTAGGTAACTGAGCAAAACAGAGTAGAAAAATGTATTGGAGGCAACAGCAGTTTTTAAGCCATTTGACACAGTTTGGACAGTTTTCTTTAAAAGAACAAATTTCCCATGTTTTTAACTCAGTGGAAGCCAAAAGTTGAATTCTCATGCAGAAATGACTCTTTTGTCACATGAAAGAGGTAAAATGTATCTTTGATAGGATTGGGGTTGATTAAGGAAATACATAATTTGGCTTCCAAACCTGATTTAATTATTATTTTGAGAGATTATTTCACATTAAAAAATTCATTCATTGGGGTACCACACACCTTACAATACTTTTTTATTGTTTTGAAAAGTATGTTTTTGTCATCATCAGCAATAAGGGCTATATATTGCAAGCAAATTCACATCTTGAGCAAGTGTAGCCTCCAGTGGCACACTACAGCCCCCAGCAAATGCCAAATAACAACCTATTTTACCCTACATGTACACATGTATTAACAAATGTAATTAAACCATGGTTCCCCACCATAGTACTAGGGGCAGAGGGGGATTCCAATCTTCCAACCCCCTTCCAAATCACCATTCAAACCCACAGCCAGAAAACCCATATTGCACTTTTATTTACTGGCATTTAGATGTTTGCCTGAATTATACCGTTAACCCTTTACTTACATGTAACATGAAAAGCTGATTACCCTTGCCCACAAACTTATTGACTTACTAATTTTTTGTGTCAAAAAATGACTTTTTACACCATTGGAATGACCCCATTCCAATGAGGGGTCATAAGCTATGTGTTTGACACAAAAAAACCGAGAAAATAATGAACATGGAATGGCAATACTTGTGAATAGCACCAGCAGCTTTTGACCATTATATTTGGTAAAGGGTTAAAAAGTGTTAAAAAATAATTTCTTCATTGAAAGAGTATTTTAGAACACAAATTTGGGGGTGAGGTTCAGTGGAAAAAATAACACAATAAAGTTGCAAATGTGAGTGAATGGCATTTGTGCACAGCTACCAATAAAGTAGTCTAGTACTAAATTTTCCCGCTTATTTGATGCATGCCCCCCTGTTTTGGGGTCGGAAAAAGTTCTCTGAAGGGTTATACTTGACAAAGATATTTGAATCCCAAAATTAAAGAGATGCGATCAAATTTTGTTCACATCGAGCGTTGTTGTCACGGTTCCCATGTTACAGCACAAAACTACAGTAACAGCTGTGAAATATTGTTCTCTCCTTGAATCAAGTCCCCCCCCCCCCATACTGCAGCCTCAGTTGATGAGAAACAATTGGAAAGACTGTACAGTATGTTTTGGAAACTAAAGTCAATCTCATACTCTCTCAGTTTCCTATGATTTGCTTAGGTACTGCAAAACTCAGGGTTCATTGAGGTTTTTTTTCTGTTTGACAATCTTGTCTTGGCTCTTCTAACAAAATTTTTCATTGTATGTCAGTTTTTATTTCTGTGTAGACTTTTAAAACACTAAAAAAAAACAAATTTTTTAAGCAAATATCTCATTCATCCTCCTTGGAGACATATTTTCCACAATTTCACACTTTTTATCAGAATGGGTATTTGTGGGGATTAAATCTAAGGTTGTGAAAGTGCCCTAATGGATACTTGCTGCTCAAGCACAGCACCACAGAATCAATATTGGATGTTTTTAGGCATTTTAACAGTGCTAAGAGATCCCACATGAGCAGTACTGATCATACTGTTGAAAAAAGCAGTGTTTTATGTTTCTGTCAGTACCATACCAATGACTCTAGGTGCCTTAACTGGGAAAACTGGCTTTTTTAGCTCATCTTGACAAAGTCAAGCTGAGCTAATCTCATCGCTCTCCGTCCGTCATCCGTCAACAGGGTTCATACAAAAATTTGCTCTCAAAGTTCAAGGGTTTTTCAAGGGCTTCTTCTTTTTTTTCAAGGGCTACATATACTATTCAGCTTGTTGTATGAGCTCTAAAAATCTAAGACTCATGTGACACAGATCTGACTTTGGAAGTCAGGAAGTTATTTATTTATTTATTTATTGGTGTTTAAGGTCACATATTTCTGCACAATGGCTAATCATGACCATGACAGTTTTATGGGTGGAGGAAGCCGAAGTACCCGGAGAGAACCACCGAGCAACGGCGAGCAACTGTCAGCTCCCCAACATACTGACTCCACACGAGCAGGGTTAGCATTGGTTGAAGACAGTGCACCATCAACGTGCAGTACGCCTTAGTACACAGCGTCACCGTGCCCCCACGTGGGTAATGGTTGGCATTCCTGAGAGGAAAAACCCCTATTATTTTGGACTCACTGGGTCAAAGGTCAAGGCCACAGTGACCCTGAACATAGTAAATCAAAACAATTGGTTTCCAGATGATAATTTGATAATGGTTCGACCCACGTTCATAACGCTTCATAGGTAGGATGGCATCAGTGAGATGAAGAACCCTATTTATTTTGGACTTGCTAGGTGAAAGGACAAGGTCACAGTGACCTTCAACATAGTAAATTGTAAACAATTGGTTTCCGGATGCTAACTTGACTACGGTTGAAGCCACATTCATGAAACTTCATAGGTAGGTTGGCCTAGGTGAGTGGAAGACACCTATTTATCTTAGCCTCGCTAGGTCAAAGGTCAAGGTCACAGTGACATTGAACATAATAAATCGTAAACAATTGGTTTCCAGATGATAATTTGACAATGGTTCCACCCACGTTCATGAAACTCCATAGGTAGGTTGGCATTATTGCAAGAAAGAGCCCTATTTATTTTGGAATCAGGAGGTCAAAGGTCAAGGTCACAGTGGCCCTTCACATAGTAAATTGTAAACAGTTAGTTTCCGGATGATAAGATGATAATGATTAAACCCACGTTTGTACTGTCACAACTCGACATTGGATCGGTGATCCTATCGGAATTATTTTTGTTTTGTGGGGGGGGGGGGGGGGGTGCCCCCTGAACGCCCCCATGGCTGCGCCACCGTTCCCCCACTTGAGCAATCGTGATTAAGTGCCTTGCCCAATGACACAACGCAGCTACCCCTGCTGGGAATCGAACCGTGTATCTCTCGGCTTGATGTTGGTAGTAGATCATGTACCCGATCGACCCACATTGGCCGGATCTCATGTGACGTCATAGACACATGGCCCAGTTACTTCATTTTTGGTTGTCATGGTAGCGTGCGTGAGCGCCATCTTGTGACAACATCCCCATAGAAATACGTGGTCCTAGTGTACATGCGCAGCGCGTTTTGTTGAGGTGAGACGAGTGTACGTCGTCCATTTTGTATATCCGAGGCTGCCATCTTGGTTTCTATGGAAGCACATGTTTGCTATGTGACCCAAAACCTTCTAGTAGGAAAGGGGTGTGTTCGGAGGGTGTGTTCGATTGAATAGGAGTAATTTTAATTACAGCAAACAAACCGACAATCCCTCTTCATAATCCAAAACTACCGAGACGGACTTTGAAAACCCCCACCTAGGGTTTATAATAGTAGCACGTAGTGCTAAATGAATGATGAGAGGTCTCATGTGGATAAATTGAAGTGAACTAGAGTACATCGATTTACCACAAACATCCAGCCAATCTCTCTAAACCATCAAAACAACTTTATTTGGCACGGATTCCTCAATACTGGACTTAAAAGAGTAGCACACATTGCTTTAAGGTGCGTTTTCTGGTATGCGTAATTGTATTTGGTCGAATATTTTGTAAAATTACCCAAATGAATCAAACAGTTCTTTTACTAGTGCGGATTTCCCACTAAATATTCGGTTTCTATCTGTTGTCCCCTAGAATTCTTATTTTTGCCCAACAATAGACACATTCCTTTGTATAAGATTAACTTTATTGTTTCGGATGTGCACCATCGTCTCGGTATTTTATCTATCCCGATATTTTCTGTGGTTTATGTTTTGCCTTTTACTGGTCCTATTTCCGCCTATCCCAGCAGACTATTTTGTCTTGGCCGTCTCTGTTTTTGCCTTTCCTGTGTATAACGAAGTCCTCTATGGCCCTCAAACCCAAAATACAATCAAGCAGGGTTAGGTATTATTCGAACGACTCGAATCTTATCGAGCAAATAAGCTTTTGAGTAGTTACTGAAAAAGTCTCTACTCGAACGACTGAAATCCCATTGATCAGATGAGTATCGAAAGAGCGATTTCTTTTACGGCTCTTAATGCTCATCGGGGTATAGGAGGATACCTATGACATGATGATGTAGTACTATATATACTTGATGATAATTTAGCTCCTAGCATCTGCCCAGTTCTAGACCTCTCCATGATCTTCATATCTCGAACACCACTATTACCGATTTTCCCAATATTGCCATCGTCTGTCCTATGATTAGCTTTTACAGTAGTCACCAAATCCCGCAGTCTTCTTCCACTCTTGCGGCCTTGTACCATTACTAGCACTGGTACAGGCTTGCTAACCATCTCAGATTGCTCGAACGACCAGAATCCCATCGAACAAATGAGCCATAGAGTAATTGCCTGAACGAGTGACTCCACGTACGACTCTTTTGCTCGTCTAGGTATTGAAGGATGGGAAGGATCTTGGGAACTAACAACGTGATATAATAGGGTTTATAATAACTTTAGTTATTGAAATTGACGTACAATCCCGCTTATAATATAGCCTTGGTTTTTGAAAGTGTTGTTAAACCCTAATGAACCTATTTGCCATTGAATTATGATCTTTTGTCAGTTTAAAAAATAAAGGTTTGTTTTACTATAGCTTGTCTGAAGTTTGATCCTTCCGCAATCTTTCAAAATTTCCCGATTGCCATATTTGTCGCCACATTAACATATGAACATACATGTGTAGTTCTGTGTTTATTGCATGTCGCTGTACAACACGTTTTGGCAAATTGTTATATTTCACATAACTGCTGCTATTTCTGCGATATATACCATCTCTTTCCTGAAAAATCATGCTTGGGGCCTGTAATATTTACCGAAATTAACAATATTGGGTGTGCACCATTACGTGTCACGTATTTTCATATTATTATTCATTTATAATCACACAAGTACATATAAAGAGTTCTATTACTGCATATTACGGGAGCACGGTGGCTCAGAAGGTAGAGATGATTGTTGCAATCCAAGAAGTCCTCGGTTCGAATCCCGCCTGTGGCAACCACATTGTGTCCTTGGGCAAGACACTTCATCCCAATTTAATTTCCCACGTGGTGGGGGGGGGGGGGGGGGGGCATGATGGCGATGTGTACTAAGGGTACTTTGAGGGTGCACTTGTATTCAACCAATGCTAACCCTGCTTTTGTGGAGTTAGTATGTTGGGGAGTCTGAGTCGCTTGCCATTGCTCGGTGGTTCCCTCCAGGTACTCAATGGGAGGGAGACCCCCACCCTCCCTCCCATACTCACATTTGGCATTTCCTAATGGGATTCAACTTTTTCGGGCTAAAAGGGTTCATCCCCCCCCCCCCCCTGAAAAATAGCCCTGTACGCCTATGCAACGAATACCTGGGCTTGAATAAATACCAAAATTATGGTCATGGTGTAGCTCTAGATGCTGAAAGTGACCTTAAATATCAATAATTAATTTATTCTCTATCATTCTGTCTGTTTGTGAATGTGTGGGATTTGTCAACAAACGAGGGTAAGCTTCCTACTCCATGATTTCATAATTTTTCCAACATATCTCTTTCAGATACAATGAAATACATGTAATATGAGTTACTGTCATGCACAAATTAGTTGTTTATTTGATATGGTTTAAACCATCTAGAGAGCTAGTACACAGTGATGGGTGCAGTTCAAGTCAAAATGAGTTAATTAAAGGGATGTTGAACAGCTTGTTAATATTTCTTGCATTACATTACTACTTTGCTATTTATTAACAAAAGGATTTCACAGAGGGTTTCCCTGACGGTATTTATTTATTGGTGTTTGCGGTCACATACTTATCCACAATGGCTAATCGAGACCGTGACAGTTTTACGGGTGGGGGAAGTCGGAGGACCCAGAGAGAACCACCGAGCATCGACGAACAACTATCAGCTCAACATTCTAATTATGTTCAAGCTCCGCTGAAGCAGGGTACCAGCGGTTGAAGACATGTGCACCATTGACATGCAGTACGCCTTAGTACATGGCATCATCTTGCCCCCATGTTGGCAACCGGGATAAAGTGCCTTGCCCAAGGATATTACATGGGTCGTCCCAGATAGGGATCAAACTCGGGACCTCTATCATAGAAGTCAAACAGTCTACCACTGAGAAAATGTACTTTCTTTCCTGGCGGTATTCATATTTGTATGGCCAAACTGATATTGGATAACACGGAACACCAAAACATGTAACACAAAATTTGTTCCCCATTGATTTTTGAAAGCAGTTATGGAAAGCTCAAAGAGCTCTTTCCTTTTTGTTTTTGGACAAGTGAGTATTCACTCAAAGTCATTTTTTGCAGACAGTGCTATTTTTAAGTGGCCAAAGCACATGTTTCATTAAGTCCCAGAACATAACTAAAGCAGGATTTATTGATTAAACATCTCTGCATATAGCAAAGCAAAGTGTCTCAAATTAACCCATCCCAAAATGATAGTAGAGAGTAACCAAAGTTGGATAATTTGGGTACTTCCAAATGGTACACTTATTCTCACTCTCATTGTGCTTGAGGGTTAAATCTGAGATTGAAAAGGTATACCAATCTTACTCAGGGAAGGTGAGTACAGAAAAGTACGAAATTAATCAGAAAATGAATTTTGTCTGACGGTACTAATATTTGTACGAGCAAAACTGGTACTGAATTTATTTATTAGGTTTTAACGACACACTAACAGCCACGGTCATATTATGTCGGTGACAGTTGTATGGATGGAGGAAGCCGGAGTACCCAGAGAGAACCACCGAGCAATGACAAGCAGCTGCCAGCTCCCCAACATAGTGCCTCCGCACTGTAGCACAGGCAGGGTTAGATTGATTGAAGACATGCGCACCATCGACGTGCAGTATGCCTTAGTACACGGCGTCATGGTGCCCCCATGCGGACAGTCGGGGTGAAGTGATCGGGACATAATTGGAATATATCCGACAGATACAATGTCGGATATATTCCAATTATGTCCCGATCATGCAAGGCAGCAACTTGAAATTCTCAGAATGTTTCCTACTGTCCCTGCCCGACAGTTTAGTATCTTTGTCAAGTGCCGAGACCGCGTGGAAATACCGTGGATCAGGTGGAAACCGAGGGCACGATTCGTCCCTACTTTATTCTCAACTCAACGACTTTTCCATTCATTATTAACCTGTCACCGGCTGAGTTAGGTATTATATTTGTCTATTTGATGAACTTTTCAACCTTAACTATTGGCAGCTTCATGTAGCACCACTGAAAGGCCACCGCACGGTTACCAATATATTCAGGGATTGATTTTACGAAAATAACAATTATTCCGACTATACCCATTTGGGAACTCCTAAATATGCCAAGGGTTAAACTTTTGATAATGACGTATAAAACAGCAGTTGTCATGCTATGCTTGCTGCATGCAGGCATAGAAAACATTCAGCGCTCAATGAATTAGGAATGGAGTAAATTGTCACTTAAACCTACGAAATTCTGAAAAAAATGAGGTTTTTTTCGACGGCATCTACCATTATGCATCTGAGACAGGGATTGCGTTAAACTTTACAGCAACCTCATAACTGAAAATGTTCTTGGAATTGAACTGTGAATCCGAATTTCGAAAGCATTTTCGGATATTCTATTCCAAACTACCACTGCACGCTTATCAATATTCAGTGATTTCATGAAAATTAAAATTATTCCGACCATACCCATATGGGCAGTCTCGAATCTGCCAACGGTTAAACTTTTAATAATGACATATAAAACAAAAGTTGTCATATTATGACTGCTGCATACAGCCATAGAAAACGTTCAGCGCTCAATCAATTAGGAATGGAGTAAATCGTCACTTAAACTTACCAAATTCTGAAAACGAGAGTTTTTTTTGGACTGCACCCATCTTTATGCAAACAGAACGAGCATAGGGTTAAACTTTACAACCAAACTTACAACAGCAAATATGCTCGGTAGGCAATTGTAAATACTAACATGTAAATCATTTTTCGATATTCCTTTCGAAAATGGAAGAAAAGTGCGCTCCAAATTAGCCAATTTTATGAAGAATTTTAGGGCACTCAAATTCAAGGCCCGAAAACTGGGTGAAAGTTAAAACTTTGAATAAAATATATAACAGCAAAATTGTTCTTGGATGAAGGCCCAATCCTCTCATGGAAAAGGTTTTCAGACAATATGGCTCCAGTGCTGAGAAAGTGCATGTAAACATTGGCGAAAATAACAATTATTCTGACCGTTCCCTTATGGGAAGTTTCAAATCTGCCAAGGGTTAAACTTTTAATAATAACATATAGAACAAAATTTGTCATACTTTGACTGCTGCAAGCAGCTATAGAAAACATTCAGAGCTCAAGCAATTAAAAATGGAGTAAATCGTCACCTAAACTTACCAAATTCTGTAAAAATTTGAGTTTTTTTGGACGGTACCTACTTTTATGCAACCTTAATGAGATAGGGTTAAACTTTACAACTAAACTTATAACAGCAAATATGCTCGGTAGTCAATTGTGAATACGTACACGAAAAGTGTTTGAAATGAACCCCTTTCCAAAATGATGGAAAAAGCAACCAAAGTTGGCTAATTTTGGCATTTTCAAACGGTACTCTTATTCTCACCCTAATTGTGCTTGGGGATTAAATCTGAGATTAAAAAGTAAACAGTAACTTTCTTCCACAATTATTGTTGCATCTATCCAAACCAAAATAATTGTTACAACAACCTTGTTATTAGAGAAATTTGCCCTTGAAGTTTGTCAATTTTGAAGAAAAATTCTATATTCATCTCATTTTTGGCCAGTGGGGGTTAAAGTTGAAAGATCTGAGTGGTGATTGTGGTGTATTATATTATGCTCTAAATGTGTGGAAAATTTGAGCTAAATAACTGTAAACAATTTTGAGACATTTGAAAAATGGTGAAATTTTGAAGGTTTTGGCAGAATATTTTGAAAACACGCGTTTTCACAGATATGACGATACCGCATTTCACTAGATTTTATGACATTACATAAGTGTGCCAAATTTGGTCAAAATCGTACAGCTTGTTTTCAAGCAGTTCAACAGACAAAATTCAGGGAGGAAAAAAAAAATTAAAAAAAAAAAAAAAATAAATGGAGAAGAAAAATTTTGAAAAAGAAGAATAACAGTAGTCTTTCCCAAACTGGGTTTTGGAAAGCCTAAAATGCAACAATGATTGTAGAAGAAAGTTACTGTTTACTTTTTAATCTCAAGATTTAACCCCCAAGCAAAATGAGGGCGTGAAGAAGAGAACCGAGAGAATGTCAAAATTAGCCAACTTTGGATGCTTTTCGTCTATCATTTTGGAAATGGTTAATTTCAAACACTTTGCTTTGCTATATTTTGTAGTCTGCATTTTCACATTGGAATGTTGGGAAAGCCCGTAATTTGTCCAACAAACTACAATTGTCTAGTTTATTGTTATTATTTACTGGCACCTGTCTCATGTGGAGGATATTGTCATTAAACTATCCATCCATCCATCCATCTCCTCTCTCTCTCTCTCTCTCCCTCTCTCTCTCTCTCTCTCTCTCTCTCTCTCTCTCTCTCTCTCTCTCATACGCATTTATTTTAGCGTATATATAGTCGTTTCTGAAGGTGTCAATGGAAGCGCGTGGCTCATTGGTTAGAGTATTGGACTTTAAATCGAAATGTCGACGGCTCTATCCTGACATTTGCGCTGTGTCCTTGGCCAAGACACTTAATCCCGATCGCACACTTGGGACAAGATGGCGCTGTGTATTTACAGTACAGTCACCGTGGACTGGTCGTAATCCACTGGTGGAGAGTGATGCCCACGCATGCGTTTACCGAGTAATAAAAATCACCTTCAGCTAAATTTTAATTAACTGGTTGAGTGCTAGAAGCCATTATCAGGGCTTTCAAAAAATGAGGATATCAGAGGAAATGCCAACATTTTCCTTGCCCATGTTCCCTATTCAGTCAAATGCAAATAATATTTTGTTTTTATAAGTTGTTCTATTACAATTTTTTGGAGAGTGCCCACAGTCACTCTCCAATAATTTATAATAAAACAAATTCAAAATAACAAATTTAGACCAACAATAATCTTGCCCTCAATCAGTTAATTAAATTTAATTAAATTTTTGATCATTATTCCTGTAATTAGTGTATGGAGTCTAATATTATTGCGTCCGTGGAAATAATGCCCACCCGTGGAAGGTGACCAGTCACGGAGACTGTGCTGGAATATAAGGTGTACTTCGTGTCGATGATGCACTTGCCTTCAATTGCTGCTTACTCTACTTGTGCCGGGTTAGTTAGCTGGGGAGTCTGACAGTCTCGCGCCGCTGTTCGATGGTACTCTCCGGTAACACCGGCTTCCTCCATTCGTAAGCTTGTCTGACGCGATATAACCCTGGCAGTTGAAACTGCCATTAAACCAGTATTTTGGGGGGTTTGGGGTTGGGGTGGGAGGAGGGGCAAACGTGATATTCGGATAGCCATTGTGGGGATTGAAGGGAAGCGGGTGGAGGGGGGTAAAGACCGGAGAGTCCAAGTTAGTTGGAAAAATTTGCAAAATTCTGTGCTCTAAGGGCGAAATGTATCATTTGTAGCGTGCGTAGCCCTATATTGGACACCATTTTGAGGTTCTATGTTACGTGAAACTTGCATTAAGCCAATTTCTGTGTTGGGGGGGGGGGGGGGGGGGGCAGCGAAAACTTTTAGGAAGACCGAGGGCCCCTTCAACAAGATTCAGTACTCTGAGAGCGCATCAGAGGTGTTTGTAGCGTAGTGTAGATTATGTTTGGGCTCCATGTTATGTGACCTTGCATTGGGTCGATGTTTTTTGGAGTTTTTTTTTCTTTGGTGGGGGGGGGGGGGGGGGTAGCGAAAGTGTTCGTGTCAGGAACTCCATGAACAACAACAGTGATAACTCAATAAAAATATAAGCCGCCCACAGAACTCAAAGATGTTGTATTTCTGTTTAACGTGAGTTATGTGAAGAGGCGGACACTGTACTTGGTGATGTGTGACCGGGCTGTCGGTCACTTACAATTTTTTCCGGGAATGAAATTTTGAACTACGACTAAGTCTTTTGTTACAATTAAAACACAATTTATTTTCACAACACTGGATTCAAGTCGACTCTCTACAAATAGAATACCGTACAAATTGGTATTTCCAAAATTCTCTGTTTTACATTAATAACTTGGTTTATGTAATAGTTACTAACTGAGCTGGAGGTATTCATGAATTTGAACAACCTGCCAACGTGCGGTATGTGACGCCGAGCCGAGAAGCGGCGAGGTGTTACAGCACGTTGGCAGGTTGTTCAAATTTGAATAGCGATAGCGAGGTTAGTAACTTACTTACACGCCAATTCACAGGACGCACGGACCAAGGTGCGTATGCATGGTAAGTGAGTACACCTAGTCTATTGTTCTATCGGGTATTTCACGTCTCTTACACATCAATTCCTTTGTCTTCTCCGGGTTGGTAAGAGACCCGAAATACCCGATAGAACAATAGACTAGGTGTTCCTCTACTCACTTACCACGCATGGGTTCGTGCGTCCCGTGAGTTGGCATGTAAGTAAGTTACTAACCTCGCTGTCGGTATTCATGAATTTGAACAACCTGCCAACGTGCTGTAACACCTCGCCGCTCCGCGGCTCGGCGTCACATACCGCACGTTGGCAGGCTGTTCAACTTCATGAATACCTCCAGCCCAATTAGTAACTATTACTTTTACCAACCCAGAGAAGACAAAGGAATTGGTCTGTAAATACATTTTACTATCAACAACTAGCAAAATATACAACAAAGAAAAACATGTTTTAGAACAAACTGGACAAACCTTGAAATGACTAATAACTGGTTGTTATTGTAAGAAAATGAAGATTAGGTCGAATTCGTTAATCACTTAATCTGTTGCACATGCTGCCCAAAACCGGGCTTTGTCGCTGCTGGGGGAAATAGATTCACGCCGCATATTCAGTCTGAACTCAAGGAGTGTCGCCTGAATCTGTGCGTGAACGTATGTCTCGCCGTAACGAATCCGCCCGTTTCACTTTTGTTGGGGTGGTTCTGATCCTGAAGGGGTTAATAACTTTTCCTCGAAAAGCATAAATCAACAGGGGTTCACTGAAAACAACAATTTTAATACATATATAAAAAAATAAATATGATAATTTGTGACTTACATGGAATCCAAAAGAATAAGAAAACAAAATGTCAATCACCCCCAACCCACACAGTTTTTGAGTCACTTGCGGGCCCGCATTCTCTGTTGTCGCTTGTTTTTCCTCCTCTTCGCTGGTATTGGTTCCTTGGTCGCCTCTTCACTTCACCCTTTCACTGCCGTCGCACGGCCACTAGCGTGTTGTCACTTTATCGGACGCCTCTGCTCTAACAGGTGACGGAATGTCACTCTACTGCTGCCGTCGCACGGCTACTAGCTTATTGTCACTTTACTTGATGCTTTTCACACAAGCAGTCGCCACCAATAGGGTTAAACTCACCTTTACGTTTGTCTCAGAATAATGTTCATACAGGTAAAGCCTACTCTGCCTACGTATGGCTTGCCTTCTAATACAGGTAATGCTGTTTACCTAAATGCAAATTAGCTCCCGGAGCTCGTACTTCGTGTTTATGATCCTGTTCCCATATATGGCCACCGACTTGGCCCGCGACTGCTCCTATTCTAAATATGAGCTGTGTGGCTCCCCTACTTCACAACGTGCCTATACTTTCGCACCGATGCGGCACCTCCTCTAACCTATAGCACGGGACATCCCCAGCTACACGCAACGACCCACAACCGTACACACCTTCAGACTGGAATTGGCTGGAGTGAATTTTTCGAGAAACCCTCCGATTTTTATTTCCATAGCCAGAATATTAATTCTCAGTTTAATCGCTTCTCTTGAACGTGGCCGCTTAGATCTATCTTAATTTAATATTCGCTTTAAAGTTCCTTTGAAAGACTCGAATTTCGATATTTCCGTGACATTCGGTGACAGGATAGATGCGTAATATGGCTGTGTGCCCATAACATGTGTGATGCACCGTTTTCCAACAAGTATATATACTACTCAAAGTTTGCTAAGCACTAAGTATATACAACTACCTGTTTTACGTTTTAATTGGAACTATTGTAATGAAAATTGTATATATTTTTTATTTAAGTATATCTTTAAGGATTTAAGTACAGACATCAAGATTTTATTTGTGTTTGACATTATTTTTTAGCTTTTGAATACGATAACCATGGAAAATGGATATTATTGGTAAAAGAGGAAATTTTTCAATTTGCCAAAAAGTTGACGGAGCGAATTGGTATGGGTTCAATATCGAGTATGAAACCCATTACTGTTAATTACAGCTTGATAACGCCTTCTCATGCTCCCAGTCTGGTTCCTGGTGGTCCTTTCTGAGATGTTGTTCCATTCTTGGACCAGCATGGCACCAAGCTCCTGGACACTTCGTGGTTGGACTGGACGGGCTGCAAGCTGCAACTCATTCCAGACATGTTCGATTGGATTGAGGTCAGAGGATCTTGCTGGCCAGTCCATACGCTCAATCCCCTCCCTCTGTCCGTACTCCCGGACAGCATGGGATCTCATCAATATACCACTGTGCAGTCACTGTACCACGTTCAAGGACACAGTGCTCTGTACGTCCATCCCCGCTGATGCCGGCACAGACCATGATTGACTCTCCACCATAGCGGTCATGCTCAGCAATGTTGGTTGCATGGAATCGCTCTCCTGGTCTTCTCCATACCCTAGAACGCCTATCTGTGTGGACCAGGTAGTACCTTGACTGATCTGTAAAAAGGACAGGTCGCCAATCTTCTCTGGTCCATCCAGCGTGGCCCATGGCCCATTCATATCGTGCCTGGCGGTGGTTCTGGGACAGCGGAATGCGAATACATGGTCTTCTCGGTCGGAGACCACCTTCGTGCAACCTTGCCCGGATAGTCTGCATCGAAACGTTTACCCCGGATGCATTCTGAAGGTCACTGCGAAGCTGGGTTGCTGTGGCAAAGCGGTTCCTACGGGCCTAAATGATCAAAAACCGGTCTTCAGCTGCAGATATTGCCCTGCCTCTGCCACCACCACGCCGTCTTACTGGTGTGCCATACTGCTGAAATCTTGCCCAGGCTCTGGTGATCACTGTATGACGATGGGTAACCCCTTACTCCACCATCCCTAGAGCCCGCCACATTTCTGCTTCAGACAAATGTCTTCTAACATTTGCATTTGCCATATTCAATCATTAAATCACAAGGGTTTGTGACGAAATGAAGATTGAATACCCAACACATGCAATGTACATGTAGACAGTACACGAAAACATCATGAAAATCAAGGGGTACATGCTTTCCATGACTGTCACGAAAAGTCTGCCTGTCAAGAGATGTAAACACTGGGGACCATCTCAATACATTCCTCAGTCATATTCACTAAACATATCGCAAATATGTCACAAACAAATTTCACAACGATGTGTCAAATATGTGTTGCTTAGCAAACTTTATATTAACTGTCCATAATTATACAGATAAGGACTTGGTATCTCTCTCTCTCTCTCTCTCTCTTTTAATCTTTATCAGATAGCCCTTGTGGCGTTCGACAAATGCGCAATAATGGACATTAAACTTCACGCTTAATTTAGCAGCACTTAAATTATTGCTGGTCTGTTTAAATGTGTTCCGAAAGATTATCGAAGATATTTACACTTTTATACAAGAAAATCGCAACTTTTTGCTATCAGATTGGCACATGCATGGCGGATAAACTAATTTGAATACTTGATTAACCTGTCTAGTTCCACACGCTAGAGAAAATGTTCGGAAATTTCTAAGTGCTTTTCAGAAAAAATAAAATGTCACAGGCTTTTTGCCCTGTGATAGATGTATGGTGTTTCTAGAAATACCTCCTCAGTATTTAGCCACTAAACTTGCACAAATGCATGTCTTTCAGATACGGACATAAAATGGCAGATGATCAAAAGTTAAAGAAAGCAGAAGAGTGGTCAAATCTTCTGGAGGACGGGTTATACGAGTTGACGTCGGCAATAGATCCAGAGCACTTTATTGTTAGGCTTCGCTCTGAGAGACATCTAAATACACAGGATGTGGAGACGGTACAGAATACACTCGTTAATCCCACAAGACAAAGGAGAGCAGGTAAGTTTTTACTTTGATATTCTTAGGTTACGATACGGACGTGACGACCGTTACTTATTACCAGTTCCTTATACATTCGTTATCAACCGATTTTGGATCGAATGTCGAATAAGGGACTGAGAATAAGTAACGTTTGTCAGGTCCACCTTTACGATTCAGTTGGATATGGCAGTTGAAAATGTGAAGTATTTAGGTGACATAATTATCCAAATGCTAAATCGAGATTTCTTATTTTTAGGACATATACACGATGACACCGTGTACGAAGGCGTACTGCACATCGATGGTGCGCATGTCTTCAACCAGTCTAATCCTGCCTGCGCTGCAGTGCGGAGTTACGATGTTGGGGAGCTGGCAGCTACTCGGCTTTGCTCGGTGGTTCTCTCCAGGTACTCCGGCTTCATCCACCAGTAAAACTGTCACCCACACGATAAGATCTTGGCTGTTAAAGTGTCGTTAAACCCAAATAAATAAATAAATGAATAGGACATATATATAATAGGTTTTCTGTCTGTTGCATAAAGTGAAAGGCAACTAGAGAATATGTGTATCGCAAAGAGGACTGATTGAGCGTGTGTGCGTGCGTGCGTGCGTGCGTGCGTGCGTGCGTGCGTGCGTGCGTGCGTGCGTGCGTGCGTGTGTGTGTGTGGAGGGGGGGGGGGGTGTTACTTTATTTATTCCAACTGTGGTGACTTAGGTCCGACTGATAAGTATTCCAACTGATCTCCATACAAATTGAGTTGCTGAAACATCAGCCACCCCACCGCGCCACTTTCCTCACAAAAGACGACACATTGAGTGTCTGTCTGTCTGTCTGTCTGTCTGTCTGTCTGTCTGTCTGTCTGTCTGTCTGTCTGTCTGTCTGTATGTGTGTGTGTGTGTGTTGGGGGGGGGGGGGGGGGCTTATTTATCCCGAGTGTGATGACTTAGGTCCGACTGGTAAGTATCCAAACTGATCTCCATACAATTGGGTTGCTGAAATATCAGCGAAAAATATCACAACTCAATCTGACTCCCACCCCACTGCGCCACTTCCCTCACAAAAGATGGCGTCTAATCAATCGACGTGTGTAACTCCTCCCATCTATGACATTTGTCTCGACTTCAAGGTCCACAGTAAAGACAAACCAAACTAGGGAATATTTGGTCAGATCCTTCCAGTAAGTGCGGCGACCGCACACCTCCTTCTTGTTAATTCCCAATAGCATTACAATAACGGGTTGGTAAAGATAATGTTGGTCTAAACTCTCTCTCTCTCTCTCTCTCTCTCTCTCTCTCTCTCTCTCTCTCTCTCTCTCTCTCTTTATCACAACTCTTTCTGGAAAAAGTTGTGGGAGGGGCACGTGCCTCAGGTACCCTTCTTCCGATTCCTACGTCACTGCCCCCTGGGCATTTGTTCTACATGTAGTGTCAAAATGTTCTAAAGTTGGAAATAGACTTTAGAGGGTTACGTGAGAGGCAGTCATCAACGAAAGTAACTGAAAGTAAGTGAAAAAGTAGGGAACGCTGTGGCCCATTGGACTTGAGAAAGAAATGTCGACAGTCGACCCTGACCAACGTCATCTGTGTTGTGTACTTGGGCAAGACACTTAATTTCAATCATCTATGTGGGACCACGGTGGCGTTGTGTTCTTTGCTATGGAAATATTCTAGAAAAGATTCCTAATTGAGATGAAAAACGAACAGTACTTCCTTTACCGTCCCAAATTGTTGCAAAAATAATGCGTTGTTTGGCAGAGCCCAAACAAAAATAATCCCAAATGATGTTGAGGCATTAGCCCTTTGAACACTGGTGGTATCGTCCATGTCAGTTCAATCACAGCAATTGGAAGAGTCCATATTCATAATGCGACGGCAGACCAATTAATATTTTCAACGTGCAGCTTTGGGGCTCTACTTTGAAAATATTTACTTTATTAACCTATGGCGTATCGTATCTGACGTGGAAAACGGCTTCTCAGATTCGAATGGTTAAATATTGGTCTTATTGAAACAAACATTAATAACTCATTAATCCTTTGAGACTTTAATTATCCTGACATTCAAACGTCACTGAGAATTTAGTTTCTTCAACGTTTTTCAAAATGCGACGTCAAACGTCGGAAAGTTCAAATAAATAGACAATAGTTCACTGCTTGGAGTAACGTACGGTGTTTATTCTCGAGTGGGATGCGGAAGGTTATTTTCACGAGGCGCTAGCCGAATTAAAATAATCCCCGCATCCCACGAGAGAATAAACACCGTACGTTACTCCAAGCAGTGAACTATTGTGTTTATTATATTTCCCTGATAATATCTGCAACACAAATACCCCTCTTGCATCATCCAAGAACAGTTACCCAAGGTCGCTCAATTTGTTTTGACGGTTAGAAAAATCGGCGCAAGAACACAAAAACATGAATGAATGAACTGATAATATGACGTCATCAGAAAGGAATGCAATGATGCTCGTTTTCAGATGGAAGTTCAAATGACGTGAGATATGAACTTATGAAGGAAATCAACACATTTTGAAGAAATAATTCAGTCAATCATCATGAATGAGTAGTCATGTTCAACTTCTTATAACTTTTCGTGCATGTGTACATAGTTATTGTTCGCTGTCAGTTGGAATATCAAACACAATATTTGTCGAAGTGGATTGGGTGTTATCGCAGGATTTTGAGGCGGAACAACTGCAATGGTTGATCACAATGTTTATGGTCGGATTGTTTATTGTTCTCGTTCCGACTATATTCCCAAGATGTTGTTGGATCATAGAATTTGAGGTGCTCGATAGTTGGTTGGTAGTTATGTCATTCATAGAAGATTGTGCTGTTGTACTTTGGGAACGGCTTGAAGTTGACGTCGTTGACAAACTCGATACAGTTGTTATCGGAATTTGTGGCTGAATCTGTAAATTCGATTCGCGCGAAGTTGATTCATTTGAGAGAATAGATGAGATGTTTCTTTCCTGGTGAGTATTTATTCTTGAGTAGTTGTTTATACTGTTGATATTTTTATGTCCCGATATTTGGACAATCTGGTTTGGAGGTACATCTGCGTCACCCAATTTCTGAATAAGATGCTTACGAGAACTATGATTTGTCAATCGCTTTTCAGAAGGCAACCCACCGTCAGTTTTCATATTAGACATGAACTTGTAGATTTGGTTTATGCCCAGGCGTTAGTTTTTGAACCAGTTTTGTCCCTTCTCAAAATAAGAATTTTCATCGATTTGTTTCTGCGTTTCAGCCATAATTGAAATGTAAAATGGAGAGCCTGGCTCTCGCATTCCCGATGGACGTTTCTCCCTGTACAATTCATAAATACGTACTGGATTTCTTTCCGGCACTGAAGTTTCATATGCTTTTGGTTTTATCGTTCGCGTATTTTGAGGGTTTTCGCCGTTGCGGGTTTTTGTGTGTCTCTCGTCCACCACTATATATTTTCGCCCTGTTTCGTCTTGACCAACGCTAACGTCTCCCCATACCAGATCATACTGCCCCTTCCCTCCACGCATACCACAATGCATAGTAAATGTTAGCCACAATGAGTTCAATATAGATTTCGGTGAGTACGGCCCCAAAACTTTCTTCTCATAAAGCATATCAATTTCAGTATCAGTTGTTTCTTCGGCAGCATTTGGTTTATTGCCCTTGCCCAACGATTTCAACTGCTTCTGCTTTATTTTAAGGGCTTCTCTGAGCTTTGCAAATTTTGAGTCTGAAATAATACATTTGCTGTACTTGGCATTTTTCAAGTGACGACTGATACTTGAATAAAAAGCTCCAAGTGTGGAAGGTTCGTACTCCCTGCCATCCTTGCGCCGTACTGATACAAGAAAGTGAGAAATGTAATCGCACAAATCACTGGGGTCAATGTCCGCTATTTCTCCGGTGTAACTGTACTTTGCTTTAAGAAATTGCTGGAACAATCGGATATCCAAAAGAGTTTTCTTCATCGTATTTTTGTTTTGATTTTGGACAATGAAATCAGTCAGTTCGCTATCGTCCATCATTTCGAATCGACCAAATTCCTCTGACGCGCCATCGGTTGAAGAAATAATGTCACTACCGGTTGCTCCAATAACATCATCTCCCCCAGTGGAATAAGGTTGAAATAATTCCAAAAGAAACTCGTCATCTATCGTATCTAGAAGTTTCACATTCGATGCAAATGCAGCCATTTCTGAACCACTCGGTATGAAAACAAAGCAGACGTAAACTCGCAACAACGTAACTTGCCGTAAGGGGAATAATCCAACATTCTGACGTCATTGATAGTAAAATAGTCCGTCATGACTGGGAGTAGGATATCGCCGTGGGAGTTGGATAACACTTTCGAGGTCGTGGGAGTAGGATATGGTTTTTATTTACAAAGGAAAAAGCTGTAGAAATATAATAACAAGATATTTTTCACAGTAGTGATTAAGTGGACGTCCAACCTAACTTTGGTCAAATTTCATGTAATTTTCTTCCAAGTCTTAAAAAGACACAAAATGAATAACCCCAATAAATTATATACTAAAATGCTTGGAACGAAACATAGAACATGTGGAAACTGGAATTTGTCATTGAACTGCTGCCATGTGTAGATAGCGCCGCTTGAAAGTCTGCTATGGCATAAGTAAGAGAACAAAATTTTTACAATAAAATACCTCAAAATAAAATAACAGCTGTATTCTATAAACATTGAAGTACATACTCGAAGAAATCTTTTCCTAATTCTTGAAAGTAATAAAGATTGAGATCAAATGTTATAAGTGGAGTGCTCACTTTTTGAAGGCAGACATTTTTTTTGTTTATGTTTTGATTTGGGGAAGTTCAACGAAGGTCAACTTGAAGGAGTCCACTAGAAGAAGCATAGAAGAACAAAAGAGTGTCTCCCAATATAAAGATGTATGTGTCACTGTGGTGGTTTGGAAAGAAACTATGATATTCTCCTATATAGAATGCACTGCAAAGTCATACATTGTAGTTGAATAAATATATTTACAAACCCCTTGCACTGTAACCCCTTTTATCCCATGTATCAATTTGATAGTGATTAAATTGTTAAATTTGTCTGGTTTATCAATAAGTAACATAGCTTCGTTTACTCTTGGACACCAATACACTCATGATATCTGTTGGAGAAGAAATAAGGGTAATTGTAACCTGTCACT
Source organism: Pictodentalium vernedei (assembly GCA_031216915.1). NCBI lineage: Eukaryota > Metazoa > Mollusca > Scaphopoda > Dentaliida > Dentaliidae > Pictodentalium > Pictodentalium vernedei. The sequence continues at coordinate 379,718,579 of CM062297.1, forward strand.
GCAATAAACCATCAAATGTACATAAAAGTACATTGTTATTTCAAACACATCAAATCAACCCTACATAACCATTACTGCATGTACTTTTCCAAAAGAGGCATATTGGCATATTAGGATCAGGAGGGCACATCCAGTAGGTCTCACATTCATAGGTGTTCACATATTTTTTTCAAGAACGTAGTACGCAAAGTAATCACCAAAAGGTGACAAGTGAGCTCCATTTGATAAAAAATTTCCCGGGGGAGGGGGTGCTCCCTTCCTTGTATGTCTCTACCTCCGGCACTCATGGCATATGCCTTTTTCATCAAAGTTTAACTCTTTTTTCTTTTTGAAGATCCTGGCAACATCCATGTTCCAAACACTATCAGACAGGTAACCCTCAAAATAAGTGTATCTGCAAAAATCATATTACATTGCAAAGCATTCTTTTCAGACTTCAAGTTCTGGACCTTTCATGCTTCTTACTTCCAGCTATAACACTTAATTTATCGATTAATGGGTGAATAGAAAAACCCTGCCATAATCAACATGTTGAGTTCCAGAAGCCTCCATAACAGCTCCGATAAAAGTGTCAAACATCAGATTGGTGGCTTTACAGAATATTCGTTAGCTTGTTAAGTAATAGGAACAAAATATTCACAAAAAATATTTTGTGGCCATCAATTTGAGGGTGTCAGCAGGCACTTTTCAACAAATTGTAACAAATCAACAAGTTATAAACAAAATTTTCTAACTCGAAAGAGTGAAAAAGGACCATATCTCTGGAAAAAATGTGTGGAAGAAACACATACTACAGCAACTACACTGGCATCGTTTCCCCATGATGCTCGATCACAACACCAGATATCCTTAAATTGGAGTAGCAGTGGTTGAGATACAAGAGAGAATGTTGGTATAGGTTAGAGGACAGAGGTCTCCACGGCACTAGATGCGCCTTTGACTTTCCAACTTCCAGGCCCGGGGCATAATGATCACAACACCTCCACCTTATCAATTCATAATTTCAGTAAAATAATCAGAATTATCAATTGTAATTAATTTATAGATGATGGGGAAATAGTTGGCTTCTTTCGCCTTCTCCTACTATTACCACAAACATCTGCAGGCAGTATGATGATGACAAACGAAACTGGACGTATGTGGTCTGGTGTGTCAGGTTAAAAAGTAACTCGGCACGGATAATGAAAAATTGTGAATATTTCGTGTATTTCATTTGTTTAAATGCCAATTGCGACTAATTTTGACCGTGGATTCGTTAATTCGTTTAGGTGTTGACCATCACGGTCACGCTGACAGCGGCTATGTTTATTATGATATGCAAATTGGGAGATAGTTTCCGGTAAAGGAGATTTGTCACATTTGTCAGTGTGAAACGATGACAAAAGACACTGATCGACGCTTGAGTTGGTATGGTTGATAGCGAGAAAAAAAGAAATTCACAGCATCGTCCAATCGCACCTTATTTAAAAGCGCGAATGCATCATTTTCAACCCATCTTCAATCGGTCCTTTGCGGACATCAACACAGCCGCGGCAAAGATCCATGGTTACTAGGAAGTAAATAACTTCACAACATCGGGGGAAATCATCACGCTCAATATAGTTCCAGGTCACTTGGAATATACTTCGAGAAAAAAGTGATTTCTGAAGTATTCAACTTACTTTTTTATGAATATTACCTTATTTTATGTGTATCGTCCCGATTTTATACACTCGGTTATTTTTTTACAAGTGGTTCATGTTGTCTTTTTAGTGCGCAATAATTCAGATTTTTTGTCAACAAAAACGTTCAGACGTCCTGTAAACACTGCATGTCACTGGAGGGAATTTCAAACCATATTTTGCAGTTATGACATTAACAGCTCAAGTATTTTCTGTAACCTGTTTGCAAATCCGCTCATACATTGTCTCGAACAAATAAAGGGCGTGATCACGTCCTTCATTCTTAAGATCGCCCAAAATGAGTATTCCTGCAAGAACCACATTGTAATCACATGACCGGAATAAACATCATTGAAACATGGCCACATCCAGAACATCCAAAATTTGTGTTGGTGGTATTACATTCCAACATCAAAACACACCAGAGTGTGTGTCATAAAAATGTTTTCTCCGAGTCTGTAGTACGTTATCATTACATTGAGGACAAGGCTTTCGAATTACCGATCATTTTGTGGTTTCACAGGTTCGTTACTTATGCCATTGGCAAATTAATGTTCTTCAAAATCATAAAATTCACTTTTTTTCTGAAAAAAATTATATGTTCCTTTTCTATGCACTTTACTCATTATTTTGATATATAATTTGCCTTTCCTTACTTCTCTTATCTGTTTCTGGGGCATTGGAAAAAATGTCAACAAATTAACCAAAGTTACGTTGGACGACCCCTTAACTGTTTGAGGGCTAGATTATTTTTGGTGGTCTGAATTTGTTATTCAAAACTTGTTTATTACAAATTATTGGAGAGTGCCCTTTGTAATGAAACGAATTTTAAACAAAATATTATTTGTGTTAGACTGAATATGAAATATAAGCAAGGAATGTGTTGGCTTTTGCTCTGGTATCCTCATTTTTTGAAAGCCCTGATAGTGGCTTCTAGCACTCAACCAGTTAAGAAGTCTTGCCAGCAGGATTATATTAGTATTTTAAACTGCGATAATATTTGTCTCAACAGTTGTCACTGAGTACTATTCGGGAGAAAACAGGAATTGAGGTTAAAAAATCGAAAAAAACAACAAAACAAATGACCACAAAGTATCAACGCGCTGTTTGATTTCGTACGCTATAAGACGTACAAAAGTATCAAAGGGTTAAATGATATTAGAGGCGTTTCTGTTTCATTCCTCACTTCTCGAGCCATTGCCAATAATTACTCTTGCGCAAGAACACATCTGCGTACACCAATGCCTTTTTCGGAATTTTATTGACTGGTCGAGCTTTACCAATTATAAAATTTGAGTGTATTGGTTGAAACAAGGGCCAGATCACACGATAAAGCTGTAAAAACACACAACCATGTATGTGCCTTGGATCATGTACAGTTCTTGGACCAGGCCTCTACAAGTGGGCGTACGTTTAACCCTGGTGGTGTGTTCCATGTCAATTCAATGGCCACAACTGGAAGAGTTGATATTCATTATTTCGCGGTAGACCAATTAATATTTTCAATGTGCAGCCCTGTGGCTTCCTCTGCCCGTAGAACTGTCTGACACGATATTACGCTGGCTGAAGACAGTGTTTTTAAACCTGAATAAAAAAATAAGTACATGCTAACCGAGTACAATCTCTGTTAGTATTGGTTGAACGCAAGAGTGCCATCAACGTACTCTGCGCCATACCAAACAGAGCGGCAGTGCTTCCATTTGGCCCAAAGGGCACAGCGTAGAATCATTCATACAGAAATCTGTATCGCGGGAATGGTGTCATATGCACTCACCTGCTCGTTTATGTTTACGGCCAATAAGGACTATTTAAGAATCGAGAGACGCCTCGGGCTATATACATGTAGCTCCGGCAAGGGTCACTCATTTCATGGATACCTATCTCCAGGACAAATATAAGAACGACGAAAAAGAAACAGTTCCCTTGCATGTGAACATGGCTAAGAAAAGGCAAAACTGTGATTGTCAGTGAACAACGGTTAAAATGAAGATCAGGCCTTGACGTGGAAAGAATGTATACGGATGGTGGAAATTAAGGTGCATTTACCTTGAGCTCAGTTGTCGTGAATGAATTTTCCTTTCTGCGAAGTTTCTGTGTTTGAGCAAGGATCAATGTCTAGAAAACAACAGCATGATGGTCTTCTGGTATATAACCTTCTTCTTAAGGGTATAACCAGTGGTGGAATTAACCCCAAACCTTGAAGTCAAGGGCCGATGGGAAAATACTGTATTCAGATGGAAACGGCATTGTGCATATGTCTTTAGCTCAATGGTCGTGGCCAAATTCTTCATTTTACAAAGTTTGAGTGTTTGACCAGGGTTCAATGTCTCGATAACAGCAATATGATAACCTCCTGATATGTAACCTTCATCTTAAGGGTATAGCCAAAGGTCAAGGTAATACCAAATCTTTAATGTAAGTGCTATAACTGTGAAATATGAACCCACTTTGCAACTAAAATCAAACTGTGTGGTACAAAAAAGTATTCGTGCTTGTGACCTTGGTCTTGAAGATGTGACTTGGGTCAAGGTCAAGACACACATTCAGGTGATGTGACCAAGATCAGGTAAAATGATCCGATTATATAGTCTGGACAAGGATAATGCAGTGATATCAGTCCTCCTTATGATGACCTTGACCTTGTAGGTATGACCTTGCATCAAAGTCCTAAAACATCTTGGATTTTTGGAAACAGTTGTATCGAGTACATACAAAACCTGTCTATTGGAACAAGTCATATGTCCTTGATAGGGAGGGTACAAACATATCTTCCTGTTTATGCCCTTGACCTTAGAAGTAAGACCACAGGTCAACCTCGCTACACACCTTTTAGTCGCAAACAACCATTTTGTAAAGAATGAACAAGATCTGTCAAAGAGATCGGATTGTATTGATTGTATTGCAAAGCAAAAATAATAATATAAACGTCTTTATGTCTGTTACCTTGACCTTCAAGGTTTGAACTTGGATCAAGATCATGGTATACAGTACGACCGCCGTGGACTGGTCACTTTCCACGGGTGGGCAATATTTCCACGGCCGCAGTAAAATATTGGATTCAAAACTCTAATTATTGGAATAATCCTCAAAAATTTAATTTCTGAAGCACCATCATTAATTAATATTTTGCTGATGATGAATTTTATTACCTGATAAGCGCATACGTGTACATCACTGCCCAAGCGTGGATTACGACCAGTCCACGGCGACTGTACTGTAGTATACTTTGGGACCTGAGCAACAACTGTTTTATGTATGTCCAAGATTCGCCAGCAGGGGCAAACTAAATGGAGGGGATAAAAACAATAGAAAAATATCAATGTTGCCCTGACTTGGGTCTTGACCGAAGAGCTGTAGCATTGGGTCAGGGTCATGACACACCCTCGAGCCACGGCAACAACTGTGTAAAGTATACTATTCATTAGATCAAATTTTATGGACCAGGTTAAGTTTGGATGAATTATTTGTGCCTTGAAAAATAAAATACCGCCCTGTGACCTGCATCCTGGGGTTACATGTATTACTATGATTCGTGACACATCGTCTACTCATAAAACATATGTTTACACGTTTTTGTCAAAAAGTATTCAGCTGCCGAAAAATTATGTCTGGCCAACCAAATGTTGACAAAACATAAGACAGAAAATATCAAAGTTATCATGGCTGTGTCCTTGACCGTGGATGTATGACCGCGGGTCAAGGTAATGTAGACCCTCCGCAACGAGTTACGATGATATTGAATGAATTATGGACCAGGTTCATCGGATCAAAATCTATGGACCATACAATGGAAGGTTGACTTTTTATTGGTCAGAGAAACAAAATATTACCCTGTGGCCTTGACTATGGTGATACAGGCCTTATTAAGATTCAATGCATACCGTTTACTCTTATTAACACATTTTCACAAGTTTTTGTAAAAGAAAAATTAGAGTTCAGTCGTCTAGAATTTATGTGGCGTGCAGAAAAATGTTGTCGACGAACTGTAGAAAGTGCAATAAATTCCCGACTCACTGTGTCCGTAGATTTCCACACCCAATGAGAGAGTATCCAATAATAATTGATTTAATGACCATGGCCTGTTGAAAGCACCCAGATGGTCGAGGACCTCTTCCTAGCTGGCGTGTAATTGTTGTATGTTCAAAACACAGACATTAATCAATGGAAAGCATGTTTGTAGCAAATAAGTCTTTGATAAAAAGCAGTTATGTAGTTGAGCGATATGACCGAGCCGTTGGGCACCGACATCCAACACCCTTCCCCCTCCAAATAAAAAAAGAATTGTTAACCAGATAAAGTCATTGTGCCCGCACAATACACAGGATTTTCCTCCTACCTATTTTTCGTCTCAAAATTGAGAAGAACGCAGAAAAACGGTTTTTGATGAGCCTATTAACACATTGACGGTAGACGATATAATGTCAAGATTTTTTTTTACAGAAACCCTGTTGTTTGATGTAAATCACTGGGGTCTTCTCGTTTGACCAGCAGCTATTGTTCAGGAGAGAAGTGTGATAACTACCATGATATTTGGAAGGTTGTTGTCGGGTTTCGGGGTTAGTACAGAGAAATTTGCGGAGGGGGTAATGTCCAGAGGGTCATAGACTCCTAGTAAGGACAAAGTCTTCCCGAAAATATTTTGCAAAGTTCAGTACTCTTCAGATTCAATCTGAGCAGTTGTAGCATGTGCTGCCCTACATTGGAGAGCATTTGTGGGGGCTCTAAGTTGTATGAAATTGACTGGGTCAATTTTTTTTTTGTTTTTTTTTTTGGCGGGAGGGGGGAACATTTAGGGGACTTGCCCCCCCCCCCCCCCCCCCCCCCCCCCCCCGTGGCTACACTACTGAATCAAAACAGCAGCAATGTCGGCAGGATCTCCATGCAGTATGCCAGCTCCCAGAGGTCGCATCTAATGAAACTCTGTACTGATCGCCAAGGCTCCATACATTGGAACAACCACAGACATTTCAAACTGCGCGTTATTACTATGTCGACCTCATTAAATGTCAACAAGTGGACGACATTTGGCAGTAAATCCATGTCAGTTGTAATTCCCATTCAGAAGTATAATTCCAGGCCTTCGTGGTGCTGTATTACTTTTGGCTTCCATGTCAGTTATGTTAGGAAGCAAATGGGTTTTTGCCGGCAGGTAACTGTCCGGATATTTCCTGTAATCAGACAACACAAAGTTTCAATGATTTTTCACTCAAAACGTAAAATGACACTGAACGCTTACCCTGTATAATCTAAAAGCGCATATGTTTCTGAATATAACTGTTCTCTGTCATAAATGCATGTATTTAGATCCGAGTGCCAGCATGTCTCAATGTGACAGACACAAATTGTCATTACGCCGTGTTGAGCAGTGCAGAGGCTTCCAACCACGTGAAGTGAATGACAATGCGTTTTTGAAACAGATGGCTTTGACAAGAGAATTGTGATGAGTACTCTCCCTTGATGTGCAGAGCTTTGTTTTCAGCATCGGATTCCAAGTTTCCTTTCTTGCTTTCACAATTCCGTTTTTTTGAAACGTTTTGTTTTCGAAATAACAGCATATCAAAATATTTCTTTATTGAGTAAAAATTCTTCCAATATATTTACCACTATGTATTATTCTTTGGGGTTTTTTCACCAAATTTCTTGCCGGTACCCAAGGTAAACTATTTGATATTTGTGGGACATCACAATTCACTGGATTGACTCAAGAAAGTCGCCCGCCTTTAATGAATTAAGATGGACCAAAAATGGCCCTCTGGACCTATTTTAGGCGGAACATTATGGCACTCCTGCCATTCTGACAATGACAAACATGGATTTGTACGACCACAACATGCGTAGGCCTAAAATCAAGATTAACCAATCATGTATTCTGTTGTCACTATAGGGGAATTCCACCAGACATTGGTCATATTTCCCCAACCCTTCCTGTTGCTTCTTATCTACATGTACGTCGCAGGGTAGATGAATAATTCTCAGTTATTTATTTATGCCGTGAGCTAATGAGTGTTTGCCTGAATCTAGGAAAAAAAGTCATAGGAAAAAAGTCAAGGAAAAAAAGTCTGGGAACAAAAGTCATAGGAAAAAAAGTCAAGGAAAAAAGGTCATATGGCATTTAGTTGAAATTATAGATATTGTTTTTCATTTATTTTATAATAATATTGGCTACCTCTGTGTGTCTCGGTAAAAGTGAAATATTCTTGACTGGGATGTTAAACCCCATTAATCAATCAACTATAACTATATATAGTATGGTAAAAATCTTCAAAGACTTGCTTGTTTTCATGGGCCCAAATGTTAAAGCATAAGACTTTATATATAATGTCTACATATAGATCGCCATTGTATTTTTTTATTATTAAAATGACACTCACTGTGCAGCAGATAACTAAAAAAATTAATTTTTTTTGCTTCCAAAACATAGGTTGTGACCCCTCATTCCAATGAAGGGGGTCATAAACAATGTTTTGGAAGCAAAAAATGAAATTATAAAATTTAATATCATGGGTTAATGTCCGCCATGTATGGGTTGTTGTCCGCATGGGTTATTGTCCCATGGGTGATTGTCTGCGCACCGTTTTACAGTACTGGGATTTCAAAGAAAGCGGACAAACATATTGATCAGAAATAATCACAACACTGCAACTCAAGTAGTTTTAAGGAAGATAAATTTATTTATTTATTTATTTACTGGTGTTTAAGGACACGTTTAAGTAGTTATGGCTAAGATCCATTCACACTAGTGTAATATATCCGTTGCGTCTGACCTCTTGAGCTGAAAAATAGTAATGTTTGTACAGAAGCATTTCACACTACTGTTAGATGAGACCAGTGCGTTCGTCGCAGACAGTGCCGTAAATATATTTTTTATGGGGGTACCAAGCCAACACTTGTGACAGGGGGCACCAGGCTGAGACTTTTCCAACAGGCCATACCAACCGAAGCCGACGTTTAACCTTTTATCCAACACTAGTAGCAGACGACACTTGTAAGAATATTCTTATATAGCCGGCTATAGCTAAAAATTTTCATTTTTTGCTTCCAAAACATAGGTTGTGTTCCATTATTAGATTGAGCATGACAATACTGATCGCACGTAAAACACTATCCTCAAAGTCAGTAACAACTAAGTCCACTTGTAAATCCAACCCGCGTTTTTCTAAACAATTCACAATAGCTTGAAAGAGCTCTTCATATGTAGCACGCTGCTTATTTGGCAATAACGCATAAAGAACAGTAACAGTGACTGAACTGCGAAGGGGCTGTCGTAAAGCGTAACTTTGGGAAAATTAGCTCAGTAAAAACGCTTGTCAGCTTTCCTTATTTATTTACACTGTATGGCGGAAACCTGCCGTGGTCCGTTCACAGTCGGCATCCAGACTACTGCATTCCGAAAAATAATACAATATATACAGAACAGTTACTCGTAACAACGGTTACTAGTAAACACTTATATCCGAAACAATAATTAACCCCTTTTAAAATACATGATTAACCAAGCAGCGTGGTGCCCTTATGCAAATGGACTAATCAGGGATTATCAGCTTATGTAAACTCTGATATTGGACGGTTATCTCCCAAAACTAACTTAGACATCCCATAACTCAGACACTCAGTAAAAGTAGTTAATTATGTTCACCCACTATTACAATGGAATAGACTGATATTATATTAATGAAAACAGGTTTATCCAAACAAGAGAATTACCAAAGAATTGATTATTATTTGTTAGTAAAACTTGTTCACACAAACAAAACATTAAATAAGTTGTTAATTATTATCATTATTATTATTTATCTTCTAATCAAGATCAAACAGAACATGTTTACAGTGAACTCAGTTATGTTATAAACGCACAGTCAAAAAAGTGCTCTATATAAGATGCCAGACTTTACTTGGGAATCATATCCTGAAAATGGCTACTGTTAAGAAAGTTGAGTTTGTAATGTCACAGAAGGGCACGCCACAGGTACTTTTGGACGGCTACAGATATAACAGAAATAAAATAAGACAGAGCTGCACTCACTGGAAATGTATACATTCTACTTGCAAGGGAAGGTGCACCACCGTTGGAGACTTTGTCAGAGATATCTCTGATCATTCACATCCCCCAGAAGATAGTAACACTGTGAGGTTTATCAGCACAATGAGAAAGAGAGCAAGAAAAGAGACTACCCAAATGAAGTCCTTATATAATGAAGAAATAATTGGTAGAGACCAAGTAGAGTTACTGGCATCTTTTCCATCAATAAGTAGTGCCTTGTATAGGCACAGGCAAAAAAACATACCATCACTTCCCAAGACAAGGGCTGAGGTTAACCTTGACGGCACATGGTCTGATACTTCAGATGGACGTCGTTATTTACTTTTAACTGGTGGAGAGGAAGAAAAGATGATTGTCTTTTCTACTGATGACCAACTACAAGCTTTGCAGTCTGCTGAAACCGTGTACATGGATGGTACATTTTCTTCATGCCCCGACTTATGGAGCCAGGTTTACACCATTCATGCAATGAACGGGACCAGTTCATATCCACTTGTGTTTGCTCTTCTACCAAACAGACAGACATCAACATATACAAGACTGTTCAGGCAGCTGAAAGCTGAAATTCAACAGAGACCGAATAGACCATTTGTCCCTAGTCGTATACAAACTGATTTTGAGATTGCTGCTATTCATGCGGTTACAAGTGAATTTCCAGATGCAGGGTGAAAGGTTGTTTTTTTCATTTCTGTCAGGCCATTTGGCGCAAAACCCAAGAGCTTGGGTTGTCTGTACAATATAGGGAAGACACAGCTATCCAGTCCTGGATTAGAAGAGCAGCAGGACTTGCTCTTCTTCCACCAACGATTGTCCAAGAAACTTGGATAGACGCCATGGAGTCATCCCAGAAATACCTACAGCAACAGATTTTAATGACTATATGGTCACAACATGGGTTGATGATGATGCAAGATTCCTAATCCTTCTTTGGAATCATCATCAGACAACAGGTCCCAAGACAAACAACCACCTAGAAGGCTTCCACAATCGCCTGAATGGAACATTGCCCCACAGACACCCAAATATCTACAGGTTTGTGGACGTTATAAAGAAAATTGAAAATGCTGATAGAGCAAAATTCGCACAAATAAATTTTGGCGCAGCTCCACCAAGCAGGAAAAGAGTCTACAGGGAAGTTGAGAACCGACTTCAACGTCTAAAGCAAATGATGGTTGAAGGACAAAAATCGCCTCTAGAATTTCTATATGCAGCAGGACATCTTTTAAGACTAGCTTAACCCTTTACCCAACGAGGACAATAATAATAATAATAATAACTCTTTGGCCAGCCGCTGATTTGTCGCGGTCCTCATAAGAGAAGGCCATCATTCCCCCTGCACCCCACCCCCTCTTCCCCTCCTCTCCTCCCAGCATTCAGATATAAACTGCTTAATAGTGTCCCTCACTTCCTCTTTTTCAATTTCTTCAATAAGCATTCCTACCCTCTCCCTCGTGCCCCCCTTCAGCCATCTATCCTTTGTTTCTTCACCCCACTTCTGCATTATTCTTCCAGTAAATTTTATTCTATGAGGTATATACTGTGGGCATTCCAAGAGAAAATGTTCCAGGGTCTCCACTACTCCAAAGTGGCACATTTGGCATCCCTTTTCTCCATCTCTCCCAATTTTTCCCCGAAGCTCCAGTGATCTTGATCTCAGTTTGAACAGCAGTGACCCTCCAAAGGTGCCATCTAGGTACTTCTCAAAAGCTGGCTTTTCTTTATATTGTAACCCCTGCAGTGATCTTTTCACGCTAACCCCTGCTCGCCAGTTTCGATTGCAATCTTCCATGACTCTCTCTTTGACAAACCTTTTGCCTTCTTTCATTCCTACTTCTATGTTTGTGACCTCTATAGAGTAATTGTCCATTAGTTCCCTCACATGTTTTGACCACCCCGTATCTATATTAGAATTCCAAATGGTATCGAGCATCAATTTGCACCACCGGTTGTCAGGCAGGTTTCTCAAGTAGTTAAAGTAACACAGTTTTCCCAAATCTACCCTGTCCCTGATTTTCATCCACCCAAGCTCCCCCCTTACTGCTTCCAAAGCTGCAGCATTACTCGACCCTGTTATCCATCTGCCGGCATCATTCTGAGTACTTTCCAACTTCTTAATAACGGTTTGGTTTAATGGAATCACGTCCGTGCCATACGTTATACTTGGTAAACCCACCCTCTCCCACAGTGTTTTCCCCACAAAGACCTTGTTGAAACTATTTTTCCCTAAAAGTTTTAGTTGGTTCAGAATTCTTTTCCCCTTCAGAATCAGTTTGGCTGAGTAATTTCTGTACACCCCTCTTCCCGTTATATTTATGCTTACCCCTAGATACTCATACTCTCCCGTTTCTCCTACAGTGATTTGTTTGCTTTCCCCTTCGGGGATTGAGAACTCCCCCACTCTCCATCTCTTCGTCATATCTACCTTGCGTCCAACGGGTATTACCTTGCTTTTATTTTCATTTAGTTCGAGCCGCCAAGTGTTCCCATATCTACCAACAATTTCCAGCAATTTCTCTAGCCCCTAATCAGTTCTAGACATTAACACCATGTCGTCCGCAAAGAATAAGCCTGGTACCTTTATGTCTCCAACATTTACCCCCTCCGCACTCTGAATTAGTTCGTCCCCTAAATCTTTAACATACAATGCAAACAAAATCGGTGAAAAGATACACCCCTGCTTGAGGCCTATATCCATAGGGACTCGTTTTGTAGTGATACTCCCTAGACTGAGTTGGCTTTGCACATCTGTATACAGTGCTTTCATGATTCCCACAAAGTCACCTCCCAGTCCGATGCCCTCGAGCTTTCGCCACATACCTTCCCTCCACACTCGGTCGTACGCTTTTTTCACATCTAGAAATGCCAGAAACATCTTTTTCTTTTCAGCCTTTGTTGATTCTATCAGTTGGGTGAGTGTAAATAGGTGATCAGTGACTCTTCGACCTTTCCTGAAACCATTTTGAATTTCTCCTAAAAAACCTTTCTCTTCAATAACTTCCTCAAGTCTACCGTATATGACCTTACAGAATACTTTTCCGATGTTACTACTAACTGATATCCCCCTATAGTTATCTAGAACTTCCCTATCCCCCTTTTTGTGTATGAACGACACCTTACTTTCCCTCCACTCTCTGGGGACCTTTTGCTTTCGCAGAGCCAGGTTGAAAAGGTTTGTCAGGACTCCAATAAGTGCCTCCCCTCCATTTTTGAGGAATTCGTTCGGAATTTTATCAATCCCTCCCGCTTTACCATTTTTTAATTTCGAGACCACGTTCCGCACTTCTTCTGCCGTTATTTCGCTACATACACGATTGGATAGGTTCTCCTCCACCAGTGTATTTCTTTTTGGTGGGGACCCACTGCCCCATCGCCTATCAGTGCTTGACTAACTCTGAAGCGATACGGCCTTTATCTTCTGTACTTTCCCCATCCACTTTGATACTCTGCACACTACTTTTCCCCCGTTTATTTACCCAGTTCCAAAATACGTTTGAGCTCGAACCCCCCGTTTTCTTTATTGTTCTGGCAAGACTGCAATTGCGCTCCTTCCTATTATTATTCTTTATCTCATTCACCTTTTTCCGTGCCAGTTCATATTCTCCTTTCATTAGTCTCGTGTCATTGTTATCCACCCCTTTAAGCTTCCTACTTCTTCTGTAAGCAGCGCATTTTACCTTCCTTTCTTTTATAGCCTTTTTCAGTCCCTCGTTTACCCTGTATCCGAGCTCTCTCGTTGGGACCCTCACCCTTCCTATACAATCCTTCCCTGCCTCTGTTAGGCTATTTACTATGCCATCTGAAATACTCTGGACATTTGCATCCCTAGGTATACATTCAAGACTTGGTTTTAGTTTTTCCCGAAACTGCTTCCAGTCGGCTCCTTGTTTTAGTCCCCAAACTTCCTTGAAGGTATTTCTGTCTCTATTCGTCTTTTTGCCCATAATCTTAACTGTTATCAGGTTGTGATCACTACCCAAGTCATTTTTTCCCTCGTCATCTATTTCTACATCTATAACCTCCCTCCATACGCTAACGTCAGTGAGTATATAATCAATTATTGTTTTCTTATCGTTCCTCTCCCAGGTCCATTTACCCTTACATTTCGCATCCCTGTTCAGGATCTTTAAACCAAGCTCTTTTGATAGGTCCAACATCTTCCTCCCATTCGTGTTAATTTTCCTATCACCTCCCTGTATGCCCTCCTCCTTATCCCCGATGTGCCCATTGAAGTCCCCCATTAGGACAATACTGAACCCTCTGCTTTCAAGCTCTGTGATATTCGATCTAAGAGTTGTATATATTGAATCATTCCACTCCGGCTTACTTCCCTCCACTGCTAAGTATACAACACCAACGGCAACACTCCTGCTTCCTAACTTGATTTTTGCCCAGACTATTTCGTTGGATACTGGAATCTGAGTCCTTGCTTCTGTGAGATCTGTAATCAATGAGGGCTGTAATTCCTCTTTAGCGTAGATGCCAACACCCCCACCCCGTTTCTGACCCTCAGTTCGCCCAGCTCCTATCCACTCGCAACCCTTCATCTGATCAACCCGCTCATCCCGTCGTATCCACGTCTCACTTAGACCCATTATATCGAAGTCTCCTTCGTCCATCATTGTTGATATTTCGCTTACTTTCTTGTGCAGACCCAGGATGTTGCAGTACCCAAACTTAATGAATCTTTGTTTTTTTTTGTCATCACTGGCACATTATTATACCCCTGGTATGTCCCTGTGCTGTGCATGTTTGTTGTTCTTCCTATGTTCCCAGCATTTGTGCCCCTCTGGGTTATCGGCTGTGGTCCCCTACCCCCCTTTTCTCCAAAAAAGGCCCAGCCACCTGTAAAATTTTTTGGCCCAACAGGTCTGTACCCATCCTACTTAAATGCAATCCGTCTCGCCCATACAACTCTCCTTGTCCCCAGAATGAATCCCAGTGGTCAATGAAATGTATTCCCAAGTCTTTGCAGTGCTCTTCCAGCTCCTCGTTTAGTGCCATAATCCGCGAGTTCCTCTCATTCCCACCACCCATAACGGGGAGCACCCCTGAAACGATGATCCAAGCATTCCTGCTAAGTAGCTTACTAATTAGGTCCTTGTATGTGTCCACCAAACGAACTGATTTCCTCTCCCTGATGTTATTGGACCCCACATGTAATACCACTACCGGATCAGGCCCCGACCCAGCTACAATACCGTCCACTCTATCCCTCAGGTCCTCCACTTTAGCCCCCGGAAAGCACAGAACTGTTCTATTTTTACTGTCCGGACCACAGACAACCTTGTCGATCCCCTGAACTATGCTACTTCCCGCAACCACCAACTTACTTTTGGCCCTCGCCCTATTTATCTCCTCTAGTATCCTATTGTTTACAGCGTCCTCTTCCTCTCCAACAGCCCCACTCGGAATCACTATCGGTATCGGTATCTTTGACCTAGGATTACTCCTATCCTTGTCCCTCCGTCTCTTTCCAGGCCCTGAACTACCTGGACTACTCCCCTGGTCTTCTCCCGGATCCCTCCTCCTTTTTCCTGGCCTAGACCCCAAGCTACTATCTATTGCAACTACCTCCATCCCCTCCTCTGACTCTTCCGAATCGAGCACATCAAATCTGTTTCTGGTGCTGCACTCCCCACTGCCTTTGGGCTTTACACCCCTATCTACCTGCTTATCTGGCCCCCCTTTCCTACCACTTTTGATAGTCCACGCCAAACGCTTTACAGCATTGCTCCGGCCTGGGCCCCCCTCATCTGTCCTACGTACTTTTCTAGCAGCCCCCACCTCATCACCTACCTCATTCACATCAAAGGTTCTACCCCCATGTTTCCTCTTGGAACCACCGACAACCATCCATCCTTCTCGGAAAGCTACTTTCACAGGCGTAACTCCAGACAGCCCCGCCCTACCAAGTTTTCCCTTCAGCTCAGCAATCTCCCCCTCAAACTTAACAATTGTCTCAAGTAGGCGGAGGATTTCCTGACAGTTTGCACATACCTCTCCATATCCCATCGAACGACAGTCCCCATACATCATAGAACACTGTTTACAAACTTCAAGCCCAATATCGCCATCGGTGGCCCCATCAACCCGGCTCTGACCGACACCCCCAGTGACCTCTGTCTGCACACCAATACTTACCCCGTTGGCACCGTTGACCTGGACCGCGATATTACACGTATTTACCTCCATACTTACCTCCGTCTGAACAGACTTGCTCGCCATCATCAAAACAAAATTACGCGATCGGACAGGGAAAACTGTAAACACGCGACACAAGGCAACACGACGAACCGTTCGACAACTTAGCGCTCACAGTTTTATTTAAGGCCTCCTAACTTTGTCCCAGTTACTATACTAAACTAACTCCCCACAAAGTTGAATAAAATACCTGAAAATGAAATATATATGATTAGTAAACAATAAAAATACTTAATTTCGATTCGTAGCCAAGGAGACTTCTTCTGTATACTTGCGGATCGATTCCGTAATAGATGACACTTGCAAGAAAATGTCTTAGCAATTGAACATTTTGTCTTAAAAACATAGCTGATGACCCCTTATTGAAACGAGCTCAAAGAGCTCGGTCCAGTGGAGGGTCATAAGCTATGTTTTTGAAGCAGCTTATATTTTATATTTATATATATATATATATTATGTAAATTTCAAAATTGGAAATAATACAGGCCGTTTTGGCAATTTTGTTGGGTTAAGGGATAAACGAGTGAACTATTGTAAAATATCTTGTGATTTTTATGTATCGGTATTATGTTTGTGTATTTTGTAAATTATCTTGTGTTTTTTATGTATCTGTATTATGTTTGTGTATTTTGTTTTTTATGTATCTGTTTTATGTTTGTATTTTGTGTATGCTTTTGAAGTTTATATTTTAAGTAAATTTCTTGTTGTCTGATTGCAACACATCGCCTATAGATTAGTGTTTTTATGTTTCTGTAATGTGTTTGAGTATTGTGTGTTTTTGTTCTTGTCTTAGTTTGTTACCTAATTTTGAAATGCTTTATATTCTGTATTTTTATGTGATTGAAATGAATAATGATTGAATTTGAAATTGCAATAAACATTTTTCCATAAATCAGACTTTGTGTGCATATTTCACAGATTAGTCCATTAGAATAATGGGTAACAAACAAGGGATTAGCTGTACACTAAAGTGTGAATGTTATTGTTTTAAGCTGTCTAAGTTATGGGATGTCTAAGTTTTGGGAGGATACCTATTGGATCACTAAACAAACTCAAAACAATTAGCACTTATGTTTCCTTCAGTCATTTAAAAAAATATAATTATTCATCTAAAAAAAACTAAAAAAGGAGCCTATAACAGCACACCCTGCCTGAAAAATCTTTGGTCCCCCAAAGAGAACTCAAAATAAAATTATAAACCAGCGTCCGCTCTTTGAATAAGTTAACATGGTCAAGTCCTTCTCAGTCCGAAACTCGAAACTGCTAAAATAAAAGTTTGGTAAAACGAAATTTATTCGGTACTGAGAAGTACTTGCGGAGCTGGAATATTGTTCAATGTCCGAGAAAGAAAATCTCATGTTTGTCCACAATTTCTTGTGGCACTAACTCTAAAGGCACCTTTTGATCCCGGGAACCATCATAATAATCAGCACAAACCCAAAGTTCTCCTCGTTCTCGGTATCCATACACAATATTTTGAATTTAACTGGTGTCCTGTGTGTAGTCTACACGGAAGTTTTTATTTTGCTGCCGAGACCGTTGCCGTTTGTAAGTTTCCACCTTTTGTTGCCAAGCTCTGGCACGATCATAATTTTCTCTTTGTTGGTTTACCTTGTTTGCTGAAAGGAATTTAACACCATGATCATTATTGTCACGCTTTTTTCAGTGATTTGGGCATTGAACTTGGACCAGGTATTCTATGTTTGTTTTCTTTAATATACTGACGTGCCGCGTCATCCAAATCTTTATCATGAACCCAGGAATTTTTGCTTGGTGGAAGGTCTCTCCATTTTATTAAATATTCAAGTCCAAAATCGACAGTCATGCAATATCTTTCTACCTTCTCCGTCACTCTTTTAGGCTCAGTACAATGTTTTATGCTGTTATCGAGACATGCAATTTTGGGCTTTTCTGGGGTGGTTTGGGTGGAAATAGTTGCCAACTGTGGCACACATTGAACAGATGTATTTGCGTGTTCAGGTTGAACCGTTGTGCCGCAATCAGTTTTTGATACATAAAGGGTTTGTGTACTCACATGTTTTGTTGTTTTCTCCTCCTTTTTCGAAACTAAATTACACAATTCCGAATTTTTAACTTTGCTGTCAATAAAAGTCGCATTTTCCCGTTGTTTCCTTTCAATGAATTCATCCAAACGTTTCCTGTCTGCACACAAATTTGAGTTTGATTTGAATTTTCTGAAATGATCCGATGCTTTCCTCCCAGTTAATGTTAGGTGGGTTTCGTAAGCTTCTACCTGAAGTCCCCATGATAGACAAAGTTGGTCCAGGTTTAGAGTCCGTAACAAGTTTTGAACATTAGAAGGAATTAAGTTTTCCATGTTGATTATCTTTAGAAAAATGTCTTTTCTCGAAGATCGCGAGTGAGCGTAAAAAGTCACTCTGCCCGGATTCTCCACCAAGTGTCGTAAAGCGTAACTTTGGGAAAATTAGCTCAGTAAAAACGCTTATCAGCTTTCCTTATTTATTTACACTGTATGGCGGAATCCTGTCGTAGTCCGTTCACAGTCGGCATCCAGACTACTGCATTCCGAAAAATAATACAATATATACAGAACAGTTACTCGTAACAACGGTTACTAGTAAACACTTATATCCGAGACAATAATTACCCCTTTTAAAATACATGATTTAACCAAGCAGCGTGTGTCGTTATGCAAATGGGCTAATCAGGGATTATCAGCTTACGTAAACGCTGATATTGGACCACTAAACAAACTCAAAACAATTAGCACTTATGTTTCCTTCAAGCATTTAAAAAAATATAATTATTCATCTAAAAAAACTAAAAAAAGAGCCTATAACAGGGCCATAGAAAATGTCCCATCTATGTATATTGTTGAGGACTCAGACAAAAGTCGCAGATTGTCTTCTGATGCAAACACTAACATTCGATTCGCATTGCCAACACCATTATCACATAGAAAATTAACTGGATTTTCACCAATAGTTTGTTTGTATTCATCCGGTATATCAATGTCATGTGCATGTTCTGCCACTGGAGGAAGCTTTCTTTGATTTCTCAAACTACGTTTAACGGCATCAAGGTCAGGCATCATGGCTTGAACACCATTGTCACAATTTGCGACGACTTCTGCGAACACTTGAGATGGTTTGTCCAAAGAATTAGAAATTCTGTCCTTCATTTGACGGCGCGCTTTCACGTATCTTACAGTTATATCATCAGGAGGATGGCAATGATCACGCTGAGATTGCGGATTTTCCAAAGCTAAGTTTGTGAACATACATCCAGAGCACTTTAAACTTGAACGCTTAGAGCATTTCCACCATATTTTGTCTTTGGTTATTAGTCCAGGCACATTAGACATAATAATGAGAAAGTAAGGAAAAAAATCGGAGAAAGCTGATTTTTTTATATGTTTCCGGGACACACATTGCCGATAAAGTGTGAAAAGTCCCCGCGAATCCGAGTTGAGATTTTTTAGTTATAGCGTTTTTTTTATGAAAAAAAAAATTCGACCCAGCTCCATATTTCTCATTCTTATTCGCCTTGGTAGGGTGAGAATCATAAATATCGTGCTGAATTATATTGAGAATACATATCCCCAACAGAAAATGCCAACTTTGTACCAATCCTCACACTCAATGGTGAAATATTCACGAAAATGTACAAAATTACGAAAAATTTTTTACTGTTTTCATACACACAACGGTACACAACGTCCATTAAATCAAATCTACGACTACTTTGGGAGTTAAATTATATATCAAAAATTGCAGAAAAGCAGTGGCTTTATAATGATATATAACAATAGTCATTTATTCCATAATGAACTGGTGAAACGTTAGAAATATTAACCATACCCCCTAAACTCAAATTCAAACGGCATCGACTTTTCTCATTCAAATACCGTATTATAGCATCATTGTTTCAATTTCCATGTTCGATTAAATCACATAATGTGGTGTTCGCCTACACTCAAGATGCATTGGCATGTAATGTGTGCACGCCCTTGATGTGTACTCATAATAGACTGCACAGAAGTCAATGAAATATTCTGTGGACTTGCCAGAGGTGACTGTACAACAGCTGACGCTGTCAATCAAGAAAGTGTCAACCATCTACTGTCAAAATTACACGAACTGCTCCAGAATGCGTCTGTAGGACGGTAGCTTTGGGTACAATACTACGAGCAAATAGGTCTTCTCCAGTTGTTCTTGAGAGCAGAGCGCACAGGCGACTGGGAACTCCACACATATTGGGTTCGCAATATGATTCCAGTATTTCACGCAGGTGGTCATTTTGCATACGCAAAAAGTTCTCATCTCTATTTGCAGCAGATGAATGAGCTAACAGAAATAATGCAACAGGATGATTTGAAGTTGTTCACTGAGAAAGGTTACTTTACCATAAGGCGCTCAGATAAATTCTGGGACGGGATATATTCTGATCAGACCATAGAGCAGTGTTTAATGAGAATGTTCAAGCTCCCTGGTGGTCTCACACATGGCAGGGGAATAACCGATAGCACTGTTGCGAAATGGGTACATGGACTACCTCTTTACCTTCCGATATGTAATGCTCTCGAAAATTTTGTTCATGTTCACACTGGTCATGGCGAACAACATCGGGATCTCCGTCAAAGTTCACAATTGACTGATGCCAATGATATCACCAAATTATTGAACTGGCTCAGAGTACATTCCCCCTTTCAGAATAGAGATCCACTACAATTAGTCTCTATAGCGACCGGGCTTGTGGCCGACGAAACTGTGAACTGTGACCAAGTTCGCAAAATTGGTGAATGTTGCGTATCGAATGTTGTAAGCAAAACGTTCAACAGCATCAAACTACGACGTGTTGACACTGTGAAGTCTTTCGCATCGATGGCAAATAGCATCAAAGTCCGTGGAAGTAAGGTAGTGATTGACCCCACAATTCTGTTCAACCGCATCACATGTGTTATTCAGTCACAAGCAGAGATGGAAGAGTATCTCAAATATGAACTCGCCCCGAAACCACCAGCATTGTTTGATTCTGCTGGAATGAGGAAGACACAGAAAAGCACGCTCGGTAAGATCCTCAAAACATACGGTTCCGAGCAAACTAAAATCCCAGAACATTCTCTGTTTGTTGTAGATGGTGGATTTTTATTGAGGGCAGTTGTATGGCCTAAGCAGTCGTCATATAAGGACATATGTACATCATATTCCAATTATCTAGTGAGACATTTTGGGGCGAACGTCGTGGTTGTTTTTGATGGTTATGCTTGTACAATGTCGACAAAGGGCATGGAACAAGCCCGTAGATCTAAAGACAGGTATTCTATTGATATCAATATCTCACCCGAGTTACCAGCCACCACACCCCAATCCGATTTCCTTGCAAATGCCAAGAACAAAACCCAACTGATCGATCTTCTAATGCAGGAGCTATCTGCTATCAATATTCAGTCCAAGCAGGCCGAAGCTGATGCTGATGTACTGATAGCCGAAACTGCACTTGACATCGCTCAAGATGACAACAATGTTGTCGTTGTGGGAACAGACACAGACTTGTTAGTCATTCTTACCTCTCGAGTTCAACCGGGATGTAATATTCACATGATGTATTCCATTACCCCAAACTTACTAGTTTCAGTTAGTGAAATAGCAACCAAAATGGGTAACCATAGAAGCAACCTCCTTGTAGCACATTCTATAAGTGGTTGTGACACTACTTCTGCACTCTTTCGAGTTGGTAAGAAGAAAGTATTCAGTACAATTGTCTCCGATGTTACTAGCGACTCACAACAGTATGTCAACACAATTTTGGCGGATGACAGTACACCAAGTGCAGTAGCCGCTGCCGGGGAACAACTTCTCCTGATCTTATACGGGAGTAAAACTGTTTCCTCTCTCGACCAATATAGATATGCGTTATGTAGCAAAATCTAAACTGAATAAACCCATCGACCTAGCCTCACTCCCACCAAGCAGCGATGCTGCACAACAACATGTCTACAGATGTTATCTCCAGGTCCAACAATGGCTGGGCACTTCGCTTCCTCCGACGGATTGGGGGTGGTCGCTAGACAATGGACTTCTTGTACCGACTGCAGCCACAAAGCCATGTGCCCCCGATAACCTACTGAATCTGATCAGTTGTGGTTGCAAGAATGCTTGTACAAAAAGGTGTGGGTGTAAGAAGGCAGGACTCTCTTGCTCAGGTTTGTGTAATTGCAGTTCGGATTCTTGTAACAACCACAGAAACACTGTCCTGTCGGAAATTTCTGAGTTCGATGAATAATATGTATATAGGTCATGTCATTTCTGTATATAGCGTTGATAATAGTCAATGTAACTTAATCCATGTTGACTGATTTGTACATTCTGTAAATATTATTTATTGATCTAATGCTGCCAGACACAGACGTGTCTGTTCGGTCCCAAGCCCGAAAATAGTTGAGTTCTCATGCTGACGAATTTTATGCCAAAAGGGGAACTCGGCCAGAAGCAGAGGGGGTCTTCCATAATGTCTATTTTGTAAGCAATGATAAAAGTCTTCAAATGGTGGTGGATTTTTTATCGTCTGTCCAACTAACATCCCGTTCTGTACTACGACCCTTTGGGCAAATCCGTTAGGAAAATCGTCATTTTTTGCGTAAATCCGATACTTTTTTGTGAATTTTCAATAATTTTTTGCAGAAATTGTCACAGAATGCACATTTTCCTCTAGGTAAATGTATATTAGACATTATGTAGCTCGAAATACGCGTAAACAAAAAATACAGTTGGATCAATTCGAGGTTACAAAGTTCGTGCGATTTTTTTTATTTTTTTCAAACGCGTTTTCGAAAAAAGGCTGTAGAAAAAAAAGCTCAACTGGGATTTTAGGGGACTTTTGTCTAATCGTTCAGTGACATGTACTCGACATTCCCTGAAAAAATCAGCTTTCTCCGATTTTTTTCCCTAGTGAAACCTAATGTTCCTGGGCTATATACTATGCTTAGTATACAAATAACCATTATAACAAACTTTACTTCCACCTTTGTTGCTAGTAATAACCTCCATTGTCAAAAATACTTTTAATTTTAATTTTATCGAATGGAATGGTTTAACGCACCGAAGGCGCGCAGGGACGGTATGGGGAACAAGCCCCTTTCGACCCTCATTGACTGTAAATGATTAATTTTCACATGTCTGCTCGTGTTGAAGGAGGAACGGGTTCAGGTACTCGGAAGGTGTCACCGGTTGCGGCGTGATGATCTCTTTGACTGATGTCGGTTGAACCCTCGGGCGAGGACCAGTGTGGGAGGTTGGGTCCTCTCACAAAGGTACTACCTCTCCCCGAGGGTGCAGTCGATCTGGATTTTCAGGCAAGTATAGTCTGCCACTTCGGAGAAGATTTTAAGTGATGGCCATCACTGGCAAGTATAATCTGTCTCTGTTTGATAGG
Source organism: Pictodentalium vernedei (assembly GCA_031216915.1). Lineage (NCBI taxonomy): Eukaryota > Metazoa > Mollusca > Scaphopoda > Dentaliida > Dentaliidae > Pictodentalium > Pictodentalium vernedei. The sequence continues at coordinate 379,741,898 of CM062297.1, forward strand.
ATGTCTTTGAAGGAAACAACAACGACCCCTTTCGGGGACCACCAAGAAGAAGACCCGAACTTCCCTGGTTCGGGGGCAGGCCTGCATTATAATTCTAATGGGTTGGGACAAAAAGATGGGCAATGCGCTTACAAAAAGGAGCAGAGGCGGGACGCAGGACCAACGCTCGCCTCCCTTAAAGTGGTCGACCACTTTTAGAGATGGAGTGGAGGATGTTCAGGAGCCATGGGGGTTACCGTTTCTATAACGGTTGGACTGTCCATAGCGGTTATTGGGGTGCTGATCAAAAAGCATCTTCTGTGTACCTGCTTAAAAGAAGAAGGCAGAATTAATTTTCATTAGAATATGTAAAAATAAAAGAAGATAAAAGTAGCACATTATGTTTTAATTGTCATCACAGTTAAGCTGTTAATCTGCCTGCTAGATCACCTTCTTAGGGTGATAGTGAGTTTGTAGCGGGAGGGTAACAGGTTTAGACACTAAACCACACCCGAGGGTGTTTCTGTTATGCCCTTCGCTGGTTTCGACCATATTTAGATTCGTTTGAGTTTATTTTGGATCACGATTAGAGACTGCAAATCTCACCTCCAGCCGGGGAGGCCCAGCCCACACAAAGCACTCTCGCCTGGTATCGCGAGCGTCCCGTGTGGATCGAGCCCCCCCCCCCCCCCCCCCCCCGGCCGGAAATGAGATCTACAGTATCCAATCGTGATGTAATTTCAGTTGAGTCGGTGAAGGCAGCCCTTTCTGGTAGAAGGCCACAGTTAAGCTGTTTTTCTGCCTGTTTATTCACCTTCTCGTTCCCTATTTATTTAGTTTTTTAACAATGTATAATCCTGATGTAATTTTAGTTGAGTCGGTGAAGGCAGCCCTTTCTGGTAGAAGGCCACAGTTAAGCTGTTTTTCTGCCTGTTAGTTCACCTTCTCGTTCCCTAGTTTTTTTCGAGCGGTCTTAGTTTTGGTTGCAATTTTGGGGCTTTTGTCGGCTTTCGCAAATGGCTCCAAGTTCGGAGATTAGTTCGCTGTCGGCTAACCGGTCATGATTTTTCGCGGCCAGGACGGCTAGGCGGTCTTTAATGGTGGGGATATCGGCCCTGTCGTGGAGTGTTTTGATGGGTGTGTCCCATGGGGCGCGGAGGGCAACTCTAAGAGCGTGATTTTGGACCTTCTGGAGTTTTCCCATATCAGTTTGATTGAGGTCAGTTAGTATGATTGCCCCGTATTCAAGTACTGGGCGCACAAAGGCTTTGTATAGTTTGAGTAGGGTGGACTGGTTGGCTCCCCATGAAGTTCCCTTAAGCATTTTCAGTACTCACGCTCGATCCGCAAGTATACAGAAGAAGTCTCCTTGGTTACGAATCGAAATTAAGTATTTTTATTGTTTACTAATCATATATATTTCATTTTCAGGTATTTTATTCAACTTTGTGGGGAGTTAGTTTAGTATAGTAACTGGGACAAAGTTAGGAGGCCTTAAATAAAACTGTGAGCGCTAAGTTGTCGAACGGTTCGTCGTGTTGCCTTTTGTCGCGTGTTTACAATTTTCCCTGTCCGATCGCGTAATTTTGTCTTGATGATGGCGAGCAAGTCTGTTCAGACGGAGGTAAGTATGGAGGTAAATACGTGTAATATCGCGGTCCAGGTCAACGGTGCCAACGGAGTAAGTATTGGTGTGCAGACAGAGGTCACTGGGGGTGTCGGTCAGAGCCGGGTTGGTGGGGCCACCGATGGCGATATTGGGCTTGAAGTTTGTAAACAGTGTTCTATGATGTATGGGGACTGTCGCTCGATGGGATATGGAGAGGTATGTGCAAACTGTCAGGAAATCCTCCGCCTACTTGAGACAATTGTTAAGTTTGAGGGGGAGATTGCTGAGCTGAAGGGAAAACTTGGTAGGGCGGGGCTGTCTGGAGTTACACCTGTGAAAGTGGCTTTCCGAGAAGGATGGAAGGTTGTCGGTGGTTCCAAGAGGAAACATGGGGGTAGAACCTTTGATGTGAATGAGGTAGGTGATGAGGAGGGGGCTGCTAGAAAAGTACGTAGGACAGATGAGGGGGGCCCAGGCCGGAGCAATGCTGTAAAGCGTTTGGCGTGGACTACCAAAAGTGGTAGGAAAGGGGGGGCCAGAGAAGCAGGTAGATAGGGGTGTAAAGTCCAAAGGCAGTGGCGAGTGCAGCACCAGAAACAGATTTGATGTGCTCGATTCGGAAGAGACAGAGGAGGAGATGGAGGTAGTTGCAACAGATAGTAGCTTGGGGTCTAGGCCAGGAAAAAGGAGGAGGGATCCGGGGGAAGACCAGGGGAGTAGTCCAGGTAGCTCAGGGCCTGGAAAGAGACGGAGGGACAAGGATAGGAGTAATCCTAGGTCAAAGGATACCGATACCGATATTGATTCCGAGTGGGGCTGTTGGAGAGGAAGAGGACGCTGTAAACAATAGGAGACTAGAGGAGATAAATAGGGCGAGGTCCAAAAGTAAGTTGGTGGTTGCGGGAAGTAGCATAGTTCGGGGGATCGACAAGGTTGTCTGTGGTCCGGACAGTAAAAATAAAACAGTTCTGTGCTTTCCGGGGGCTAAAGTGGAGGACCTGAGGGATAGAGTGGACGGTATTGTAGCTGGGTCGGGGCCTGATCCGGTAGTGGTATTACATGTGGGGTCCAATAACATCAGGGAGAGGAAATCATTTCGTTTGGTGGACACATACAAGGACCTAATTAGTAAGCTACTTAGCAGGAATGCTCGGATCATCGTTTCAGGGGTGCTCCCCGTTATGGGTGGTGGGAATGAGAGGAACTCGCGGATTATGGCACTAAACGAGGAGCTGGAAGAGCACTGCAAAGACTTGGGAGTACATTTCATTGACCACTGGGATTCATTCTGGGGACAAGGAGAGTTGTATGGGCGAGACGGATTGCATTTAAGTAGGATGGGTACAGACCTGTTGGGCCAAAAAATCTTACAGGTGGCTGGGCCTTTTTTGGAGAAAAGGGGGGTAGGGGACCACAGCCGGTAACCCAGAGTGGCACAAATGCTGGGAACATAGGAAGAACAACAAACATGCACAATACAGGGACATACCAGGGTTATAATAATGTGTCAGTGATGACAAAAAAACAAAGATTCATTAAGTTTGGGTACTGCAACATCCAGGGTCTGCACTAGAAAGTAAGCGAAATATCAACAATGATGGACGAAGGAGACTTCGATATAATGGGTCTAAGTGAGACGTGGATACGACGGGATGAGCGGGTTGATCAGATGAAGGGTTGCGTGTGGATAGGAGCTGGGCGAACTGAGGGTCAGAAACGGGGTGGGGGTGTTGGCATCTACGCTAAAGAGGAATTACAGCCCTCATTGATTACAGATCTCACAGAAGCAAGGACTCAGATTCCAGTATCCAACGAAATAGTCTGGGCAAAAATCAAGTTAGGAAGCAGGAGTGTTGCCGTTGGTGTTGTATACTTAGCAGTGGAGGGAAGTAAGCCCGAGTGGAATGATTCAATATATACAACTCTTAGATCGAATATCACAGAGCTTGGGAGCAGAGGGTTCAGTATTGTCCTAATGGGGGACTTCAATGGGCACATCGGGGATAAGGAGGAGGGCATACAGGGAGGTGATAGGAAAATTAACACGAATGGGAGGAAGATGTTGGACCTATCAAAAGAGCTTGGTTTAAAGATCCTGAACAGGGATGCGAAATGTAAGGGTAAATGGACCTGGGAGAGGAACGATAAGAAAACAATAATTGATTATATACTCACTGACATTAGCGTATGGAGGGAGGTTATAGATGTAGAAATAGATGACGAGGGAAAAAATGACTTGGGTAGTGATCACAACCTGATAACAGTTAAGATTATGGGCAAAAAGACGAATAGAGACAGAAATACCTTCAAGGAAGTTTGGGGACTAAAACAAGGAGCCGACTGGAAGCAGTTTCGGGAAAAACTAAAACCAAATCTTGAATGTATACCTAGGGATGCAAATGTCCAGAGTATTTCAGATGGCATAGTAAATAGCCTAACAGAGGCAGGGAAGGAGTGTATAGGAAGGGTGAGGGTCCCAACGAGAGAGCTTGGATACAGGGTTAACGAGGGACTGAAAAAGGCTATAAAAGAAAGGAAGGTAAAATGCGCTGCTTACAGAAGAAGTAGGAAGCTTAAAGGGGTGGATAACAATGACACGAGACTAATGAAAGAAGAATATGAACTGGCACGGAAAAAGGTGAATGAGATAAAGAATAATAATAGGAAGGAGCGCAATTGCAGTCTTGCCAGAACAATAAAGAAAACGGGGGGTTCGAGCTCAAACGTATTTTGGAACTGGGTAAATAAACGGGGGAAAAGTAGTGTGCAGAGTATCAAAGTGGATGGGGAAAGTACAGAAGATAAAGGCCGTATCGCTTCAGAGTTAGTCAAGCACTGGGAAAAGATAAATGATAGGCGATGGGGCAGTGGGTCCCCACCAAAAAGAAATACACTGGTGGAGGAGAACCTATCCAATCGTGTATGTAGCGAAATAACGGCAGAAGAAGTGCGGAACGTGGTCTCGAAATTAAAAAATGGTAAAGCGGGAGGGACTGATGAAATTCCGAACGAATTCCTCAAAAATGGAGGGGAGGCACTTATTGAAGTCCTGACAAACCTTTTCAACCTGGCTCTGCGAAAGCAAGAGGTCCCCAGAGAGTGGAGGGAAAGTAAGGTGTCGTTCATACACAAAAAGGGGGATAGGGAAGTTCTAGATAACTATAGGGGGATATCAGTTAGTAGTAACATCGGAAAAGTATTCTGTAAGGTCATATACGGTAGATTAGAGGAAGTTATTGAAGAGAAAGGTTTTTTAGGAGAAATTCAAAATGGTTTCAGGAAAGGACGAAGAGTCACTGATCACCTATTTACACTCACCCAACTGATAGAATCAACAAAGGCTGAAAAGAAAAAGATGTTTCTGGCATTTCTAGATGTGAAAAAAGCGTACGACCGAGTGTGGAGGGAAGGTATGTGGCGAAAGCTCGAGGGCATCGGACTGGGGGGTGACTTTGTGGGAATCATGAAAGCACTGTATACAGATGTGCAAAGCCAACTCAGTCTAGGGAGTATCACTACAAAACGAGTCCCTATGGATATAGGCCTCAAGCAGGGGTGTATCTTTTCACCGACTTTGTTTGCATTGTATGTTAAAGATTTAGGGGACGAACTAATTCAGAGTGCGGAGGGGGTAAATGTTGGAGACATAAAGATACCAGGCTTATTCTTTGCGGACGACATGGTGTTAATGTCTAGAACTGAACAGGGGCTAGAGAAACTGCTGGAAATTGTTGGTAGATATGGGAACACTTGGCGGCTCGAACTAAATGAAAATAAAAGCAAGGTAATACCCGTTGGACGCAAGGTAGATATGACGAAGAGATGGAGAGTGGGGGAGTTCTCAATCCCCGAAGGTGAAAGCAAACAAATCACTGTAGGAGAAACGGGAGAGTATGAGTATCTAGGGGTAAGCATAAATATAACGGGAAGAGGGGTGTACAGAAATTACTCAGCCAAACTGATTCTGAAGGGGAAAAGAATTCTGAACCAACTAAAACTTTTAGGGAAAAATAGTTTCAACAAGGTCTTTGTGGGGAAAACACTGTGGGAGAGGGTGGGTTTACCAAGTATAACGTATGGCACGGACGTGATTCCATTAAACCAAACCGTTATTAAGAAGTTGGAAAATACTCAAAATGATGCCGGCAGATGGATAACAGGGTCGAGTAATGCTGCAGCTTTGGAAGCAGTAAGGGGGGAGCTTGGGTGGATGAAAATCAAGGACAGGGTAGATTTGGGAAAACTGTGTTACTTTAACTACTTGAGAAACCTGCCTGACAACCGGTGGTGCAAATTGATGCTCGATACCATTTGGAATTCTAATATAGAAACGGGGTGGTCAAAACATGTGAGGGAACTAATGGACAATTACTCTTTAGAGGTCACAAACATAGAAGTAGGAATGAAAGAAGGCAAAAGGTTTGTCAAAGAGAGAGTCATGGAAGATTGCAATCGAAACTGGCGAGCAGGGATTAGCGTGAAAAGATCACTGCAGGGGTTACAAAATAAAGAAAAGCCAGCTTTTGAGAAGTACCTAGATGGCACCTTTGGAGGGTCACTGCTGTTCAAACTGAGATCAAGATCACTGGAGCTTCGGGGAAAAATTGGGAGAGATGGGGAAAAGGGATGCCAAATGTGCCACTCTGGAGTAGTGGAGACCCTGGAACATTTTCTCTTGGAATGCCCACAGTATATACCTCATAGAATAAAATTTACTGGAAGAATAATGCAGAAGTGGGGTGAAGAAACAAAGGATAGATGGCTGAAGGGGGACACGAGGGAGAGGGTAGGAATGCTTATTGAAGAAATTGAAAAAGATGAAGTGAGGGACACTATTAAGCAGTTTATATCTGAATGCTGGGAGGAGAGGAGGGGAAGAGGGGGTGGGGTGCAGGGGGAATGATGGCCTTCTCTTATGAGGACCGCGATAAATCAGCGGCTGGCCAAAGAGTTATTATTATTGTATCAACTGGTTTAGAAACACTAGCGATATCCGTAACTGTGTTCGTTTTAAGGCCCAACGAGTTGGACTCCACACCCTTGCCCTTTTGTTTAGAGTTTCCGTTGCTGGGGCACGAACCCAAACCTGAATTATTTCTTCCTTTTCCCTTTTTTCCAGATGCCGACTTATTTTCCTTTTTTGATTCCGTCGAAGCTTTTATTAATTCCATTTTTTCTTTCTCGAACTGTTCTTTTTGAGCCCTAATATCCGAGCGCAAACCCTCTATAGTGTCGTTCAATCTAGCTATCTCTTTTTGAAATCCAGATATCATCGATATTAAATCCATTCCCGAAGTGGGTTCAGTGGTGGAGTTAGTTGTCATGTCACTCTGTTCAGTTATCAGTTATTGTCTAAGTTATCAGCAAATTATTGGTAAAATATTTCGTTGAAGTATATTTAGTTTTAACAGAGAAAAGCAAACAGAAAATAGATAGAGTTAAAGATAAACACTTACAAAATTACACTAGAGTGCACAGAAGTGGTACAGAGAACAATGAATGGTGATGCTGCAATGTTCTGGTATTTATATCTAATTCCAGATATATTCTTGTCATCAAGCCAGTAGCAATGTTTTAATTGTAGGGTATACATTGAAACATACTGTTGAAAATAGTATAAAAAGATTCACCTTTGAACCATTGGATAAAAGGATATGGAGAAAGAAAAACACCAGCTGTATACAAAAAAGCAAAAGTTACAAGACAATAAATGTGAATGAACATCTTACTTCAAAAAAATGTAACTTCAGAAGATTGTTTTGATTACAAAACAAACACACAAGCTCATCAGTAACTGATCACAATATTTTTTTATTGATATGAAACATCAAACACAAGCTTCCCCTTCCTTCATTGATCACAAAATTTTAAATTGATATATGGGGGGAAAGTGTCCACTTTGCTGTTAAGCAAGGGGGGAAAGAGTCCGGGGGGAAACTGTCCGGGGGGAAACTGTCCGGGGGGAAACTGACTGGAACCCATGATATATATAGTCAAAAATGAATAAAATACATTATAGTAAAATGAAATTTATTTATTATTTATATTTCATATAAAATATATATATATTTTGACTTTCTTTCCTTGACTTTTTTTCCTATGACTTTTTTTCCTATGACTTTTTTCCCAGACTTTTTTTCCTATGACTTTTTTCCCTGTTACCGTTTGCCTTGGGTGGGGGTTGGGCAGTCGCGTCGGATAGTTTTACGGGTGGAGGAAGAGCCTCAACATCCAAATTCTGAATAACGGCCACTTTAACCCGTCTCGTAGTATAGTTTTGTTTTTCAGACCCCATTTGAGGCAATAGGAAAGCTAGGCCTGTGTGATCCAAGATCCAAGTGAAATAAAATAAGGCTAACCGGGTCGCAAGGGATTTGTAAATCCCACATCGTCCCTGCGCGCCTTCGGCGCGCTAAAACCTTTCATTCATTCGTCATATTAACCCGCCGAACTGGAACCGAATAGAGCTCGCTCTCTAATAGTTTTAAAGGCGTTGAGGGATTGAGTATTGACCATCTAACACTCCAACGTAAACTGCCGGGTATTCTAACCGCGTGCATAACCCCCTCAGACTCCATTTTGGGCAATAGGAAAGCTAGGCCTGTGTGATCCAAGGGAAAAAAATAAGGTTAACCGGGTCGCAAGGGATTTGTAAATCCCACATCGTCCCTGTGCGCCTTCGGCGCGCTAAAACCTTTCATTCATTCATTCTTGTCAGGTCAAAGTGGCGATCGAAAAAAAAGTTTGTTTTTTGATCAAAAATTTTCAGTCCAAACCGGACCAAAAAATTTCCAGGTAAAAAAAAAAATTGTTTTCGTCTCAAAATTTAATAAAACACATAAAAAAACAAAAACAAAAATTTCCGGATTTTGGTCGAAAAGTCCGAACCGGACCGATTTTTCGTTTTTTGGTGTAGTGTAAAAAAAAAAAAAAATTTAATTTTTTTCGTCTCAAAATTGAACAAAACATAAAAAACAAAAACAATAATTTTCGGATTTTGGTCGAAAAGTCCGAGCCGGAGTGGTAGTTCTCCAGCCATCAGAAGCCAAGTGAAAAAAAACCTTATTCCCATGGGGTGGGGAAAGGTTTAAGGAGACCGTGAATGCTGCATTTGAATCACGGAAGCCTTGTACGAGTCAAGAACGCCGAGTATTCTCGTGCCAAAAAGAGGGTGTACGGACCGTTGAGAGGCCGAGAGTGTACTTTTGGCGACTGCCCGAAGGCAAACGCAACAAAATTGTCCTTCCAAACTACGGGGAATCTTTTTATCTATATATGCGCTACACGCCGCTTTTAACCCACTCCGGTAGTACAGTAATTAGGTCAAAGTACCAGTCTGAAGACCAATTTTCGTTTTTTGGTGTAGTGTAAAAAAAAAAAAAATTGTTTTCGTCTCAAAATTGAACTAAACACATAAAAAACAAAAACAAAAATTTCCGAATTTTGGTCGAAAATTTCGAAGTCCGAACCGGACCGAAAATTTTCAGTGTAAAAAAAAAAATTTTTTCGACTCAAAATTGAACAAAACGCATAAAAAACGGAAGAAAAAAAAATTCGATTTTTTGGCCGCCATTTTGGATTAACAAAAAATCGAAACGAAATTCTTTCGATTTTTTTTTATAAAGCGGTATTACTGCCTTCAATTTGGAAACCTTTTAGAGTGCTCATTATATTTAAATCTCGATATTTCAATCCAAAATGGCTGATTTTCGAGATAACTTTCCATTTTGTGAAAAATTTTGGCAGAAAACATAAAAAATGGAAACAAATACCGATTATATTTGTTTTAGACAAGAGTAATTCTGACAAGTCTGTCAAAAAATTAAGTCGATAGCTTTTTTCCTTCATGAGATATTGGCCTATGAAGCTTTGGGCGTTTTGGGGCGTTTTTGACCACCAAGAAACATTTTCCCCCAAATACTGATGGTTTTATTTATTAGAACCCATGGCCGTCATTGATCGTGCAAAGTTTGAAAAAAGACCGTTTTCGAAAAAACTCTTTCCCCGATGTGGAAAAAAAAGAATAATAATCTTGGCAATAACAAATAGATTTTCCTTTCAGGAAAATCCAAATTAAGGCCCCGAATGGAAAGTATCAAATACATTTATCACCATTATGTGTATGTGCGCGCACTAGTATCAATGTCTCGCTCTTCTTACACGGAACATAGCAACTCGACCTTTGGTCTTCCGGTATATACTGTCAGTGTCAAGGTTTCGATTTCGATGGGAATTCATGAACATGCGCATAATTGTTATAATATGATTCATCCACTTGAAGTCACGATGCGTGAGGACAACATATTTCGAAAAAACTCAAGTCTGCCTTAAGTCCAAAAGTGGACTCAATCAAGATTGAGTTTTTCTCCAGTCAGATATCTTGAAAATACTTGAGTTCAAAATCGAACTCAAATTCAAAGTTTTATTCAAGATCTTGAGTTTCCCAGAAAGGTGTCACAGCCTTTTCAAAACTGATTTATATTAGAACATCAAAACAATACTTATTACAGCAATTGAGTGAATATATTTTGCATGTATGGGGAGGTTCAGTAAAAAATATAATCCCATGGCCCTAAAAGTAAAAATATAATCCTACAGCCCTGTAGGGCTGTAGGGTTAAATTTTGAATGATCTTTTTTGTCATTTGTTTTCATAAAATATAATCTCACTGCCCTATGAGTAAAAAAAATATAATCTTTTTTCTTATATGACTGTAAGGTTAAATTTTTACTGATCTTCTTTTATCATTTGTTTTTCATATAATCCCACTGCCTTATAAGTAAAAATATAATCTTGTAGGGCTATAGGATTAAATTTTTCTGATTTTTTTGTACTCATTTATTGTTCATTATTTTTAACTCACCTTGACAAAGTCAAGCTGAGCTCATCTCATCGCTCTCCGTCCGTCTTCCGTCCGTCCGTCAACACCATGTTTTGGTCTTCTCCCCCCCCCCCCCCAAACCACTGGGCGAATTCAAGTGAAAGTTTGTGTGAGGGATGGTCCCGAAGGGGCATTACATTTTGGTTCAACTCAACATGCCCAGCCCCATAGGGACGGGGGAAAATGCTCCAAAATATTTTTAAAATCTTCTTCTCGTGAACCAGTGGGTACAGTGACTTGATATTTGTTGTGGAGCCTCCTTTTGAGGTGTAGAATCAAATTTGTTCAAACGAGGTTCGTGAAGCAATATTTGGCTTTGTAATGGGAGGGGTAAGATTTTTGGCCTCGCCCAAAATTTCTGTTTTCTGAACCGATGGTCCGATTTGAACCAAATTTGGTATGTGGTATTATTGGATAATAAGTACTTGACACGTGCAAAAAATTCCCGCATCCCCATGGGAACCCCAGGAGCTAAAAATAGAAATATTTTCAAATCCCCATATTTCCCACATCACATGGCACAGAGAGCTGTTATTTGGTATGCAGCATCCTTAGGAGCAGTAGACATGAATGGTAAAAAAATTGCCATCGGTTATGTTAGAGTGCTCTGTAGAGGGCATCGAAAAAATGCTGAATCGGCATATTTGCAAAAAATTTAAAAAAATCTTTTCTCCAGAACCAATGGTCAGAGTCTTTTGATATTTGGAATTCAGAATTTATAGGGAGGGGAGGGGAGCAGATACAAATTTGTTAACATAAAGCCTATTGGTTCATATTTGGGCTCAATACAGGAGCCCGAATTTTTATCTTAGGGCCATATGGGGAACATTCTTTTGAAATCTTCTTCTTCAGAACCACCAGTCAGAATCTTTTAATGTTTGGTATACATCATTGTTATGAAGGTCAGATTCAAGACTGTTCAAACCAAGTCACTAGGTTAATATTTGAGCTTTCTGTGGAAGCCCAAATTTTAATTTAGCGCAATATGAGGAAGTTTCTTTAACAATCTTCTTCTTCAGATCCACCAGTCGGAATGCTTTTATATTTGGTACACAACATGTCTAGGTGTGTGTGGAGGTGGGGGGGGGGGGTGGGGGCAAATTCAAGTTTGTTTAATTTGAGTGCCTGGGTTAATATTTGGGCTCCATATGGGAACAGGAAATTTAACTTAGTACAATATGAGGGAATTTCTTCAAAAATCTTCTTCTTCAGATTCACCTGTCAGAATCCTTTCATATTTGGTTTAGAATATCTCTACGGGAGTCAGATTCGAGTTTGTTCAAATTGGTTCTCTGGGTTTATATTTGGGCTCCCTGTGGTAGCCTGAATTTTAACTTCGTGCAATATGAGGAAATTTCTTTTAAAATCTTCTTCTTCAGATCAACTAGTCAGAATGCTTTCATATTTGGTGGGGGAGCACGGTGGCTCAGTTGGTAGAGGTGCAGGCTGCAAGCCGAGAGGTCCTCGGTTCGAATCCCACCTGCGGCAACCGCGCTGTGTCCTTGGGCAAGACACTTCATTTCCATTGCCCACGTGGGGGCACGGTGGCGTTAGTTTAAACAATATTTATTTGAATTTGTTATCTGTATTCATTACACAGTGGATAGTAAAAAAAGCATAATACAGAATACAATAGTACACAAAATAACATAGATATACGAAGAATTGTAAAGAAGGGATTCGACAGGAAGCGGAAAGCTTATGTGAGTCGTCTCCCTTGCTAGTTTATCAGTTACCCAAGCAGGTGGTATATATAAGTAAGTCAATAGATCATCTCACATATCGTAACCCGTGATCTCCCTATCTTCGTACACCGGATTAACCCTTCATCCAACGCAAATAGAAGTCGACGGATGTAGAGAAAGAATTCGCATTAACCACCGGATTCTTCAGAAACAGCCCGCGACCGCAGTCGGAACGAGCTCGACCATCTCGCTCCGAAGATGGTCACAAGGCTTAACTTCGGAAATGAACTTAATAACATAATTAAGTTTGAAAGACATGCTATTTGGAGCAGTGACCGATATTGATCATCACGAGAGGTGAAGGGGGGGGGGGGGGGGTGTAGAACACCGGGAAACGATATGTGAAAGTGTTTAAACTACAACATGATCTGGAAAGGAAGGCTATTAGGAGAATTAGGTGGAGCAAATCTCAGCCAGTTTGGATAATAAATGCATTAAGTACACTCTAGAAAGGCGTAAGTGGTTAGTTTGTTTCCTTTAGTTCATTTAGTGGGAACGTATGAATACAGAAGTACTAGTGCAGGGCGCAGTCGTGGCGGCGTTGGGCTGCAAGGGAAGTTGGCAGGTGTGAAGGGGCATATTCGTTCTGTTAATCTAGTAGGGTAATAATGTTGTCCGATAATATGGTGATATTAAGTGCTTAAATCATAGACAGTCATTGGAATCGCTTGCTTGATAAAATGAAGTCATGTACCACTTCAAAGATAAGGCGGTTGTCTTCGTAATTTAAAAATTCTGAGCCAAAGAGAAGTGTGGATAGATCTACGTCGAAGGGGAGCAGGTTAATTGAATGATTACGTGCATCTGAGAATATTGGGCAAATTGAAATAAAAAGTGATCAGGAGTCTCATGCTCGTCACACTCACATAACGGGCTTGGTGATAAGTGATTATCATACAAGTGTAGATTAAGGTCACTACATTGCAGGCGTAACCTGCAGTGAAATATTTGAGCTGCGCGAGTTTTCGCGTTGCTATAAAACCTTGGAGGCCGTTGATTACCATCATTTAGGAAAGACTTGAAATTAATCAATGACGAGTTCTCGCGGACAGTCAGGGGAAGATTATTCCATTGGTCAGTGACGCTGGGAATGAAGGAAGTCTTGTACAGTTGAGTCCGACAAAAAGGGACTCGGTGATTTTGACTTGATTGGAGGCTGAGTGATGGATTAGTCGAAGAGGCAAGTGGGGGTACTTTGTTGGAGATGTATGGAGGTGACATGCGATGATACATTTTGAAAAACTGAATTAACTTATGTTTGCGACGCCTTTCTTGCAGGGGGTCCCATCGCGTTTCAGAATAGAGTAACGACTTACTAGCACTGATGGTTGCCCCCGTAATGACCCTTGCTGCCGCAATTTGAATTTTTTCCAGTGGTGGCGTTGTGTACTAAGGCGTACTGAAAGTCGATGGTGTACTTGTCTTCAACCAATGCTAACCCTGCTTGTGTGGAGTTGGTATGTTGGGGAGCTGACATTTGCTCGCCGTTGCTCTGTGGTTCTCTCCGGGTACTCCGGCTTCCTCCACCCATAAAACTGTTACGGTCATGATTAGCCATTGTGCATAAATATGTGACCTTAAACACCAATAAATAAATAAATAAATTCATATTTGGTGTACATCATCTCTAGGGGGGGGGGGGTCCAGATTCAAGTTTGTTCAAATTGGGTCCGTAGGTTAATATTTGGGCTCACTATGGTAGCCCAAATTTTAACTTAGTGCAATATGAAGAAATTTCTTTAAAATATTTCTTCTTCAGATCCAACAGTCAGAATGCTTTCATATTTGGTATACAATATCTCTAGGGAGGTCAGATTCAACTATGTTCAAATCGAGACCATGGGTTAATATTGGGGCTCCTTATGGGAGCCGGAATTGGCCGTGTAGCTGAAGCATTAGAAATTTTGTATTCAGTACCCTCTAGAATTGTGTAACTAGGATTAATCTACATAGGTTGTATCAAGGGGCTTCATAGGGGAGCTCCATATTTTACATTATGGTCAACTGAAGAAAAGGCATGATGCTCAAACAAACTATTTTTGTCACTCCTGTGGGGCTCAAGAATTGACAATGTATCCTATGGAGATGGATTGTTTAATATAGACCCATTCTTGGACTCTGTTTATATCGTGTTCTGTTCAAGGGGAGCGCTTCAGGTCCCGTGGGGCCTCTTGTTTCCTCTAACTGCCCGATGAATTTTTTATGCAAAAATGTACGTTTACCGAAGGTTAAAAGCAATCAAGGTAGTATCGCGTTTTATTTATTAGACATGATTTTCCTTCCCAGAATTGTGTCCATTATCAAACTAGGATGATATGGCATAACCTCGGCTTATATTACGTCGATCTCTGCCGATATGAAAATTGTAACAGATCTCAGAACATTTTGTAATTATTTGTTTTGATTTAATAAATAAAGAGGTTATTACTTGGTTAGTTTCATATCGGCGCAGATGTCAGCCCGAGGTAACATATAAGCCGGGCTGATGTGAAATTACCTCGGACTGATAGCTGGGCCGAAATGAAACTAACCAAGTAATAACCTCTAATTGTACGAAAAAAAGTCACCAGCCCTGACAGAAACTTTCAGCAAAGTTTTAACTTAAGTTTTCTTTCAAGAAAATCGATTTTAGTCAAAATATCATCGGAGTCCGGAACTGTACTTACTAAGTCAAGAATCTTGAGTCTAAACTTATGTTGTTTTTTTCAAAATTTAGGCTTTAGGCTTTCATTCACTTTGTGTCGATCATATGGTATAGTGTGAGGGAATGCATGGGTGAGAGAAGATTTGAGTTGTTCCATCAATACCCATTCCTGCTCGATTGTTTTTCGGGTTCAAGAATCATAGATGCCGTCGTTATACAAAAGAGAGATAACTCCACATGGGTAGGTATAGATTACGGGAAAATCACTTGTGACTATAAGATGGACGAGGGCATAGATCGGAACTTGGGGTAGTCAAAAGTAGCAAGGATTAGATGGACTGGTAGGGTTAGAGTAGCTAGAATAGCGTCTGTAATAAGTAGAAAACAAAAGTTCTGGGAAAATCCAATCCAGTAAAGATACTCTTATACATAGGAACATCAAATACGAGGTGCTATTAATATAAGGGGGTGCTGGGGGGGGGGGGGGGGGGGGGGGCAATCCGAACCAGCAAAAGTACTCTTATACAACAGAACAACACCATTAAAGTCCTATACCACAATGAGCTACTGCTATTAGTACAAGGTGTTAGCTTCGCCAAATCCGTTTCTGTGATTTGGGGGGGGGGGGGGGTGATTCACAGTGATTAGCGGATTCATTTGGATAATTAGATTTAGCCCCTTGAATAGGACCCCCTCCCCGAACTATTTGGGGCCTTATAGTACTACGTGCTACTGATATAAACCCTATGTGGCGGCTTCGCCAAGTCCGTTTCTGTGATTTTAGACATTTTTGTTTGAATTTGGGGTAATTCTCCGGACCAGTATAATTAGATATACTCCCGTCCAATCGAACACAACATTCGAACACACCCCTTCCTATTAGAGGTTTTGGGGTCACATAGCAATCACATGTCACCATAGAAACAAAGACGGCAGCCTCCAGTATCCAAAATGAATATCGGAAATACGTGTCACCCTAACAACATGCGCTGCGCATGCGCACTCACTCCACGTATCACTATGTAGATGTCATCACAACATGGACCACCATAAGAACCAATATGGCGACACTGGGTCACGTGACTACGGCGTCAATTCCCCCTCCTCACCCATTCCCTCATCTAAATCGGGGTCGTCCTTTCCAAGGGTCATTATCAAGAGAGAGAAAACGTACATCTATCTTCTATTCACTTTGTAAGAGCCGACGACTTGCTTATAGATAGCATGCTGGGGCGCGGTGGCTCAGTAGGTAGAGTTGCAGGCTGCAAGCCGAGAGGTTCTCGGTTCGAATCCCACCTGCGGCAACCGCGTTGTGTCCTTGGGCAAGACACTTCACCCCCATTGCCTACGTGGGGCACGGTGACGTTGTGTACTAAGGCGTACTGCACGTCGATGGAGCACCTGTCTTCAACCAATGCTAACCCTGCTTGTGTGGAGTTCGTATGTTGGGGAACTGACAGTTGCTCGCCGTTGCTCGGTGGTTCTCTCCGGGTACTCCGGCTTCCTCCACCCGTACAAACTGTCGCGGTCATGATTAGCCATTGTGCAGAAATATGTGACCTTAAACACCAATAAAATAATAAAATAAAGATAGCATGCTCAAAAACGTGTCACCAATAAGGGCTTCCGAAGTTTCGATGAAAAAATGAAAAGTGCGATAACGTAAGTACTTTAGTACTATAGTATCTGTATTTGTTTAATACTCGAGCAAATGATTTCAAAATTGCATAATTTGAAGCAGATTAACCCTTTACCCAACGCAGACGATATCAAAATTTATTATTTTAAATATCATTTTTTCAAATTTTTCAAAAAATTTCAACAAAACCATATCATGTGACCCCTCGTTGGAACGAGCTCGTTCCAACGTGGGGTCACATGATGTAGTTTTGTTGAAATTTTTTGAAAAATAATATTTTTTCAATAGTTGAATTTGCATATTACGCGCGCGGATGCGGCCGATTCGTTGGGTAAAAGGTTAACCAGGGGTGCCGCTAAAGAGGTTTGTAGCTGTTCTGGGCTCGATAGTGTCGGGGAGTACGCGAATGCATGTGGTGTGATTTTTGATTCTCACAATAATAATACTATTTATTGCATTAATACACACATTGTGCTCCATGACTGTACAAAATTGCAAAATGTTTTCTGAAAAGGGTCATTTCCGACTTCAATGACTCTTGAGAATCCACTTCATTTAGACGGTTCGGGGGATAGTCCCATGGTTTGGTCCATCAACGGAAAATGTCCTATCGCCAGATGAAGATTTAGATGAGGACTAAACCAAGTTAAATTTGTATGATGATAACTGAATGGACCTTTGAGTCATGACTGACTGGCAAATTAGACAAGTAAGTGGTGTAGATCACTTTATTAACAGATAAGAAGAAAAAATGTATTGATTCTCTGTTGAATGGGAAGTCAATGGAGATCTAAAAGGACCGGTATAATGAAGCAGTACTTTACAGACAGGCCGATGACACGCATCGCACAATTTTGGATATGAAGAAGCTTTTTCAAAAGTGAAGTTGTTAGAACCTATCAAAAGAGAGTTGCAATTTATTTATTTATTTTTTGGTTTATTGGTGTTTATATTGTCGGTCACATATTTCTGCACAATGGATAATCATGACCACGACAGTTTTACGGGTGAAGGAAGCCGGAGTACCTGGAAAGAACCACCGAGCAACAACGAGCAACTGTCAGTCCCCAACATACTAACTCCACACAAGCAGAGTTAGCATTGGTTGAAGACATGTGCACCATCGACGTGCAGTACGCCTTAGTACACGTCACCGTGCTCCACATGGGCAATGGGGGTGAAGTGTCTTGCCCAAGGATACAACGCGGTTGCCGCAGGCGGCATTCAAACCGAGGGCCTCTCGGCTTGCAGCCTGCACCTCTACCAACTGAGCCACCGCGGCCCCGAGAGTTGCAATAGCCCAGTCATCTGGAAACAGAGACGCGAACGAGCGAGCTGCTCTGATGTTTTTGTGTCAATTCAAGGTTGAATTTTACTGATATTACGAAAATGAAAAAATTAACGCCGACGATGTGCTTAACGTGCTCATCAACTGTAAGATTTTCATCCATGAATTTACCAAGATTGCTGTTGAGGATAATCGTTGAATCTTGACAACTAAGTGATAATTTGGATATTTTCGTTAGCTGATGTGGTAGACCTCTGTATGTCCCGTCATATCATGCTTCAATTTGAGGAAATTTTCTGTCATCCATGCCAGGAAATTGTATGATTATCTATTGACAAGAGAATGTCATTTTGCACTCTCCGAAGCGCCGTTTCGGTGCTACAATTCGACCTATATGCAGACTGGAAGACTTCAGTTAAGCCATTGGTGGTCATGTGAAAATCCCAGTACAGTCGTCGTGGATTAGTCGTAATCCACGCGTATGTAGTGACGTCCGCGCATGCGTTTATCAGGCAATAAAAATCATCAGCAAAATTTTAATTAATAAAGCAATGGGTTGTAATCGGTGCTTCATTAATTAAATTTTTGATGATTATTCCTATAATTAGTGTTAGGAATCTAATATTATTGCGTCCGTGGAAATATTGCCTGCCTGTGGAAAGTGACCAGTCCAGTGCGGCTGTACTGCAACTGAAAAGCAACCACACGTTCACTAATCTTAGATGGGAATGCGAGATTAGATACCGGTCATAGTGTTTCAAAATCTCTTGGCTTGCGATATTTTTTAAAAGGAGCGTGACTAAAGCATGCTTCATGTTCGTAGGAAAGACGCCAGACTGTAGTGAGGCATTTACTAGTTTTAAAATTGGTGTACCCAATTTCGATAGACATGCTTTTATACCACGATTGCCTATTGTACTATTGAAAAGCCTATGACATAAATTTTAGCTTTATACACCAACCGTGGTGAACACATCAACACTGGAATTTCATTAGTTAAATTTTACACCTACAGTAGAACTACATCCAAGTTGACCTTTCGTGACGTCGACCTGGATGCAAACTTGTCTAAATTTACCACACGTCGCCTTGCGCAGAGTGAAATGATAACGGCAATTATTAGTCTGTGTGAAACACACAGACTATTGTTTTTGTACGGTTTCTTTTTCTTCTTCTTCTTCTTCTTCTTCTTCTTCTTCTTCTTCTCCCGTCTTCTGTCGTCTATGTTCTTCCTTGTCCACACGATAACTCGAAAAGGAATCGTCCTATCTCGCTGATTTTTGGCCACTGATAGGCAGTCAGAAGTTCTCGGCCACCTATGTTTTTCAGGTCGTTAGAGCCACTGAGAATGGCCCAGTCGGCCCCAGGGTTTTCACTGCCTCCAGTTTCCCGATACAGTCAATTCTCCCCAAGCAATAGGATGCTATGTTATTCACACTGGAGATAAGGTAAACATCAGTGGAGTCAGCTGTCAAAAAATGAAATGTAACCTTGTTATGATGATGGGATGTAAGTTCCTGGAACTAAGTTGAGAGAAACCCCTTTGCCTTGCAAGGAAATAAATTATAAATTATTCAGTTCAATGCTTTTAACCCTCTCAAGACTTCAATGTGGATTGCACATATTTTATTTCAGGCAGAATAAAGTTAACCCTTTCCATAAAACTGCACTGAATTATTGTTGAAACCTATCTTATTCAGTTCAATGCTTTTAACCCTCTCAAGACTTCAATGTGGATTGCACATATTTTATTTCAGGCAGAATAAAGTTAACCCTTTCCATAAAACTGCACTGAATAATTGTTGAAGCCTATCACAAAACTGCCAGGATGTCGGTAACAATGCAATACTGACATGGTCGACCGTACTGTTAACTGTGTTAGTGCTAGGACTGTTTAAAACTCATTTGTTAGAGGAGTTCTATAGTCTTTCACTGCGCTCGGCTCGGTCCTACCGAGAGTGCAGAAACCTTTGGTGCCAAAGTGCCATTAAAAGAATGTCTCTGATTTGTGCCGTTCCATCCCTCCGGAGTGCAAAAGCAGGTACTGTCAGCTGAGAAACTTAATGTTTTTCGCTTTATTTTCTGTAACATTTACTTCTATGTGGAATGGGACACATTTTCAGTGTGCCTTCAAAAGTAAGGGATTCTTAACCCTTTAGCCAACATAACGGCGAAAACCGCTCAACATTCTTCACAGAAATGTCTATTCAGTTTTAATTACCTTTTCATTTTTGCTTGAAAAAACATAGCTTATGACCCTTTATTGGATTGAGCTCATTTTTTAAAGGATTATTTATTTATTGGTGTTTAATGTCCCATATTTCTGCACAGTGGCTAATCATGACCACGACAGTTTTTCGGGTGGAGGAAGTCGGAGTACCCGGGAAGAACCACAGGGCAACAACGAGCAACTGTCAGATCCCCACATACTAACTCTACACAAGCAGGGTTAGCATTGGTTGAAGATGGGTGCACCATCGATGTGCAGTACGCTTTAGTACACAGCGCCACCATGCACCCACGTGGGCAATGGGGGTGAAGTGTCTTGCCCAAGGACAGAGTGAGAACCTCTCGCCTTGCAGCCTGCACCTCTGTCAACTGAGCCATTGCGCCCCCATTTAAAGGATTAAAATGGAGTATTTAAAGGGAATATTTAACCCTCTGAAAATCTTAATATGAGGGCATTATTCAGAAAGACTGGGAAATGCATTTTATTACACCATAATGCATTTCTAAAGTTTATGAATGTATTTCATCACTCAAATTAGTGGGCAGAGCCAAAAATGTCCATTTCTGATTCGTGTATCAAACCCTTTGAATGCTGGTCACACACGGCAGGGCTCCTGGGGACTACATGGGAAATTTTACAAGTTTTCAATATAATGGAGCCAGTGTTGTTGATTATGTAATCATTTCAGAAATGTACTTATCAGATGTAGATTACTTTTGCGTAAAATGAGCATTCAGATCACTCCCAACTAACAATGTTATTGAAATACAGGAACACCTCTAATACATCCGACGTAAATCTAAAATATAAATATACCATGCCCAAATTCACACTAAGGTGGACACCTGATAGCCAGATGAGAGCTACAAGAGCAATTTATGCCCACGATGTTGAATATTAAAAACAGCAGTTTCTGATGAAACCCTACACTCAGGATAGAAAAGGCACTACTGACGCCGTGGCCGAATTCAGTGAGTTATTGGGTATTATTAACACAGCTGCAACAAAAAGAATAACTCTTAGGAAATCGAAAATGAGACCTAAGAAGAGATGGTTTGATAGCGAATGCAAGCAACTAAAAGGTGCTCTGGATGACGCTATAAAACGCTTGCAACGCACACCCCACGGCAGGTCATAGATTCAGAAATTTTATTCTGCCAAAAAAGAATATAAGAAAACACTAAAAAGAAAATCAAAGTTATACTTCAAAAGCATGTGCGATAAACTAGAACACCTGTCAACATCTGACCCCAGAGAATACTGGAAAACAATTAATTCATTGAGAAAAAACAAAGCCGCAGATCAACATCTGGATGCCGACAGAACTGTAGATTTCTTCGGTGATCTTCTCTGTTGACCTAGACCACCGAACAAATCTAACAGTCCTGACACGTTTAGCAGAAATCAAGATTATCAGTTTGCACTTAATAATGGTTCATTTAGTGCCGATGAAATTATGTACTCAGTTAAACGACTCAAAAACAAAAC
Organism: Pictodentalium vernedei; assembly: GCA_031216915.1. NCBI lineage: Eukaryota > Metazoa > Mollusca > Scaphopoda > Dentaliida > Dentaliidae > Pictodentalium > Pictodentalium vernedei. The sequence goes on from CM062297.1 coordinate 379,763,401, forward strand.
AGCATCTGGTTGCGACAGTATACTGTACTAACAACTATCTACAAGAAAGGTGATAGATATGATCCAAATAATTACAGAGCAATAGCCGTAAGCAACGCGCTTGGCAAGCTATTTAATAAAGTTCTGAACGAAAGGATTAACACATTTCTTGAAGACAATTCCTTAATCACCGATAATCAATTTGGCTTTAGACAAGGTCGAGGTATAACCGACAGCGCTCGCTTATATTCTTAAAACATCAATAAATAAATATAAAAAGATGAAAAAAACACTATACGCGGTTTTTGTTGATTTTAAGAAAGCCTTCGACACTGTTGACAGAAATAATCTCTTTCAAAAACTTAACAAAGTGAGTATATGTGGTAATATTCTCGCAGTGTTAAGTTCTTTATATCAGTCAAGCTTTTATCAAATAAAAACCAAACTTGGCGTGAGCCCCGCACAATTATCGACAATCGGTGTTAGGCAGGACTGTGTTATTTCGCCGACATTATTTAAAAATTTTATTGATGACATTGGAGACATTTTTGATGAAAAATGTGCACCTGTAAAATTAAATAATACTATATTCAATCATCTGCTTTTCGCAGATGATCTGGTGCTGATATCAGACAACCCCTATGGATTGCAGCGATGCTTAGACCAATTGGACGATTACTCTGTTAGAAACGGGCTCCAAGTAAATGTAGATAAAACAAAGGCTATGACATTCCACTCCCGTAAAGTTAGAATGCCAAACTTCCACATTGGTTCAAATTCAGTTACTCAGGTATCCGATTACACTTATCTTGGCCTATGTTTCGCAAAAAATGGAAAGTTAACAAAAGCACAACAAGAATTAAGCAAAAAGGGCATGAAAGTACTATACAGTCTACTAAATACTTTCAAAAAGGAATGGCCACCTCCGATAATTCTTCTCACTAAACTTTTCGATTCACTTATTAAGCCTATTCTTTTATATGGAAGTGAAATATGGGCGTCTGAAATAAACAACACACACGATGATAAGGTCCCGTGTGAACATGTTCATCTACAGTTCTGTAAAAGCCTACTCGGTGTTAACAGGAAATCATCCAACCACGCAGCGAGAGCGGAATTAGGTCGATATTCTGTGCACATAGAGGCTAAGATGCAAATGATTAAATATGCAACCAAATTGTACCAGATGTCTTCTTCAACACTGTTTACTGAGGCTAGAATTGAGTCTGAAAATTATACATTGCCAGATTCAATCATCAAGATGTCACCGTCTTGTGGAAGATAGTGGTCAAGCAAATGCCCCCGGTAAACAACCAGCAAACCATAGCAATTAGAAAATTGACGTAATTCGTGAAGACTTGAAGACTCGCCACCTTAATACTTTTCTAAATGATATATACAATGATGATAAGAAGGCCGGAAAAAAAAAAAAACTTAGAACCTATAGAGAGTTTAAAGACATTTATAACATAGAAGTTTATTTACTGAACACAACTTCGGAACATGCAAAAATATGTTCACCCGATTACGTATTAGTAATCACAACTTAATGATTGAAAAGGGTAGATATATGCAGCCCCCATTACCTGTACATAAAAGGTTATGTAAGGTCTGTAACAATGGTAATATAGAAAACGAATTCCACTTTGTTATGGATTGTAAGAGATATGACTCTATACGTGCTGACTCCTATCGCAAAATCGAGAGAGAATATCCAGATTTTGTTGGTATGAGTAGCTCTGAGAGATTCGTATTTCTTATGAAAAATGAAATCACCGCACTGTGTGGTATCATCTGTAATATGATCCGACAAATGTTTGAATGCAGAGAATGCCTACTTGCGGCATAATACCAATTAGAATGAAATCATTAGCTATAACATGCACCAACTGAACATTAGTGTTTATGGTTTCAAACATACTTTGCTATTTTCTGGTATTATTGTTACTAATTTCAATGACATGCAATCTGCCTTGTTTTTGGTGTTCTTGCAATAAATATTATCTTATCTTATCGATATCTTATATGCCATTTCTGGTTTCTTATAAAAATGTTCCGATTCCTGTATGAATGTCTGTAAATACTGCTAACGAAAACCCATTTCTGATTTGTTAAAAAATATTGTACTCCCGAAAATAAGCCTCCATTCTCTTTCTTTATAGTTTATTCCTGATACTTTAACTTTTTTCGCACAGCCTTGAATTTACTGGCGGCAGTAAATTCTGTTTCTCTAGTTTTTTACGTTTTTAAATGGGTTTACCTCATAACATGCCAAAAATTAACAAACATGCATTGTCTCATGTTAATAAAGCATCCATAACTCGAAACAGTATGTTATTAAAACGAAAAACGCTCCGTTTCTTTTTCCATTTCGTTTCGGCGATAAAATTGACAGCGGAATTACCGACCACCCATGCTCATGTAAACAAAACCAGATTCGCACGTATGTACGTCTGTTGTTCAGAAAAATCGAGAAAAAATAATAGCGACTCTTGATAATCTAACGGTCATGGTATAAATAAAATATACCCAAAGTAGCTTGGTGTACCAAATGTTCACCACTCGTGGTGAACATTTGGTACACCAAGCTACTATGGGTATATTCTATATTTAACAGCCATGTCGGAATGCATCTAACGCACAATGAATCCCATAAATCACTGCATGTGGAGAAATCCTCTAAAGTGGATCGGGCAGCATAAGGATAAATGATTGGCTAAGGGCTAAAAAGTTGAACATCTGTTTCTCAGGCCATCACGCATGGTCATTTTTGCTGCTGCATGATCTCTTTTTATAACTAATGCAAACTTGAAAAAAATAAAAATTAAATGGTCTATGACTGATATTTTAGCCAAGTTAATCAAATTAATAAAGTTGTCTCTTGAGTGCAACATGGCTTTGAAATGCTTTAGCATTCCAAAGCTTTCTTGCATTCAACGGACGAAATACACCACCTCACATGCTATTCTATAGATTATGAGGCCTAAAACAAAAAACATAAGAAGCAAGAATATAACCTTTCGATGGCAAAGGAATAATTACAAAAATAAAAAAATAAAATAAAAAAACCTCTCGCCCGCATGCAATTTTATAAAACAAATGGCCTGAGAAACAGAAGATCTACTTTCTGGGGCCTAAATTTAACTTTATACCTTGCAGTCACGATATGACCACGATATGGCCACACATGCTGAATGTGACCCAAAACACCAATGAACGATATTACTTTCCAAGGCAATACTTTTTTTGTTTAAAGATATAGAATTTATGTAGTTTCTGATCGTGGCGGCAGGCAGATTCATAAACCATTTTATCAATGGGATAAAATGCGCTTTAGTTTTTAAAGGTTGTAAAGTTAGCTGACAGGTTCGACAAATCCAGGTGTGCGAGGGTAACTCCGGGATGTTTAAATATCGTGATATTTTTCACTGATAAAGAAACAAACTGCCACAGACTTGTTTTTGTGTGGCTTCTTTTTCTTTTCTTTTTTTTTTCTTCTTCTTCTTTTTCTTATTCTCCTGTCTTCTCTCTTCTCCCAACTTCCCTGTCCGCACGATAACTCGAAAACGAAATTGTCCTATCTCACTGAAGCCAGAGCTATGTTATATTTATTCACATTGGAGAATAATGTAAACAATCAAATTACAGAAGTGGAGTTAGCGGTCAAACATTAAATGTTGTCTGTTATTTTAATCAAGTGTTGGTTTCATCCTCAAACCAAGCAAGTTAAGAGAAACCCTTTGCTTAACAAGGAAATGTATAAATTATTCGAGACTTCAATGTGGGTTTCAAAGATTTTATTTCATGAAATGTGAGAATAATGATAACTCTTTGCATACTCACATTACTGCTCAAAACATTGTTCAAATAAGTGGCAGAGCCAAAACTGTCCATTTCTGATTCCTTGATCGCATCCTTTGAATGCTGTGCACATATATGCTTTTCTGATTTCTTGGATTTTTTTTATCTGATTCCTGTTTGAATATCTTTGAATACTGTTAACGAAAACCTATTTCTGATTTCATTAAAAATATTTTATCCCCCAAAATAAGCCTCCATAAATTCTCTTTCTATTTTGTTTATTTCTGATGCTTTAACCATTTTCACACAGATCTGAATTTACTGGATGCAGTAAATTCTGTTTCTGTAGTTATTTATTTTATTTTGAGCACTGCCAGTTCAACTGTCAGATTATATTAATTAACCATACTTGTGTTAGAGATAAGGCGTATATTGTTTATGTAGGTTTTTAAGTAGCCATTTACAAATTCCATGTTTACAGTTAAACCTTCTACACTCTAATGTCAAATTACTAAAATTTCACGCAGCAAATTTTTCCCATAATGCAACTAGGAGTTCAAATAATTTTATCTTGTTTGACAGAGCTCATTGAGCTCTGTCAAACAAGATTGAATTGGTTAATTTCCTAGTTGCATTATTGGAACAATCTGCAGGTTCAAAATTTGATAGTAGACATCAGTGTGCAGGGGTTAAGGTGATGGTTATTTGACCAAAAATGGCTGAAAGTTTGATTTATGTTCAGAGATATATGGACACTTTTTGAAGGTTTAAATATAGTTTATTTTCAAGTAATGAATCATGTAGCAGCTATAATTGTGAAAGAGGCAGCTATAATTGTGAAAGAGCGAAGTTTGAATGTGTGATTCTGCGACGTTGCATCACACGCCAGCTGTGAACGTTGGGAATGTTCACCAGTACTAGGCAATCACCACTGTACCTAGTTGTAAAATAAGGACCTGTTGAGGTGCTAGCCTTGTGTGCCCGTCTGTGGGCCACCTGCAGTATACTCCGTTGAGTTGAGCTGAGAATGTCATAGAATGAACAAAGGGTGTGAACACCTGTGACACGGGATAATAATGTAAGTCAGAGAGCACTGCGGTGGATTCTAGACGTTAACATTGCATTATTATTATATTGCATAAGAGAAAATAATGATGAATGAAAAATTAAAACTCGCCAAAAAATATGTTTTTGATTTCCGTCGAACTTTCCCAACACAGGATTTATAGGCGTCTAAATGTTCCCTAAAAGTATGATGAAGTTGCACTAGAAAACACACTACAATAATGGAGTCATAAATAGTGTCCTGCGAATATTCGGTATTGAAATAATATTCGAGTCGGCGGCAGTATTCGATTCGAATTCGATTCGGCAATTGGTGCCGAATATCTACCGAATATCTCCTATTGCCCTTGCAATCTTTCTCTCTGTCGGAATGCACTGAATATCGACAGGAGGAAAGCATGTTTTAAAAATAGGGACACATCGGCTAAAAACGGATTCCATCTCACGCAACTCCACATTCAGTGCCGGCGACGGATTTATCCGACTCTCGTACTTCCTATTTCATGTGCCGGCGACGGATAAATCTGTCGCCGGCACATAGAATAGGGAGTACGAGGTAACATGGCTATGTTCCGGACTAAACACGATGTTTTTTTTTTCCCGGTAGCGCTATCGGTAACCATTCTAATAAATTCGATTCGACAATCGATTCGATTCGCGAATAGTGAGCAGTATTCGATTCGATTGCGTTCGAATAATCGCAGGGTCTTAGTCACAAAACACCCGAAAACATTCTTCAATTAGAATAATGAAAAATTTAGATATTTCGGCTTTACTGTGTGGATGAGTATAATGGCGTCCCTTTAAGAAGGAGTTGTTTATGGCAGCAGTCTTCCCCAGCCTAACCCAGGCCACGTGTTTTAATCAGTCAATCTGCAATCACAAAATTGCCTTGGGCCTATGATCACCCAGCTTGCATTGATAATATAGGTCCAAGATGTCTATGGAAAGTTCCTCTAATAAATTTTGTGGCCACACCGTGGAATTTGGGTATGGGGAATTCTATGTTAAAAGCGTGTACCTGTATCAGTCCCCACTGGTCATGTATTCTTCACAGCACCCCCCCCCCCCCCCCACCAACCACACACGGGGATCAGGAATCAACATTCCAAATTCTTCGAAAACAATATACACACATGCCTGTGCCAGTCGTCGTCTGAGGCCAGCCACAGCACTTTCGTCGTACTGTAGCCAGTGCGTTTCACACTTTCATGTAGTTGTCGTATGGAAAGTGAGCCAAATAATCATGAGAAACATCATTTAAAAAGCTTGATTCCAGCCAGCATTTTTTGACGGTGTGCAGTGGTCTAGTGGTTTAGGTGTTGGACTCCTGATTGCCAGGCGGGACTGCCAACGGTTCGATTCCCGGCCTGAGATCAGAAATCAACATTCCAAATTCTTCGAAAACATGATTGTGTCCTTCAATACACACACACAAGCCCGTTCCAGTTTTCATCTGAAGCCATCTAACAGCACGTTTCTCGTAGTGTAGCCAGCGTGTTTCGCACATTTATGTAGCTGTCGTAAGGAAAGGGGGCCAAATAATTATGAGAAACATCATCTTAACCCTTTATCTAACATGAAAAGCAGACGACACTTGCAAACAAAATTCTTGAATAACTAATTTTTTTAATTTTTTTGTCTCAAAAACATAGGTTACGACCCCTCAGTAGTAGGAGAGGGATGGATCGATCGTACGTATTTGGCAGGATCTCATGCAGGATTTCATGTGACGTCATCGTCGCGTGACCTGGAGCGGTTGTCTTGGTAACCCGTGTGGGCGGCCATCTTGTGACGTCATCCCCATAGTGATGGGAGATGTGAGTGCGCATGCGCAGCGCGTGTTGTTAGGGTGATACGTGTTTCCGTCGGCCATTTTGTATACTGAAGGCTGCCATCTTGGTTTCTATGGTAGCACGTGGTTGCTATGTTACCCAAAAGCGCACAACAAGACGGGGGTATGTTCGGAAAACCAAGAACCTATCGAGATAAGTCATTGCTCGAACGTCTCGAATCACATCGAGCAAATGTGCTGTAGACCAATTGCTCGATCGAGTGACTCGCACATACGACTCTCAGCCTCATTTCAGAAAAAGGGGTGCCGAAGGCCAGACGTTTTCCAAAAAGGAGTTAAAAAAGAGATTCCATAAGTGGGATTCCATCTTGCCACCAGTGACTCGCACATACTGCTCGAACGACTCGAATCCCATCGAGCAAATGTGCTATAGAGCAATTGCTCGACCGAGTGACTCGCACGTACGACTCTTAGCCTCATTTCAGAAAAAAGGTGTGCCGAAGGCCAGACGTTTTCCAAAAAGGGATTCCATAAGTGGGATTCCGTCTTACCTCGAGTGACTCGCACATTCTGTTCGAACGACTCGAATTCCATCGAGCAAATGTGCTGTAAAGCAATTGTTCGATCGAGTGACTCGCACATACGACTCTCAGCCTCATTTCAGAAAAAGGGGTGCCGAAGGCCAGAGGTTTTCCAAAAAGGGATTAAAAAAGGAGATTCCATAAGTGGGATTCCATCTTGTCCCGAGTGACTCGCACATACTGCTCGAACGACTCGAATCCCATCGAGCAAATGTGCTATAGAGCAATTGCTCGATCGAGTGACTCGCACATACGACTCTTAGCCTCATTTCAGAAAAAAGGTGTGCCGAAGGCCATATGTTTTCGAAAAGGGGATTCCCTAACTACAGCACTTTTGTCGTATTGTAGCCAGTGCGGTTGACACTATCATGTAGCTGTTGTAAGGAAGGTGAACTAAGTAATCATGACAAACATCATCAAGATATCCTGTTGTAATTGAATCGTTGACTCGCGCTGTTAAATCCACTTCAAAACTTCATTCTTGGCTGTGGCATTATACAGTGATTTTATCATCCCGGAGAAATTGTCAAATAAATTCGATATACAATGATAAGCGAGATAATGAATAACGATAATACACATTCTTTTGTGGTAGATAGCATCATCACTAAACTGGAGAGTAACTATATTTCTAATTTTATGGCAGACATATTTGATGACGATAAACCAAGCGGAAAGAACAAACTAAGAACATATAGAGAATTTAAATCTGATTATGAATTAGAATCATATTTCAAAAATGTTAAAGGTATGGACTTGAGAAAACTCTGCTGTGAATTACGAATTAGTAGCCATTTATTGGAAATTGAGAAAGGGCGACACAAGCAGCCCAAAGTACCTCTTAATGAAAGGATTTACAAAAAGTGTAATTCAGATATCGAAACAGAGGAACATTTCATCATGAGATGTCCAATATATACTGAACTCAGAAAACAATATTTCGCGGAAATTGGGAAACTAAACCAAAACTTTACAAACATGAGTGACATACGTGCAACGTCATCTGCAACATGGTTAGATCCTTTCTTCGAAAAAGAAATGATTCACCTAATAAGTGTTGATTATATATATGTATTGAGTAATAGATACAGAAATGTATGGTTATCTTTATGTTGTTTATTGTTATTGTCTACTGGCATCTGTCTCATGTGGACGTTATTGTGATTAAACTATCTATCTATCTAAAAAGTTGGATTCAGCCATCGTTTTTTGACTGTGTGCAGTGGTCCAATGGTTTTAGTGTCGGACTCCTGATTGCCAGGTGGGATTGTCGAAGGTTCGGCTGGGGGTCAGAAATCAACTCAACATTCCAATTTCTTCGAAAACATGATTGTGGCCCTCAATATACACATACACACTTTCCCGTCGAAGGGCGGAATGGGGTGTGTAAAACGAGACTTAACAAAGAGGTAGGCAACTTTCTCCAGAAGTACTTCACAGAGAGAGGGAGTTTAGGCCAACATTATCTTTGCCAGCCTGCCATTGCAAGTGAATTAGAAATTAGCTGGAAGGGGGTTCAGACACTCTTTATTCTTAGGATGCGCCCGAAGTGTACCTCGGTTAATTTGTCTCTACTACGGACCTGAAAGTGAAGAAAAATGGATAATTATTTAACAAATTTCCTCAATGTAAAGGTGTGTGTGTCTCAAGCATAACTGTGTATTTTGCATTTCTGGCATGCCGCTAAGGCATATGGGCCACTATTGATATATGTCAGTGTGTGGGAGGCCTTGTACGGTCAAGCCCCCCTTACCCCACCCCCCAGGTTCGAAATGTTTCCTATGTCCCTGTAGCGAGTGGTTTTCAATCTAACACTTCTGACTTGCTTTTTATGTTAACCCTTTACCCAACACGAATAGATGACGGCACTTGCTAAAAACGTATTGAATAAAACCTGAATTTTTGGCTCAAAACATTGCTAATTATCCCCTCATTGCAGCGACCTGGGCTGGCTCCAGTGAGTCCTCATAAACTGGGTTTTTTAGGCAAACAATTATTGTACAGTACAGTCGCCGTGTAATGGTCGAAATCCATGCGTGGGCAGTGATGTCCACGCATGCGTTTACCAGGTAATAAAAATCATCAGCAAAATTTTAATTAATGAAGCACCGGGTTTTTGATGATTATTCCTATAATTATTGCTTGGATTCTAATATTATTGCGTCCGTGGAAATATTGCCCCACCGTGGAAAGTGACCCGTCCTCGGTGGCTGTATTGTATAGCGATTTTCGTGAGTAGCATTGGTCGAATATGTCCACTGGGAGTTGTAGGCCTATGTTGGATAGAGGGTCATTGTTTCTTGAGACAGGTGCCGCTCAGCAACTTTGAAAGCGGGTGTTCTGACGCCTTCTACCAGAACATCCTGTAAAAACTGCGCCCTAAGAAGCGATCTGGGCGATCTTATAGGGGAGTAGTGGAGTATCGGCACCGATTCGGTGCCAGTCTTCCCCTAGTTCCCTAAAATCTCCCAGAATGCGCAACAGGCCTGCATTGTGTAAATAGTCACAACTCCGACACCGATTCCGATCATAATAATCGCCAACTCAAAAAGTAAGTTTGGTGTTTAACTGGTAGAGTGCTGGAAGCCCATA